>JAXIVH010000008.1:2387603-2407603 GCA_036785325.1 Urophycis tenuis
TTATGGATAATCCCTTTGTGTGTGTAGAGTGTGTCTTTTCACTACTATGTTGTGTATACTTTCTTGTGTGTATGCTCACTATAACTTGTTATTTGTTGTTTGTTTGTGTACTGTATGTGTGTGCACTGTATCATGTGTGTGTGTACTGTTTTGTGTGTGTGTGTGTATGTTATATGTGTGAGTTGTGGGTGTGTGTGTTATGTGTGTGTGTGTGTGTGTGTGTGTGTGTGTGTGTGTGTGTGTGTGTGTGTGTGTGTGTGTGTGTATGTGTTAAATGTGTGAGTGGTTTGTGTGTGTGTGTGTGTGTATGTGTTATATGTGTGAGTGGTGTGTGTGTGTGTGTGTGTGTGTGTGTGTTGTATGTGTGAGTGGTGTGTGTGTGTGTATGTGTGAGTGGTGTGTGTGTGTGTGTGTGTGTGTGTGTATGTTATGTGTGTGTGTTATATGTGTGAGTGGTGTGTGTGTGTGTGTGTGTGTGTGTGTGTGTGTGTGTGTGTGTGTGTGTGTGTGTGTGTGTGTTATGTGTGTGAGTGCTGTGTGTGTGTGTGTGTGTGAATGTGTGTGTGTTATGTGTGTGTGTTATATGTGTGAGTGGTGTGTGTGTGTGTGTGTGTGTGTGTGTGTTATGTGTGTGTGTTATATGTGTGAGTGGTGTGTGTGTGTGTGTTATATGTGTGAGTGGTGTGTGTGTGTGTGTGTTATGTGTGTGAGTGGTGTGTGTGTGTGTGTGTGTGTGTGTGTGTGTGTGTGTGTGTGTGTGTGTGTGTGTGTGTGTGTTATGTGTGTGAGTGGTGTGTGTGGTGTGTGTGTGTGTGTGTGTGTGTGTGTGTGTGTGTGTTATGTGTGTGTGTTATATGTGTGAGTGGTGTGTGTGTGTCTGTGTGTGTGTGTGTGTGTGTGTGTGTGTGTGTGTGTGTGTGTGTGTGTGTTATGTGTGTGTGTGTGTGTGTGTGTGTGTGTGTGTGTGTGTGTGTGTGTGTGTGTTATGTGTGTGTGTGTGTGTGTGTGTGTGTGTGTGTGTGTGTGTGTGTGTGTGTGAGTGGTGTGTGTGTGTGTGTGTGTGTCTGTGTGTGTGTGTGTGTGTGTGTGTGTGTGTGTGTGTGTGTGTGTGTGTGTCTGTGTGTGTGTGTGTGTGTGTGTGTGTGTGTGTGAGTGGTGTGTGTGTGTGTGTGTGTGTGTGTGTGTGTGTGTGTGTGTGTGTGTGTGTGTGTGTTATGTGTGTGAGTGGTGTGTGTGTGTGTGTGTGTGTGTGTGTGTGTGTGTGTGTGTGTGTGTGTCTGTGTGTGTGTGTGTGTGTGTGTGTGTGTGTGTGAGTGGTGTGTGTGGTGTGTGTGTGTGTGTGTGTGTGTGTGTGTGTGTGTGTGTTATGTGTGTGAGTGGTGTGTGTGTGTGTGTGTGTGTGTGTGTGTGTGTGTGTGTGTGACCTACAGTGCCAGGGCGGGGGTAGGGGATCTTCCCAGTGTAGGCCACCCACTGGTAGTTGGGACCCTCCTTGTGGGCGAAGGGCCCGTTGAAGACCATGCGTATGTCGGCCATGGAGTACACACACACTGCCGAGCCTTTGAACACCGACCTGGGGGTCAGCAGAGTGATGAGGAGACAGGAACCCGATGAGGAGCCCATTGAGCCCCCTCCCTAGAGAATGATGATGGCACTGCCATCCTCATCATCAACATTATCACCCTCATCATCATCCTCATCATCATCCTCATCCTCCTCATCATCAGACTCTCTCTACAGCGCGGTGGTCCGCGTGGCGGTGAAGTCTGACGGCGTCTTCTAAACGCCCACGTCCCCATCGGCACACGCAGCAGCGCCGGGCTGCCGGGCCGCCGGGCCATGGGGCCGCTGGGCCGCCGGGCCGCTGGGCGGGCTGTGTTTGTGTCTGCTGCCAGAGCTCTCTATCATTACAGTAATCTCTCCCCTCGCATGACGCGGCGTCCTCGTACAACACGCCGGCCGCCAGGCTGGCTTGTGGGGGCAAAGAAAAGCTTTGACCGTGAAGGTCTGCGGGGGACGGACTGGTGCTCCTGCAGGAGCGCCGCCCTAAAGAACCCCCAGTGCCCGCTGCAGTACAGCAGCGCGTGTGCTTTGTTTTCCTGTCTGGGTTTCAGCACCAGATGGAACACAGCTTGTGTCCGGCGCTGGGGCCCGCTGCCCCCCCCCCCCCCCCCTCATAAAACACACACAAAGAGCTTCCTTCTCGTGGGGGTGCGTGTGGACGCGCTGCGGGGACCTACCCGGAGACGGAGAACACGCCGTAGATGACGGGGTTCCTGGTGTCGTGGGTGGGCTGGATGTACACGTCACCTGGAGGACACAACAGACCGCAGGTCACAACTCAAAGCTCACTGGTCACACCTGGAGGCGCTCCATCAAGGAACAGGAGGGCCTCAATACGCTCAAAGTCCCACAGCACCACGTGTCCCTCTGCTGAGGGTCAGCTTGTGGTGTCCTGGTGTCCCTGGTGTCCCCGGGTCTGGACCCCCCCCCCCCCCCCCGACCCTGAACCTCAGAGTCCTGTAGAGGGGGGGCTGTAAGGGGGCGGCTGCAGACCCCTAGTCCACGACCCAGGTGACCTCTGTGCTGTAGCACAGACTTAACAGGAGCCATGCAGCAGCCCATCTTCAGGGGGGAGGCAGCTGGACTCTCCCCTGAAGGCCATGATGGCTCATCATGACAGAAAAGGGAAAGGCAAAAAAAACAATAGAAGGGGAATTTGAATCAATTTCAAGTGGAGTGTCTGAATGCGTCTGAAACCTCACTGAACAGATTGACAGCTGAGAGCGTCTCTGTGGTGGAGGCTCACTGTGGGGCATGAGAGGGCCCTGATCAGCTGCTCACCCTCCAGACAGAGGAAACAATGAACACAGCAAACGGTTTGCTTCCCATTTTATAACAACATGAAACTCCTTGACTTTATTTGCTTGGGCGCATCTCGCGGTCATAAATGATGCACCAGCAATAACTTTGAAAATGCACTGTAATAAACCGAGCATGAGACACTTTAATGTTGCATCTCTTCACTGTTTCTTGGAGCGTAATGAAGGAACCTGATCTGCTTCTCCTGCATAACTCAGTCCTCGTGGGCGCGCCCAAAGGATCAACATTGGCTGACATTGTCTTGTTTGTCTCGAGACGTCCAATTACAGTACATGCTGTGTATAAACACGTACATAACCCATCTGAAACAATAGCAGGAAGATGCTCAGAAACCCCTCATGTGTCAGGTTATGAACGTGACATGTGGGGAGGACACGTTGGAAACCCCGGGGTTCATAAAGCAGCCAACGGCAGGCTGACAGCTCCTGGATGACAGGGTGGAAAGAGGGAGGAGATGAACCAGGAGAGAGCTGGGACACGTTGCACCATTATATTCTATATCATACTCACTGTTTTCTGATGTGTCAGATCACAGAGATTCCCGGAGGGGGGGATCAGGTGTGCACACAGACAGCCACATCCTCCTTGTTACCAGGGAGGATGTGCTGAAGACAGGACAGGCAGGGAGCCAGATGGGCTGACAGACAGAGAGGCAGACAGGCAGGCAGGCAGACAGACAGACAGACAGACAGACAGAAAGACAGGCAGGCAGGCAGACAGACAGACAGACAGACAGACAGACAGACAGACAGACAGACAGGCAGGCAGGCAGACAGAAAGAAAGACAGGCAGGCAGACAGACAGACAGAAAGACAGACAGACAGACAGACAGGCAGGCAGACAGGCGACACACAGGCAGACAGACAAACCGTCTGACAGACAAACTGTCAGACAAACTGTCAGACTGTGAATGATATATAATCTGACTGGTTCTGTTTGCTTAATGAGCACTGTGGCTTAAAACCCCAAATCAAAGACAGGAGGAAAACCACCAAGAAGGAGCCTTTTCCTTCCACACATGCTGAGGGGAACCAGTGGAACGTGAGGGGAACATTTTCCCCATTAATACATCTCAGAGAGGGACTGAGAAGCACAAGCACATAAATGATCATTCCCTCTGACAGACTATATCCTGCCTGTTTTCTTCCCTTCTTATTTCTTGGTCCTGGACTCGCTGAGCTCCATCCCTCCTCCTCTCTGAACCACTGGGCTGCATCGTCCTCGGAGCCCCGGCCTTCCTCCACATCTGGATCTACTCCAGGGCCCCCCGGAGCCTCTTGGTACCGAGGCATGGGCCTGAGTCCCATCCAGAGGCAGTAACAACTGGAGACATGGATCCTTTGTGCAGGACCCCTGCGCTGGAGGGTCTGGGGACCTGGCGAGCAGCAGCACATGTCTGAGAACATCCCTTCTGCTCCCAGACTGTCTGGCTGGGCGTGGGATCTCCTCCACCGCCCTGTGACGCTTACACACACGTGTTCTGGAGAGTCTTCATGTACCACCCCCGAGTTCACAAACACCATGTCCCCGGTCATCCAGTCAAGAGGACTCATATTTACCAGTAATAGTGGTCTCATTTATGGAGCATGTCCATGTGTATGGAGCCTTCTACACACCTTTGAAAGGAGGGGACTATATCAGTCAGAGAGGACAAGGTCATTGGGCCACGCCTGCCACCATTGCTCGCTCTGTTCCCAACTGTGAGTGATGGATGCCTCTGCACCCCAGGGTGCCAGAGGGACGACGAGGCAGTCCCCACGAAGGCTCTATTCATTACACACAGGTTTAGCAGAGCGCTACATATCTTCACCACCAACACCACCACCACCACCACCAACACCACCACCACCACAACCACCACCAACACCACCACCACCACCAACACCACAACCACCACCACCACCACCAACACCACAACCACCACCACCACCACCAACACCACAACCACCACCAACACCACCAACACCACCAACACCACAACCACCACCAACACCACCATCACCACCAACACCACCATCACAACCACCACCCCCTGCTTGCACACCCACACACCCTGGACTGTCTCTCTCTATGACTATGTGTTGTTTCCTTACTATTTCTCTCAGCGAGCCCTGCGTTAGCGTGAGGACAACACCATACAGGAGGCAACGCTCACGGTCTCAGAGTCCTTGGTGAGAATCACATTGCAAGTGACAAGTCTTGGCTGCAGGCTCGAAAGAACTGTGTTCTTCTTCTCCTCTGTGTATTTATTTCCACTCTTTAAAGTCCTTCCAGACACGTTGTTTTGTATTACAGGGGTTCAAGATGAAAGTGAAAGTGAAACCTTTGTTCTTTCAGGTTAGCGCTACCCAGAGCTAACGCTCGCTAACTCGCTCCATCCTGAAACTACTCAGCTAGGTTACAAATATTTGGATTCAAAAAATCAAAACAAAGTGATTCTTTCCCGAGAGGAATGAAAATAGATGATACTTGGAAACAGTTCAATAACATCCATGGAAAAGAAACAAACCAGCCTGCTCTGCTGACTTCGGTCAACAGAGAACAACATGAAGGCCTCCCGTAGTGTTTACGTTCTGTACGAGACGCTCCTGGAGCTACGGGACAGTGTGGGACCCCCGGGACTCACGGAGCTCGTCGAAGTGCGTCTCGATGCCGTCGGCGCCGGCCACCGAGCAGATGAGCCGCGCCTTCAGGAAGGTGCTCCACTTGTTCACCAGGCAGCAGTGGCCCCCGTCGTCGTTCTGCAGGCAGACAACGCACGCCATTTTGTTATCTTCTGTTTCCACACACACACACACACACACAGACACACACACACACACACCCACACACACAGACACACACACACACACACACAGACACAGACACACACACACACACACACACACACACACACACATACACACACACACACACACACACCTCAGAGTGAACTGATTGACCCAGAGTGCGTGGCAGCTGTTTGATTCATGTTTGATTCACGGGCTCGGAGGAGAGATCCGTGTTAATGAAATGTTAATAAACTTGTGTGTCAACTTGGCCAGCGAGTCGGAGAGCCGGCCAACCGTTCTACTGACGCCCAGGGAGAACCATTAATGGAGCAGAACTCTTAACAGAATCACACGCACACACGCACACACACGGTGCACAGACGTGCACACACACACACACACACATACACACTCACACGCGCACACGCACAGACACGCACACACACATACACACATACACTCACACACACACACACACACACACGCACACACACACGGTGCACACACGTGCACACACACACACACACACACACTCAAACAGTTGGGGTTCTGCTTTTCTCAGCTGGAAGAAAATAGCTTGTTTTGCATGCGTGTGATACACTGTAACAATAAATAAAGGAAGCTCTATTTTTACCAGGTTTTTGTTGTACCTCTTCAGGTACCAGAATAGTTTTCCTTTGCTCTGTCTATGTGTGTTGTGTAACAGAGGGACACATTGCTGCAGGCTGCGGCGGGTACAGTGGCTGTTAGGGGCGGCCGGGCAGGTCTCTCTCACAGGACCCACTTCATGGTGCAGGACAGGTGTGATGATTTGGACAGAAGTATTACAGGATTGCAGTGGGTATTTCCACTGGACGGCACCACTGGACTCACCAGGCAGATCCTGCCGATCCGGGACTGGGCCATGGGGCTCTGGCCCATCTCGGACGCCCGCTCCCGGAAGAAGAAGTACAGCTTGTCATCATTCTTCTGCGTGCTGTCTGGGATGAGGTGGGCGTGGATGAACGTGGGGTCTGCAGGACAGCAACAACATCCAGGTTAGGAGGGAGGGATTCAGAGCAGAGGAGCCAGACAGGCACACAGATGGGCAGACAGACAGACCGATAGGCACACAGACAGACAGGCACACAGACAGACAGACAGAAAGGGAGGAAGAAAGAAAGACAGACATTGCTGGCTGAAGTGACTGACTGACTGAATGAATGAATGAATGAATGGATGAATGTGACTGACTGCTTCACTGAATGAATGAATGAGGGCAGAAAGAAAAAGAATGGGGCTAATTGTAGCACTGGGACAATAGGGGCCTTAGAGCCAGGAAAGCACTTCATTATGTTGTCCCCGGTAACAGCAGTCAATATGGCAGCAGGGCTCTTCTCCTGCTGAGTAGCTTAGTAGGTCACTGCTGGACAGCGCGCTCTGGGTGCTGCACCCTGCTGCACCCTGCTGCACCCGACCAGAAGGCCACATGGGGGAGAGCCAAAACATGGCCGAGGGGGAGGTGTGTGTGTGTGGTTGTGTGTGCATGCGTGCAGACCCCTTTGGCCTTCCATATGCATGTGTGTGTGTATGTGTGTGTGCGCGCGCATGTGTGTGTGTGTGTGCATGCGTGTGTGTATGTGTGTGTGCATACGTGTGTGTGTGTGTGTGTGTGCGTGCGTGCATGTGTGTGTGCATGCGTGCGTGTGTGTGTGCGCATGCGTTCGTGCGCGTGTGTGTGTGCATGTGTGCGTGCATGTGTGCGTGCGTTCATGTGTGTGTGTGTGTGTGCGTGTGTGTGCATGTGTGTGCATGCGTGCGTGTGTGTGTTGGGGGACATGATGAGTCCACACGCTTGATTAGCAGGACTCAGGTGTCCAGATCCTACAGCAGCTCCATTGGGGAGCCGTTGTCCGGGCAACAGAGTCAAAAGGGAAAACGTGGGACCCAGGCGGTGGTAAGGGGGGGCTGAGGGTGTGTGTGTGTGTGTGTGTGTGTGTGTGATTGATGTGCCAGTTGCTCCATCCCCCACAAAACCACCCCACGCCCTTCCAACCTTTAAACCACTGCGACAATCATAGTTCATCATTAGCGTGCTAGCGCCGCGATCTGTCTCCATTAGCATTGGCTCTGACTCTGGAACCATCCATTGAAGCCGCCTGCGCACTGTGCTGCTCACAGTCCACCACAGATAAGGATGGACAGGATCACCGTGGGGGGGCAGGGGGAGGCCGCACACACACACCCCTCTGTGTGGCCTCGGGTCAGAGGTCAACGAGCAGGGGGGCGCGGCCAGCCGACGAAGAGGAGGTGGCAGGGCCGCGGGCGAGGAGGGCCGGTTACCGTTCAGCCATCTGGAGTTGTACTGGTCGGTCCTCATGGCCGTCTGCGTCCCCAGCGTACGGAAGATGGCCGAGTCGGTGGCCATGAAGTCCACGTAGACGCCGGCGTACAGCTCTCCGTCTGTCACAGGGACCACACGGCTGCTGTCAGCACAGTCACAGCACCTGCTGCCCCACACTCATTACAACGGGTTTGAATCACCTTGATCACCTGTAGTCATGTGTCTGCAGGTGGAACCATACAGTAGAGATTACATCAATAATAGAAATACATCAATAACTACTGCTACTACTACTGCTACTGTTACTGCTACTGCTACTGCTGCTACTACTACTACTGCTACTACTGCTACTACTACTACTAATACTACTGATACTACTGCTACTGCTACCACTACTACTACTACTACTGCTACTGCTACTGCTACTACTACTACTGCTACTGTTACTGCTACTGCTACTGCTGCTACTACTACTACTGCTACTACTACTACTGCTACTACTGCTACTGCTACTACTGCTACTACTACTACTGCTACTACTGCTACTACTACTACTGATACTACTGCTACTGTTACTGCTACCACTACTACTACTACTACTACTACTACTACTACTACTGCTACTGTTACTGCTTCCACTACTACTACTTCTACTACTACTGCTACTACTGCTACTACTACTACTACTACTACTACTATTACTACTGATACTACTGTTACTGTTACTGCTACCACTACTACTACTACTACTACTGCTACTGTTACTGCTTCCACTACTACTGCTACTACTACTGTTACTACTTCTACTACTACTACTACTAATATCACTACTACTAAAGAGAAAGACAACATAAGCCAATGAGATTTGGTCCTGGGATTTACTGTGGTGAATATTAGCGTATATTGAGCTTGTTAGCTTTGCTTGAGCGGGAGGAAAGCACCCATGGTAATGCACAACAAAATGGCTGTCCTCTTTCTGTCTCAATCTCTCTGATGCACACATGGTAATGCACAACAAAATGGCTGTTCTCTTTCTGTCTCAATCTCTCTGATGCACACATGGTAATGCACAACAAAATGGCTGTTCTCTTTCTGTCTCAATCTCTCTGATGAGCACATGGTAATGCACAACAAAATGGCTGTTCTCTTTCTGTCTCAATCTCTCTGATGCACACATGGTAATGCACAACAAAATGGCTGTTCTCTTTCTGTCTCAATCTCTCTGATGCACACATGGTAATGCACAACAAAATGGCTGTTCTCTTTCTGTCTCAATCTCTCTGATGCACACATGGTAATGCACAACAAAATGGCTGTTCTCTTTCTGTCTCAATCTCTCTGATGCACACATGGTAATGCACAACAAAATGGCTGTTCTCTTTCTGTCTCAATCTCTCTGATGCACACATGGTAATGCACAACAAAATGGCTGTTTTCTTTCTGTCTCAATCTCTCTGATGCACACATGGTAATGCACAACAAAATGGCTGTTCTCTTTCTGTCTCAATCTCTCTGATGCACACATGGTAATGCACAACAAAATGGCTGTCCTCTTTCTGTCTCAATCTCTCTGATGCACACATGGTAATGCACAACAAAATGGCTGTTCTCTTTCTGTCTCAATCTCTCTGATGCACACATGGTAATGCACAACAAAATGGCTGTTCTCTTTCTGTCTCAATCTCTCTGATGCACACATGGTAATGCACAACAAAATGGCTGTTCTCTTTCTGTCTCAATCTCTCTGATGCACACATGGTAATGCACAACAAAATGGCTGTTCTCTTTCTGTCTCAATCTCTCTGATGCACACATGGTAATGCACAACAAAATGGCTGTTCTCTTTCTGTCTCAATCTCTCTGATGCACACATGGTAATGCACAACAAAATGGCTGTTCTCTTTCTGTCTCAATCTCTCTGATGCACACATGGTAATGCACAACAAAATGGCTGTTTTCTTTCTGTCTCAATCTCTCTGATGCACACATGGTAATGCACAACAAAATGGCTGTTCTCTTTCTGTCTCAATCTCTCTGATGCACACATGGTAATGCACAACAAAATGGCTGTCCTCTTTCTGTCTCAATCTCTCTGATGCACACATGGTAATGCACAACAAAATGGCTGTTCTCTTTCTGTCTCAATCTCTCTGATGCACACATGGTAATGCACAACAAAATGGCTGTTCTCTTTCTGTCTCAATCTCTCTGATGCACACATGGTAATGCACAACAAAATGGCTGTTCTCTTTCTGTCTCAATCTCTCTGATGCACACATGGTAATGCACAACAAAATGGCTGTTCTCTTTCTGTCTCAATCTCTCTGATGCACACATGGTAATGCACAACAAAATGGCTGTTCTCTTTCTGTCTCAATCTCTCTGATGCACACATGGTAATGCACAACAAAATGGCTGTTCTCTTTCTGTCTCAATCTCTCTGATGCACACATGGTAATGCACAACAAAATGGCTGTTTTCTTTCTGTCTCAATCTCTCTGATGCACACATGGTAATGCACAACAAAATGGCTGTTCTCTTTCTGTCTCAATCTCTCTGATGCACACATGGTAATGCACAACAAAATGGCTGTCCTCTTTCTGTCTCAATCTCTCTGATGCACACATGGTAATGCACAACAAAATGGCTGTTCTCTTTCTGTCTCAATCTCTCTGATGCACACATGGTAATGCACAACAAAATGGCTGTTCTCTTTCTGTCTTAATCTCTCTGATGCACACATGGTAATGCACAACAAAATGGCTGTTCTCTTTCTGTCTCAATCTCTCTGATGCACACATGGTAATGCACAACAAAATGGCTGTTCTCTTTCTGTCTCAATCTCTCTGATGCACACATGGTAATGCACAACAAAATGGCTGTTCTCTTTCTGTCTCAATCTCTCTGATGCACACATGGTAATGCACAACAAAATGGCTGTTCTCTTTCTGTCTCAATCTCTCTGATGCACACATGGTAATGCACAACAAAATGGCTGTTCTCTTTCTGTCTCAATCTCTCTGATGCACATATGCACGCAGCACTGTGCTGAAGGTGGGTGGTGGACTGCCTTCTGTGACCTGCATGCTGCTGACAGCCGGGGCCCACCCGCTGTGAGCACACATAACATCACATCTCTTCTAGGGCAATCATTCAATGTGACCCACTGTTACCCACAAACGCAACAGGAAATAACCCAGCTGAAGGCAGCAACATGGTGGTTTAATCACAGTAAAATGATTGAATATAAAATACATAATAAATAAAGGACTTGGCCCTGGTTTCAAAGTATAATGTTACATAAAAGTGAATCAAGTCTTTCCTTGTTTGCAAAAAATTCTCCAACTCAAGACAACAATGCATTACTTGTCTCGTTTTTTTTTGCAGAGCGAAGGTATTCCCTCTTCAGGAGAATCAATCTGAAATCAATAAGCCCCAGCAGGTCTGTGTAGAGCCCAGTGGATCATTCTGAGGACCACCCCTTTGGGATGGGGCCTGACTGGAAAGTACCAGAAACCTGGCTAGCTACACTACAGAGCCACACCTAAGTGCCTGTGCAGAGAGAGGGGGGAAAGGTACTTACTGATCAATGCTGAGACGCTGTTGAGTTTGGGGTCGTATGGACATTTGCCTTTCCCAGAATCCACTTTGCCTGGCTCGAGACGGAATATGTATTGCTGAAACAGCAAAGGATTAGGGGAGAAAAAATCATTAATAACTCAACTACGTTCCCTGGGTTTCATCACCTGTTAGATATTACATGTAGCGTGGGTGGTTGTTACTGTGTGGTTCCACTGCAGTGCATTACTGCGTTGTTACAGTGTGTTAGCGGCTCCACTGCAGTGCATTACAGCGTTGTTACAGTGTGTTAACGGCTCCACTGCAGTGCATTACAGCGTTGTTACAGTGTGTTAACGGCTCCACTGCAGTGCATTACTGCGTTGTTACAGTGTGTTAGCGGCTCCACTGCAGTGCATTACTGCGTTGTTACAGTGTGTTAGCGGCTCCACTGCAGTGCATTACAGCGTTGTTACAGTGTGTTAACGACTCCACTGCAGTGCATTACAGCGTTGTTACAGTGTGTTAACGGCTCCACTGCAGTGCTTTACTGCGTTGTTACAGTGTGTTAGCGGCTCCACTGCAGTGCATTACTGCGTTGTTACAGTGTGTTAGCGGCTCCACTGCAGTGCATTACTGCGTTGTTACAGTGTGTTAGCGGCTCCACTGCAGTGCATTACTGCGTTGTTACAGTGTGTTAGCGGCTCCACTGCAGTGCATTACTGCGTTGTTACAGTGTGTTAGCGGCTCCACTGCAGTGCATTACTGCGTTGTTACAGTGTGTTAGCGGCTCCACTGCAGTGCATTACAGTGTTGTAACACGTTACAATGCATTACATTCACATACATGGTATATCCCACATGCAGCACTCAGAAGGCAGTGGGCTGTTTCACACGGACCAATGGGTTAATTGGGGAGACAGTCGGGAGGTCGAGAGGTAACGGGGGACAGGGGGACCGGGGGGGGGGGGCATTTTAGAGCCATCACCAGACACACAATGACAGCCATTAGGGTGGAGGAGTAAAGCTGCATCACCGCGGCCCTGACACTCACAGGGGTGGGCGGTGGTGGTGGGTAGGTGGGGGATGGGTGGGGGTCCATTACAGTAGAAGTTCCCCATCGGCATGCTTTTAATGTTAGTGGCTCGTGGTTGGATGTGGTCTTTGGACCGGCGGGCGGGGGTGGTGGTGGTGGTGGGTGGAGGGGGGGTGGTGTTCACACTGTGTCAACACTATCCCGGGGGTGCGGGGGCTGAGCTGTCTGACAGCCGCACTCTGCTTCACCTCTCAGGAAACGTTTCACTGAAGCCGAAACAAAACATCTCCTTTGACTCGGTTCTCCAGTGGTGCTAGGTGTCACTTTGATAACTCTTAATCACGGTGACGAAAGACCTTCACCTGAAATATTTCATGTTCTACGGCTGTGAGCTACAGTCGGGCCGGGCCCTCTCCACCACCGTTCCTATGGCTTTGTTCCTAGCCGGTACCGGCCCAAAGAGCTTGGCCCGGAGAGCAGCACGTTGAAGAATCGTCGCACCGTCTTCCAGCACTGTGGGACCCATTCCTTTACTGGGACTTTGAAATGAAACTCTCAAACTGATGAAGATTGGGCACCCTGGCCATGTTTAATGCATACTGAAGCGTCAAGGTTTAAGTGATTGGGACAGCTGTCACATCCTGCCCTTTGAAAACCTCCCGTGTGATTGGCTAATGCGAGGGGTGGGCGCCATCTTGGCCGTTCCTGACAGCCCACCTGTGCCTCCATAGGGCCTGCTGTGGAGCTGTAGTCTGCCGCGCGACTCGTTCTGCTTCCAGACTTGGGGTTCTGTAGGTAGAGGGAGCCCTATGAACAAGACACATGGCGCCGTCCAGTTACTGAGAGACCTCCTCCAAGGGGGTCCCAAACAGCTGCCCCCACACGGACACAATGATGGAAAAACAACACGTACAATTTAGAGCCCAGAAACCATCTCTGTAAAAACGGAAAAAACCACAGACGAGATAAATGGAAAAAAGAATCCTTTCTAGAAGTGACTGCAACAGAGAGTCGTGGTTGACAGCCATGAAGTGGTGAGTGGATGTGTGTGTACAGCAGGAGTGTAGTTTCATCTCTACAAGAGTCTCTACAAGAGGTTGGTAATTAGGGGGAGAAGCATGCCATGCCTTAGACTCACAGACACAAACACAGGGAACAAACACAATGAGGATGTTATTGAAAAAAAGGATAAAAGCCTTTAGGAGGAGGTTCAGTGAAAGTAATTCCTTCTATAAAGATTCCCATTTTCCACAGCTTGGATTGGCTCTGGTGGCAAATTCACTTATTGTTTCATAGATGACAGTGACCAACCTGTTGGCGGTTCTTGAGACAGACGTTTAGTTTGTATTAATGACTATGTGCTGTTGCTTTTACAGCCGGTATGACATTAATCATCCCGTGACATGTGGTGGGAATCTGACCAAAAGGTTGCAGGGGCCATAAACGTTTGAGTTCATAACACTGAAATGACCATTCTGCTGTTAGCGCTGGTATGTGGTTTGATAGCCTAATCAACAATGGCAAAAAACTCCTTTTAACGGCTTTTAACTGTTAAAATCAGCAATCCATGGCATCCAACAATAGCATGAATGGTACCAGATGAACAGAACAACATTAACAACAGAAGGACATTGGGTCGGACCTCTTCTCAACACGTGGTTCCCCTGGTCTTTTGTTATACTACATCATGGAGGAAGAGGAAGAGGCCTGACTCAGGACAGGACTCTAACAGCAGCCTGACTCAGGACAGGACTCTAACAGGCAGCCTGACTCAGGACAGGACTCTAACAGCCTGACTCAGGACAGGACTCTAACAGGCTGACTCAGGACAGGACTCTAACAGGCTGACTCAGGACAGGACTCTAACAGGCTGACTCAGGACAGGACTCTAACAGCCTGACTCAGGACAGGACTCTAACAGCAGCCTGACTCAGGACAGGACTCTAACAGCCTGACTCAGGACAGGACTCTAACAGGCAGCCTGACTCAGGACAGGACTCTAACAGCCTGACTCAGGACAGGACTCTAACAGCCTGACTCAGGACAGGACTCTAACAGGCTGACTCAGGACAGGACTCTAACAGCCTGACTCAGGACAGGACTCTAACAGCAGCCTGACCGGGGGGCTGCTCAGAGCCCTGCCGTACGACAGGGTGGGCCGGGTTCCGACCATCCCAGTGTTTCCATGTGTCCTGTGGCGGGGGGGGGGGGGGGGCACATAGAAGAGGCTGCAGCGGCGGAACCGGGTAGGCCGTCCTTCAGATGGAGACGCGAGGCCTTTCATTAGAACCCTGAGACTAAACAGGCCCAGACGGCTCCTCACGGAACACGGAGCTACGACTGCTCTGAACGGCTGCTGGACTGGAGGGGGAGGGGGGGGAGTCAGAAGAAGGGAGAGAAAGTGAGAGGGAGGGAGAAAGGAAGAGTGAGGGGGGGGGGAGATGGAGGGAAGGAGAAAGGGAGAGAGAGAAATGATGAGGGGGAGCGAGAGAGAGAAAGGGAGGGAGGGAGCTAGCTACAAGGCTGGTGATGGATGAGAGGCTCCATCCGTAATGATGGCCTTTCAGAGGCTCTCAGACAGCCGGAGAGACAAGCCACAGGCTGCCTGAAAACAGGTGAGGGGGTCGTGTGTGTCTGTGTGTGTGTGTGTGTGTGTGTGTGTGTGTGTGTGTGTGTGTGTGTGTGTGTGTGTGTCTGTGTGTGTGTGTGTGTGTGTGTGTGTGTGTATGTGTGCGTGTGTGTGTCTGTGTGTGTGTGTGTGTGTGTGTGTGTGTGTGTGTGTGTGTGTGTGTGTGTGTGTGTGTGTGTGTGTGTGTGTGTGCGGGGGCAGGCGGGCTATGCTTTACGTTTCCTGTCGGTGTGCTGCTCAGCAGGAGGATACGGCCGGCGTTCCACTCCCCCCTCCGGGGCGGCTCACTAATTGCTAATTGCGACTGGGCGGGGATGACAGACCCCCACCCAACAGACCCCACCCAACGTTACCACACTACGGCGTGGAACATTGAAACCGCTGAGTATGATCCTGCTGAGTGAGGCACTGCCGACCCACAGGCCAGCACTGAGAGAGAGCGGAGAGAGACCAGAGAGAGCGGAGAGAGACCAGAGAGAGACAGTAGAGAGACCAGAGAGAGACCGTAGAGAGACCAGAGAGAGAGCGGAGAGAGACGAGAGAGAGACAGTAGAGAGACCGGAGAGAGACCGTAGAGACCAGAGAGAGAGACGAGAGAGAGTGGAGAGAGACCAGAGAGAGACCGTAGAGAGACCAGAGAGAGAGCGGAGAGACCAGAGAGAGCGGAGAGACCAGAGAGAGACTGTAGAGAGACCAGAGAGAGACCGTAGAGAGACCAGAGAGAGAGAGCGGAGAGAGACCAGAGAGAGACCGGGGAGGCGCGGTCGACGCTGACTGCAGGGCCTGGGGGAGGAGGGGGACCGAGACATGAGGAAGCCCCCCAACACGGCAGAGAGAGGCAGGTGGAGGAGGACCCTGGGACTGATCGGAAGAGATTGTGTTCAAAGCACGGCAGGGGGTCAAAGGTCAGAGATGGTCTCCGCGGACGGCCTCGCCGGGGGTCTCCAGTTACCTGGGACCTGCGGCCCCGGTCCACGTAGGTGCAGATGGGGTTGTAGGCCCCCGTCCCACACACATACAGGTGGGTCCGATTCCAGGGCTCAATCAGGCGGATGAAGTTTCCACATTCTCCCTGTGTGAGAGAGAGAGAGAGAGAGAGAGAGAGAGAGACATGGAGAGAGAGCAGGCAGAGACATAAGAGACTTAGAGACTTAACAGGGTTAGGGAATCACAGGAGAAACCCAATAGGTTTCCTATCCATAAACAAAGTTCAACATTGTGATATTGAACATGCACTGAGAAAGAGGACGCGTCCATGATGTACGTCCTTGAGTTTTGGCCCGGACCCCCGGACACATCCATCACCATGTGGTGTGCTTTACAGCCCTCCCATTGGCTCCCTGGCACACTGCTCTCACACAGCCAGGCCCTCACTGGGAGGAACACTCCAAACGCTGCAATAGTGTTGATGAAGCAAACCAAAGCAACGCCACCAGCAGAGCTGCTGTCTGCAGCCAGATGAAGCCCAACGGCACTGAGGGGGATCACTAGAGGATGACTCCATCTTAACTTCAGACACCTCACTCACAGCTTTGGATTTGAACGGCTAGCCAGTCTTTTTGTGGTGTAACAAACGTATAGGCAGTGTTGGGAGTAACAGCGTTTAAGTATAACAGCGTTACTAATGGCGTTATTTTTTCAGTAACGGAGTAATCTATTAATTACTTTTCCCATCGTTGCAACCTGTTATCGTTACTGAGAATGTTAAGTGGCGCGTTACTACAATCTGGTTGAATGAAGGGCGCGGCGTCAGGCTGGCTACACATCAGCTGCCTGGAGAGGGCAGGGGTGGGGATGATGACACAGTTGCAAATGCGATGATGATTGGCTGGGTGGGCGGACGCCCTGCTCATGCCGTCTCACTGCACGCTCGGACTACCAAACACACAAGACAGCGACAATGACGATGAGCCAGGGACATTCAAAGGTAGCGTTCTCTAACTGGAAGTACCGACACTACTTCACACTCATGGAAATTAAAGGCAAGAATGTGTATGTAACATGCATGCTATGCCCAGGGAAAAAAACTTTATCCACGTCTGCCTCAAGTACCTCAAATGTAATGAAGCACCTTGCAAATCAACCCATGCAAATTTTATTTCTATGCATCATATGGCAGGCTGCAATCTATTCAGTTCAAATAAATACCAAATGTTCTAAAATACTGTATATGGTGTTTTTATTCTTCAATCAGTTAATATAAACATCTTTGACATTAAAGATGTTATAGAATGTAACAGCGTTATAGAACATAAAAAATAACGCCAGTTACTTTGCTGAGTAACTAATTACTTTTACAATGTGGTAACTGAGTTACCAACTCAATTACTTTTTGGGAGCAGTAACTAGTAACTAAATACTTTTTAAAAGTAACTTGACCAACACTGGGTATAGGACATCATAACAATTAAAGCTCTTTATCAAAACATAACTTTGGTGAGATTACAGAGTGAAAGAGCCATGTAAATGCTCGCTACGTAATACAGTATGTGCTTTAAGAGCACTGGCGCGCTAACTCCCGATTACGACAGAGACAGCTTAGCTTAGCCTGCAGTGGAAAAAAGAACTGGACACACAAAAACTAAACAGACACACAATATGAATTCAGCAAATCCTCATCTGTTCCTCTGCCAATGAACGGAAACATTCTGAGAGCAAACATGTGTGTGTTGATATGCTTCTACGCATGTGTGCATACGTGTCTTGTTCATTGCACATTGCAAATTTGTAACCCCCCCATGACACACACACACACACACGCGCACGCACGCACGCACGCACGCACGCACACACACACACACACACACACACACACACACACACACACACACACACACACACACACACACACACACACACACACACACACCCGCAAGCGCACGCACGCACACACACACACACACACACACACACACACACACACACACATTGGGCATGATTGCCTCTGACCTCGTGGCTGAGCTGACGTTCTCTGTGAATTGCTTTTTCAGTCGTCATCATCTGTCATCCTCTAAAGAGGGGGCAGGTAGACTGATGGCCTCCCATGGCCCATTTTATTTCTTATTTTGGGGATGAAATTCCCAAGTCGGCCTCTTTTCCATGTTTCCCTGACACTCTCTCTCTCTCTCTCTCTCAGTCTCTCACTCACACACACACACACACACACACACACACACACACACACACACACACACACACACACACACACACACACACACACACACACACACACACACACACACACACACACACACACACACACACACACACACACACACACACACACACACACACACACACACACACACACACACAGGGCCCCGGGCAGCGCGGCTGGCCCGGGCCCTGAGCGGGTCAGTGAACATGTACAAATGAACATTCCAGTTGGATAAACAGCGGAGCACTCCACCGGTACAGCAGGGGAGGACGGCCTTATTATCCAAACGCCCCATCATCACTCCCCTGGTGCTCACACCCAGGCCTCGCATGGAGGGGGGAGGTGGAGGGGGGAGGGGGAGGGGGGAGCATGTGTGAGCCAATGAAAAGAAGAAGTCACACGAGGACCTGGCAGACCTGGTTTTGATCCGAATCTCAATGTCGAATTTGGTTTCATTTCCTGAAGAGCCGGTGTTCCGCCGGACCTCCAAGCGGTGAAGTGCACAGCGGGAGGCGGCGGGGAACATTTCAGGCCTCTTTGTTTGGTTGGTATTTCCCCTTTCAGCCGACATCAGACACGTCTATATACGGGCGGCCCTGCTCTCCATCCTCCCTATTGGACGTCGCTGCGCCCTGGCCGAGCTGTGGCCCAATCGGTGACAGCTGCAGGGAGTCAGCAGTCAGGGATGCACAGACAGTAAATAAAGTGTGAAGGTGCCCCCTGCAGCGCCGAGGCCTCCTGAAGGCCTCTCAGACCTTCTCAGCTCCCCGGGTTCCAGGAGAGATGAACCTCAAGTGCGCCAACGTGGAAGACATCTGGCGTGACTTCCTGTGGACGCTGAAGGGCTCTCACTACTGGAGCTTTCTGGGGATGTTATTGATTAAGTGTCTGGCCAGCAGATGTTTGGTATATCCTTAGCGTGATTTAGCTCGAGGCTACTACTCATTCAAGTGTAAACATTGTGGAAATGACTCTGGATGTAATAAGGATATATCGTTCTGGTGATGATGATGTAATGACGCGATACAAAAAATACATATTAATCTGTATCGCGTTTCAAAAATGTGCCACATGAAGCAGTTTGCTAATGAAATGATGAAATGATGATTGCATGATTCTGTGCCGTATGTTCAGGGGTGAATGCACTGCGTCTGTTCTGCGCCGTCCAGCGGACTCACGTTGGTGTCCTTCCCTGACAGGACGCACTCCGTCTTCCTCTGGGGGGCCACGGGCCAGTGGATCTGCCGGGGGAGACAGAGCACATGTCACTCACCAGAGGAACCGGCGGGGGCTGGGGGGGCCGGGGGGGCCGGGGGGGACCGCTGCTCGTGTCTTACAATCAGAGGCTCCTTGTTGATGTCATGCAGGTCCAAGGACAGCAGGTAGTCCTTGCTGCCCACGTACATGCGGTCGTGGTCCTCGTCCATGCGGAGGATCCGGTAGTCCGATGAGTTGAGCAGGAAGGAGAAGTGGTGGGCGGTGCCGGTGGACCTCAGCTCTGTCAGGGGGAAAAAGAGGCTTTTTATTTAAGCTCTTTCCAATCCTGTCAGCTTACAAAACCTTTTCCTAAAATGGAGCGATTCAGAGCGCTGACCGCTAAAGTGGTCAGAGGAGATTTGTCTGGGGAGCTGTGTTTGGCGACG
>JAXIVH010000008.1:2412603-2447603 GCA_036785325.1 Urophycis tenuis
CTATGTGTGTGTGTGTCTGTCTGTGTGTGTGTGTCTGTGTGTGTGTGTGTGTGTGTGTGTGTGTGTATGTGTGTGTGTGTGTGTCTGTCTGTCTGTGTGTATGTCTGTCTGGGTGTATGTCTATGTGAGTGTGTGTGTCTGTCTGTGTGTCTGTGTGTCTGTGTGTGTGGTGGTGTGCGTGAGTTGTGGTGAGAGAGATAAGGCTCTAAGTCCTCATTAATCCTCAGCAGGAAACCATGTCATTGTATCTGATCCTGTGTCTAAACTAGAGCACTCCATCGTGCCGTCAAACATTACAGTGCTGACCACAAGGGCCCAGCGGACCTTGTGGTTCCTGCCTGTCCTTACAGACACACGGCGTTCCACGCTTACGCTGTACCACTAAGAACCCGTGTGGAGGTGGAACACAGTGAAGAGGCTGGGACTGACACAACACAACCTTAAAAGTCGCTACGTTTCATGAGAGACATTCATGGGATCCACGACAGCGTGTGAGAATTACAGCTTTCCCTTTTAAACACTTTATTTCTTTACATGAAAGACTTGTAGAACAGCCGAGAACATCGGAGAACACCATCTCAGTGGCCTCTCGCTGCTCTCCTCCACTCATTCATCCTGAGGTCTTCTCTTCTGGTCTGCTACGGCTCACATATTACAAGCTCCTGCCTCCCAAATCAAAGAGGGATGGGAGAAGCCAAACAGACGCCTGGCATGGCGCTAAATACGCTAAAGCACAGCCAAGCGCTAACCGCTAAATTAAGACATGATAAGACGTCAGTCGAAAACTCTGGTGATCTGGTGTGCATCACTGAGGTTAGCGCACTGCCTTTAGCAATCACTAGCACACTGTGTGTGTGTGTGTGTGTAAGCGTGTGCACGTACATCTGCATTTGCGTCTCACTGCAGAGCAAACGAGAGCACCAGTGACTATAAACGTTCATCTATTAATGCCCATTAACTATTCTCGATGCAATCCTAGAATATCAAAGACATCTGCTGGTAAGCTGAGCCAGTGGCGAGTATTCTGTCCACCTGTTGTTGCTGTAATCCTCTGCACTGGTCGCTCTCTGATAGGGTGACCAGCACTGCTAGGTGGCCCAGTGTGTGTGTGTGTGTGTGTGTGTGTGTGTGTGTGCGTACCACTAGCATCACCAATGCGGGAGACTGACAACCATTTTGATCACCTTTCCGTGGGTGCTGAAAATGCACTAGTGTGCCAGGTTCCCCTCAGATGAAGAACACTGCAGCGAGGACACACATGAGCACAGTGCCCTGGAGGCTAGCCGGGCGAGGCTGAGAAATCCAAATCTGATTGGTTCTAAATCCCTGTAACCTGCGTTGATTTGATTTTAAATCCCTATAAGGATATTTCCCCCGTGCCTCTGAACAGCAGCGTGCCAGTTCAAGCTCCAGGGAGGGAAACCTCCTCCAGCCTGCGCTGTGAGCTCTGTGGTGGTCTGGAGGAGCCGCCCCTGACAGCAGGAAGTCCCCCTGGCATCCCAGGCATTCTGTACGGATTCACCACGCCGCCCTCATCAGACTGGGGGGCCTCGTCCCACTACAGGACCACCACAGACCACAGACACCACAGACCACGGTACTACAGACCACAGACACCATAGACACCACAGACCACGGTACTACAGACCACAGACACCATAGACACCACAGACCACGGTACTACAGACCACAGACACCATAGACACCACAGACCACGGTACTACAGACCACAGACACCATAGACACCACAGACCACGGTACTACAGACCACAGACACCACAGACCACGGTACTACAGACCACAGACACCACAGACACCACAGACCACGGTACTACAGACCACAGACACCACAGATACCACAGGACCACAGACACCACAGACCACGGTACTACAGACCACAGACACCACATACTACGGTACTACAGACCACAGACACCACAGACCACGGTACTACAGACCAGACACCATAGACACCACAGACCACAGACACCACAGACCACAGACCCACTGCAGACAACAGACACCACATGTCCTGATGATGCGGCTCAACGCTGAGAGAGAGAGAGAGAGAGAGAGAGAGGCTCCTATCAGTGGAGCAACAGGGCTGTGCGTTGGACCTGTCAGCGCCTCATGATGGGCCGGGCCCTCACGGCCGTGTTGAGTCAGAACACATTTAAGGGGGGGCTGTTTACCTGGGCCTTTCCAGGAGGAATGATTGGTGCCAGATTACGTGTTATCAACGAGCTTTCTGAGGCTGTCGCCCCAACACTCGTCACAGACCTCTGCTTGGACGCCCCCGAGTGAGTGAGGCGTGTGTGTGTGTGTATGTGTGTGTGTGCGTGTGTGTGTGTGTGTGTGTGTGTGTGTGTGTGTGTGTGTGTGTGTGTGTGTGTGTGTGTGTGTGTGTGTGTGTGTGTGTGTGTGTGTGTGTCTAAATAGAAACAGCGCATTAGAAGTCGCTGATCCTCCTGCCAGGTCAGAGACACCTGTCTCGCGCGGCCCCAGTCAAGACTCCGGGAGTATTGATCTGACAAGACGCTCACTGGCTGAGGGGAGTCCAGAGATTACAACAAATCTATTTTGGCCGACGTGGACGACAGAAGAGGTTAATGAAAGCCTCAGGGACGGAGGCTGCTTCCACTGTCAGGAAAGGTCACATAGTGAGCGAGGCTTGGACTCTCTGCTCCGCTCAGCTAACCTTTATGTGGAGCAAACAAGATGGAGGCGGAGGACTCACAGCCTGCTCCCAGCCCTGTCCCACAGAGGAAGGCATCTCGCATCGCCTGCCGTTTGCACGCAATCTTGTGAAAGAGGGATGGGTGTTCCTGGGTGCTGTTCTATCTTCCAGCCAACTGACTGTCTGCCTCGGGGATAGTTGATGTCTCATTATCCCCCTTTAAAGAGAGTTTCCCAGACACTCTGCATGTGTGCGAGATGATGAATGCCTGCTGAAGAGATATAACAGTCAAAATGTTCAACAATAGCCAAATACACACGAGCACAGAGCCAGCATTGTGAACGGCAGATGGGAATCCATTCCATGCTGGGGGAAAATCATCTGAAGCCGTCCATTAAAGTTGTGGTTTCTACATACTCCCCTTCCCTTCAAGACGCGGTGGACAGCTGCCTCTAACCGCACCCTGGGGTCACAGGTGAAAGGTCAGAGGTCGGTGTAGGGTTCCAAGGTGAAGGCTCATCGAGGCCTTTTTACACATCTCAGCCCTAATCAGGATTATCTAGCAGGGCGGGGGTGTGGTGGACGCCTGGGTGGGATGTTTTGACAAGAGACTGTGAACAGACACCAGATGAAGTGGCTCCGCCCCACTGGAACACAGAGGGGATAATTGAAGCCGAAGTGAACAGTCAAAATACAATTTTCCCTGTGAACCCTGCCCACATGAAGGGAGGTAATCCTGTTTCCACCGCACTGTGAGCAGTAAAAGAACCGAACGCAATTAAGTCCACACATTTTTTAATCATTTGTCTTTCGATTATTACAGACAGAGGAACCCGAGAAATGCCAAGTAGGATGGCGAATCCATATTCCGGCAGAGCCCTTAATACCCTAAAGCCTTGCCTTGCATCAACTCAGTAAGTCACTCTGCCTGGCTCCTCTGCGTCTTCAGGCAGTAATCCCGTGGTTGGGGGGAACATGAAAAATGCTGGCTGGCTACCGTGAGCTGTTTACAAAATGCTCCATCCTGTCTGGGCCCATGGCTAGCCGTTGTCTTCATGTGTGTGTGTGTGTGCTGCGGATGCAGGGTGCCCTGTAATGATGATGAAGAGGTGCCCTGTAATGATGATGAAGAGGTGTCCTGTAATGATGATGAAGAGGTGTCCTGTAATGATGATGAAGAGGTGTCCTGTAATGATGATGAAGAGGTGTCCTGTAATGATGATGAAGAGGTGTCCTGTAATGATGATGAAGAGGTGTCCTGTAATGATGATGAAGAGGTGTCCTGTAATGATGATGAAGAGGTGTCCTGTAATGATGATGAAGAGGTGTCCTGTAATGATGATGAAGAGGTGTCCTGTAATGATGATGAAGAGGTGTCCTGTGCTGCCAGGGTTGCCGTGGGCAACAGATAACAGAGATGAGGCGGATTAGAGGAGGGCTGAATAATGGGGGAGAGAGGAGGTGGGAGTGAGAGAAATAGCCTTCTCCTTGGCTGACCCTTGACCCCCCCACAACACTCTCACATTGAGCTGCACCAACACAATGAAAGATGGTGTCACCAGTGACTCCAGCTTGTGGGCCATGTGTTGGTGGATATGGATCAGAACCAGAAGGCCGCCCAGGCCTGACTCACTCGCTCTCTCCCTGCACCAGGATGAAGGTCACGGCCAAACGCCGCTCTGGCTGCAGGAAACCTGAGGTGGCAGTGTGGGGGGGTAATTAGGATGTGGAATTAGAGCGGCCATTAGAAGTGAATGTTGATTCAAGGCCCATGGGGACAACATCTCCCCTCTCTGGGTGTTCCACTCCGTAGTCTCTGGGAATCCACTCGACCCTCGCAGGTCGTTTTTCACCCCCGCAGCGGGCCCTGTTTCAGACGGGTGAGAATGGAGGCAGGGGTCCCCCGAGGGGAGGAGTCTGACAGCCCACCTAAGAGCTTCCATTTATCAAAGTAGGCAGCGGAGGGGCCGCGGAATCTCTGTGGCTGTCATTGAGCCGTGACAGAGAGCTCTTCTATGAGGCCTCCACTGAGAGGCCGGGACCCCCACCACTGAGAGGCTGGGACCCCCACCACTGAGAGGCCGGGACCCCCACCACTGAGAGGCCGGGACCCCCACCACTGAGAGGCCGGGACCCCCACCACTGAGAGGCCAGGACCCCCACCACTGAGAGGCTGGGACCCCCACCACTGAGAGGCCGGGACCCCAGAGGCCGGGACCCCCACCACTGAGAGGCTGGGACCCCAGAGGCCGGGACCCCCACCACTGAGAGGCCGGGACCCCCACCACTGAGAGGCTAGGACCCCCACCACTGAGAGGCCAGGACCCCCACCACTGAGAGGCTGGGACCCCAGAGGCCGGGACCCCCACCACTGAGAGGCTGGGACCCCCACCACTGAGAGGCTAGGACCCCCACCACTGAGAGGCCAGGACCCCCACCACTGAGAGGCTGGGACCCCAGAGGCCGGGACCCCCACCACTGAGAGGCTGGGACCCCAGAGGCCGGGACCCCCACCACTGAGAGGCTAGGACCCCAGAGGCCGGGACCCCCACCACTGAGAGGCTAGGACCCCAGAGGCCGGGACCCCCACCACTGAGAGGCTGGGACCCCAGAGGCCGGGACCCCCACCACTGACAGGCTGGGACCCCCACCACTGAGAGGCCAGGACCCCCACCATGGATGCAGCTAAAGGCCTCCATCCTTATTGAAACAGGTTTCATACAAAGGGCCACTGAGACTCTGTGATGCGCATCTAAATCATGACTTTAGCGGAGGACAAAACAGCCTCCAGGAGCACGCCCATGACCACTGACAGAGAGCTCACACGCCCGCTGGGAGGAAGCAGAGCAGAGGGGTGCATGGGTAGAGTTTTAAGGTTTTGTGTTTTCCAGAAGAAAACAGCAGGCTGCTGCTAGCTGTTCACAGCAGGCTTGTGCATCACCAGCCCACACATGTTCCTCTAAGTACTAACAAAGCGTTTTTCTCCCCAGAGAGACAGCATTTAGTTTGGAGGACATAATAGGGCGTTAGTTAATAATGTAAATAATGCAGCAACGTATTATGATGACCACTGACAAAAAGATGTATGGTGTGGTACTTCATACCTGACCCTCTGTCCACAGCTGTGCTTCGGCTGATTTATGCATCACCTTCAGTCATTGCAATCAAGCATTCATAAGATGCTCCATTGCAATGCTATGTTCTGGCCAGAACTGGATCAGCCCAAAAGCTTCTTCCTGTTTGACTAATCAAACATCCATCTCCTGCAAAGACAAGTGATGAAACATTTCTGTGAACGTGTTCCACCACCACCGCCTTGCCCTTCCACCTTCCCTGTATCCAAAACATGGCCTCGAAAAACAAACGTTGATGGGTGTTTTCATGGCAGCCGTGCAGAAGTCATCAGGACATTTATCTCCAATCTGCCTTCCTAATGCTAATAACAATGTTTACATTCATCCCACAGCTTTGTCCAACACCTTCCCTTTTTTTCCTTTCAGCGGCTTGTCTGATCCTGCCAGCATCCAGAAGCTCCTCAGTCTGCATACCAGCTCCCTGAGATAAGGAGCAGCTTGTGTGTTGTTCCTAAGCCGCCATTCTTCAGCAGCCAGCATGCTGCAGGTGTAGGCAGCGCCGTGATGGGGGACATCCATCCAGGATGTGTGCGCCAACTCCGTGTGTTTTGCCACGGACTGGTGGCTTTGTGCTTCACCCAGAAGTAGCCGCAGAGGGTGGCGTGAGGACCGATTCTGCTAACAGACAGGGCTAATGAGGCGCGGCCAGGCGGTGTCTCACGGTCACGGGTGAAACGAGCGCTTACCTTTCAACAAACTGGTGGATGGGGGGTCTTCGGGCTGAGCTCGGGGTTCAGTCTCATCAGAATGAACAACAGGGGGGGGGGGGGGGCTATAGCGCACGAGTCACCTGACTGTCAGGGGAGAAAGTGAGTGTTGTCATAACACAACGCACCACTAATAGGAGACCACCAGATGGGAGGACACCGCCCCTCGACACCGCGACACCCCACTTGACCCCCGTGTCTGTCTGCCCGGGACAAAGGCCAGGTCGCCCCGCGCACAGCGCCACGTCTCCCGCGCTGACGCTGCGAGACAAGCGGGTGAAAAGGGGTCCGTGCTGGCCGCCCCGGTAAGCAGCTTGTCGCGAAGGAGACCCCAGAACCACGGTCCGGGAGAGGACCCGGCAGAGGGGAGTTTGGCCACAAAGACCGGGACAATACAGACACATGAGGTGTGAAGGCATGAGGGACACGGCACACGCTGAACCCCACAAAGACCGGGACAATACAGACACATGAGGTATGAAGGCATGAGGGACACGGCACACGCTGAACCCCAGACCGTGAAGGATTTGGAGCTGTGCTGCTGCAGAGGAGAGCAGACGACCAGTTTGCTGTGAGGACACTTGGCTTTCAGAAGACGGTGTCGTCAGTGGAGACGACTATCCAGCTGATCCAGCAGAAAGGTCAGCACTGCCGTTCAACGGCTCCTCATATGAAGTCCACCACAATGAAGTCAACTGAAAACAGATCCAGAGCACCATTCCTCCATACATATATTTCATGAGTACTGAAAGGAACCAAAGGTCTTGATTTTTTTCGAACATGGCAACTAGAAACAACATATGAGCAGCAAACATAAGAAGCTCCTGAGGCGATCCCAGGGAAACGCTGGAGCCTCCACTTATTGCTTGGAAGGAAACCAAATGCAATGTTGTTTTTCCCTCCTCTGGCTCACCGAGGGGGGGGGGGGGGGCTGACTCCTGGAACCATGAGCAGAACCGTTCTCCAATGCCCTCCTTGGATTAGCTGCAATATGTGGAACAGGCCTCTTACACTAAGGAGGATGAGAGGCATGCTGTGGACCGCTCTGCTAGATTAACGTTCAGAAGCTGAACCTCTCCATGGAATAGATCAACTCCCCAGACAGAGCTGGGTGATGTAACTCTCCTCACATGTGCCATGCAGCAATGAGCAGCAGCAGGAGCAGAGCAGCGCTAATGTGCATCTTGCTGCACTTTAAAATGTCTTGTCTCCACTACTTAGCCTGCGTCGGCCTTGTCTTGACAACTTTGCAGAAATGCTGAACAGCAAACAGCTTGTTCTCTGGAAACGCGTGAGGAGAGGAGATGATACGAGATGAACCTTTATTCATCCCTGGGGGGATTCAGGTGTCATAGCAGCAGCAGCAATGAGAATGAAACACAGAAGATGTGCAGGTACGAGGATAGGAAGTAAAACACTGAGCAGAGAGTTGATGGAAGAGGAGAAGAGAAGGAAGACTAGAAGAGTAGGCAGGGGAGAGCGAGGGAGAGGCAGCGGTCTAAAAGGTGAGAAGATGGGAGGAGCAGAGCCGCTGTCGGTCTGTGGGGCTCCTCATGGAGGACGTCTGGCAGAAACAATAGAGGAGCAAGGGGAGGGCGTGGCGGTGCAGAGGGGGGAGAGGCTGGGGGAGGGAGGAGGTGCAACAAAGGAATGCAGACACTGGACATGCTGCTGCCTTCGATTGACTCACAGCGGGGACAACAAAGTACAGGCAGTCGTTAACGGAAAAGAGACAGAGTGGGTTCATAAGCCTGCTTTATAAAATGTTTTACAGCAAAGCCATCCATCAGCGGCAGTGCTCACGGTGTCCAGTGCAGAAACAGAGCCTCTTTTCAGCGTCATTCTTCTGCAATGTAGGGCTACACTTGTCAACATCAGCATTATCACGCATTCTTACAGATGCCACTAGCTTTTAATGTTTTGTTTAATTGAACGTGTAATAATGTGTCAGAGGTGATTAACTCCACAGCACTGGGGACACTGAAACAATAAAACACATCTATTTTCCAATGAGGAAACAATTTTCTTCGGCAGTCACAACCACCAATTTAAGACGTTGCATTCCAACAGCGTAACCATATATGCTGTGAATTGCCTTTCAAGACCAAACATGTGGACAACAATTATCGTCTCAGATGGCCAATGAGTGGTGCAGTGGGCGGGGCCTCACTCTCTCACTTTCTCATCCTACTCTGCAATTACAGAAAAACCCACAGCCAGGTCACTCTGACAGACACACTCAACAATCTATAGATGACTGTCTGCCTCTGGGACCCCCCGTTCATTCTACTGCCCTCCCTGAGTGACACACCGGCCACGCCCATTTGAGACACCCGTGCTTACTGGTGGGCTCCGCTTTCATGTTTGACGGACAGATGGGACATCCTACCCCGTGACCCGGTGGCCTTTCCTCACCCATGACTAAAAGGGTCACTGCGCAGCCCTGGCTCTCAGATGGACCTGGAGAGGAATCTGAAATGGCTTCGGTTCCCTTGAAAAGAAACACTTCACAGAAGACGACGGACCGTCCCTCCGCTGCTGTGTTTGCGTGATCCAGTTCAATTGTGGCGTTTGCCGGCCAACATCTCGGCAATAAACGGACAGAAAATAGCAAGGTACAGGAAGAGGAAGAACCCCTACATGGTCACTGCAGCTCCATCAGCGGCGTATCTCCTTCTGATCCCTGCATTCTTGGTTCTTATCTCATAAATCAGGGTGAACCATGCGTTTGATCAACAAATGTGTTTGGCATGTTGTAGATGTTCTGCTTGTTGAGACCTGATATGCTCTGGTTAAAGATAGATGCGCTCCTTTGAAATGACCAAAAATCTAATGTTGCGTGTGACTCAAATGTTATGACCTCCATTCTAAATCTTCTCTTCGTTACAACACGAAAAAGTATCCCGATCGCCAAGGAGAAGATAATACCTTGTGAGCCACAGATGACGTGATGTTGCAGAACCACTGTGGTTGCATCTCCGGGCATCTGGGATTCATAACCATTTGCCCTCCAGTTCACACTTTCAACAACACTTGCAGGTTCCCTCGCGCTCACACCCTAAAAGGAGACGCTCAGGCTGGCTGGAGAATCCAGAGATAACAAGACGCTAAAGAGAGAGGGAGAGAGAATGGGGAGAGGGCGAGAGAGAGAGAGAGAGAGTAGGAGATATAGAGACAGAGCAAGTGAGGGAGAGGGCGAGAGAGAGAGAGAGAGAGTAGGAGATATAGAGACAGAGCAAGTGAGGGAGAGGGCGAGAGAGAGAGAGAGAGTAGGAGATATAGAGACAGAGCAAGTGAGGGAGAGGGCGAGAGAGAGAGAGAGAGAGTAGGAGATATAGAGAGAGCAAGTGAGGGAGAGGGCGAGAGAGAGAGAGAGAGAGAGTAGGAGATATAGAGACAGAGCAAGTGAGGGAGAGGGCGAGAGAGAGAGAGAGAGAGTAGGAGATATAGAGACAGAGCAAGTGAGGGAGAGAAGCTTGAGAAGCAGAGAGGGCGAGACGAAGCACCAAGTGATCAAAGAACAGAGAAGACAACGAGCGAGAGACAAAGCCAGTGAGAGGAAGACGCTGCAGCGGAAAAAAAAGAGGGGGTGACGCCATGTGAGAACACTGTGGAACAGGGTGAGAACACGTCGCGCGAGAACGCTGGGGATCAGGTCAGGAACGTGGTGAGAACACACTGGGGAACAGGGCAAGAACACGCTGGGGAACCGGTCGAGAACACGCCGTGTGAGAACGCTGGGGAACAGGGCGAGAACAGGCCGCGTGAGAGCGGGCTAGGGAACCGGTCTGGAGCGCGGGGAGAACGCTGTGTGGTTCTCGGCCGGGGGGAACGCAGCGTACATGCGTGAGAGGAGGAAGTCTCGGTCACGGTTCCGCCCAGACAGGTGGGGTGTTGTGAGGAAGGTGAGGCCCCACGCCCTCCTTATCTCAGCTGTCATTCCTGCTGTTGAAGCAGCGCTCTGATAAGGTGCAGCCAGGGCCACACGATGCTGCTCCGCGATTCCACTGCTATCTGCTTTTCCTGAGTACTTCTTTCTCAAACTCTTTTCCTCTCTCTCGCTCTAACGCATCTCTTTCTCACACACACACACACACACACACACACACACACACACACACACATGCACGGCCCTATCTTTGTCATGTGTTCTCATCCGTCCAATATCTGCAGCCGACCACAGTGTCAGTGCAGAGTTGCGTGTCTCTGTGTGTGTGTCTGTCTGTCTGTCAGGCCTGCTCCTTTCAGGAAGGTCCAGAAGTGCTCTTTTTGAGTTTGAATCACAGCAGGAGTTATCGCTCAGGGAGGATGTACAGGGATATACAGGGATATACAGGGATATACAGAGATGTACATGGATATACAGAGATGTACAGGGATGTACAGAGATGTACAGGGATATACAGAGATATACAGAGATGTACATGGATATACAGAGATGTACAGGGATGTACAGAGATGTACAGGGATATACAGAGATATACAGAGATGTACAGAGATGTACAGGGATATACAGAGATGTACAGGGATATACAGAGATGTACAGAGATGTACAGGGATATACAGAGATGTACAGGGATGTACAGGGATATACAGAGATGTACAGAGATGTACAGGGATGAACAGGGATGTACAGAGATGTACAGAGATGTACAGAGATGTACAGAGATATACAGGGATGTACAGAGATGTACAGAGATGTACAGAGATGTACAGAGATGTACAGAGATGAACAGGGATGAACAGGGATATACAGAGATGTACAGAGATGTACAGAGATGTACAGAGATGTACAGATATATACAGAGATATACAGGGATATACAGAGATATACAGGGATATACAGAGATGTACAGGGATATACAGAGATGTACAGGGATGTACAGAGATGTACAGAGATGTACAGAGATGTACAGGGATATACAGAGATGTACAGGGATGTACAGAGATGTACAGAGATGTACAGAGATGTACAGGGATATACAGGGATGTACAGAGATGTACAGAGATATACAGGGATGTACAGAGATGTACAGAGATGTACAGAGATGTACAGGGATATACAGGGATGTACAGAGATGTACAGAGATATACAGGGATATACAGAGATGTACAGAGATGTACAGAGATATACAGAGATATACAGAGATGTACAGGGATGTACAGAGATGTACAGGGATGTACAGGGATGTACAGAGATATACAGAGATGTACAGAGATGTACAGAGATATACAGAGATGTACAGGGATGAACAGGGATATACAGAGACGTTCAGAGATGTACAGGGATATACAGAGACGTACAGAGATGTACAGGGATGTACAGAGATGTACAGAGATGTACAGAGATGTACAGAGATGAACAGAAACGGACAAGGTGGGGTCTCCTGGCGTTCTGATGGCCAAGCCGAGGACGATGAAGGAGTTTCACTTGCACAAGATAGTAGAGACAAACATGGCTGTCTAAAGGGAGGCATTGTGACGTTGTGGTGAAGACATAATATATTTATACTGATATTTTGTTACTGATATTTTGTTTGAAAATATCAAACAGTGACAATTGGATATAACAATAAAAAGTCTTTGAGTCTATTTCTGAGTGCATAATTCTTCAACTTAGTAAGCATTCCTTAAGATCAACCCATCACATCCTTCAACACGAGTGCTGTAAATCACAGCGACCAAAGCATTAATCTTCTTGGCATAGCTGCACATCACGTTTTGAAAACAGGCGTTTGGCGGCCCAGCCTTGAAAAAAACACCACTGTTGTTGAAATGGTCTTTCCCAGAATGCAACGGCCGTGGTGAATTAATCATCCATTGATGGCTTAATTGGACAGTGTAATCCCGATACGGCGCTGAATATGGGAATTTCACGCAAAGCGCCAGGCACCAACTTTGTGTAAGGTGTGAGTGATCCACAGCTTACTAATGGATCTCAGCCCATTCAGCTCTCTTAAGACGATTACCATGAAGAAAGCATAATTCAGATCTCATCCACTTTGACCAAACTCTTCCCTTTGTGTCTCCTGTTGTGCACCACTCACACACAAAGGCCTTGTGGAAAGCAGAGTCCGGTCTGTGATGGACCACTTTGCAGCAGAGTCTGGTCTCTGACGGACCACTTTGCAGCAGAGTCCAGTCTGTGACGGACCACTTTGCAGCAGAGTCCAGTCTGTGACGGACCACTTTGCAGCAGAGTCCGGTCTGTGATGGACCACTTTGCAGCAGAGTCCGGTCTGTGATGGACCACTTTGCAGCAGAGTCCGGTCTGTGACGGACCACTTTGCAGCAGAGTCCAGTCTGTGACGGACCACTTTGCAGCAGAGTCCAGTCTGTGACGGACCACTTTGCAGCAGAGTCCGGTCTGTGATGGACCACTTTGCAGCAGAGTCCGGTCTGTGATGGACCACTTTGCAGCAGAGTCCAGTCTGTGACGGACCACTTTGCAGCAGAGTCCAGTCTGTGATGGACCACTTTGCAGCAGAGTCCGGTCTGTGATGGACCACTTTGCAGCAGAGTCCAGTCTGTGATGGACCACTTTGCAGCAGAGTCCAGTCTGTGATGGACCACTTTGCAGCAGAGTCCAGTCTGTGATGGACCACTTTGCAGCAGAGTCCAGTCTGTGATGGACCACTTTGCAGCAGAGTCCAGTCTGTGATGGACCACTTTGCAGCAGAGTCCGGTCTGTGATGGATCACTTTGCAGCAGAGTCCAGTCTGTGACGGACCACTTTGCAGCAGAGTCCGGTCTGTGACGGACCACTTTGCAGCAGAGTCCGGTCTGTGACGGACCACTTTGCAGGGTGGCCAGGAGTGAGTTTGCAGTGGGTTGGTGTTGGAGACGCGGCGTGCCTTGGGGGCCCTCATGTCCACAAGCCTGCAGTCAGTCCATAGTCCCCGGCTGAGAACCTATAGTCCCGAGGAACGCGTCCATTCATCTTACATGAAACCCAACAGAACATGAAAGGCCAGGACCACGGCCAAGTTGTCTGGATGGCCACAGCATGTCTGCCAAGATGAGGAAGAGTAAAAAAAAAGATGAGAACGAGAAGAGAACGAGAGGGGACTGTAGAGAGAGAGAGAGAGAGAGAGAGAGAGAGAGAGAGGGAGCGAGGGAGAGAGAGAGAGAGAGAGAGAGAGAGAGAGAGAGAGAGAGAGAGAGAGGGAGCGAGAGGAGAGAGAGAGAGAGAGAGAGAGAGAGAGAGAGAGAGAGAGAGAGAGGGGGGGGGGGGGAGAGAGAGAGAGAGAGTGAGGGAGAGAGAGAGAGAGAGAGAGCGAGAGGGAGCAAGGGAGAGAGAGAGAGAGAGGCAGAGACAGAGATGCATTAAGCATGAATGCACTTCCAGTGTTGCACACCACCCCTGGTCCTCCCCAGGGAGGCTGTGGAGGTGAATGAAGTAGATGAATGATGGACCAGACCCACACAAACGGCCCACTCCTATTGAACCAGCGGTCCATTCACAGGGATGAGTGAGGCGGCGACAACAGCGACAACAACAACAACAACAATCGCAACAGCAACATAGGAGGCCCTGGTCCTGTCTCCTCACACACACACACACACACACACACACACACACACACACACACACACACACACACACACACACACACACACACACACACACACACACACACACACACACACACACACACACACACACACACACACACACACACACACACACACAGAGCTGATACCGCGGTCAGCCAACACAGCACTATGGACACCTATGGAGGTTCCTGAGAACAGGGCTGGCTCACAAAGCCCGGGGCCAGAGGGGAGTGAGAGGGGAGTGAGAGGGGAGTGAGAGGGGACAGAGTGCGAGGGCCGGGGCGGGGACTTGGCATCACGTCAATACAAGTGATGAACAATGAGTCAGCTCCGCCCCCCGCAATCAGCACATTATCCACGCTACAGGAAGCCATCAGTGCATGAACCTGGACAACGAGGAAGCCGGAAGACACCCCGCACTCTGCCCTTCATCCTCCTCCTGCCCTTCATCCTCCCCTCGTCCTCCTGTCCTCTTCCTCTCACTGTGTCTCATCTTCTCTTCCTCCTCTTCTTCCTGCTCTTCCGTGCCCCTCCTCACCTCACCTCCTCCTTCTCCTCTCCCCCCTCCCCTCCCCTCTCTCCCCCCCCCCCCTCCCCTCTCCTCTCTCTCCCCCCCTCCCCTCCCCTCTCTCTCCCCCCCCCCTCCCCTCTCCACCCTGTTGTTCCAGTAGGTCAGGGTTGGTCTCTGAGGTCCCAGCCCACCCAGGATGGGTGGGGGGTGGGGGTCGCCCCCCCGGGGTCACCTCAGGGTGTCCTGGCTCTACAGGGCTGAAGCTGAGGGGAGCACGCTGCGTCTGCGCCCCGACGCTGGAGCTGCAGAGGACGTTGCTCAGCGAGACACCGCTGGATCTGACGCGCCACCTGCACGCTACAAGCTAACGGACGAGCTGCTTTGGTGAAGCAGCGGTAAAAGCTCTTTACTCGCGCCGCGATGCTAACAGGGGGGGGGCGGCGAACGGAGGGAAACGCAGGGCAACGCAATCTATTGTGGACAAACAACAAGCCTGGGACACTTGACTTTTTATGTGGATTATTTGTAGGACATGACAAATCATTTGGTGTCTTTAGATGGATGAGACACGCCAGGGGTGAGAGGGGGGAGAGAAGAGGGCGTGTGTGAGGGTGAGACTCAGCTCACACAGGGGGGAGGGAAAGGCAGCCTTCACCCGGTGTTTCTCATCCAGTGGTGACATTTAGACGTCCGACCTCCAGTGATGGCAGCACCAAGTTCCTCAGTGCTCCAGTGATGGCAGCACCACGTTCCTCAGTGCTCCAGTGATGGCAGCACCACGTTCCTCAGTGCTCCAGTGATGGCAGCACGATGTTCCTCACACTCTCTCTCCCTCTGAGTCCCTCCGGCCCCATCTCACCATTTGTTTCAAACACACACACGGTCAACACACATGTGCACGCGCACACATACACTCTCTCTCTGTCTCTCTCTCACACACTCACCTGGGTGAGTGTGTGAGAGATATGGGCACCTGGGTGCACACAGCAAACAATAACCTCAATCTTTTTGCGTGTCATGATTCATTTATTTAGCAGTGGCTAAGAATTGTCGACTAATGACCCTATAACATTTTACAGTAACGTAACATCCAGAAAATAAAAGAGTTTTACCCATGACACTGATCTAGTGAAAAGAAACGCAGATCTAAGGTCAGTGGTCAGTTGTGTTAACTTGCAGTCTCTGGTAGAGTGAGCCCTGAGTTACTGAGGAGCGTCCAGCGTGGACCAAGATGGCGTCCTGCCCCGCGGCGAGGTGCGGCGAGGCGCGGGTTATCATGGGGGCGGCGGCGTGGCAGCACTTAACAGCTGAGGTAAACCATCTCCACCAACACTCACCCGCGGCTAATGGGAAGCAGACACACAATCTGTCGGTCTCCCACCACCAGCATTCCCCTCTTCATTCATCCCCCCCCTCTGTCTCTCTCCCTCCCTCTCCCTCCCTCCCTCTCTCTATATATATATCTCCTACTGACACTGCTCCCCTGCAGTGCATTAACACTCTCCAGGGCCCTCTCTGCGCCTGCCTCATCCCTCCTGTAACACTCTCACCCACTCACCTTATCTCCCTGCCATTTAATCACTGCTCGGCAGATGTCCATCACTCTCCTGCCTTTCCTCTCCCCTCCTACACGGGAGGAGTGCGCCTCTAGGCCCACGCCGCCTCGCTTTGACCTTTGACCCTTTGACCGGCCGAGACAAGGCCTCCTTGGCGGCACCCCGACACCCGGACACCCGGTCCGTCACCTCTGGTCCTCCGGGGGCCTGCCGGGACCCCCGGTGTCCGGCCGATAGCAGCAGCATGACGGACCGCCGGAGGTGAAGACAGCGGTGTGGGCCAGCAGGGTCAAGTCAGGGTCAAGTCAGGGTCAAGTCAGGGTCAAGTCATGTCATGTTAGGGCAGCCCGCCTGAGGACTCCTCCATCAGGACCACGTCTTCAGACCATCAGGGGGGACCCGTTCCTCAAAGAACCCAATGAGGACCCACTCTCACAGCACCACACACACATACACACACACATGTACACACACACACACACACACACACACACACACACACATACACAAATACACACACACACACACACACAAATATACAAACACACACACACACATACACACAAATATACACACACACACACAAACACATATACCCCCCCACACACACACACACACACACACACGCACGCAGCCCATCAACCAGTACAATGACCTGGCATACGTTCTGGAGAGATGTTTAGTTTTTCATGTCTGCAGAAGGCCTGATGTAGCTCTGTCCATTCTCACGGCTGTTAGTCGTCATATTACTCCTGGAGCATTGCTCTGGGAGCAGGTCGGCCAGCAGACACCGGGGAATGAGAACACCGACGCACAGCATTCCTCTCCACTTCGGAGAGGAGGTCCTTTGAACTCTGTCTGGCTGGGGAGACGTGACAGGTAGAGGCTGCTATGGCAACTAAAGCAAAGTAGTGTCATATATAGCTCTTTAGTGAAGCTCCGTTCAAACAAGCTGACGACACACACACACATGCACTGGCACGCACACACGCACACAAAACACAAGACGCTAGAGAAGGTAAACACAAAGCCACACACACAAACACAAAAGACACGCAGTATGTGAACATGCAGATTGAACGGCCCTTTCTAATACCTCCATTTAAATCAGAAACTCAAAAAAGCACTTTGTGTGGACTCCATTTTGATTTTGCGTTAGATTCTATAAGCACATCCACTGTGGATGTCTTGTGCCTCTGCCGGCCTCGGGTCTACTCTGTACCCTGTAGACCACTCTGTAGACCACTGGGACTCTGTACCCTGTAGACCACTCTGTAGACCACTGGGACTCTGTACCCTGTAGACCACTCTGTAGAGGGACCACAGGGGGCTGCTCTGTACCTGTAGACCACTCTGTAGACCACTGGGACTCTGTACCCTGTAGACCACTCTGTAGAGGGACCACAGGGGGCTGCTCTGTACCTGTAGACCACTCTGTAGACCACTGGGACTCTGTACCCTGTAGACCACTCTGTAGAGGGACCACAGGGGGCTGCTCTGTACCTGTAGACCACTCTGTGGGTCTCAGCGTGATCCCCTCACTGCGGGGGACAGCTCTGTACAACGACCACCTGATCCTCAGCAGTATACAGCGAACCTCCAGAGAGCTTTCATTTGAATGCACATTTGTGAATGTGTATATTGTTAACACACACACACACACACACACACGAACACACACACACACACACGAACACGAACACACACACACACACACGAACACACACACACACACACGAACACACACACACACACACACGAACACACACACACACACACACACGAACACACACACACACACACACACACACACACACACACACACACACACACACACACACGAACACACACACACACACACACACACGAACACACACACACACACACGAACACACACACACACACACACACGAACACACACACACACACACACACACACACACGAACACACACACACACACACACACGAACACACACACACACACACACACACACACACACACACACGAACACACACACACACACACACACACGAACACGAACACACACACACACACACGAACACACACACACACACGAACACACACACACACACACACGAACACACACACACACACACACACACACACACACACACGAACACACACACACACACACACACACACACACACACACACACACACACACACACACACACACACGAACACACACACACACACGAACACACACACACACACACGAACACACACACACACACACACGAACACACACACACACACACAAACACACACACGAACACACACACACACACACACACACACGAACACACACACACACACACACAAACACACACACACACACACACGAACACACACACACACACACACACACACACACACACACACGAACACACACGAACACACACGAACACACACGAACACACACGAACACACACGAACACACACACACACACACACACACACACACACACACACACACACACACACACGCGGAGAGAGAGTGGGGAGAGAATCCATCAGTGTATATGTCTCTCACTCCTGCTGGGTGTTGCCCCCTTTATCACAGCAAAGAGATAAAGAGTGATAGAGACAGGAGTGATAGAGTGTGTGCAGAGTGAGAGAGAGAGAGACAGAGAGATGGCAGGGATATTAGTGAAGCCTGCCAACATGTTTCCCATGAGGAGGGAGCCATGGTTTCCCTGTGATATTATTCTGGCTGAAACACTATATATGTTGGGGAAGACTGAATGCAGGGACACCCTCGATGCATTTATCTTGTTCATTACAGATCAGACCTGAACCTCACCAACCCCAACATATGAATTGAAAAGGGTGTGTCAGGAAGGAGAGGCTCTAGGGAACTTACTGATGCAGGAACAGTGGGAACCAGAGGGGTTGTGGTAGAACAGAAACATGGGTATGTATGTGGGTAACCTAGAATGCAGTTCTCTGCATGTCTGCAGCACATCCACTCGTTTGACACCTGAACATCGTTCCATCGAAATGGAACCATGGACACAGCTTAAAGACCCAAAGTTACCAGAATGTTCTGCTTTCAAGTGAGCCAGATCAAATTGTACCTGACAATTTGATCTTCAAAAGTGAAGACTATGATATGATTTCATTTGGTTGCGTTCATCTCCAGACATAGAGATTCCAGCATGGTTATGGTTTTACTTCTGGTTTAGAAGAGACATTGAGGCTTTTCCGTTGGCCGTAACATATCTACTGTCATTTTTGACGACAGAAAATCAGTACGACCATTTTAATGATAAGACACGCCAGCCAGTGTGTTATGTTTGGCGGAGGACCGCAGTGGAATGCATCAAATGTAAAGCCTTCAGATCCCGGTCGCTGCCTGCTCCTCCATGATGTCAGAGCTGGTATGTAACCCTCCCTGTGTTCACTAGCACATGGCGTTCTCACCCCCCCTCCTTATTCTTCTGTCCTGCCCTTCACGTGCCCTCGCACCCCCTCAGCCCCCCCCCCCGGGAGCGCTGAAACACGGGTGCTGCACCCAAATGAGGTGAGAGCACCCACCCACCGGCAGCGCTCCGTCACTCAGACTGTCAGCCACTTATCAGGATGCCATTAGAAAGGCGGGGTGTGATGGGGAGAGGAGGGGAGGAGGGAGGAGAGAGGAGGGAAAGAGGAGAGAGAGGGGGGTGAACGAAGAGAGCAAGAAACAAAGAGACTGGAGGGGGACACTATATTTAGCACGGGAGCCATCACCTTCTGTTCCTCGCTCCTGAATAATCACACTTTGACAGAATGCTTCGTGCAGAGCAGAGGTTGCTCTGGATTATGGGCTGGCTGCGCCCACCACCTCCACCTCCACCTCCACCTCCACCTCCACCCGCACCATCTCCCGCACCATCTCGGAGAACACATGGCCTGGTGTTCTCCGGCCGCATGTTGTGGACGTGTTGACGTGGTCCTGAGCGGTGAACAGAAGCCCTCACGAGCAGTGGAGAGTGAGCAGACTCTCCTTCTGGTGGCCAGTGGAGAGTGAGCAGACTCTCCTTCTGGTGGCCAGTGGAGAGTGAGCAGACTCTCCTTCTGGTGGCCAGTGGAGAGTGAGCAGACTCTCCTTCTGGTGGCCAGTGGAGAGTGAGCAGACTCTCCTTCTGGTGGCCAGTGGAGAGTGAGCAGACTCTCCTTCTGGTGGCCAGTGGAGAGTGAGCAGACTCTCCTTCTGGTGGCCAGTGGAGAGTGAGCAGACTCTCCTTCTGGTGGCCAGTGGAGAGTGAGCAGACTCTCCTTCTGGTGGCTCTGTTCCCCAGAGCCCCGCCTATATTTATCATCGCAATGAGAGCGCTTTCAGAGAGAGAGGCGTTTAGCTCCACATATTGGCTGATGGGTGGAACTGTGGGCCGCGGGCCGTGCAGACAAGATGGAGGACTGTTTGACTGCCCGGTGGCACGGCCGGGGGGGGGGGGGGGGGGGGGGGGGCGGACCACGGCTGATTGGTGCTGATGAGGCAGGCAGCAACACGTGTAAACACTACACACCAGCAAGCCTACCAAGGGGGTCATGTGTGTGTGTGTGTGTGTGTGTGTGTGTGTGTGTGTGTGTGTGTGTGTGTGTGTTTGTGTTGTTTTAAACATTCCCCAGTCACTGCTGCTTACGAATGAGCTTCACAAACAATTGCAGCGAGTAGAAACAATCCACCCAGAGATGCGCGTGTTCTGTGGAGACTGCTGTCTTGTCCTACAGCACAAAGTAGCAGTTGGGTTGCAACTTGTGAGAACTATGTCATCCCCTAACGAAAGCCAGACACAATTGAGTTAGTGATTAGGCAACCGTGCCGGTCGGTTTGGCAGCCTGTTTAACTCTTTAAAGCAGCGCGTTCAGACAGTGGAGATGCTGTTTAACTCTTTAAAGCAGCGCGTTCAGACAGTGGAGATGCTGTTTAACTCTTTAAAGCAGCGCGGTCAGACAGTGGAGATGCTGTTTAACTCTTTAAAGCAGTGCGGTCAGACAGTGGAGATGCTGTTTAACTCTTTAAAGCAGAGCGTTCAGACAGTGGAGATGCTGTTTAACTCTTTAAAGCAGCGCGTTCAGACAGTGGAGATGCTGTTTAACTCTTTAAAGCAGCGCGGTCAGACAGTGGAGATGCTGTTTAACTCTTTAAAGCAGTGCGGTCAGACAGTGGAGATGCTGTTTAACTCTTTAAAGCAGAGCGTTCAGACAGTGGAGATGCTGTTTAACTCTTTAAAGCAGCGCGGTCAGACAGTGGAGATGCTGTTTAACTCTTTAAAGCAGAGCGTTCAGACAGTGGAGATGCTGTTTAACTCTTTAAAGCAGAGCGTTCAGACAGTGGAGATGCTGTTTAACTCTTTAAAGCAGTGCGGTCAGACAGTGGAGATGCTGTTTAACTCTTTAAAGCAGTGCGGTCAGACAGTGGAGATGCTGTTTAACTCTTTAAAGCAGTGCGGTCAGACAGTGGAGATGGGTGCCTGAACGGGTGAAGGCTTTCTGCAGCAACACCTGGGAGTCTCTCCACACACGTCTGACCCTTCCTGGCTGCTTGTGTCTTCTGTCTCATTCACATCCTGAAGGATGAAGCTGCAGGGAAACAACGGTCAACGCTGTGGCACACAGCTTTAAGTGTGGATTTCCTATCATGGCTCATTGATCCCAGAGATGTCCACCGGGCGAGAGAAGACTAACATTATCAGATGTGGCTCAAGCCTGAATCCACCTGGATGGCTCTCAAATAGAATCAAAGTGTGAGAACTGTTTACCCAGCGCATACCTGAGGGAGAGAGCTGCCAAAACACAGCAACAACAATCCATCCTGACCTCAATCTGGTCTCCTGTCCAAACACCACCTTTCCTCTTTCTGACCCTCTGGCTTTGACCGTTTCTCTCTGGGCAGGGTCCCCGGTTACAGCCCTGTGCCCAGGTGTTCCGCCCGGAGCCCACAGAAAACACAGCTAAACACCTTGGAATGGGACGGGGGATCAGCCAACCGGCCGTTACCAGAACGTCAGCCTGCTCTCCCTGACCGTCTGCTGTGTGAAGGGTCTGGACCCCCATGGGCCCGCCTGACGCAGCACACCCTTACAGGGCCTCAGGGTAAACACAGGACTCCTGATCGGGCTTCACCGCTCTCATGGTGAGATCAAACAAACAGCACAATGAGCACGCAACCATGGTTGCGTGTTGTCCCCTTGTTGTGGCCTCGCCAGACTTGTATGATGCAAGTTCTGCTCAATAAATCAAAGACTTGGTGTCTTTTTGTCTGCATAGCTTGGTGTGCACTTTGCCTCCGTGCTGAATACCTAAAGTGAAATGCAGTGGCAGATGTGTGGGGGTATTTATGTACGCAGTAGGTTGGAGTGAATCCATACAGGCCTTCCAAAAAACACTACAACGGCGAATGAGCCGATGGACATAAAACAAACAAGGTGTCCATGATGTTTCACAACCTTCTGCTAGCCGGCCTGATCTCAATAAGATGATGTATAACATGACATAACAATAACATGATGTATGGCTGTGATGTATGCGTGGACATTCCTCCACTCTCCGCTTTGCTGTTTACACATCTTGGTCTTATCAACAGCAGGGCTGAGCCCAGCACTCACACACCACACAGCTGCTCATAGGCACGCTGGACACATCAGGCGTCAGCCCTTATCTGACACCCCAGGAGATCACACGCTTAGTGTATGTACTATGTACACCACATGTTTCTACACACACAATGGCTCCAACACTGACCTGTTTGTGAGATCTCATGTCATTTCGTGACTTGAAGGCGCTGATATTGTTGTGGTTTGTTTCCAACAGGGAGGCAGACCCCAGATGTGGCCAGGCAGCATGGGGGAGAGCGGGGCAGAGCGGGGCAGAGCGGGGCAGAGCGGGGCAGAGCGGGGCGGAGCGGGGCAGAGCGGGCGGCAGAAGACCTGTCTCTGCTGCTGTGTGACAGGAAGCTCTCCTTTGTAAGCACGCAAATCTCTAAGCTTTCAGACACGCTGAACGAGGCTTTTCCTGGCTTCTGGAAAGTGACTCCTGAAGCACTCAACCCGTGCAGGGATTGACATGCGGCTGAAAACAAACAGGTGCTGAACAGTATGCCGCCATCTCACGGAGAAAACACTCTTCTTTGTACTGATTCTCAATGCATTGGTACCATACCATTGAATTAGGTCATTGTGTTTGGAAACAGGGTGATTAGTGGGTGATTAGTAGACCTATAAAATGCACAAGCATTTTTCTTTTCTCCGACCCAAACAAACTCACAGTGCTATAAAAACCTGCTGGATGTTTGCTCGCCGCTGAACGGCCTCCAGTCGTTGCAGTACCCTGCAGCCACTAAAGCTTCAAGAGTTCAATAAATGCCAAACTATGTATTGGCTGGTGAGGCCCGCCCATATAAAAGCAATGAAAGCACAATGAATTCCCACAGCCAGCATTACGCATAACTAACACAACACACTAATGAAGAGCGCATGTTGAGGCACCGCCAGCACGGCGAACCTCCGAAAGCCATTAAAAACTAAAACGGACTCAATTAAAAGAAATGGAGAATAAATTACCAATTTGCACCGCATAAAAAGAGATGCAGCCAACTGTAAAATCCAACTCCATCAGAGAGAAGGGTGAGCTAAGGAAACACACGCAGTCAAACTAGACAAAAGCGAGCGCGACAAAGAACAACAACACAGAGGGAAATATCAGGATAGCATGTAATGTTGTGTATCATTTCATCGCAGGCCACTTCATTACAACAATGGCTTGAGAACATTAACTCAAAGCAGCTGGATAACATTCTGAGCCCATCTAGAGTTTCCTGCGTGTGGACAGCAGATGCACAACGCGTCACATCATCCCGTGTGCAGACGTGTGATTAACCTTCATGTCAGGAGCCGGGCGGCGTGCTGCGGCCACGCTGGCCCATTTGCATGATGGGAAAAAAAACATCCCAACACACAAGTCAGTCGAGACGCCGAGCGACTCGCGGCTTTGAAGCCTGCAGCACAGAATCTGTGATCTGTGATCTGTGATCTGTGATCTGTGATCTGCTCACGAGAGGGAAGGGATTTAAACTGTTCAGCAGCTTAACGGGAGCCGCGTGGCAGCGCTCCTGACCAGCACCGCGGGCAGAACCCTACGGAGCCCCGCGGTGAGCCTGCTGCCCCACCGCCACCACACTCTAAAGGTACAGTTCAGTGTACCGGGAGTACTGAGTGACACACACACACACGCATGCACACACGCACACACAGGCACACGCACACACACACACGCAGGCACACGCAGGCACACGCACGCACACGCACGCACGCACGCACACACTCACACACACACTCACACACACACACACGCACGCATGCACGCACACACACACGCACACACAGACACACACCCACACAGGCACACACACACACACGCACACACACACACATACGCACGCACGCACGCACACATGCACGCACACACACACACACACTCTGCATGCATACGCGCACACATACTCACACAGACGTGCATGCACAAACACACACACACACACAGACACTCTGACACACACTCTGACACACACTCAGCGGTATTCATGAACATGCGGAGAGGGCCGGTGCCCTCGATATGTGTCCAGCCGAGTGTTAAATCAAACGACATTTCAGAGGGAAGGGGGGAGGTCAGACAGCGCTTGCATTCAGAGAACTAACGACAGCCCATCGCAAATGAAGACAGATACCGCGTGGCTTTCCTGATACAGAGGCCCAATCAGAGTCCAGTCTGCTGGAACTTACCTCCTGGCATTGTGCCGGAAAAGTGAACTTTTTACTCACAAAACACAAAGCTCAGGGAGCGGCCGTCGCCCAGCGCGACAGAACCACCGTCAGGGCGGCCTGCCAGAGCAGCCTACCTTTGAAGGACAGGAAGACCCTGGGAGCAGAGAGGGGCTCGGTAGAGGGGAGGAGGGTCCCGGAGGAGGCAGCCAGCAGGGCCAGCAGCCAGCACGCTGTGTGGCTCTGCATCACGAGGACGGTCCAGTCACTGAGGAACGGAGGAGGACGGTCCAGTCACTGAGGAACGGAGGAGGACGGTCCAGTCACTGAGGAACGGAGGAGGACGGTCCAGTCACTGAGGAACGGAGGAGGAGACCATCACTCAGGGGCAGGCAGGGCAAGCATGCACATAGTGTGTACGTCCATCATTTACACAGGTTAGAGGTTTACACAGGTTAGAGGCATTTCTAATGTGCAGGATAGTTCCAAGAAATTCATATTTGTGGGCGTTATCAATTGACATGTCAAAGTTCAAGGTAGAAATCTCTCGGAATGTGTGCAAAGTGCAACAGTGTCTGATCATTTGGGTATAATGTATGCATCGTGGACAATATCTTGTCAATATGTCAAAGCCCGTTTTGAAAACTACAGAAGATTGCGAAGGAACTCAAAAGGGTCGATTTGTTTTCAAACCACATGATAACACGCCAGTTATCGGTCAATATTTTTGAACCCTGTGATGCAGATTAGAGTCACCCATGTTCGTGGAACGACTCATTCTCGGTGCTCTCCCATCACTAGGCCCTACGTCAAATACGTTTCGAGTTGTGAAAATATTTGTTGGACATATTTTTACTATTCATTCAGAGAATTAGATTATCTTAATAGCTACGGCGGGCATACATGTTCCAAAACCAAGAGGTGCCTTTTACGCATTATCTATGTATTGGACAAAGCGTAGCCTATATCATTGTCAATATTAATAGCTGTCGTTAACATGAACTACAGCAAAAGTGTATCACCGATACCCCACTAAGCGCTCATTTGTCGTTAAAGCGTCGTTAGTGCAACATTGCGTTTGACATACATCACCCATAAAAGCACCCATGAGGCGCTGATCGTTAGGGTGCAGGGTCAACCGAAGACACGGGCTCAAGTTTCCTCCTGAACCCTTCAAAGTGGACCGAACTCCAAAGTAGACCAAAAGTCAAACAACAACTAGCAGCACTTGGCAGTGGATTACAAACAGCGAGTTAAAAGTAGGAAATTAACAACTAGAACATTGTGACAACTTTTCTTTTGGAAACTCCGAAGAGACATGTCCCCACAGACGAACACATTGTCGGGCTCCGCTGACGCGCACAATACGGATCCACTGGCTCGGGGGTTAGAGGCGCGCGTGCACACTTGCAATGATGCGCGGGCACGTGTCGCTCCTTGGCTCACAAGTGCACGATTAAAAACTCATTTTCACTGGGCTTCTCCCACGACCAGTTGACTTACGACGGCCCTGGAGGTTTACGTTTACATTGCACTGTGCAGACAAAATATAGATTACTATGCCAACGCAATTTCTGTTTTTTAATATATCTTAAACTTTAGTGATAAAAAACACAACATGTGTATATACACATAAATGCATAGTTAATTAAAGAGCATCGTCGTGTTTCAGTTTTCTTCCCCCCCCCCCCCCCCCCAGTTGCAATCTAACAGTCCCACGCACCATAGCAATCATCAAATCACAAAACCAAGCACCAAATTCATTGGCCGCAAACGGTCTGGAATATGAGGCTACAAATGGACTGTGATTGCATAAAGAACTGAAATAGTGAAACGTGTGCAAAAACGAGATTGTAAAGCTTACCTATTTAGTGCCGGAGGGTGTTTTGCCAGTGGAATATTTTGATGGGGCAAATCAACATTTAGAAATCAGTCAGCGGATCCTTTGAGCTCCTCCGTTTGCGGTGTATCCGCGGCAGATGCCTTCCCCGTTCGCCCAGAAACCGAACAAAAGCTTTTGAACCCAATAAAGTTATCCACCTAACTTAAATTGAATTTATATCTCTTTATTCGTGCGGATAAATCCCTCGGCATCCGTTTCAGGCGAGCTTCAGGAGTTGTCCTTTTTAAATGGTAGACGTGCTGGAAGAAGACACAGTTACGCGCGGCAGCGTTGTAGTGTAGTGCCAGGCGAGGCGCTCTGCAGGTGGATACACTGCGCTCTCCGGCCGTGGACACACCCATAGGGCGGGAGCTTACCTTAGTGTCCAGCGGCTCTGGTTTACTGTTCAGTACCCCTCTGCTTGTACTGTACACGTGGCTAATGTTAAAAAAGAAAGGCTCTGTCCTCAGCGATGAAGGAGTCAGAGAATATTAGGATTTTTTTTTAGGACATGGTTAGTGGTGGTGGTCATGATTATGCTCTTAAGTAAATACGGCACGTTACGCTCCCTTTTACGCAATACGCATGTATAGTTAATCGTCGCATCTGTCTTATTCCGGTATACAAGTGCAAAAAGCAGAAAACCCGTTAAAAACAAGGCTGCAATTACAGTAAAACAGTCTGAAAAATACACGCTTTTTGTTGAGGATGCTGTGATATTGGTTCAAAAATAGCTAAGTGCACCCACGCAAACAGGAAACACAGGTGGTGGTGCGTGTTCTTTAATTAATGTGCGTTTTGACTTTTGCTGAAAGAGGTTAAGCCCATTGTGGGTGTATCACCTTAAGGAACAAGGTACGAGAAAGTAGCAAACATGTTTTTCTCTTGTTATTTTCTCTTATTTTTATGATATGTTTTTATTCTCTGTGCCTGCTGTTTACCATGGGCCCTACACAGCAAGGGAATATATATTTTCACAATAAGCTTTACTTATTTACATGAAAACACTCCAATATTTTAACAGAAAATGGACCATAGTTGCAAGTTTACAAGCTGCCAGCTATGAGCATGTCCACACAATGTACAATCAGTCTCTCTCTCTCACACGCACACGCAGGCACACGCACACACGCACAGGTAATGAGGTGAGATTGTGTATGCATTCTAATGGTTTGGTGGTCTGGCTCAATCTGATATTTCTTGACCTACATCTCAAATGATATAATATTCCTCCTTATAAATTCCTTCCCTGGAAAGTGGGACAAAAAACTTTGGCATTGGGCTGCATTTCAGTCCTGGGATCAGACCTCCTCCACGCCTCCCTACAGACCTCCACGCCTCCCTGTTACACAGACCTCCTCCACGCCTCCCTGTTAAACAGACTCCTCCAAGCCTCCCTACAGACCTCCTCCACGCCTCCCTACAGACCTCCACGCCTCCCTGTTAAACAGACCTCCTCCCCGCCTCCCTACAGACCTCCACGCCTCCCTGTTAAACAGACCTCCTCCAAGCCTCCCTGTTAAACAGACCTCCTCCCCGCCCCCCTACAGACCTCCACATCTCCCTGTTAAACAGACCTCCTCCACGCCTCCCTGTTACACAGACCTCCTCCACGCCTCCCTACAGGCCTCCTCCACGCCTCCCTACAGACCTCCTCCACGCCTCCCTACAGACCTCCTCCACGCCTCCCTACAGACCTCCTCAACACTTCCCTACAGACCTCCTCCACACCTCCCTGTTACACAGACCTCCTCCACACCTCCCTAAAGATCTCCTCCACACCTCCCTGTTACACAGACCTCCTCAACACCTCCCTACAGACCTCCTCAACACCTCCCTACAGACCTCCTCCACACCTCCCTGTTACACAGACCTCCTCAACACCTCCCTACAGACCTCCTCAACACCTCCCTACAGACCTCCTCCACACCTCCCTGTTACACAGACCTCCTCCACACCTCCCTGTTAAACAGACCTCCTCCATGCCTCCCTACAGACCTCCACGCCTCCCTGTTAAACAGACCTCCTCCATGCCTCCCTACAGACCTCCACGCCTCCCTGTTAAACAGACCTCCTCCATGCCTCCCTACAGACCTCCACGCCTCCCTGTTAAACAGACCTCCTCCACGCCTCCCTACAGACCTCCACGCCTCCCTGTTACACAGACCTCCTCCACGCCTCCCTACAGACCTCCTCCATGCCTCCCTACAGACCTCCTCCACGCCTCCTTGTTAAACAGACCTCCTCCACGCCTCCCTACAGACCTCCACGCCTCCCTACAGACCTCCACGCCTCCCTGTTAAACAGACCTCCTCCACGCCTCCCTACAGACCTCCACGCCTCCCTGTTACACAGACCTCCTCCCCGCCTCCCTACAGACCTCCACATCTCCCTGTTAAACAGACCTCCTCCCCGCCTCCCTACAGACCTCCACATCTCCCTGTTAAACAGACCTCCTCCCCGCCTCCCTACAGACCTCCACATCTCCCTGTTAAACAGACCTCCTCCACGCCTCCCTGTTACACAGACCTCCTCCACGCCTCCCTACAGACCTCCTCCACGCCTCCCTACAGACCTCCTCCACGCCTCCCTACAGACCTCCTCCATGCCTCCCTACAGACCTCCTCCACGCCTCCCAACAGACCTCCTCCACGCCTCCCTACAGACCTCCTTCACACCTCCCTACAGACCTCCTCCACACCTCCCTGTTACACAGACCTCCTCCACGCCTCCCTGTTAAACAGACCTCCTCCACACCTCCCTGTAACACAGACCTCCTCCACGCCTCCCTGTTAAACAGACCTCCTCCACACCTCCCTGTAACACAGACCTCCTCCACACCTCCCTGTTACACAGACCTCCTCCACACCTCCCTACAGACCTCCTCCACGCCTCCCTGTTACACAGACCTCCTCCACACCTCCCTGTTAAACAGACCTCCTCCACACCTCCCTGTTACACAGACCTCCTCCACACCTCCCTACAGACCTCCTCAACACCTCCCTACAGACCTCCTCCACGCCTCCCTACAGACCTCCTCCACGCCTCCCTGTTAAACAGACCTCCTCCACACCTCCCTGTTACACAGACCTCCTCCACACCTCCATACAGACCTCCTCCACACCTCCCAACAGACCTCCTCAACACCTCCCTGTTACACAGACCTCCTTCACACCTCCCTACAGACCTCCTCAACACCTCCCTACAGACCTCCTCCACGCCTCCCTACAGACCTCCTCCACACCTCCCTGTTACACAGACCTCCTCCATGCCTCCCTGTTACACAGACCTCCTCAACACCTCCCTACAGACCTCCTCCACGCCTCCCTACAGACCTCCTCCACGCCTCCCTGTTACACAGACCTCCTCCTGTCAGAGTGTCTCTCCTCTCGCCTTCCTTCCTTTGTCTTGCGGCCAACAGCTGCATGTTGTTCCCTCCAATGCCTTCTAATCAACAGTATTATCCCCGTCTCCAGGCCTCTGAAGCTCCACCATCTGTCAGCACGCGTGAGACGGGAGGAACACAGCGGCTGAATCCCAGCTCTCCTCGCCTGCTCCTTCAGGATCCAATTCTGCTTCTTCTCCCTCTTCTCCCTCTTCCTCTTCTTCTTTATCTTCCTCTTCTTCACTGGTGTTTCCTTGGAGGCCGTCCCCAGCAGGAGCTGAGAGAGGTCAGAGAGGTGAGATGTCTCAGAGAGATGCTGCAGCAGTGGACCATGAGGATGATCTCCTGGCAGCACTGGAGAGACGGCCGAGGGGAGTGGAGCCCAGGGGCCCTCCTGTCCTCAAACCCCGACTGTTCCTTTAACAATAGATATCAGCTGATGTGAAATAATGTATCACGCACACGCACACACACACACACACACACACACACACACACACACACACACACACACACACACACACACACACACACACACACACACACACACATACACACACACACACACACACACACACACATACACACACGCGTTGTGAGGGAATGGCTGCTCACAGTTCAACATCTCCATCACTGTGTTTCACTGTCCTCTGGGGCATGTCAGCAGCGCTGAATATTTCCAGTCGTAGAAGGAAACACATCTACGCGTTTGGACTCTTTTGGAGTTCACTTACAAAAAGACATTTCCCGAAGGACAAGCCATGCGGTCCGGGCGTCTTTAAACAATCTCAATCGCTGCTCTCTGAACTGCGCCAACGTTTGGCAGGAAGCAGGCGTGACTCTGCAGCGCTGCCAGGGGGCGTGGCCAAGACAGGGGGTCCTGCCGCCATGTGATTCTCATTAGACGGAGATTTTCTGCTGACCTTTTTGCAAGCAAAGCCAATGACAATAGCAGCCACCGAACAATCACTTGTAACAGGCCCTGACAACCCTCACCCTGTGGGCGTCTCCTCAGGACGGAGTTCATTAACAGCTGCTCATTCCTGATGAGGTGCAGAAACAAGTGCTCTACAACACATCTGCACACACGTCTGCGTGCATGTGTGTGTGTGCGTGCGTGTGTGCGTGTGTGCATCTCGTGCATGCATGTGTGGGAACCATATGACTGTAGGCCTACACACAGAACGCACACAACAGGACATGCACTGTAGGCCTACACACAGAACGCACACAACAGGACATGCACTGTAGGCCTACACACAGAACGCACACAACAGGACATGCACTGTAGGCCTACACACAGAAGGCACACAACAGGACATGCACTGTAGGCCTACACACAGAAGGCACACAACAGGACATGCACTGTAGGCCTACACACAGAAGGCACACAACAGGACATGCACAGCTAACAGCACAATGCGGTGGAGTCACATGCTCCTACACTGGGCGAGGCGTACAGCAGACTCCATGACAGACAGAGCGGCCCTCAGCAGGCCGGGGACTGGAGGAACGTCCACACAGCAGAGCCTCTCGCTGTGAGAAGACATTAGAAATTCACACTGTTTCCACCGCTGGTCCACTTGTATGGCAGCACGCTCATTAGCATTTAAATGGGAAAAGATAGCGCTTTGCAGAGTCATAGCTTCCTCACAAAGCTGCCAGGCAGCTGCACCGAGGCCGTCCGGACCAATGTGACTTCTTAAACTGTTTCTGGGCAAGAAAATCTTTTACCCCTCAAAGACAATTAACTATTTTAATACCTTTTAATACCTTTTACCATCACTTTGGTATTCATATACTGGAGAAACAGTCTAATGGTAGACTAAAAGACGCTTTAGTGCGTTCTAAACATGTGGCCACATTGGAGACGAGCTGCACCCATCCAGTTAATAACAGGTGAGTTCCATTCCCAGCCTGGTTTGGAATGTGTCTGCCACGCTGTCCCCGGTCGACAAACTACAGACTACGTTCTCCAGTCGTGTTTTTACGGTTCCCACAAACATTACAAACATTACATTCTGCCGCCTTTTCTCTGTGGGGGGTTCCAGTGTCTTTTCTGTGGCTCCACACACTATGACTAAGCAGGAGTGTTGCGGGTTCGAACGCGACAGTTGTGTGTTTGTGTTGTGGTTAATGACACCGCTGTGTCTCTGGGTCCCTGGCCCACGGTGGGCTCCACCACCATGGGAAGTGGGCCGCTGTGGTCGGGACGTTTTTTGGACGAATTAAAAGTGGTTTCCCTAATGGGCTCCGGAGGGTCTGGGCTGTCCGGGCCTCCCTGTCTGCTGGGCTCAACCCTCCCCCCCCCCACACACACACACACACACAGGCCCGGTCCATGTAGCAGCAGAGGAGCAGACACTCTCCCCGCTGCCCCGGCCGTCCTCAGGCTGCGTGGCGGCTCTGGGTTGCAGGAGGTGGTTGTGCAACATGTTTCCCACGCGGTGCTGTCAGTGTGGCGCTGCAGAAAGCTAGGGCCTGTCAATGGGTTTCCGAGGCCCTCCTATCCCTCCCATCCTCCTACACAACCACAAGTCTTTGGCCATGGGGGGGGGGGAGAAGGGGGAGTACATTGAAGACAGATTGAAGGAGTTGACCGCGCGCATTCATACAACTCAATACACAGCAGACAGGAAGTGGTCAAGTGTGTGCTGATCCAATGTGGGTTCCGAGCCGGTGGGAAACGCCAAAATGACTTTCCCATTGAGGCAGTCGCTTTGAAATCCACAGACAACGGTGGAACCCGGCCTCAGCCGAGTAGAGTTGTGTTTGTAGTTCAAGACCACGCTGTGTTTATGATTAACTCTTCTTAGTTCTCAACTTACACAATGGGTTATCCATGAAATGCTACTTTGTGTTCGAAGTACAATGAAGAACATCACACAGAACTCAGATGCATATGTGTCTACTGCTGCTGCTTGTAGCAACAAAGGTCCAAGGATGAAGGATGGCTGCTAGTCCTCAGTCCATCCCCTGGCTCCTCATCCTGTTCCTCTCCATAGCATCTCTGTCATCAGCGGGGCTGGAAAGGCCATGAAGGAGGTGTCTCTGGGTCTCTGAACAGAGCAGCAGACCTGCTGAACAAACAGTTAGCGACATTAAACACCACCGTCATCTGTGAGACAGAATTAAGTCATCCCACCGTTCAGGCCTCTTGTCTATATGAATCTCAAAGTCATTCATAACCTTCACCAATATTGCCATAAACATAATAACATAAGTTAAATGAAATGGAATTCTCTTCATCCTGGTGACCAATGAGTAAAATGATCATCATAAATAATAACACACTGGACATCAACGCCACAACTCGGTGAGAAAGGATACAGTGACTTGTGACGGAAATGTGGTGTCCTTTCTGGGCACGAAGAGAATAAGGACTTGAGACACAGGCAACAATGTCCCCACTGTCTCGTCCTCTGTTGTGTGCAGCACAGACACATGAAAGCCAGCGCCCCCAAACTCTGGAGTCAAACCAATCTGCCTGGACATCTGTTCCTGGAATTTCCAGCGCCAGTTGCGTTGTAAAAGATCCGTTCATCTCCTGCAACTCATGCAGAGACAGTATGGCGGAGAGCAGACCCTTAAGCAGCCTCTCCTGGCAGCTTAGTCCTCAATTCAATTAACTGTGGCAATGTTGTTCAGAATGACATCACGAGTGCACAAGGTTCCCCAGTCACGCCTCAAAGATCCCAGGTCTTATCGCTGTGTGATCTCACTGAAAAGCTTGGTAGATCTACTGCTCTGTATTCCATATTCATATTCATACTCATATTCATTGTACATTGTATATATATATTTATTTTATTATAGTTATTTTACTTTTCTACTTTTTTACTTTTTTACTTACTTATATTTTTAATACTGTTTTTTCCCTTGCACCAATTGCACCAAGTCGAATTCCTTGTAGGTGTAAACCTACTTGGCAATAAACTTGATTCTGATTCTGATTCTGATTCTGATTCTGACCAGATACTGAACTGACCAGATACTGACCAACCTGATGACCAGCTGGTAATGGTGCTGTCCTCAGCAAGCATTTAATGAGCTTGCCAGCGTTTTGGTCGTTGGTCTCAGTGGTGGAAAAGGCACATTTTCCATACCAGACTTCCACTGTGCGTGTACAGTGAAGCTCAACTCTATTATGGAGCGCATCATTAGGTTGTCTCAATGGGTCTGCAGCAAGACCCACCATCTAACTCTTCATGGTCCATCACTGGGAGACAGCGTATCTTCCATCAGATCTATCAGACTCAAAAGACAGTCATAGACATTGTCCCAAGATCTGCCAGTAGATCTAGCCTGCCAAATAACCTTCAGCTTCTCTGTATCAAGTCTGGAGGATCATTCTCAATCGTTCTGTATCACACAATGAAACCCCCCACTGTCTTAATGATGGTTTGAATAGAGCTGATACTCTGTCTTGATTTAAAGTCACAGAGCTACGTGATTGACAATCTGTGTTAATTAATCTCTACCAATTAAAAACAACATACTACGGTAATTATTCCACGGGCGATAGACATGCCAAAATTGTGTCTAACCGACCAGTCTCTGGTTGTCTGGATCTCGGTAGATGGCCCACGAAACCTCCAGAACATCCTTCCTACACATCGAACACACACATACATGTGTATGTACACACGCACACGCCCCCACGCGTTCACAGCATCCACAAGGCAGCAGCCATCCGAAGAGAGGCCCTGATACGGTGGCCTGGACAGAGGAGGCTTCCGTTATGTGAAATGGATCTCATTAAAAGAATGCCCGGGGGCAGCCCTTGATGGACAGGGGGATGTGGCTCCTCTGCCGACTAGATAAGCA
>JAXIVH010000008.1:2452603-2456972 GCA_036785325.1 Urophycis tenuis
CCAGTGGTCGTCGTGGTAACAATGGACAGCCTTAATGAATCAGCTGTAGCACCCTGATTTCTCCAACCGCTGTCACGGCTCAGCACATTGTTCCTGTGGTCCCACCTTCTTCCATCAAGCACCGCAGAGAACACACTGAAGAAACAAAGCTGTTGTTCCGATGGGATTAGGATCAGTGTGTGACAGTCCCTAAATGTCCCTCACTTCACACATCTCTGTGATGGGAGAGACGGCCCAGAGTCAGGTAGGAGTCAGAATAGTGTCTTTCTAAAAGTAGAAACCTGTTGGGATAGGAAGAGTGAGAGCAGCTTCTCCCGAGACACAGATGAGATCATGAAGCCACCATTTAGAGGAACCAACCGAGCTGAAGCACAGAGCTGCCATTTCCTGGCACATGAGATGGAGGGGAATGAAGAGAAGGCAGACTCTACCAGGCCCTGTGTACCTGCTTGTCTGCTGAATAATTCATCAGTCTTAGAGGATCTTAGAGGGTCTCCCTGTGATCCTGGCATGATGCTGTGGAGGACCGTAGCTTTACCTACAGGACAGAGCCTGTCTGCATGGACGCTCTCTCTCTCTCTCACACACACACACACACAAACACACACACACACACACACACACACACACAAACACACACACACACACACACACACACACACACACACACACACACACACAAAACACACACACACACACACACACACACACACACACACACACACACACACACACACACACACACACACACACACACACAAACATACAATGACAGACACCCATACACTCACATACTGACACACACAGGTGTACACACACCCACACACACACACCACACAAACATACATACATACAATGACACACACACACACACGCACACACAAACATACAATGACAGACACCCATAAACACACATACTCTCTCACACACACACACACACACACACACACAAACAGACACACACACACACACACACACACACACACACACACACACACACACACACACACACACACACACACACACACACACTCATGCAAGGGAAAACAAGGGAGACAGAGATAGGGAAAAAAACAATTTCATAAACATGTTCTCAGGATGATTGCTTGTTAGCTCCCTAAACCATCCCTCTTTGGAATTCTGTCACCTGTTTATGCAGGATAGTGTTTCCATGGAGACCAAGCTGCAAGCAGACTAATGAGCCAGGGTTTGTGTGTCTGTGAGCGTGTGCGTGTGTGTCTATGAGCATGTGCGTGTGTGGGAGTGTGTGCACATGCGTGTGCGTGTGTGGGAGTGTGTGCACATGCGTGTGCTCAGGGACAGGCGTGGTGGGTCTGGTCACGCATGACGACAGCAGCGGTCAGCGTTGAGCCACAGAAGATGGGGAAAGGATGCTCTGATGCTCTAAAGGTAACTGAGGAGCCACAGAAGATGGGGAAAGGATGCTCTGATGCTCTAAAGGTAACTGAGGAGCCACAGAAGATAGGGAAAGGATGCTCTGATGCTCTAAAGGTAACTGAGGAGCCACAGAAGATGGGGAAAGGATGCTCTGATGCTCTAAAGGTAACTGAGGAGCCACAGAAGATAGGGAAAGGATGCTCTGATGCTCTAAAAGTAACTGAGGAGCCACAGAAGATGGGGAAAGGATGCTCTGATGCTCTAAAGGTAACTGTCACAATCCGAAGCAATCAGCCAATAGCATAACTAATATTGCAGTTATACAATCATGAAGTAGGCTTATCTAACGGCTGGAATAACTAATGTACATTACCGTCACATAAGGTCATTTAGTCATTTAAACAGGATTCCCTTTCACGGCCGCTTAAGAAATATCAAAATAACAACAAGCCATGTTGCACCTAAATGTATTGTGTTACAGCCAGATAAGATGTGATCTAACAGCCAGAGCCAGCATCAACATCCTATTTATGCAGAGTATGTACTGTCAGTACATCCTGCAGAGTGCGCACTGTCAGAATGGCTGCAGTGTTGATGTGTTTCTCGGGCAGCGGTTTGAGTGAATAACTGTAAAGGTTACAGCTATTAATGTGTCCCTGTAGGCCAGCCAACGCTGAGCCACTTGTTGGTTCAGTGCTGTTCCTGTGATCCAGTCAGAGCAGCCCCTCATCAGTCCATCCTTCCTGCACTGATCACACGACATCCACTTCCTGGCAGGCAAGAAGGGGTCATGGCCAAGTTAATGTCATCGTCAGCTGATGACTTATCTTAAAGGGGCTTGCTCTTCACGCATATTTCCCAGCTTGGAATGGCTTCCTAGAAAATACCCTCAGATTCACGAAACTAGGCTGGGGGTCATGTCACATGGTCCACAATGATAAGATACAGATCTTTCATTTCATTTGCAACACTGTCACAGAACTCCGCCTGCGTGGATGGCCCTGTGGTGATTGATTCATTATCAATGTTTGCTTGTTTTCAGTTCCTTCCATGTTTGACTTTCAGATGCTATCCATTGCTCAACCAATCTATGTCAATTGGCACGGCTCCTCTGCTGGCTATGGCTACCCACAAAGATGTTCCCATAGCTCCCAGAAGCACCCTTTACACGGCTGGCTTCATCTCCATAATCTACTGTATGACTCTTTGTATGGTAGAATGAACAAAGCTAATACAAGTGTATGGCGTTCACAGTCTGGTGTGTGAGGTATGTTGGGACTCACCTCATCAACGGCTGCCATCAGGATTTGCGGCAGCAGGAAGTGGCGCAGGCAGCCTGGGACCGGCAGGTGGACCCGGCCGGGCGTTCTTGTGGAAAGGATTGCAGCAGGGGGTGGGAGAGTGTGTGTCGGGAGCAGACGTCCTGTTGGTCTGCTGACATCTGGCAGGCAGAACCTCAAGAGGCCTCGGGATCCAGGCTCCCTACCAAGGCAGCATGGAGGACAAGGGTCCCAGGAGAGTCATCTCTTTTTCTTGGAATGCATCGTTAGCAGCTTCTCCTGACGGCCCATGGGAGAGCCGTGACCCGTCCTTAGAGACGATGGCAGCCAGCGTAGCCCCCAGGCCACGCGGCCAGCCGGGGGGAGGCAGCCCCACCGCAAGAAGCAGAACGCCCCAGGGGGTCTGCGTTCCCTGAGGGGGGTCTGCATTCCCCAAGAGGCGTCTGCGTTCCCCGAGGGGGGTCTGCGTTCCCAGAGGGGGGTCTGCGTTCCCCGAGAGGGGTCTGTGTTCCCCAAGAGGGGTCTGCGTTCCCCGAGAGGGGTCTGCGTTCCCTGAGAGGGGTCTGCATTCCCCGAGGGGGGTCTGCGTTCCCCGAGGGGGGTCTGCGTTCCCCGAGGGGGGTCTGTGTTCCCCGAGGGGGGTCTGTGTCCCCAGAGGGGGGTCTGCGTTCCCTGAGGGGGGTCTGCGTTCCCCAGAGCGACCGGCCGACAGTTGACATGGGGCCAGGAGGAGTCAAAGCTCCCCTGACGAGCCGCAGGACATGCAGAACATCTCTGGAACATCTGCAGAACATCTCTGAAGTGACCTCTGAGAGGATGGACTGGGTGGAGGCAGAGGGGATGGACTGGGTGGAGGCAGAGGGGATGGACTGGGTGGAGGCAGAGGGGATGGACTGGGTGGAGGCAGAGGGGATGGACTGGGTGGAGGCAGAGGGGATGGACTGGGTGGAGGCAGAGGGGATGGACTGGGTGGAGGCAGAGGGGATGGACTGGGTGGAGGCAGAGGGGATGGACTGGGTGGAGGCAGAGGGGATGGACTGGGTGGAGGCAGAGGGGATGGACTGGGTGGAGGCAGAGGGGATGGACTGGGTGGAGGCAGAGGGGATGGACTGGGTGGAGGCAGAGGGGATGGACTGGGTGGAGGCAGAGGGGATGGACTGGGTGGAGGCAGAGGGGATGGACTGGGTGGAGGCAGAGGAGATGGACTGGGTGGAGGCAGAGGGGATGGACTGGGTGGAGGCAGAGGGGATGGACTGGGTGGAGGCAGAGGGGATGGACTGGGTGGAGGCAGAGGGGATGGACTGGGTGGAGGCAGAGGGGATGGACTGGGTGGAGGCAGAGGGGATGGACTGGGTGGAGGCAGAGGGCCGCTGGAGGAGGGTGCGGTGCTGAGCGGTGCACGGGTGAAGGGGTGGAGGGAGGGTGAGGATGCGGTGAAACAGTTTCAGAGCTGTTCACTTCCATTACATCTGGTGGCGCTCTGCAGGAGAGCCATCCAGATCCAGAATCCTAAATCAAGGCTAGCCATGGATATTCCCCAAAACTTTGTTTCAGTTTTGGCATATGGTCTGTATTTCTTTTGGGTTCTTTGGGACGTGCATCCAAAGCATTGATATAATTCATAGTTCATCGTGTCAACCGTCCATACTAGTTCTGTCTCAAGGACAGAAACTCAGTTCATGTTCATTTTG
>JAXIVH010000008.1:2457172-2489672 GCA_036785325.1 Urophycis tenuis
TTTATTTAGCAGTGGCTAAGAATTGTCGACTAATGACCCTATAACATTTTACAGTAACGTAACATCCAGAAAATAAAAGAGTTTTACCCATGACACTGATCTAGTGAAAAGAAACGCAGATCTAAGGTCAGTGGTCAGTTGTGTTAACCTGCAGTCTCTGGTAGAGTGAGCCCTGAGTTACTGAGGAGCGTCCAGCGTGGACCAAGATGGCGTCCTGCCCCGCGGCGAGGCGCGGCGAGGCGCGGGTTATCATGGGGGCGGCGGCGTGGCAGCACTTAACAGCTGAGGTAAACCATCTCCACCAACACTCACCCGCGGCTAATGGGAAGCAGACACACAATCTGTCGGTCTCCCACCACCAGCATTCCCCTCTTCATTCATCCCCCCCCTCTGTCTCTCTCCCTCCCTCTCCCTCCCTCCCTCTCTCTATATATATATCTCCTACTGACACTGCTCCCCTGCAGTGCATTAACACTCTCCAGGGCCCTCTCTGCGCCTGCCTCATCCCTCCTGTAACACTCTCACCCACTCACCTTATCTCCCTGCCATTTAATCACTGCTCGGCAGATGTCCATCACTCTCCTGCCTTTCCTCTCCCCTCCTACACGGGAGGAGTGCGCCTCTAGGCCCACGCCGCCTCGCTTTGACCTTTGACCCTTTGACCGGCCAAGACAAGGCCTCCTTGGCGGCACCCCGACACCCGGACACCCGGTCCGTCACCTCTGGTCCTCCGGGGCCTGCCGGGACCCCCGGTGTCCGGCCGATAGCAGCAGCATGACGGACCGCCGGAGGTGAAGACAGCGGTGTGGGCCAGCAGGGTCAAGTCAGGGTCAAGTCAGGGTCAAGTCAGGGTCAAGTCATGTCATGTTAGGCAGCCCGCCTGAGGACTCCTCCATCAGGACCACGTCTTCAGACCATCAGGGGGGACCCGTTCCTCAAAGAACCCAATGAGGACCCACTCTCACAGCACCACACACACATACACACACACATGTACACACACACACACACACACACATACACAAATACACACACACACACACACAAATATACAAACACACACACACACATACACACAAATATACACACACACACACAAACACATATACCCCCCCCCCCCCCCCCCCCCCCCCCCCACACACACACACACACACACACACGCACGCAGCCCATCAACCAGTACAATGACCTGGCATACGTTCTGGAGAGATGTTTAGTTTTTCATGTCTGCAGAAGGCCTGATGTAGCTCTGTCCATTCTCACGGCTGTTAGTCGTCATATTACTCCTGGAGCATTGCTCTGGGAGCAGGTCGGCCAGCAGACACCGGGGAATGAGAACACCGACGCACAGCATTCCTCTCCACTTCGGAGAGGAGTCCTTTGAACTCTGTCTGGCTGGGGAGACGTGACAGGTAGAGGCTGCTATGGCAACTAAAGCAAAGTAGTGTCATATATAGCTCTTTAGTGAAGCTCCGTTCAAACAAGCTGACGACACACACACACATGCACTGGCACGCACACACGCACACAAAACACAAGACGCTAGAGAAGGTAAACACAAAGCCACACACACAAACACAAAAGACACGCAGTATGTGAACATGCAGATTGAACGGCCCTTTCTAATACCTCCATTTAAATCAGAAACTCAAAAAAGCACTTTGTGTGGACTCCATTTTGATTTTGCGTTAGATTCTATAAGCACATCCACTGTGGATGTCTTGTGCCTCTGCCGGCCTCGGGTCTACTCTGTACCCTGTAGACCACTCTGTAGACCACTGGGACTCTGTACCCTGTAGACCACTCTGTAGAGGGACCACAGGGGGCTGCTCTGTACCTGTAGACCACTCTGTAGAGGGACCACAGGGGGCTGCTCTGTACCTGTAGACCACTCTGTAGAGGGACCACAGGGGGCTGCTCTGTACCTGTAGACCACTCTGTAGAGGGACCACAGGGGGCTGCTCTGTACCTGTAGACCACTCTGTAGAGGGACCACAGGGGGCTGCTCTGTACCTGTAGACCACTCTGTAGAGGGACCACAGGGGGCTGCTCTGTACCCTGTAGACCACTCTGTAGAGGGACCACAGGGGGCTGCTCTGTACCCTGTAGACCACTCTGTAGAGGGACCACAGGGGGCTGCTCTGTACTTGTAGACCACTCTGTAGAGGGACCACAGGGGGCTGCTCTGTACCTGTAGACCACTCTGTAGAGGGACCACAGGGGGCTGCTCTGTACCTGTAGACCACTCTGTAGAGGGACCACAGGGGGCTGCTCTGTACCCTGTAGACCACTCTGTAGAGGGACCACAGGGGGCTGCTCTGTACCTGTAGACCACTCTGTAGAGGGACCACAGGGGGCTGCTCTGTACCTGTAGACCACTCTGTAGAGGGACCACAGGGGGCTGCTCTGTACCCTGTAGACCACTCTGTAGAGGGACCACAGGGGGCTGCTCTGTACCCTGTAGACCACTCTGTAGAGGGACCACAGGGGGCTGCTCTGTACCTGTAGACCACTCTGTGGGTCTCAGCGTGATCCCCTCACTGCGGGGGACAGCTCTGTACAACGACCACCTGATCCTCAGCAGTATACAGCGAACCTCCAGAGAGCTTTCATTTGAATGCACATTTGTGAATGTGTATATTGTTATAACACACACACACACACACACACACACGAACACACACACACACACACACACACAACACACACACACACACACACACACACACACACGAACACACACACACACACACACACACACACACACACACGAACACACACACACACACACGAACACACACACACACACACACACACACACACACACACACACACACACACGAACACACACACACACACACACACACACACACACACACACACACACACACACACACACACACAAACACACACACACACACACACACACACGAACACACACACACACACACACACACACACACACACACACGCGGAGAGAGAGTGGGGAGAGAATCCATCAGTGTATATGTCTCTCACTCCTGCTGGGTGTTGCCCCCTTTATCACAGCAAAGAGATAAAGAGTGATAGAGACAGGAGTGATAGAGTGTGTGCAGAGTGAGAGAGAGAGAGAGACAGAGAGATGGCAGGGATATTAGTGAAGCCTGCCAACATGTTTCCCATGAGGAGGGAGCCATGGTTTCCCTGTGATATTATTCTGGCTGAAACACTATATATGTTGGGGAAGACTGAATGCAGGGACACCCTCGATGCATTTATCTTGTTCATTACAGATGATCAGACCTGAACCTCTCCAACCCCAACATATGAATTGAAAAGGGTGTGTCAGGAAAGAGAGGCTCTAGGGAACTTACTGATGCAGGAACAGTGGGAACCAGAGGGGTTGTGGTAGAACAGAAACATGGGTATGTATGTGGTTAACCTAGAATGCAGTTCTCTGCATGTCTGCAGCACATCCACTCGTTTGACACCTGAACATCGTTCCATCGAAATGGAACCATGGACACAGCTTAAAGACCCAAAGTTACCAGAATGTTCTGCTTTCAAGTGAGCCAGATCAAATTGTACCTGACAATTTGATCTTCAAAAGTGAAGACTATGATATGATTTCATTTGGTTGCGTTCATCTCCAGACATAGAGATTCCAGCATGGTTATGGTTTTACTTCTGGTTTAGAAGAGACATTGAGGCTTTTTGCGTTGGCCGTAACATATCTACTGTCATTTTTGACGACAGAAAATCAGTACGACCATTTTAATGATAAGACACGCCAGCCAGTGTGTTATGTTTGGCGGAGGACCGCAGTGGAATGCATCAAATGTAAAGCCTTCAGATCCCGGTCGCTGCCTGCTCCTCCATGATGTCAGAGCTGGTATGTAACCCTCCCTGTGTTCACTAGCATGGCGTTCTCACCCCCCCTCCTTATTCTTCTGTCCTGCCCTTCACGTGCCCTCGCACCCCCTCAGCCCCCCCCCCGGGAGCGCTGAAACACGGGTGCTGCACCCAAATGAGGTGAGAGCACCCACCCACCGGCAGCGCTCCGTCACTCAGACTGTCAGCCACTTATCAGGATGCCATTAGAAAGGCGGGGTGTGATGGGGAGAGGAGGGGAGGAGGGAGGAGAGAGGAGGGAAAGAGGAGAGAGAGGGGGGGTGAACGAAGAGAGCAAGAAACAAAGAGACTGGAGGGGGACACTATATTTAGCACGGGAGCCATCACCTTCTGTTCCTCGCTCCTGAATAATCACACTTTGACAGAATGCTTCGTGCAGAGCAGAGGTTGCTCTGGATTATGGGCTGGCTGCGCCCACCACCTCCACCTCCACCTCCACCTCCACCTCCACCCGCACCATCTCCACAGAGAGAAGCCGTGTGTGAGCTTCTCTGCAGGCGCCATGGCCTGGTGTTCTGCGGCCGCATGTTGTGGACGTGTTGACGTGGTCCTGAGCGGTGAACAGAAGCGAGCAGTGGAGAGTGAGCAGACTCTCCTTCTGGTGGCCAGTGGAGAGTGAGCAGACTCTCCTTCTGGTGGCCAGTGGCCAGTGGAGAGTGAGCAGACTCTCCTTCTGGTGGCCAGTGGAGAGTGAGCAGACTCTCCTTCTGGTGGCCAGTGGAGAGTGAGCAGACTCTCCTTCTGGTGGCCAGTGGAGAGTGAGCAGACTCTCCTTCTGGTGGCCAGTGGAGAGTGAGCAGACTCTCCTTCTGGTGGCCAGTGGAGAGTGAGCAGACTCTCCTTCTGGTGGCCGGTGGAGAGTGAGCAGACTCTCCTTCTGGTGGCCAGTGGAGAGTGAGCAGACTCTCCTTCTGGTGGCTCTGTTCCCCAGAGCCCCGCCTATATTTATCATCGCAATGAGAGCGCTTTCAGAGAGAGAGGCGTTTAGCTCCACATATTGGCTGCAGGGTGGAACTGTGGGCCGCGGGCCGTGCAGACAAGATGGAGGACTGTTTGACTGCCCGGTGGCACGGCCGTAAACAGAACACCATGGCGATCTCTCATCTCTCACACGCGTCCGTCGGCAGTGTTTTAAGAAGCCCGGGGGGGGGGGGGGGGGGGGCGGACCACGGCTGATTGGTGCTGATGAGGCAGGCAGCAACACGTGTAAACACTACACACCAGCAAGCCTACCAAGGGGGTCATGTGTGTGTGTGTGTGTGTGTGTGTGTGTGTGTGTGTGTGTGTGTGTGTGTGTGTTTGTGTGTGTTGTTTTAAACATTCCCCAGTCACTGCTGCTTACGAATGAGCTTCACAAACAATTGCAGCGAGTAGAAACAATCCACCCAGAGATGCGCGTGTTCTGTGGAGACTGCTGTCTTGTCCTACAGCACAAAGTAGCAGTTGGGTTGCAACTTGTGAGAACTATGTCATCCCCTAACGAAAGCCAGACACAATTGAGTTAGTGATTAGGCAACCGTGCCGGTCGGTTTGGCAGCCTGTTTAACTCTTTAAAGCAGCGCGTTCAGACAGTGGAGATGCTGTTTAACTCTTTAAAGCAGCGCGTTCAGACAGTGGAGATGCTGTTTAACTCTTTAAAGCAGCGCGGTCAGACAGTGGAGATGCTGTTTAACTCTTTAAAGCAGTGCGGTCAGACAGTGGAGATGCTGTTTAACTCTTTAAAGCAGAGCGTTCAGACAGTGGAGATGCTGTTTAACTCTTTAAAGCAGCGCGGTCAGACAGTGGAGATGCTGTTTAACTCTTTAAAGCAGAGCGTTCAGACAGTGGAGATGCTGTTTAACTCTTTAAAGCAGAGCGTTCAGACAGTGGAGATGCTGTTTAACTCTTTAAAGCAGTGCGGTCAGACAGTGGAGATGCTGTTTAACTCTTTAAAGCAGTGCGGTCAGACAGTGGAGATGCTGTTTAACTCTTTAAAGCAGTGCGGTCAGACAGTGGAGATGGGTGCCTGAACGGGTGAAGGCTTTCTGCAGCAACACCTGGGAGTCTCTCCACACACGTCTGACCCTTCCTGGCTGCTTGTGTCTTCTGTCTCATTCACATCCTGAAGGATGAAGCTGCAGGGAAACAACGGTCAACGCTGTGGCACACAGCTTTAAGTGTGGATTTCCTATCATGGCTCATTGATCCCAGAGATGTCCACCGGGCGAGAGAAGACTAACATTATCAGATGTGGCTCAAGCCTGAATCCACCTGGATGGCTCTCAAATAGAATCAAAGTGTGAGAACTGTTTACCCAGCGCATACCTGAGGGAGAGAGCTGCCAAAACACAGCAACAACAATCCATCCTGACCTCAATCTGGTCTCCTGTCCAAACACCACCTTTCCTCTTTCTGACCCTCTGGCTTTGACCGTTTCTCTCTGGGCAGGGTCCCCGGTTACAGCCCTGTGCCCAGGTGTTCCGCCCGGAGCCCACAGAAAACACAGCTAAACACCTTGGAATGGGACGGGGGATCAGCCAACCGGCCGTTACCAGAACGTCAGCCTGCTCTCCCTGACCGGCTGCTCTGTGAAGGGTCTGGACCCCCATGGGCCCGCCTGACGCAGCACACCCTTACAGGGCCTCAGGGTAAACACAGGACTCCTGATCGGGCTTCACCGCTCTCATGGTGAGATCAAACAAACAGCACAATGAGGACGCAACCATGGTTGCGTGTTGTCCCCTTGTTGTGGCCTCGCCAGACTTGTATGATGCAAGTTCTGCTCAATAAATCAAAGACTTGGTGTCTTTTTGTCTGCATAGCTTGGTGTGCACTTTGCCTCTGTGCTGAATACCTAAAGTGAAATGCAGTGGCAGATGTGTGGGGGTATTTATGTACGCAGTAGGTTGGAGTGAATCCATACAGGCCTTCCAAAAAACACTACAACGGCGAATGAGCCGATGGACATAAAACAAACAAGGTGTCCATGATGTTTCACAACCTTCTGCTAGCCGGCCTGATCTCAATAAGATGATGTATAACATGACATAACAATAACATGATGTATGGCTGTGATGTATGCGTGGACATTCCTCCACTCTCCGCTTTGCTGTTTACACATCTTGGTCTTATCAACAGCAGGGCTGAGCCCAGCACTCACACACCACACAGCTGCTCATAGGCACGCTGGACACATCAGGCGTCAGCCCTTATCTGACACCCCAGGAGATCACACGCTTAGTGTATGTACTATGTACACCACATGTTTCTACACACACAATGGCTCCAACACTGACCTGTTTGTGAGATCTCATGTCATTTCGTGACTTGAAGGCGCTGATATTGTTGGGGTTCGTTTCCAACAGGGAGGCAGACCCCAGATGTGGCCAGGCAGCATGGGGCAGAGCGGGGCAGAGCGGGGCAGAGCAGAGCGGGGCAGAGCGGGGCAGAGCGGGGCGGAGCGGGGCAGAGCGGGGCAGAGCGGGGTGGCAGAAGACCTGTCTCTGCTGCTGTGTGAGCATGGGGCAGAGCGGGGCAGAGCGGGGCAGAGCGGGGCGGAGCGGGGCAGAGCGGGGCGGAGCGGGGCAGAGCGGGGCGGAGCGGGGCAGAGCGGGGCAGAGCGGGGCAGAGCGGGGCGGCAGAAGACCTGTCTCTGCTGCTGTGTGACAGGAAGCTCTCCTTTGTAAGCACGCAAATCTCTAAGCTTTCAGACACGCTGAACGAGGCTTTTCCTGGCTTCTGGAAAGTGACTCCTGAAGCACTCAACCCGTGCAGGGATTGACATGCGGCTGAAAACAAACAGGTGCTGAACAGTATGCCGCCATCTCACGGAGAAAACACTCTTGTACTGAATCTCAATGCATTGGTACCATACCATTGAATTAGGTCATTGTGTTTGGAAACAGGGTGATTAGTGGGTGATTAGTAGACCTATAAAATGCACAAGCATTTTTCTTTTCTCCGACCCAAACAAACTCACAGTGCTATAAAAACCTGCTGGATGTTTGCTCGCCGCTGAACGGCCTCCAGTCGTTGCAGTACCCTGCAGCCACTAAAGCTTCAAGAGTTCAATAAATGCCAAACTATGTATTGGCTGGTGAGGCCCGCCCATATAAAAGCAATGAAAGCACAATGAATTCCCACAGCCAGCATTACGCATAACTAACACAACACACTAATGAAGAGCGCATGTTGAGGCACCGCCAGCACGGCGAACCTCCGAAAGCCATTAAAAACTAAAACGGACTCAATTAAAAGAAATGGAGAATAAATTACCAATTTGCACCGCATAAAAAGAGATGCAGCCAACTGTAAAATCCAACTCCATCAGAGAGAAGGGTGAGCTAAGGAAACACACGCAGTCAAACTAGACAAAAGCGAGCGCGACAAAGAACAACAACACAGAGGGAAATATCAGGATAGCATGTAATGTTGTGTATCATTTCATCGCAGGCCACTTCATTACAACAATGGCCTGAGAACATTAACTCAAAGCAGCTGGATAACATTCTGAGCCCATCTAGAGTTTCCTGCGTGTGGACAGCAGATGCACAACGCGTCACATCATCCCGTGTGCAGACGTGTGATTAACCTTCATGTCAGGAGCCGGGCGGCGTGCTGCGGCCACGCTGGCCCATTTGCATGATGGGAAAAAAAACATCCCAACACACAAGTCAGTCGAGACGCCGAGCGACTCGCGGCTTTGAAGCCTGCAGCACAGAATCTGTGATCTGTGATCTGTGATCTGTGATCTGTGATCTGCTCACGAGAGGGAAGGGATTTAAACTGTTCAGCAGCTTAACGGGAGCCGCGTGGCAGCGCTCCTGACCAGCACCGCGGGCAGAACCCTACGGAGCCCCGCGGTGAGCCTGCTGCCCCACCGCTACCACACTCTAAAGGTACAGTTCAGTGTACCGGGAGTACTGAGTGACACACACACACACGCATGCACACACGCACACACAGGCACACGCACACACACACACGCAGGCACACGCAGGCACACGCACGCACACGCACGCACGCACGCACACACTCACACACACACTCACACACACACACACGCACGCATGCACGCACACACACACGCACACACAGACACACACCCACACAGGCACACACACACACACGCACACACACACATACGCACGCACGCACGCACACATGCACGCACACACACACACACACTCTGCATGCATACGCGCACACATACTCACACAGACGTGCATGCACAAACACACACACACACACAGACACTCTGACACACACTCTGACACACACTCAGCGGTATTCATGAACATGCGGAGAGGGCCGGTGCCCTCGATATGTGTCCAGCCGAGTGTTAAATCAAACGACATTTCAGAGGGAAGGGGGGAGGTCAGACAGCGCTTGCATTCAGAGAACTAACGACAGCCCATCGCAAATGAAGACAGATACCGCGTGGCTCTCCTGATACAGAGGCCCAATCAGAGTCCAGTCTGCTGGAACTTACCTCCTGGCATTGTGCCGGAAAAGTGAACTTTTTACTCACAAAACACAAAGCTCAGGGAGCGGCCGTCACCCAGCGCAACAGAACCACCGTCAGGGCGGCCTGCCAGAGCAGCCTACCTTTGAAGGACAGGAAGACCCTGGGAGCAGAGAGGGGCTCGGTAGAGGGGAGGAGGGTCCCGGAGGAGGCAGCCAGCAGGGCCAGCAGCCAGCACGCTGTGTGGCTCTGCATCACGAGGACGGTCCAGTCACTGAGGAACGGAGGAGGACGGTCCAGTCACTGAGGAACGGAGGAGGACGGTCCAGTCACTGAGGAACGGAGGAGGAGACCATCACTCAGGGGCAGGCAGGGCAAGCATGCACATAGCGTGTACGTCCATCATTTACACAGGTTAGAGGCATTTCTAATGTGCAGGATAGTTCCAAGAAATTCATATTTGTGGGCGTTATCAATTGACATGTCAAAGTTCAAGGTAGAAATCTCTCGGAATGTGTGCAAAGTGCAACAGTGTCTGATCATTTGGGTATAATGTATGCATCGTGGACAATATCTTGTCAATATGTCAAAGCCCGTTTTGAAAACTACAGAAGATTGCGAAGGAACTCAAAAGGGTCGATTTGTTTTCAAACCACATGATAACACGCCAGTTATCGGTCAATATTTTTGAACCCTGTGATGCAGATTAGAGTCACCCATGTTCGTGGAACGACTCATTCTCGGTGCTCTCCCATCACTAGGCCCTACGTCAAATACGTTTCGAGTTGTGAAAATATTTGTTGGACATATTTTTACTATTCATTCAGAGAATTAGATTATCTTAATAGCTACGGCGGGCATACATGTTCCAAAACCAAGAGGTGCCTTTTACGCATTATCTATGTATAGACTTGGACAAAGCGTAGCCTATATCATTGTCAATATTAATAGCTGTCGTTAACATGAACTACAGCAAAAGTGTATCACCGATACCCCACTAAGCGCTCATTTGTCGTTAAAGCGTCGTTAGTGCAACATTGCGTTTGACATACATCACCCATAAAAGCACCCATGAGGCGCTGATCGTTAGGGTGCAGGGTCAACCGAAGACACGGGCTCAAGTTTCCTCCTGAACCCTTCAAAGTGGACCGAACTCCAAAGTAGACCAAAAGTCAAACAACAACTAGCAGCACTTGGCAGTGGATTACAAACAGCGAGTTAAAAGTAGGAAATTAACAACTAGAACATTGTGACAACTTTTCTTTTGGAAACTCCGAAGAGACATGTCCCCACAGACGAACACATTGTCGGGCTCCACTGACGCGCACAATACGGATCCACTGGCTCGGGGGTTAGAGGCGCGCGTGCACACTTGCAATGATGCGCGGGCACGTGTCGCTCCTTGGCTCACAAGTGCACGATTAAAAACTCATTTTCACTGGGCTTCTCCCACGACCAGTTGACTTACGACGGCCCTGGAGGTTTACGTTTACATTGCACTGTGCAGACAAAATATAGATTACTATGCCAACGCAATTTCTGTTTTTTAATATATCTTAAACTTTAGTGATAAAAAACACAACATGTGTATATACACATAAATGCATAGTTAATTAAAGAGCATCGTCGTGTTTCAGTTTTCTTCCCCCCCCCCCCCCCCCCAGTTGCAATCTAACAGTCCCACGCACCATAGCAATCATCAAATCACAAAACCAAGCACCAAATTCATTGGCCGCAAACGGTCTGGAATATGAGGCTACAAATGGACTGTGATTGCATAAAGAACTGAAATAGTGAAACGTGTGCAAAAACGAGATTGTAAAGCTTACCTATTTAGTGCCGGAGGGTGTTTTGCCAGTGGAATATTTTGATGGGGCAAATCAACATTTAGAAATCAGTCAGCGGATCCTTTGAGCTCCTCCGTTTGCGGTGTATCCGCGGCAGATGCCTTCCCCGTTCGCCCAGAAACCGAACAAAAGCTTTTGAACCCAATAAAGTTATCCACCTAACTTAAATTGAATTTATATCTCTTTATTCGTGCGGATAAATCCCTCGGCATCCGGTTCAGGCGAGCTTCAGGAGTTGTCCTTTTTAAATGGTAGACGTGCTGGAAGAAGACACAGTTACGCGCGGCAGCGTTGTAGTGTAGTGCCAGGCGAGGCGCTCTGCAGGTGGATACACTGCGCTCTCCGGCCGTGGACACACCCATAGGGCGGGAGCTTACCTTAGTGTCCAGCGGCTCTGGTTTACTGTTCAGTACCCCTCTGCTTGTACTGTACACGTGGCTAATGTTAAAAAAGAAAGGCTCTGTCCTCAGCGATGAAGGAGTCAGAGAATATTAGGATTTTTTTTTAGGACATGGTTAGTGGTGGTGGTCATGATTATGCTCTTAAGTAAATACGGCACGTTACGCTCCCTTTTACGCAATACGCATGTATAGTTAATCGTCGCATCTGTCTTATTCCGGTATACAAGTGCAAAAAGCAGAAAACCCGTTAAAAACAAGGCTGCAATTACAGTAAAACAGTCTGAAAAATACACGCTTTTTGTTGAGGATGCTGTGATATTGGTTCAAAAATAGCTAAGTGCACCCACGCAAACAGGAAACACAGGTGGTGGTGCGTGTTCTTTAATTAATGTGCGTTTTGACTTTTGCTGAAAGAGGTTAAGCCCATTGTGGGTGTATCACCTTAAGGAACAAGGTACGAGAAAGTAGCAAACATGTTTTTCTCTTGTTATTTTCTCTTATTTTTATGATATGTTTTTATTCTCTGTGCCTGCTGTTTACCATGGGCCCTACACAGCAAGGGAATATATATTTTCACAATAAGCTTTACTTATTTACATGAAAACACTCCAATATTTTAACAGAAAATGGACCATAGTTGCAAGTTTACAAGCTGCCAGCTATGAGCATGTCCACACAATGTACAATCAGTCTCTCTCTCTCACACGCACACGCAGGCACACGCACACACGCACAGGTAATGAGGTGAGATTGTGTATGCATTCTAATGGTTTGGTGGTCTGGCTCAATCTGATATTTCTTGACCTACATCTCAAATGATATAATATTCCTCCTTATAAATTCCTTCCCTGGAAAGTGGGACAAAAAACTTTGGCATTGGGCTGCATTTCAGTCCTGGGATCAGACCTCCTCCACGCCTCCCTACAGACCTCCACGCCTCCCTGTTACACAGACCTCCTCCACGCCTCCCTGTTAAACAGACTCCTCCAAGCCTCCCTACAGACCTCCTCCACGCCTCCCTACAGACCTCCACGCCTCCCTGTTAAACAGACCTCCTCCCCGCCTCCCTACAGACCTCCACGCCTCCCTGTTAAACAGACCTCCTCCAAGCCTCCCTGTTAAACAGACCTCCTCCCCGCCCCCCTACAGACCTCCACATCTCCCTGTTGAACAGACCTCCTCCACGCCTCCCTGTTACACAGACCTCCTCCACGCCTCCCTACAGGCCTCCTCCACGCCTCCCTACAGACCTCCTCCACGCCTCCCTACAGACCTCCTCCACGCCTCCCTACAGACCTCCTCAACACTTCCCTACAGACCTCCTCCACACCTCCCTGTTACACAGACCTCCTCCACACCTCCCTAAAGATCTCCTCCACACCTCCCTGTTACACAGACCTCCTCAACACCTCCCTACAGACCTCCTCAACACCTCCCTACAGACCTCCTCCACACCTCCCTGTTACACAGACCTCCTCAACACCTCCCTACAGACCTCCTCAACACCTCCCTACAGACCTCCTCCACACCTCCCTGTTACACAGACCTCCTCCACACCTCCCTGTTAAACAGACCTCCTCCATGCCTCCCTACAGACCTCCACGCCTCCCTGTTAAACAGACCTCCTCCATGCCTCCCTACAGACCTCCACGCCTCCCTGTTAAACAGACCTCCTCCATGCCTCCCTACAGACCTCCACGCCTCCCTGTTAAACAGACCTCCTCCACGCCTCCCTACAGACCTCCACGCCTCCCTGTTACACAGACCTCCTCCACGCCTCCCTACAGACCTCCTCCATGCCTCCCTACAGACCTCCTCCACGCCTCCTTGTTAAACAGACCTCCTCCACGCCTCCCTACAGACCTCCACGCCTCCCTACAGACCTCCATGCCTCCCTGTTAAACAGACCTCCTCCACGCCTCCCTACAGACCTCCACGCCTCCCTGTTACACAGACCTCCTCCCCGCCTCCCTACAGACCTCCACATCTCCCTGTTAAACAGACCTCCTCCCCGCCTCCCTACAGACCTCCACATCTCCCTGTTAAACAGACCTCCTCCCCGCCTCCCTACAGACCTCCACATCTCCCTGTTAAACAGACCTCCTCCACGCCTCCCTGTTACACAGACCTCCTCCACGCCTCCCTACAGACCTCCTCCACGCCTCCCTACAGACCTCCTCCACGCCTCCCTACAGACCTCCTCCATGCCTCCCTACAGACCTCCTCCACGCCTCCCAACAGACCTCCTCCACGCCTCCCTACAGACCTCCTTCACACCTCCCTACAGACCTCCTCCACACCTCCCTGTTACACAGACCTCCTCCACACCTTCCTGTTACACAGACCTCCTCCACGCCTCCCTGTTAAACAGACCTCCTCCACACCTCCCTGTAACACAGACCGCCTCCACACCTCCCTGTTACACAGACCTCCTCCACACCTCCCTACAGACCTCCTCCACGCCTCCCTGTTACACAGACCTCCTCCACACCTCCCTGTTAAACAGACCTCCTCCACACCTCCCTGTTACACAGACCTCCTCCACACCTCCCTACAGACCTCCTCAACACCTCCCTACAGACCTCCTCCACGCCTCCCTACAGACCTCCTCCACGCCTCCCTGTTAAACAGACCTCCTCCACACCTCCCTGTTACACAGACCTCCTCCACACCTCCATACAGACCTCCTCCACACCTCCCAACAGACCTCCTCAACACCTCCCTGTTACACAGACCTCCTTCACACCTCCCTACAGACCTCCTCAACACCTCCCTACAGACCTCCTCCACGCCTCCCTACAGACCTCCTCCACACCTCCCTGTTACACAGACCTCCTCCATGCCTCCCTGTTACACAGACCTCCTCAACACCTCCCTACAGACCTCCTCCACGCCTCCCTACAGACCTCCTCCACGCCTCCCTGTTACACAGACCTCCTCCTGTCAGAGTGTCTCTCCTCTCGCCTTCCTTCCTTTGTCTTGCGGCCAACAGCTGCATGTTGTTCCCTCCAATGCCTTCTAATCAACAGTATTATCCCCGTCTCCAGGCCTCTGAAGCTCCACCATCTGTCAGCACGCGTGAGACGGGAGGAACACAGCGGCTGAATCCCAGCTCTCCTCGCCTGCTCCTTCAGGATCCAATTCTGCTTCTTCTCCCTCTTCTCCCTCTTCCTCTTCTTCTTTATCTTCCTCTTCTTCACTGGTGTTTCCTTGGAGGCCGTCCCCAGCAGGAGCTGAGAGAGGTCAGAGAGGTGAGATGTCTCAGAGAGATGCTGCAGCAGTGGACCATGAGGATGATCTCCTGGCAGCGCTGGAGAGACGGCCGAGGGGAGTGGAGCCCAGGGGCCCTCCTGTCCTCAAACCCCGACTGTTCCTTTAACAATAGATATCAGCTGATGTGAAATAATGTATCACGCACACGCACACACACACACACACACACACACACACACACACACACACACACACACACACACACACACACACACACACACACACACACACACACACACACACATACACACACACACACACACATACACACACGCGTTGTGAGGGAATGGCTGCTCACAGTTCAACATCTCCATCACTGTGTTTCACTGTCCTCTGGGGCATGTCAGCAGCGCTGAATATTTCCAGTCGTAGAAGGAAACACATCTACGCGTTTGGACTCTTTTGGAGTTCACTTACAAAAAGACATTTCCCGAAGGACAAGCCATGCGGTCCGGGCGTCTTTAAACAATCTCAATCGCTGCTCTCTGAACTGCGCCAACGTTTGGCAGGAAGCAGGCGTGACTCTGCAGCGCTGCCAGGGGGCGTGGCCAAGACAGGGGGTCCTGCCGCCATGTGATTCTCATTAGACGGAGATTTTCTGCTGACCTTTTTGCAAGCAAAGCCAATGACAATAGCAGCCACCGAACAATCACTTGTAACAGGCCCTGACAACCCTCACCCTGTGGGCGTCTCCTCAGGACGGAGTTCATTAACAGCTGCTCATTCCTGATGAGGTGCAGAAACAAGTGCTCTACAACACATCTGCACACACGTCTGCGTGCATGTGTGTGTGTGTGCGTGCGTGTGTGCGTGTGTGCATCTCGTGCATGCATGTGTGGGAACCATATGACTGTAGGCCTACACACAGAACGCACACAACAGGACATGCACTGTAGGCCTACACACAGAACGCACACAACAGGACATGCACTGTAGGCCTACACACAGAACGCACACAACAGGACATGCACTGTAGGCCTACACACAGAACGCACACAACAGGACATGCACTGTAGGCCTACACACAGAAGGCACACAACAGGACATGCACTGTAGGCCTACACACAGAAGGCACACAACAGGACATGCACTGTAGGCCTACACACAGAAGGCACACAACAGGACATGCACAGCTAACAGCACAATGCGGTGGAGTCACATGCTCCTACACTGGGCGAGGCGTACAGCAGACTCCATGACAGACAGAGCGGCCCTCAGCAGGCCGGGGACTGGAGGAACGTCCACACAGCAGAGCCTCTCGCTGTGAGAAGACATTAGAAATTCACACTGTTTCCACCGCTGGTCCACTTGTATGGCAGCACGCTCATTAGCATTTAAATGGGAAAAGATAGCGCTTTGCAGAGTCATAGCTTCCTCACAAAGCTGCCAGGCAGCTGCACCGAGGCCGTCCGGACCAATGTGACTTCTTAAACTGTTTCTGGGCAAGAAAATCTTTTACCCCTCAAAGACAATTAACTATTTTAATACCTTTTAATACCTTTTACCATCACTTTGGTATTCATATACTGGAGAAACAGTCTAATGGTAGACTAAAAGACGCTTTAGTGCGTTCTAAACATGTGGCCACATTGGAGACGAGCTGCACCCATCCAGTTAATAACAGGTGAGTTCCATTCCCAGCCTGGTTTGGAATGTGTCTGCCACGCTGTCCCCGGTCGACAAACTACAGACTACGTTCTCCAGTCGTGTTTTTACGGTTCCCACAAACATTACAAACATTACATTCTGCCGCCTTTTCTCTGTGGGGGGTTCCAGTGTCTTTTCTGTGGCTCCACACACTATGACTGAGCAGGAGTGTTGCGGGTTCGAACGCGACAGTTGTGTGTTTGTGTTGTGGTTAATGACACCGCTGGTTCTCTGGGTCCCTGGCCCACGGTGGGCTCCACCACCATGGGAAGTGGGCCGCTGTGGTCGGGACGTTTTTTGGACGAATTAAAAGTGGTTTCCCTAATGGGCTCCGGAGGGTCTGGGCTGTCCGGGCCTCCCTGTCTGCTGGGCTCAACCCTCCCCCCCCCCACACACACACACACACACAGGCCCGGTCCATGTAGCAGCAGAGGAGCAGACACTCTCCCCGCTGCCCCGGCCGTCCTCAGGCTGCGTGGCGGCTCTGGGTTGCAGGAGGTGGTTGTGCAACATGTTTCCCACGCGGTGCTGTCAGTGTGGCGCTGCAGAAAGCTAGGGCCTGTCAATGGGTTTCCGAGGCCCTCCTATCCCTCCCATCCTCCTACACAACCACAAGTCTTTGGCCATGGGGGGGGGGGGAGAAGGGGGAGTACATTGAAGACAGATTGAAGGAGTTGACCGCGCGCATTCATACAACTCAATACACAGCAGACAGGAAGTGGTCAAGTGTGTGCTGATCCAATGTGGGTTCCGAGCCGGTGGGAAACGCCAAAATGACTTTCCCATTGAGGCAGTCGCTTTGAAATCCACAGACAACGGTGGAACCCGGCCTCAGCCGAGTAGAGTTGTGTTTGTAGTTCAAGACCACGCTGTGTTTATGATTAACTCTTCTTAGTTCTCAACTTACACAATGGGTTATCCATGAAATGCTACTTTGTGTTCGAAGTGCAATGAAGAACATCACACAGAACTCAGATGCATATGTGTCTACTGCTGCTGCTTGTAGCAACAAAGGTCCAAGGATGAAGGATGGCTGCTAGTCCTCAGTCCATCCCCTGGCTCCTCATCCTGTTCCTCTCCATAGCATCTCTGTCGTCAGCGGGGCTGGAAAGGCCATGAAGGAGGTGTCTCTGGGTCTCTGAACAGAGCAGCAGACCTGCTGAACAAACAGTTAGCGACATTAAACACCACCGTCATCTGTGAGACAGAATTAAGTCATCCCACCGTTCAGGCCTCTTGTCTATATGAATCTCAAAGTCATTCATAACCTTCACCAATATTGCCATAAACATAATAACATAAGTTAAATGAAATGGAATTCTCTTCATCCTGGTGACCAATGAGTAAAATGATCATCATAAATAATAACACACCGGACATCAACGCCACAACTCGGTGAGAAAGGATACAGTGACTTGTGACGGAAATGTGGTGTCCTTTCTGGGCACGAAGAGAATAAGGACTTGAGACACAGGCAACAATGTCCCCACTGTCTCGTCCTCTGTTGTGTGCAGCACAGACACATGAAAGCCAGCGCCCCCAAACTCTGGAGTCAAACCAATCTGCCTGGACATCTGTTCCTGGAATTTCCAGCGCCAGTTGCGTTGTAAAAGATCCGTTCATCTCCTGCAACTCATGCAGAGACAGTATGGCGGAGAGCAGACCCTTAAGCAGCCTCTCCTGGCAGCTTAGTCCTCAATTCAATTAACTGTGGCAATGTTGTTCAGAATGACATCACGAGTGCACAAGGTTCCCCAGTCACGCCTCAAAGATCCCAGGTCTTATCGCTGTGTGATCTCACTGAAAAGCTTGGTAGATTTACTGCTCTGTATTCCATATTCATATTCATACTCATATTCATTGTACATTGTATATATATATTTATTTTATTATAGTTATTTTACTTTTCTACTTTTTTACTTTTTTACTTACTTATATTTTTAATACTGTTTTTTCCCTTGCACCAATTGCACCAAGTCGAATTCCTTGTAGGTGTAAACCTACTTGGCAATAAACTTGATTCTGATTCTGATTCTGATTCTGATTCTGACCAGATACTGAACTGACCAGATACTGACCAACCTGATGACCAGCTGGTAATGGTGCTGTCCTCAGCAAGCATTTAATGAGCTTGCCAGCGTTTTGGTCGTTGGTCTCAGTGGTGGAAAAGGCACATTTTCCATACCAGACTTCCACTGTGTGTGTACAGTGAAGCTCAACTCTATTATGGAGCGCATCATTAGGTTGTCTCAATGGGTCTGCAGCAAGACCCACCATCTAACTCTTCATGGTCCATCACTGGGAGACAGCGTATCTTCCATCAGATCTATCAGACTCAAAAGACAGTCATAGACATTGTCCCAAGATCTGCCAGTAGATCTAGCCTGCCAAATAACCTTCAGCTTCTCTGTATCAAGTCTGGAGGATCATTCTCAATCGTTCTGTATCACACAATGAAACCCCCCACTGTCTTAATGATGGTTTGAATAGAGCTGATACTCTGTCTTGATTTAAAGTCACAGAGCTACGTGATTGACAATCTGTGTTAATTAATCTCTACCAATTAAAAACAACATACTACGGTAATTATTCCACGGGCGATAGACATGCCAAAATTGTGTCTAACCGACCAGTCTCTGGTTGTCTGGATCTCGGTAGATGGCCCACGAAACCTCCAGAACATCCTTCCTACACATCGAACACACACATACATGTGTATGTACACACGCACACGCCCCCACGCGTTCACAGCATCCACAAGGCAGCAGCCATCCGAAGAGAGGCCCTGATACGGTGGCCTGGACAGAGGAGGCTTCCGTTATGTGAAATGGATCTCATTAAAAGAATGCCCGGGGGCAGCCCTTGATGGACAGGGGGATGTGGCTCCTCTGCCGACTAGATAAGCAGAGGCTGCTGCCCCCAGTGTCTGGTGCCTTTGAGGTCCCAGCAGCCGGTCCAGCCAGACCCGCATGTGCACCACCCCCCAGCCACCACTGCCTCCACCACCCTCCCATCACCCCCACCCTCCACCCACTACATCCACCCTCCCTGTACCTCCCACTCCCAGCCTCTCACTACCTCCACCCTCACAGCCCCCCTGTACCTCCCACTCCCCTCACTACCTCCACCCTCACAGCCCCTTGTACCTCCCACTCCCCTCACTACCTCCACCCTCACAGCCCCCCTGTACCTCCCACTCCCCTCACTACCTCCACCCTCACAGCCCCTTGTACCTCCCACTCCCCTCACTACCTCCACCCTCACAGCCCCCCTGTACCTCCCACTCCCCTCACTACCTCCACCCTCACAGCCTCCCTGTACCTCCCACTCCCCTCACTACCTCCACCCTCACAGCCTCCCTGTACCTCCCACTCCCCTCACTACCTCCACCCTCACAGCCCCTTGTACCTCCCACTCCCCTCACTACCTCCACCCTCACAGCCCCTTGTACCTCCCACTCCCCTCACTACCTCCACCCTCACAGCCCCCCTGTACCTCCCACTCCCCTCACTACCTCCACCCTCACAGCCCCTTGTACCTCCCACTCCCCTCACTACCTCCACCCTCACAGCCCCCCTGTACCTCCCACTCCCCTCACTACCTCCACCCTCACAGCCCCCTGTACCTCCCACTCCCCTCACTACCTCCACCCTCACAGCCCCCTGTACCTCCCACTCCCCTCACTACCTCCACCCTCACAGCCTCCCACTACTTCTACCACCCACCAACTACCTCCACCCTCCCACTAGCTCCACCCTCACTCCCTCCCACCACCTCCACCCTCCCAAGCCCCCACTACCTAGAGCTTCTGCGGCTAACGTAGCATCACTCTTCAGTGTGCTAAGCAGCCGTGTTTTGTGTATTTGTGTTGCGATGACACGTCAATTACTTTTCTTGTTCTGCTGTCTGGCTCTTCTTTTGGTGTTGTTGTATTAAAGGCAAGGGACATGTAATCATGCCGTGCCCTGCTGTTTATCTCAACATTCCCCTGGGTTCACATCTCCAGCAATAGACCAATGGCACCGAGCCCGGCACCGAGGCCCCGCATGGCGCTGGTCAGGCTGCTGCAGTCCTCCCAGCAGCCGGATGCCCGGGGTTCCTTGGCAGCCTGGTTGAAGGAACACAAAGTCGATCTGAATAACGTCTAAATCCGGGGCGGGGGGGGGGCTGGTGACCTCCACCAGGGGTCTCCTTATTTGGACAAAAGCTTATTCCTCCTGGAAGAGATGATAGGGAGGGGGCAAAGAGATCAGAAACACTGATCGTAATAGAATTACTAATACAATTATGCTAATGCTAGCAATACTAATAGTCAGTGATACTGCATTCTTTGATATATGAGCTACGCTGGTATGAACCCCAGACGCTTCTAATGTACCATGCAGCATACATCCTGGCAGATGAAGACGGTCAATGTGATGTCCAGCGATGGGTAACTAACCAGCTGCAAAATACACGTTTTAAGGTTAATCTGTGTAATGTGCGACAATCGTTCAAGTGTATTAGCGACTGCGTGTCGAGGTTGTGATGTCTGGTGAGGATTAGCGCTCTGCTCCTAATCAGAAGCAGTGTTGACGAGTGCTTGAAGCGAACCGAAGAGTTGCAGGGGTTTATTAAAAGGTCATTAGGGAGAAATCGGTGGCTTTGAAGTCCCTTCCTTCCAGGGGCTGGGAAGGTCAGAGGGGCTCTGCAGTAAACGCGTGTTAGCTCACCTTTCTAAAAAAATTATGACATTTCTCAGGCTCTGCAATATGAGCTCACCCAGGGGGCGCCATGCTGGGACGCTCCTCCAGAGACAGCCAGAGGCCTCGGCTGGTTGGGGTCCATGCTGACCTCTGACCCCTCCCATAGCGATGAACCAAACCGATGTTTCGGAAAGCGATACGTATGGAAAGTGTTGAGTGGCAGGTAGTCCGTTTCCTTTTGTAAATGTGACTCCTGTTTGGGGTCCAACCAGTTTATTACCGCGGAACGGATTTCACCAACAGGAGCAGGAGAGGAAAACATTCCTTCCAACCAAAGCACAATGGAAGGAGGAGGCTGGGTCCAAGGCAGGTACTAATCCCAACACTAACCAACTAATCCCTTCCTGCAGACCACCGGGGGGCTAAACTCAAACAACAGCTCGGCACAGCCAGCCCACCTTCACCCCCACCTCTCTATTTGTCAGGATGATATGAGCCTAACAATAACCTGCAACTACACTGGTGATCGGGTACAGTTGGTTTGTTAGGGCGTTAGGAGAGGAAATCAGGAATGACAAATTCTGCGTACAACATAAGACTTGATCAAAGGAAACTACTCTGTTGTTTAATCGCTCTAGAGTAGAAAACACAAAAGGCATCTGCGTTAATTCCCTTTAAAGGAAATCTTCAGCCAGTGGGGAGAGAGGGAGGGGTGCGTGTGTGTGTGTGTGTGCGTGTGCGTGCGTGCGCGTGCGTGTGTGTGTGTGTGTGTGCGTGCGTGTGTGCGTGTGCGTGCGTGTGCGTGCGTGTGTGTAAGTGTGTGTGTGTGTGCGTGTGTGCGTGCGTGCGTGCGTGCGTGTGTGTGTGCGTGTGTTTGTGTGTGTGTGTGGGGGGGGCTCCGACACTGTGGGGAATCTGGTACATTCTCCCCCTGTGCCAATACTAATGAGAAAAGCTTATAAATGCCTCTTAGCAATCAACACATGCCGCTGTGAAGCTTGTAGCAGACATGCTAGGAGACAGTGTGGGGATGGGAGGCAGCGTCCTCTGTATACATAGATAATGAGATTTTCTGTTATTCTGATCATACAGCCACCACGGGGCATTAGGGAAAAGACTATTGCATATTTCGCAATTAGATGGCAGTTGGTGTGCGTTTGTTTGCGTGAGGCAGTGGAGCGGTGTGGTTGGTATGTGGAGGTATCATCACAACGCTGAGCCGGCCGCCTGCGGCCACGGCGTCCACAGCTGTACGCTACGGTGAGTGAAACAGCAGGTACATGGCAGACCCCCCCCACAACCTCTAATCTTTCCTGTCGCTAATAGATTCACAGCTGGACCATCTGCAATCTGCATCTTTTCCTCATTAATTTGTAGCTGGGGAGCCAGCGTGCAATCACAGCGGCTTCGCCAGAGAGGGGAATTATCAGCCAATCAGGCTGCTGTCTGTCGCAGGTTGTCAGCGTGCTCGTGTTTCCCTCATTTGACGGTCACTCAGCAGGATGCCACTTACTGCCTCAAACTTGAATCGTCCATCAGCACCGCTAACGCAACGCGACTGCTGGCACCGTGCAGGAAATCAAGCAGGTCTTTAGTGTCACTTGTCATTAATGCCCACAGCCAGGTGAGAGAGCTGCTCCCTCCCCCGTACACGCATCACTCCACAGCGGGGAGAAGAGCAGCCAATGAAGGTGAAATAGTTTCAGAACGGCTTGTGGTTGAGACCCAGTAGTTGGTTCTGGGTTTTCCTTCTGATCATCCATCTATTTCCTGCGAGGTGTCGTCATATATTACATATCAATAAAGGTTTAAGACATCAACCCTGACACTCCTTTCACACTGTTAACCCCTGCGGTGTGTGTGTGTGTGTGTGTGTGTGTGTGTGTGTGTGTGTGTCTGTGTGCATGCGTGATACTAAGAGACAGAGAGATAGCAATCTAGAGCTTTAGAGAGGGGGAGAGGGAGAGAGGGGGAGAGAGAGGGGGCACATTGATGAGCCCTCATGCCTGCAGCCCAGCATGCGGACACAGTGATGGCTTTGGGAAGAACCTGTCTCACGGCCCACTGAACACCTCCACCCCGCGCTGACCGAGGCTGAGGCGGTGTAGGCCCATAGGGGTGGTGTCCTGCCCGCCGTGTCCCGGGCCATAGGGGCGTGTCCTGGGCCATAGGGGCGTGTCCCGGGCCATAGGGGCGTGTCCTGGGCCATAGGGGCGTGTCCTGGGCCATAGGGGCGTGTCCTGGGCCATAGGGGCGTGTCCACAGTAAACACAACAAAACAAACCCAGAAGCCCCCGTCTCCCTCTGACCCCCCTGCAGCCGTTGTTGTTGTTGTTGTTGTTGTTGTTGTTATTGTATCCCCATCGAGTGCAGTTGCTATGGCTACGTACACCGTGCGACTTCCTCCCCTTGTACGAAGAGTGTGGCGGGATGACGGAGGCACACACACACGCATACACGCACACATAACCACGCACAGGCACACACACACACACACACACACACACACGCCCACGCACACACGCCCACGCACACACGCCCAGGCACAGGCACACCCGCGCGGCGTGGAGTGACATCACCGTGGCGGGCGGCGCTCTGCTCTTGTCACAAGCCGCCGCACTTCAAACATTCTGAGGGCGTTTTCAGCCCAGAGCGGCGCTCTCTGGGCGACGTTTCCCCAGACCCTGATCAGACCCTGATGACCTGCGGGGGCATCCTTCTGTGTGTTGTCTTTACCGTGACCCAGATGTGACATTATGTCTGGTCAGCGCATTAAAGGGGTCACGCTCTCTCTCTCTCTCTGTCTCTCTCTCTGTCTCTCTCACCCTCCCTCTCTCTCTCCCTCGCTCTCTCTCTCTCTCTCTCTCTCTCTCTCTCTCTCTCTCTCTCTCTCTCTCTCTCTCTCTCTCTCTCTCTCTCTCTCTTTCTCTCACACACACAAACACACACACCCAGTCGTCCATCCCAGTGGTCGTCGTGGTAACAATGGACAGCCTTAATGAATCAGCTGTAGCACCCTGATTTCTCCAACCGCTGTCACGGCTCAGCACATTGTTCCTGTGGTCCCACCTTCTTCCATCAAGCACCGCAGAGAACACACTGAAGAAACAAAGCTGTTGTTCCGATGGGATTAGGATCAGTGCGTGACAGTCCCTAAATGTCCCTCACTTCACACATCTCTGTGATGGGAGAGACGGCCCAGAGTCAGGTAGGAGTCAGAATAGTGTCTTTCTAAAAGTAGAAACCTGTTGGGATACGAAGAGTGAGAGCAGCTTCTCCCGAGACACAGATGAGATCATGAAGCCACCATTTAGAGGAACCAACCGAGCTGAAGCACAGAGCTGCCATTTCCTGGCACATGAGATGGAGGGGAATGAAGAGAAGGCAGACTCTACCAGGCCCTGTGTACCTGCTTGTCTGCTGAATAATTCATCAGTCTTAGAGGATCTTAGAGGGTCTCCCTGTGATCCTGGCATGATGCTGTGGAGGACCGTAGCTTTACCTACAGGACAGAGCCTGTCTGCATGGACGCTCTCTCTCTCTCTCACACACACACACACACACACACACACACACACACACACACACACACACACACACACACACACACACAAACACACACACACACACACACACACACACACACACACACACAAACACACACACACACACACACACACACACACACACACACACACACACACACACACACACACACAAACATACAATGACAGACACCCATACACTCACATACTGACACACACAGGTGTACACACACCCACACACACACACCACACAAACATACATACATACAATGACACACACACACACACGCACACACAAACATACAATGACAGACACCCATAAACACACATACTCTCTCACACACACACACACACACACACACACACAAACAGACACACACACACACACACACACACACACACACACACACACACACACACACACACACACACACACACACACACACACACACACACACACTCATGCAAGGGAAAACAAGGGAGACAGAGATAGGGAAAAAAACAATTTCATAAACATGTTCTCAGGATGATTGCTTGTTAGCTCCCTAAACCATCCCTCTTTGGAATTCTGTCACCTGTTTATGCAGGATAGTGTTTCCATGGAGACCAAGCTGCAAGCAGACTAATGAGCCAGGGTTTGTGTGTCTGTGAGCGTGTGCGTGTGTGTCTATGAGCATGTGCGTGTGTGGGAGTGTGTGCACATGCGTGTGCGTGTGTGGGAGTGTGTGCACATGCGTGTGCTCAGGGACAGGCGTGGTGGGTCTGGTCACGCATGACGACAGCAGCGGTCAGCGTTGAGCCACAGAAGATGGGGAAAGGATGCTCTGATGCTCTAAAGGTAACTGAGGAGCCACAGAAGATGGGGAAAGGATGCTCTGATGCTCTAAAGGTAACTGATGAGCCACAGAAGATAGGGAAAGGATGCTCTGATGCTCTAAAAGTAACTGAGGAGCCACAGAAGATGGGGAAAGGATGCTCTGATGCTCTAAAGGTAACTGTCACAATCCGAAGCAATCAGCCAATAGCATCACTAATATTGCAGTTATACAATCATGAAGTAGGCTTATCTAACGGCTGGAATAACTAATGTACATTACCGTCACATAAGGTCATTTAGTCATTTAAACAGGATTCCCTTTCACGGCCGCTTAAGAAATATCAAAATAACAACAAGCCATGTTGCACCTAAATGTATTGTGTTACAGCCAGATAAGATGTGATCTAACAGCCAGAGCCAGCATCAACATCCTATTTATGCAGAGTATGTACTGTCAGTACATCGTGCAGAGTGCGCACTGTCAGAATGGCTGCAGTGTTGATGTGTTTCTCGGGCAGCGGTTTGAGTGAATAACTGTAAAGGTTACAGCTATTAATGTGTCCCCGTAGGCCAGCCAACGCTGAGCCACTTGTTGGTTCAGTGCTGTTCCTGTGATCCAGTCAGAGCAGCCCCTCATCAGTCCATCCTTCCTGCACTGATCACACGACATCCACTTCCTGGCAGGCAAGAAGGGGTCATGGCCAAGTTAATGTCATCGTCAGCTGATGACTTATCTTAAAGGGGCTTGCTCTTCACGCATATTTCCCAGCTTGGAATGGCTTCCTAGAAAATACCCTCAGATTCACGAAACTAGGCTGGGGGTCATGTCACATGGTCCACAATGATAAGATACAGATCTTTCATTTCATTTGCAACACTGTCACAGAACTCCGCCTGCGTGGATGGCCCTGTGGTGATTGATTCATTATCAATGTTTGCTTGTTTTCAGTTCCTTCCATGTTTGACTTTCAGATGCTATCCATTGCTCAACCAATCTATGTCAATTGGCACGGCTCCTCTGCTGGCTATGGCTACCCACAAAGATGTTCCCATAGCTCCCAGAAGCACCCTTTACACGGCTGGCTTCATCTCCATAATCTACTGTATGACTCTTTGTATGGTAGAATGAACAAAGCTAATACAAGTGTATGGCGTTCACAGTCTGGTGTGTGAGGTATGTTGGGACTCACCTCATCAACGGCTGCCATCAGGATTTGCGGCAGCAGGAAGTGGCGCAGGCAGCCTGGGACCGGCAGGTGGACCCGGCCGGGCGTTCTTGTGGAAAGGATTGCAGCAGGGGGTGGGAGAGTGTGTGTCGGGAGCAGACGTCCTGTTGGTCTGCTGACATCTGGCAGGCAGAACCTCAAGAGGCCTCGGGATCCAGGCTCCCTACCAAGGCAGCATGGAGGACAAGGGTCCCAGGAGAGTCATCTCTTTTTCTTGGAATGCATCGTCAGCAGCTTCTCCTGACGGCCCATGGGAGAGCCGTGACCCGTCCTTAGAGACGATGGCAGCCAGCGTAGCCCCCAGGCCACGCGGCCAGCCGGGGGGAGGCAGCCCCACCGCAAGAAGCAGAACGCCCCAGGGGGTCTGCGTTCCCTGAGAGGGGTCTGTGTTCCCCAAGAGGGGTCTGTGTTCCCCGAGGGGGGTCTGCGTTCCCCGAGAGGGGTCTGTGTTCCCCAAGAGGGGTCTGCGTTCCCCAAGAGGGGTCTGCGTTCCCCGAGGGGGGTCTGCGTTCCCTGAGAGGGGTCTGCGTTCCCCGAGGGGGGTCTGTGTTCCCCGAGGGGGGTCTGCGTTCCCTGAGAGGGGTCTGCGTTCCCCGAGGGGGGTCTGCGTTCCCCGAGGGGGGTCTGCGTTCCCCGAGAGGGGTCTGCGTTCCCCGAGGGGGGTCTGTGTTCCCCGAGGGGGGTCTGCATTCCCCAAGAGGGGTCTGCGTTCCCCGAGGGGGGTCTGCGTTCCCCGAGGGGGGTCTGTGTTCCCTGAGAGGGGTCTGTGTCCCCAGAGGGGGGTCTGTGTTCCCCGAGGGGGGTCTGTGTTCCCCGAGGGGGGTCTGCGTTCCCCGAGAGGGGTCTGTGTTCCCCAAGAGGGGTCTGTGTTCCCTGAGAGGGGTCTGCGTTTCCCGAGGGGGGTCTGTGTTCCCCAAGAGGGGTCTGCGTACCCCGAGAGGGGTCTGTGTTCCCTGAGGGGGGTCTGTGTCCCCAGAGGGGGGTCTGCGTTCCCCGAGAGGGGTCTGCGTTCCCCGAGGGGGGTCTGCATTCCCCGAGAGGGGTCTGCGTTCCCCGAGAGGGGTCTGTGTTCCCCAAGAGGGGTCTGTGTTCCCCAAGAGGGGGGTCTGTGTTCCCCAAGAGGGGTCTGCGTTCCCTGAGGGGGGTCTGTGTTCCCCAAGAGGGGTCTGCGTTCCCCGAGGGGGGTCTGCGTTCCCCGAGGGGGGTCTGTGTTCCCCAAGAGGGGTCTGTGTTCCCCAAGAGGGGTCTGCGTTCCCCGAGGGGGGTCTGCGTTCCCCAAGAGGGGTCTGCGTTCCCCGAGGGGGGTCTGCATTCCCTGAGGGGGGTCTGTGTTCCCTGAGGGGGGTCTGCGTTCCCCGAGGGGGGTCTGCATTCCCTGAGGGGGGTCTGTGTTCCCTGAGGGGGGTCTGCGTTCCCCGAGGGGGGTCTGTGTTCCCTGAGGGGGGTCTGTGTCCCCAGAGGGGGGTCTGTGTTCCCTGAGGGGGGTCTGTGTCCCCAGAGGGGGGTCTGTGTTCCCTGAGGGGGGTCTGCGTTCCCTGAGGGGGGTCTGTGTTCCCTGAGGGGGGTCTGCGTTCCCTGAGGGGGGTCTGCGTTCCCTGAGGGGGGTCTGCGTTCCCTGAGAGGGGTCTGTGTTCCCTGAGGGGGGTCTGTGTTCCCTGAGGGGGGTCTGTGTTCCCCGAGGGGGGTCTGTGTTCCCTGAGGGGGGTCTGTGTTCCCCGAGGGGGGTCTGCGTTCCCTGAGGGGGGTCTGCGTTCCCCAGAGCGACCGGCCGACAGTTGACATGGGGCCAGGAGGAGTCAAAGCTCCCCTGACGAGCCGCAGGACATGCAGAACATCTCTGGAACATCTGCAGAACATCTCTGAAGTGACCTCTGAGAGGATGGACTGGGTGGAGGCAGAGGGGATGGACTGGGTGGAGGCAGAGGGGATGGACTGGGTGGAGGCAGAGGGGATGGACTGGGTGGAGGCAGAGGGGATGGACTGGGTGGAGGCAGAGAGGATGGACTGGGTGGAGGCAGAGGGGATGGACTGGGTGGAGGCAGAGGGGATGGACTGGGTGGAGGCAGAGGGGATGGACTGGGTGGAGGGAGAGGAGATGGACTGGGTGGAGGCAGAGGGGATGGACTGGGTGGAGGCAGAGGGGATGGACTGGGTGGAGGGAGAGGAGATGGACTGGGTGGAAGGAGAGGAGATGGACTGGGTGGAGGCAGAGGGGATGGACTGGGTGGAGGCAGAGGGGATGGACTGGGTGGAAGGAGAGGAGATGGACTGGGTGGAGGCAGAGGGGATGGACTGGGTGGAGGCAGAGGGGATGGACTGGGTGGAGGCAGAGGGGATGGACTGGGTGGAGGCAGAGGGGATGGACTGGGTGGAGGCAGAGGAGATGGACTGGGTGGAGGCAGAGGGGATGGACTGGGTGGAGGCAGAGGAGATGGACTGGGTGGAGGCAGAGGGGATGGACTGGGTGGAGGCAGAGGGGATGGACTGGGTGGAGGCAGAGGGGATGGACTGGGTGGAGGCAGAGGGGATGGACTGGGTGGAGGCAGAGGGGATGGACTGGGTGGAGGCAGAGGGCCGCTGGAGGAGGGTGCGGTGCTGAGCGGTGCACGGGTGAAGGGGTGGAGGGAGGGTGAGGATGCGGTGAAACAGTTTCAGAGCTGTTCACTTCCATTACATCGGATGGCGCTCTGCAGGAGAGCCATCCAGATCCAGAATCCTAAATCAAGGCTAGCCATGGATATTCCCCAAAACTTTGTTTCAGTTTTGGCATATGGTCTGTATTTCTTTTGGGTTCTTTGGGACGTGCATCCAAAGCATTGATATAATTCATAGTTCATCGTGTCAACCGTCCATACTAGTTCTGTCTCAAGGACAGAAACTCAGTTCATGTTCATTTTGTGACTAGGCAGCATCAAATGGATTAATCATCACAATGCGTGGGACCTTCTGTGGAGATGGAACCTCTTTATGGCCCACACGTGTGTGCGCACATGTGTGATTGAGCATGTGTGTGCATGTGTGTGTATAAAGTGAACTTCTGACTAAAGTTAACCCCTAAAACTTGGGCTCAGTAACACCTTGTGCACCCCAGAGGAAGAGGCAGGGTGTAGGGGACAAACAGCAAGCAGGCGGTTTTTGAAAGTGACATTTTTATGTAGATGAGGTATGTATGAATGAATGCTGATGTTTTCACTGTGTTCATTGTGTTCACATATTCATTGTGTTCACACAGTTTTATCCACACAGTTTGACTTTCCACGACCCAGCACAACAACGTCAGGAGGTTCTTCTCTCTGTGGTGCTCTGAATGTGTTCTTGGAATGCAACGGAAGACGCTGCTGAGGTGACGCGACAAGGGGGGGTGTAATTTGGGGTGTGTAGCAATAAAATGTTTCAGGTTTCAATACAACAACAAGTATGTACGCGTGGCACATACTTGTTAAAAGCTTGTTTGAATTCCCCACACCAGGCGCTATTCAACCTGGCAGACAGAAGCCATGGTGAATACAAGTTGAAACAATGCACAATGCTGGGCTCACGTTCCTCCCAGACTGCCTCTCGTATCCTCCTCTCTGTTCCTCAGACCCTGCTCTTGGACATAATACAGGGTGTCTCACTTTTTAAATATATGTATCAATGTTATTTCTTTACATTTGTGCTACCTTTGAGGTTATAGCGGCAGCAGTATGACAGAACTGAAACATCGTACGCAGACACTCTATCCATCGCTCATTTAGAAACGACTCCCATCATACAAGTTTGCTCTGGATGAAGCTGTTTGCAGCAGGTCCGGTTGTTCTCAATAACCACTGAGTGATGGAGAACACTAGGCCATATGAATCCTCCATATGTGACAGGACTCATGACTGGCTGGTTGAGGAGCAAATAGAGCAGTGATCTGCTGACAACAACACATGGTCACGCTTCCCCGGCCGGCCAGCACCATGACCGCCCAGGCTGAAGAGGAACTCCTGTGTTTGATAACGGGATCAATTCACTGTAATCAGATCAACTGAATTTCAGGCAGTATACCTCTTTAATTGTCACTGAAGTCTAGAAAACCCAAAACAAATTTAAGCTATCAAATGGAAGTGTATAAGCGGGAGCAGATCACTCTACCAAAGCAACACATTGGAGCTGACTGCAGGTTTTTATATACATAATGCTAATGATATTCTTGTCGAGAACGGCGTTCAGACAGATTGTGTTTTACAAGGTAGAAAGGGCTCTGTAATAATTGTGAAACACACAATGTAATGTTAGTAACGGTGTTGTAAAACACACGGTGTAGGCGTTGTGAAACACACGGTGTAATGTTACTAACAGTGTTGTGAAACACAATGTAATGTTAGTTACGGTGTTGTGAAACACACAATGTAATGTTAGTAACGGTGCTGTGAAACACACAATGTAATGTTAGTAACGGTGCTGTGAAACACACAATATAATGTTAGTAACGGCGTTGTGAAACACACAATGTAATGTCAGTAAAAGTATTGTGAAACACATGATGTAGTGTTAGTAACGATGTTGTAAAACACACAGTGTAATGTTAGTAACGGCGTTGTGAAACACACAATGTAATGTTAGTAACGGTGTTATGAAACACACAATGTAATGTTAGTAACAGTGTTGTGAAACACACGGTGTAATGTGAGAAACGATGTTGTGAAACACACAATGTAATGTTAGTAACGGTGTTGTGAAACACACGGTGTAATGTTAGTAATGGTGTTGTGAAACACACGGTGTAATGTTAGTAACGGTGTTGTGAAACACAAAGTGTAATGTTAGTAACGGTGTCATGTTCGTCACGGTGTTGTGAAACACACAATGTAATGTTTGGAATTGTGTTGTGAAACACACGGTGTAATGTTAGTAACAGTGTTGTGAAACCCATGGTGTAATGTTAGTAACGGTGTTGTGAAACACACGGTGTAATGTTACTAACAGTGTTGTGAAACACATGGTGTAATGTTAGTAATGGTGTTGTGAAACACACAATGTAATGTCAGTAATGGTGTTGTGAAACACACGGTGTAATGTTAGTAACGATGTTGTGAAACACAAAGTGTAATGTTAGTAACGGTGTTGTGAAACACACAATGTAATGTTAGTAATGGTGTTGTAAAACACACTGTGTAATGTTAGTAACGTTGTTGTGAAACACACGGTGTAATCTTAGTAACGTTGTTGTGAAACACACTGTGTAATGTTAGTAACGATGTTGTGAAACACAAAGTGTAATGTTAGTAACGGTGTTGTGAAACACAAAGTGTAATGTTAGTAACGGTGTTGTGAAACACACAGTGTAATGTTAGTAACGGTGTTGTGAAACACACAATGTAATGTTGTAACGTTGTTGTGAAACACATGGTGTAATGTTAGTAACGGTGTTGTGAAACACACAATGTAATGTTTGTAATGGTGTTGGGAAACACACTTCTGTCTTTCATTCTGTTCTCTCTAGATCTGTACGTGCAGGCAGAACACGGGGAACCAGGAGAACAACTGTCCGCTGACGGTAACAGCCTCTGTGGTCTGTAATCTTTGCAGATTACTGAGCTCTCATATCCGTCGTCTGGGTCTTTACACAAGGGCCCCTCAGACCACAGGGGCCCCTCGGACCACACGGGGCCCAGCAGAACCAGGGGCCGGCGGGTCAGTCACCATGACGATGACCAGAGAGGAAGAGGAAGGTAAATATGAATGCAAAAATATGGGT
>JAXIVH010000008.1:2494672-2500275 GCA_036785325.1 Urophycis tenuis
GCCTGCTAATTGGTCGGTGATACAGGTTGTGATTATCTGTGCTCCGGGGGTGATTACGGCGTGTCAGGGCCATCAGGGCTGGAATGAGGCTATCAGAGCGCCGGCTCTCTCAGGATTAGAGCAGTGGGCTCTGGGCCTTTGTGAGCGTTATCTCCATTGCCCCGGGCCTTATCTCCAGAGCGTGAGCCTGCCCAGGAACAACAGCCGCGCCGCAGCCAAAGCACAGAGATAGCTGTGAGTGCCAGGCATGCAACACACACGCACACACACACACACACACACACACACACAGTGCCACAAACATGCCTGCACACACACATATAATACAGTCACACACACACACATACAGTCATTAACATGCATGCACCCCCACAGCCACTCAAATCAGCCGAGCTGATTCTGAACTCATGTGTCAGAGCAACAGAGCCATTCAAGTTGATGGAGACAGTTGAGTATGTGATTCTGACGTGACACATAATTAAGAATCAGGAACAGCAACATACAGTTGCTGTGCCCAACTCAACATTTCTCCTTGACTCAACATTCAAGCGTTTGACAATAGACAGCCCTAAGTGGTGGTCCGGAGCCATCTTACAGCCGTTTACAGTCTGCGTGTCTGCAAGACCAGAACGAGACTGAGCCACAGCTGCAATTGTTCTGGGGCACATGTGTAAAACTGATGTACAATAGAGTTTAGAATAACAACATGACAGCCCACAGCCTAGACCAACAGTAGTAAAACCACTGCAGAGAAAACATTGTGTTGGAATGTATATACCCAGTCAACTCTGACTTTGATTCCTTTTACCCCATTCTTAAAATCATTACAGTCTTGTTTTATTGTCAAGAACTGCACATCTTGTTGTAATATGTGCTTTGTAGTTTCCATATGCTTTTGACAAAATAGTTTTTCATCAGACAAATTTTGCATTTGGTATCCTTGGTATATTTTTGTTCTGCGTCTGTGGTAGTTTTTGCATGCTTTTGACAAAAATGAATTGTTTTCAACTATTACCTACCAGACAAACATTGCAGTTGCAAATAGAAAAGTTTTTTTCCCTCTGGAAAAGTTCCAGCAAGTCGAGAATGAAAGCACATGCATCAAAAGGCTTCTGCTCTGTAAACGCTGCCTACCAGAACGTTGAACAGCGTTTCAAGTGCTGAATAAAGCCCAAAAACAAGCATCTTTCAGCTCAGAGCCACGGCTGTGTGGTGCTTTGAAACGTCTCTGTGTGCATCTGCTCTACAGAACAGCCAAGTTACACACAGCCCAGCCTGAAGAAGGAGACTTCCCACGACCCAGATGTCTTCATCTGCACCCCCTGCCTCTTGCTCCAGCTCAGGCTTTAGGCCATTTGAGGGCACTAGGATGGAGCATATATATGTACATTCATTTATACATCCACATTTGGAACCACTATTCCCCCCATGTTTCCCCCTGTCTGTACCAACTGTTGCAGTGCAGATTTTTAATGGCTGTCTGGGGAGCGAGCTAACATGATAGAATCCCATAATGTCACCTGGGGCACATCCACTTGACATTTGAGACGTGCGTTAGAAGTGGGAATGTGTTTTTTTAAATGGCACATCAGGAATTTGCAGCATGCGTCCATATATCTCACTGGAGAATGCCACACTGGCATGTTCTGTTTCTTGTGAAAACAGCCAAAAGGCGTAAAAAAATTGAAGTATAAATAATATAAATTGTCTTTTTTAAAGGCATGGTGACATTCTACCCTAATAATTAAACACAGGTTGTTTTCAGAAAAAACAGAAAAATGGCCAGACGTTGTGCTGAAGTTACTCATGTGTGAGATATGAGAGGCTCATGAGAGGCTCATGAGAAGCTCATGAGAGAGCTCCACTACTTCTCTGACTTCATATCAAAAAACCATTCACAATAAAATGGTTTAGCTATTTTAGGTCTTTATCAATTTGTATTTGTTTTTGTAATTAGTTCTTTGTATTTGTTTTTTGAAATTAGTTTTTTTTGTATTTGTTTTTTGTAATTAGTTTTTTTTTCTCATTAGTTTTTCTCCTTCCACTAACAGTATTCCACTCCAAAGGCTTAAGTTCATCATCTCAATCCACAGCGTTGTTTTCTGGCGAGGCTTTGCACGCGAGCGCGGCCTGGGCTGTGTCAGGGGGAACCATCCCGGGCAGACGCTTGACGTTGGTTCTCCGCGTTCTCATCTGCTTTCTTATCTCGCACTTCAAACGAGAGTCTCTCCCCTCGCAAAACATTGTTTGGCCATATTCAGGGCGTCCCTCCCCCCCTCGCTCTCACAGAGCCTGGCAGGCCAGCAATCACCCAGCATCTCTTTGTTGCTGCTGGAGGGGATGGGGGTATTTCTATTTGGATCTCCAGGATAACGTTTCGGGAGCCCGGGTTCCATTCCACGGCAGGGTCTCCGTGGTGCCAGGCAGTGCTGCCAGAGTCGGGGGGGCTGACTTTGCACCGGGGGGCAGATTGTTTCCAGGGGTTCGCCTTTTAAAGCGTTTCGCTCCAATGTGGGACAAGAGTAATGAGGAAAGTGCGCGATGCTAACCTCACCCTGAGGACCCTGCAAGATGTTGGCTCCCCTGCTCGTAGCCTGCTGCTCCCCGCGGAGCCTCCACAGCAGACAGGTGCAGCAGGAGCCTTCCTCTCCAGACAGTCAGGTCCACGGGTGTCGTTGCCCGGGGACATGAGGGGCTGGCCTTTATCGGTGGCAGTGTGGGTGGAGATCAGTCTGCATGTGGGCTCCTTCTGTTTTGATTACCTCCGACTGCGTTATCTTTGTCTCGGGGGTCCGGCGGTGAGAGTCCTTAGCGGCGTCCAGAGAGGGGCACAGACGGCACGCTATGGCTACGGTTATCGCTCAGCATCAGACATGCGTGACCCGCCCTGGATGAGGCAGTCTGTCGCCGTGGTGACGACACCGCAGTCTGGGCGTCGCATGCCAAGGCAGCGCATGTCATTATCTGTCGTGTTGAAGACTAAAACAACAACTAGGTTCATCCATTTCAGTTCCAGGAAGGCGTGTCTGTCTGTTTATAGATCTCCACAGTAAGATGTTGTTGCTGCAGCAGCCAAGACACTCAGAGCTGAAGTGAAGGAATGTGACCTCCTGTCATTAATCCTAATCACTGTTTTTCACTGAGTGTTTGCTTGAGGTGGGTTTTGTTTTCTTTACAATTTCAAAGTTGTTCCATCCATTCCATGAAACAGTTGTCTCATAACATGGAACATGGAAGGCCAGACCCCACCTTTAGGGGGTGAATGTGATAGTATGTCTCTTGCGGAATACTGGGGGTATACAGTATGTATATTTTTGCTACTCCTACCTTGCAGGGTAAGTATACTACATCTGATTCACATCTCTAAGCAAACACCGCCTCAGCGCTCTGACTTTTGAAGAGCACTTTGACTGCGACGTTTCTCTGAAATGATGTCATGAATATGAAGAGTGTCTTCGGGGGACTGGGAGCCTAACCGACATTATATAAAGTCTCTTTAAAGAGTTTCAGCCACTCACAGCTGATATTAATAAAACTGTCCTCTTAGATGAAAACAGGGTGGTCATGGAACTGTTAGGATTATGAACCTGATACCACAACAAGGCTCTCGGTCCAAACACATCCTACTGAAGTTGCGGCCCAGGGTCATGTGTCAAGACAGATGTGTCCCAACCCTTCCTCCAGAGAACTTCCTGTCCTGTGGTCCCCACACACTCGGCCCAGAGGGGGCTGAGCGACACTCCTGAACCTCACCGCCCTCCTGGCTAAGAGGCTGATGTGGCATGGATCCTCTCCACCTTCTCTCTCTCTCTCTGGTTATCTCTCTCTCTCTCTCTCTCTCTCTCTCTGGTTATCTCTCTCTCTCTCTCTCTCTCTCTCTCTCATCTCTCTCTCTCTCTCTCTCTCTCTCTCTCTCTCTCTCTCTGACCCAGTCTTGTGTATCATGAGGGCTTCCTGATGGTCTGTGTAGCAGACCTGTCCTGGAGAGAGGGAGATGCAGCTCTTCATCTGGAGGACGCCAGCTGCCGAGCCCTCAGCACGCATCATGAGTTGATAACAGGATGCATCACCGTGTCCTCCGTGGTGTGTGACGTGTGATGACCGCCTGACATGTGATGTGTGATAACACCAGTGTCAGATCACCACAGCGCTGCAGGCGTCCCCCTGGTCCCCCGTCCCCCCCGGTCCCCCCTGGTCCCCCCCGGTCCCCCCTGGTCCCCCCGGTCCCCCCCTGGTCCCCCGTCCCCCCGGTCCCCCCCCCGTCCCCCCTGGTCCCCCGTCCCCCTGTCCCCCCCTGGTCCCCCGTCCCCCCCGGTCCCCTCTGTCCCCCCCGTCCCCCCAGTCCCCCCCGTCCCCCCCCGTCCCCCCCCGTCCCCCCCCGTCCCCCCCCGGTCCCCCCTGGTCCCCCGTCCCCCCTGTCCCCCCGGTCTCCCCCGGTCCCCCCCGGTCCCCCCTGGTCCCCCGTCCCCCCTGGTCCCCCCCCGTCCCCCCTGGTCCCCCCGGTCTCCCCCCGGTCCCCCCTGGTCCCCCCGTCCCCCCCCGTCCCCCTGGTCCCCCCCGTCCCCCCCTGGTCCCCCCTGGTCCCCCCCGTCCCCCCCCCGTCCCCCCTGGTCCCCCCCCGTCCCCCCGGTCCCCCGTCCCCCGGTCCCCCCTGGTCCCCCCGTCCCCCCCAGTCCCCCCCGTCCCCCCCCGTCCCCCCCGTCCCCCCCGGTCCCCCCTGGTCCCCCGTCCCCCCTGGTCCCCCGTCCCCCCTGGTCCCCCCCCGTCCCCCCTGGTCCCCCCGGTCTCCCCCGGTCCCCCCTGGTCCCCCCGTCCCCCCCCGTCCCCCCTGGTCCCCCCCGTCCCCCCCGTCCCCCCGGTCCCCCCTGGTCCCCCGTCCCCCCTGGTCCCCCGTCCCCCCTGGTCCCCCCCCGTCCCCCCTGGTCCCCCCGGTCTCCCCGGTCCCCCCTGGTCCCCCCCGTCCCCCCCCCGTCCCCCCTGGTCCCCCCCGTCCCCCCCGTCCCCCCGGTCCCCCCTGGTCCCCCCGTCCCCCCTGGTCCCCCGTCTCCCCGGTCTCCCCCCGTCCCCCCGGTCAGCCGTCCTCCTCTTCTCCTTCACTGCTTCACACGCCGCAGGCTGCTGCCCGCCGACGGCATCTGTGAAATCCGAGAGCTGCCTCTGGGGGGGGGGGGGCTTCTGGATGGGGAACGCCCCCCCCCACCACACACACACACACACACACACACACACACACACACACATACACACGCCCTGGGAACTGTGGAGCGCGGCTTGATGTTCTGGCGGAGGTGGGAAGGCGCGGGCCTCTCTGAAGAGGAGGGTCAGGTTTCCTCACAACTTGTTGCCCAATGCTAAATAAATTCTGGCATGCAGCGTTGACACCTGATCGGAGCTTAAAGAGCCGCTGGAGAAGTTCTCCAGGGTGCTCAGTGTGCCCTCTGCTCGGTCAACCCTGTAACACACACACACACACACACACACACGCACACACACACACACGCACAGCACGCACGCACGCACGCACGCACACACACGCACACGCACACTCACACGCACACGCACACGCACACGCACACACACGCACACGCACACGCACACGCACA
>JAXIVH010000008.1:2500475-2562975 GCA_036785325.1 Urophycis tenuis
CACACACACACACACACACACACACACACTCACACACTCACACACACTCACACACACACTATCACACACTCACACACACACACACACTCACACACACACACACACTCACACACACACTCACACACACACTCACACAACCCCCCTGACCTCCTCTTGCCCTCCTGGCTGGGTGAGGAGAGCCACTATCGCCACCTGATGGAGCACACTGGACCAGTGAGGGGCCGGCCATGGTTGATCTGCTGATGAGGGTTCAGGAGACAGCCTGGAGGCTCTCCTGGGGCCGCGGGGGGTGGGCTGGGGGCTGGGGGGCTGGGGGCCGCGGGGGGTGGGCTGGGGCCTGGGGGGCTGGAGGTTGGGGGGCTGGGGGGGGGCTGGGGGGCCACAGATGTAAACAGGAGCTCTCCTCTGAGCAGCCGAGACGGGGGGGTGGGGGGTGAAAGGGCGTTTGTGCGTGACAGCTGTCTGTCTGCTCCTCCAACACTCTCCTGGAATACAGTCCACAAGGCCATGGTGGGGTGTCGTGTTACTTTATGATGCTAATGACGTTTTGTAATCACTAGCAGGTAATTGGATGTTGTTAACCAGAATCCTAAGACATTGGGATCCGTGTGTCGCTCTGGTTCGTTCAACTCGAGTTCAAAGCTCCTATGATTATGCTTTGTGCAACTTGCATAATTATTCATCCATATCGAGTTGGGTGTGTTTATCTCACTCTCTTATGACAGGAACCCTGAAGAGGCGAATGCTTCTGAGAGAGGCTTGTGGATAGCCATGAATTTATCATCACAGAAAGGTGGAATGGATTTCGCAGGCCTTGTGAATATCCTGCCCATGCAGGCATCATCCTGGGCGGTGCTGGAGACAGAGCAGCTGAATGGACTCCTTCAGGAGACTGTGGAAAACCCAAAGGCATCATCTGAACTTACACACATACAAGACTATTGAGAAATACATATGCTATGATCCTTACCTTATCAATGTGGTCTACTTCATTTGTTGGGAATCAGTAACTAGGATACTAAAAGAATAGAAAAGCTGGCTTGCAGTGTGGATGCCTGAGAGGCGTGGCCAGGTTCAGTCCCAGACCCACAGCATACAGAATCTCACCCATTCTGGATGACCTTTGCTGCTGATTGGAAAGTCCCTTCACTAGAGATTTGAATGATAATGCTGCTTAAGTCTCAATAGGTGTTTTGTAGGTTACCACGTCAAGGTCAATTTGGACATTGGTCACACAGCTGCCTTAAGGTCTGAGACGAGTCCCTTCAGAAACGGCTCAGGACTGTCAACAGCTAGGGACAGCTCCTTTCATCTCCACAGAGGTGACGGAATACAGGGACACAGTTCTCAGAGAGAGAGAGAGAGAGAAAGAGAGAGAGAGAGAGGAGAGAGAGAGAGAGAGAGAGAGAGAGAGAGAGAAGAGAGAGGAGAGAGAGAGGGAGGACAGAGAGAGAGAGAGAGAGAGAGAGGACAAAGAGAGATGGAGGACAGAGAGAGAGGGTGAGAGAGAGAGAGAGGCAGGACAGAAAGAGATGGAGGATAGAGAGAGAGGGTGAGAGGAGAGAGAGAGGCAGGACAGAAAGAGATGGAGGATAGAGAGAGAGGGTGACACCCAACAATGTCCATCCCCCTCGTCACATCCCACCCCTCTCAGCTTACGATGTTGTTTAGTTGCTGATGTTGTTGTTGTTGTTGACAGGCCTTTCACCCCCCCCCCCGTGCTCCAGTCAAGTCTCTGCATTATTAATGCTGCCTGCTCTCTTGACTCCATGCTTGTCAAGCATGTTTTCCCTCAACGTCACAGTGAAAACAATAATGAAGGGGGACAAATGGAGTGGGCTGTCAACAGGCACTTTGCTCCGGCCAACAGAAACACCAGGACACCAGATCTTTATCGCCACTGCAGGATGTGTTGTCTTTAGTACGGGCTGGGCAGACTCGGCCCAAAGACCTATTTACCAGCGGATTAGTTTCCATTTCAAAAACCGTCACCACTCCCCCACCATACTCTCTCTCTCTCTCTCTCTCTCTCTCTCTCTCTCTCTCTCTCTCTCTCTCTCTCTCTCTCTCTCTCTCTCTCTCACACACACACACACACACACACACTCTGCCCTCACACTAAGCAGATGTAGACCTTTTAACAGCGTTTAAACTTGGTGGGCTACGGGGGGGGTCAGCATGGGGAGTTGTACCAACGCACCTAACCCACACCACGTCCAATCAGACGCTTAGGAGTGGATCTGAGAGGGGCACTGTCAGGAATGATAGGCCATGCAATGTCATATATATTGCCCCCCAGCACACGCACACCACACACACACACACACACACACACACACACACACACACACACACACACACACACACACACAGGGTACATTTTCACAGATATAAGTCATATATTGCGTGCTGTGTAAACATGTGCAAACACTGGGACACCTGTCTGGTTTTATGGCCTCTCAGTCAGAAGCCGTGTGGACGGGGGGGGGGGGGCAGCGGGACGGGGGGGGGGGGGGGGCTGCAGCGGGCCAGCTGTGCACTCAGAGCTCCTCCTCCCAGCTGCTGGCCAGAGTGATGGAAGCAGATGTGGATGCTGAGCAGCGGCTCAGAGGCCCACAGCCAGCGGTCAGCCCGCGTCCGGGGAAATCAAACGGGGACTTATTGTGGGCGGGGAGGGTACGAGCCAGGCTGATCTGTGCACCATGAGGGTCCAGTCATTGACTAATAGTGGCTGACTAATCACTATATAGTGTCAACAAAATACGGGCACACATATTTCTTTGCTCATAGGGATGTCGTAGCTATTTATACATGCGGCAATATGAGATTATTGGGCGGGGGGGGGGGGGGGTTGACCAGGCTTGCTTTATCTGTAATCAATAATGACTTTCATGGCCAATATATTTCCAATGTCAGGTAGAACATAGACATAGCTTGTATCTACTGTGTCACAGGATAGCTTGCACTTCAGTTTACTCAACAAAGGGTTAATACAATAATTGAACACCTTCTCAAATAGTGACGTGACAAAAGACTGGGTCCCACTGTCCGATAAGGGTACATTAATTAACCATTAATTAACCATTAATGAACCATTAATGAATGCAGTGATAAGCATTATTATACAGCATTGGATTACAGAGAGGGGATCAGGTTTAGGATAAGGCTTAACCCTATTCAACAAAGTATACATTAAAACCATAGTGCGACCAACTGTTAGTTAATTCTTACTACTGCATTAACTAAGTTTAACAATGCACTAATCAGCTATGTTAATTAATGCCTAATTAATGTCCTCTTGACCTTGTGACCTTATAACAGACAAGTTTCAGGACCAGAACACATCTCTCCCTCTCTCCGTCTCTCCGTCTCTCCGTCTCTCTCCGTCTCTCCCTCTCTCCGTCTCTCCCTCTCTCCGTCTCTCCGTCTCTCCGTCTCTCCCTCTCTCCGTCTCTCCCTCTCTCCGTCTCTCTCTCTCTCTCTCTCTCTCTCTCTCTCTCTCTCTCTCTCTCTCTCTCTCTCTCTCTCTCTCTCTCTCTCTCTCACCTGGAAGAGAGGCAGATGAAAGCCTGTGCTAAGATGGCTGCTCTGTGCTGGGGAACACAGAGGGGTAATGCAGGCCAGCTGCTTCCCTCTGCAGATTGGATCACTTGCCTCCTTGTCAGTGCGACTGAGGAATAGTCCTGTTTTTGTTCGTTGTTTTAATAAAACATTGTTTCGCATGAACTGGAGTCCGGCTGGGCTCGGGTCGAGTTCACTTCAGCACCCAGTGACTCTGAATTCATCATCCCCACTGCAACGGCGGGAAGAAGACTCAGGAAACGACATCATATTTAGGATCTTTCAGAGAAAAGATTGTTGTTATTGTATTTGCCGTCTAATGTATAGTTGGGAGATGCATTAAAACACGTTTGAATGACGTCACAGCAGGGGCTTTCCTTGTGCAGTAAGTCACCCATCAACAATCCCTTTGGCTGGTCACCAGATGGTTTGGCCAAACAGATGACCGGCCCTCTCTGCTATTGCGCTTACTCTTAAATAAATCTCCCAAATCTTCTTCCTCTCTGTTATTCCTAACCACTTTTTTTTAAACATAAACAGGAACTTCTCATGCAATTGATTGTCCTTCTTGGTAGAAACCCCCAGTGACCCCCCCCCCCCAGGTGTGTTATTACTGTTATTACTGTAGCTGCTCATTTCTCATTAACTCGGGTCCTTCTCTGGGGCTGTCCGAGGCGCTGCCTGCAGGGAATCTCAGGGTAACAAGCAGGAGAACCCTCTCAAAGAGTGCATGTGGATTACTGTGCGGCAAAAACCCAAGGGGGGTCCTGCTCTGACAAGGCCGGCTTCATTAGCAGGACTGACCTTTCAGATGCGAGCTGTCTGGGTCAGGGCCGGGGCCTGTTATGGCTGAGAGGAAGTGGGAACAACACTTCAAACACGCTGTCAGCGTCCAGCAGCACAGAACAGCTTGGACGCAGCCAAGTGCAGGAAGAAAAGTCACACCTCGGAAAAGTTTGTGAATGGAAAGAGAAGAGAGAAAACTACATTTAGATTTCTTTGCTCCTCAAACTTTCCTTTGAGTGTCTGTAGGGATCTTAATGTTCTGCAAATGTTATGTTTATGAACCATTGAGGCCAAAGTCAATGCACTTACAGACTGATTTTCACGGTAGTCTGGTGCAATAAAGCCTTTCTCTGCTAACACAGGTTTTTGTTATCACTTAAAACAATAGACTGTCCTCCTCTGGCTTGTTTCTTAATGCAACTTTAGGATGAGAGGGCCATTGGATACTGCAGACTAATAGACACATCCCACATCAAATAACACAAGTGCTGTCCTAAATGTCCTTTATGGTCTGTGAAGTAATCTACATGCTCTTGGTTCCAGCCTGCCCAGCTTTTGCTCAGCCCTGAAGCGTAGCATTCCGCGTTGTAATAGGGGAGGTATAGGATGACCTGAAACTAATGAAAGAGCTGTGGAATTCCTCCAGAACACACGCTGATGTCAGAATGCAGGATGCTGTGGATGAGACTCTGAATCAGAAGCCTTTGTTCCTCGATGGATGTTCTGTTTACCCCGACAGCGCCTTCCCCCGGGCACCAGGGACCATAGGCCGGCCGCCGTCTCCTCCTCCCAGTGTCTCTGTTGGAGGACATCAGATGGGACCACGCTGTCTCCTCCTCCCAGTGTCTCTGTTGGAGGACATCAGATGGGACCACGCTGTCTCCTCCTCCCAGTGTCTCTGTTGGAGGACATCAGATGGGACCACGCTGTCCTCTCTGGTTTCAGCCCACCGTCCGCGGTGTCCAGGCTCACGTCCGGCCGACTGGCCTCGGGGCGATCGCCACTCTGGTGTCATACTTTCGTCTCTCTCATTTCCTCCCCACTGCCCCCCCCCCCCCCACCCCCGCGCCCCCCCGCCCCTCCGGCCCCCCCTGCGCCCCCCGGGGCCACGGCCGGCTTCACGCATCCCGCCACCGCTGGCCCGCGGCCCAACGAGGTCCAGATGTGCTCCAGATGAGGCCCCGTGGCTGATAGAGGAACCCGGCAGGGAGGAGGGTTCCATCAAGCTGTCCTCGGTCGTCTCTCTGGCTGTGAAGGGGTCCCGGCACCCTCCTTCTCAGGGTGAGGAGCCAAAGCTTGAACAGAAACACAAACAAGAGGCTTTACACAGTTTAGAGCCGCCGTTGGTGTCCTCTTCAGCGAGATCATCAGCAAGAGAGATGGAGAGGAAGAGTTGGGTCCATGCGGGGCGTGTAAACGTGACACTGCCTTTACCGTTTAAAGGTTAAGGCTAACCTTAAAGTCAGCTTTAACCACGTTCCTCTGCCAGGATAGTATGCAATTCTAACTTTACAACTTATCTATATTGACATATAAGAGAGGACTGTAAGAGAGGACAGCTTGCCTGATTCACACTGTGTTCCTTTTGTTCCTGCAGCAGTTTGTTGTCTGCTGAAGTGAAATTGCCTGTGTTCAATAAAAGTCTAAAGTATAAAAAGGGTTTCATGTTGTCAGATGTTGAATACAGATGTGGCTGTTTGATGGGTGATGAATCTTTATGCGGACGGCGATCAAGCATGAAGTATTTAGCCAGACGTCACCGATGGTTAACCTGATCTGGGGACTAGTTTTCTGGGGGAAAGGCTGATTAAACCCTAAACACAGTTTATCTTATTTCTGTCTATCACGTTAGACTGCTGAGTCCCCACATGCAGCTATTCCAGCAGATTAAAGACGTGTACTTTTCCTTTGTGCAGCCTCTTTTTCGTCACACTCAAAGGGGAGCCGTCACCACTGACCATTTTCTAATACAAGCGAATACAAGACTTGAGAAAGACTGAGAAAACAGAAGAACTTCTGAGAAAACAGAAGAACTTCACAGAAATGTGAGCGTTCACATCGTCCCTGGTCCTACCAGGACCCAACGAGACGCTCTTGTGTCAGAAAACAGCCGAGCGCTGGTTCCCCTTTCAGTAAACCCATTCACCCATTCACCCATTCATCCTGATGGATTTCACAGTCACAAGGAACATGCTGACCTCCGCGCCACGGCAGAACACTTTGGGAAGGTGTGAGATGTTGGGGGGTACACACCACATACAACATGTTCAGGTCCCACAGGCTTCATTTCATTTCACCAGGACTCAGAAAAGAGCGATTTGGGGTTAAAGTTTGAGCAGGCTCATAAAATAGCAGGAAACCTTTTCCATCCCGTGATGTTTGTGGAAGGGTGCAGGGAACGACCGTGTGGAGATCAGATGGAAACGTCCTACAGTCAACGGGGTCCTGGGGTCCCCTGGGACTGCACCTCAGGGAACAACCGGAGTTAAAGTGTTCACAATGTCCGTGTTCACCACAGGTCGACTATATCATAATAACGTGTTCATTCAATTATAAATGAATACAATCCGCATTAGCCTTAAGAACAATCTCTGTTTATCAGGTACCACTTAAAATTAAAATACATTTCACACACATTTCAGGAACAGGTTGTTCATATTCTGCCAGAACATCACCGGGTCAACATCCATGGTTACATTACTGTTGACATAGCACACCTCAGCTCAGTGGGAGCTAATGGTATACATAGCATTTGGACATGGGTCGAGAGGTTAAAAATGAATAAACAAGCCAACATATGAAAATAAAGCCCATTTTGACGGTGATTCAGTTGAACCTGACCATGACCATCGACTGACGAGGTATAAAGTTTACGTTCTCATTTACCAAAGCAACAGGACTTTTCAAGAGATTAGAGCTTGTGGAAACTTTCAGAAAAGGTTTTCAATGAAAGTACGAGACTATGTGGTGTTGGTAAAGGCACGCAGGTCATTGGAAAATGGAATCATCTCCTCGGAAGAGACTTGCGTGTTGTGTAAAACGAATCGACTGAGCGAGGTTTGTGTTTTCTTTGTCATTATCCCAATCAGTTCCCCTGAAGCACGCCAGAAACTTGGCGTCATCTCAACTGAAATATAGTTATTTCTGCACGACTGTGGCGTCTACAGGGTTAACATGAGGTAACTGTGTGATGACATTCATGACAGCATTGATTTAATGGATGAACACATACATCCAACAGCAATGAAATACATCCAACAGTAACCAAATAAACAAAACCAGACAATCTGAATCCTACATACCCGTCAACAATGACTCAACACGCATTTCAAAGATTAATGACCAAAAACAAAACAGATTAATGACACAAGCAGCCACTGGCTTTAGTAGGATCACCAAAATGGGACTTTTCAAGGTGTTTCCCAAAGAACCTGCGCTCATATGTTTCCCTTCACTCTGAGAGCAGAACCAGAGCCTGGGGATGTCACAGCGCTGAGGAGCGCAGGCCTGTGCACGTCTGCACCGCGCCTTCAACCTCCAGACGCTCTGTGTTGAGTTTGGCACCGGGCGCCCCGGGCCTACCGGACCCATCAGGCCCACCGGGTCCACCGGGTCCACCAGGGGCCCCGGGCCTACCGGACCTACCGGGTCCACCAGGGGCCCCGGGCCTACCGGGCCTACCGGGCCACCGGGCCACCAGGGGCCCCGGGCCTACCGGACCTACCGGGTCCACCAGGGGCCCCGGGCCTACCGGGCCTACTGGGCCTACCGGGCCACCGGGCCACCAGGGGCCCCGGCCTACCGGACCTACCGGGTCCACCAGGGGCCCCGGGCCTACCGGGCCCTACCGGGCCCCGGGCCTACCGGACCTACCGGGTCCACCAGGGGCCCCGGGCCTACCGGACCTACCGGACCACCAGGCCACCAGGCCTACCGGGCCATCCTGAGGAACACACAAAAAAAGACCTTATCCCCTTCAGGGCCGTGCTGATGTGACCATCATCCTGGGGGGCGGTCTCATCCTGGGGGGGGGCGGGGCCTCATCCTGGGGGGGGGGGCGGTCTCATTCTGGGGGGGGGGCGTCTCATTCTGGGGGGGGGGGGGGGGGGGGGGAGGGGGGGCGGTCTCATTCTGGGGGGGGGGCGGCCTCATCTGGGGGGGGGGGCGGTCTCATTCTGGGGGGGGGGGGCCGCCACGGCGGACCTGGAGCGAGTCACATGTCACCACGGTAACCTCTCATCAGCCCGGGCCCCGGGAGATTCACTGTGGGGAGCCCCGCCTGCAGCTGGCTGTATCCACAGTCTGATGGATCAAAGATCAAAGTGTGGCGATCGAACACCCAGGTGGAACATTCCACGGCGGGGGGCGTGGGGGGGGGTGCGGGGGGGGGGGGGTGTTAATGATAATTAAAGCCTGCCACGGGTGTCACTGGCTGGATGCGGTGCAATTACCACTGACACAGAAATTGCTGTAAAGTGCAGAGTAATTTCAGAAGCTGGGCACCCTCACTCCTCACTCCTCACCCCTCACCCCTCACCCCCTCACCCCCCACCCCCTCCAAACAGGTCTCCTCTTGCCCCGGCCTGACAGATGAGATTGAAGTTGACGGTGAGAGCGAAATGGAGAGTATGTGTGTGTGTGTGTGTGTGTGTGTGGGGGGGGGGGGGGGGGGGTAATAAAACCACAGCATTGTTGAACTGCACTGCTGGTATGCCAAGGGCATGTAGGAGTTGCCTCTGGCCTCACACACTGAGCTCCACAGAAGACGCTTTCTAGGATGTCAGTGGAGCAGCCAGTTGCACACAAGCCCTGTGAGAACCCGTGGACGATGTTCACACCAGCGCTGCTGAGCGGCTTCCCTATGGGGGGACACAGCACACCAACATGTGGGTTGATGCGTATGTGTGTGTGTGTGTGTGTCCAGCAACAGGTTGTTCTTCTTGCCAGTGTTCTTCTGGACGAGGAAGACACCGTCTAAAGGGTAACCATGACATGATGTCATATCTATGTCCTGCCGGGTGTGTGTCAGCGTGCCTGCAAGTGTGCGTTTCTGTGTGCATGTCAGTGTGTGTGTGTGTGTGTGTGTGTGTGTGTGTGTGTGTGTGAGTGTGTGTGTGTGTGTGTGTGTGTGTGTGTGTGTGTGTGTGTGTGTGTGTGTTGAGTGTAAGAGTGTGTGTCAGTGTGTGTGAGTGTGAGTGTAGTTGTGAGTGTGTGTGTCAGTGTGTGTGAGTGTGAGTGTGTGTGTGTGTCAGTGTGTGTGTGTGTGTGTGTGTGTGTGTGTGTGTGTGTGTGTGTTTGTGTTGAGTGTGAGTGTCAGTGTGTGTGTGTGTTTGTGTTGAGTGTGAGTGTGTGTGTCAGTGTGTGTGAGTGTGTGTGTGTGTCAGTGTGTGTGAGTGTGTGTGTGTCAGTGTGCGTGTGTGTGTTTCAGTGTGTGTTGGATCATCGGCTGGCCCTGATTACCCCCTTAAGCGCGGCATGGTGCGGCCTGAGAGGCGTGCTCATCGTGTTACCGCGGGTGATTTATGTGTGAACAGCTGCCGAGGCGACGTGCTGTACACTAGCTACATGGCCTCTACAGCGCACAGAGGTTAGAGCCCCCCCCCCCTGCCGTCCTCGTAAACCAGCCCCTACTGGACATCACAGAAGTTAGAGCCGTCCTCATAAACCAGCCCTTACTGGACACCACAGAGGTTAGAGCCGTCCTCGTAAACCAGCCCCTACTGGACACCACAGAGGTTAGAGCCGTCCTCGTAAACCAGCCCCTACTGGACACCACAGAGGTTAGAGCCGTCTTCATAAACCAGCCCCTACTGGACACCACAGAGGTTAGAGCCGTCATCGTAAACCAGCCCCTACTGGACACCACAGAGGTTAGAGCCGTCCTCGTAAACCAGCCCCCTACTGGACACCACAGAGGTTAGAGCCGTCCTCGTAAACCAGCCCCTACTGGACACCACAGAGGTTAGAGACGTCCTCGTAAACCAGCCCCTACTGGACACCACTTTTGTGCCTGAGCTCATTATTGTATTATTGCACTTTATTGTGAAGCACTTTGGTACGGCTAAGCCGTCTGTAAATGCGCTATATAAATAAAGTGACTTGACTTGACCACTGGAAACATGCAGAGATGATCGGGTTGCTTCCGTTACATTAACATAGGATGTTCCTTACTAACGCCAGACAGGAGCCATCTTAGGAAGTAAGAAAGAGATACAAAAAGGCTGATAAGAATCATAATACAAATGACTAAATATGAACCAAAAATGTATCTATGAACATCCATAATAATCTGGGTCGTATAAATGTAAACACAGGTAAGGTAACGGTCCACATGAGGCAGGAGAGGGATTCAAGGATTCAAGGATTCAAAGGTTTTATTGTCATGTGTGCAGTAAAGAAACACGTTTGTTTCCCTGAACAATGAAATGCTTACTTTGCTGCCCACACTGGATACCATATATAAATAATGTATAAAATCCAAATAGAATAAACTGTACAAATAAAAATAAAAAATAAAAATATATAAAATAAAAATAAAGAAAAAAGATGTGAATGAAATGAAATTGTGAAATGAAATTGTAAATGTGCATTGTGCATCAGCAGCTGTAAACAATGAATCATAAACCAGCCCCTACTGGACACCACAGAGGTTAACATACAGGGAGACTTATTGACATGCTACAATGTTGATGCCATTTTATGCACTGCGATGCCGAAGTTCCCAAAGTGTTAAGATGCACTGGGTGGTGCACTGCGTGGTGGTTGTCTTGTTATTTGAGTCACAGGTTCTAAACGTGGCAGGTGTCTTTATCCTCATCGCAGCATGGCTCATGAGCTCATGGGCTGTAAAGGTATAAATATAATATGAAATAAAGGTATATGTTAATGGTTTGCTGCCAATGCCTATTATGTTTTTGTTTTGTTAAGGTCGAAAATGTGATCATGCTGTTTTTGTTTTCTTTAATGATTTATTTTTTTTAAACTTTATTAAGTTGATTGAACTGATTGAACTCTGACACGTGTGATTATCAATGTGGGTGTGCACATGTATTGTGATTGGGTGTTGAATAAATCACCTTGAGTGAGCGCAGCTGTAGCTGTGTGTTGCAATTCAGTCACGTCGCTGCGTCTACTCTGTGAACAGTATAACTATATAAAGGTGTTTGTGATCAGCGCTGAAAGAGATCCATCCACGTGCACACAGTGGACATGAACTTGAAATAACCTCCAGACCGAGCAGCTGGGATCAGTCAGGAGGGGGGCTGGGTGATGTAGAGATATCGATTTCAAATCTTATTTACAGATATAGTACTGATGGGATGTGATGGGAGGATATTCATGTCATGTGGAGTTTTGCTTGTGGTTGTGTTATGACGCTCATATTTTGAAGGGGCAGTGTTACAGTCTAGAAGAAACAGCATAATAAAGAGTTATGACACTAAAGAAAAGTATACGAAAATGCTCAAAAATCATATTTTGTGCAGTGGGTAGATCATGTACAAAAAAGGTGCAACAATACTTTCCTTTCAGGAGAGTGAACTGAGCCAGAATCCCGACACAGTCCTAGAAATCCTGACACAGTTTACATCCTGCGCCACAAGCCATACCACACAAGCTGCACAATGTGCTTGTTCTCCTGCTTGATTGAGCTCCATGATTAGGTAACAAATCACGCCAGGCCGAAGGAACAGCCTGCCCCACCTGACACATCATTAACCACCTTTCTAACCACCACACTCATTGTGGCCGTTGTCCTGCAGAGTGGTCCGGCTGCCAGTCTGACTCGGTGTTCCTTGCTGCTTGTGGTTGCTGCTGACCTTTGACCTTTGCCTTTATCCTGTGACCCAGGTAACACACACGCACGCACACACACAAACACACACGCACGCACACACACACACTAACGCACACATGCACACGCACACACATACACACCATACCCACACAAGGTCTGTGATTAATAGAGCCCTCATTTGCAGGATACATTTTAGTCTTTCTTTGGAAAATAAAGGGAAGAACAATGACAAAAAATTAAGAGAAAGATTACTGTTCTATTTTGGGTGGTTTCGTGTTGAATTGGTTTCTCCTTTCAAAGCAGACGACCCTGCGTGGGTGTGGTCCACTGTGTTGGCGAGGAGCAAGGCAGAGCGAGGTGAACACCCTCAATCAGACCCAAGCTGCCTGGGATTTCCAAAGGTACAATCCTCCAGACAAAGTCAAAGACGTGACTTGAAAGGCGCTGTGGGCGCGCTGAGGAGGTGCCCCTTCTGACACATCATCGCTTTCCCTGTTTAAGCCTGAAGCTACAATGTTTTTTCTTCCATGGGATAGTTGTTGAAACAAGGTGTTCTCCTGTCTGAAGGGATAAGGGGTGAGGGGATTTTCATTAAGATCAGACTTTATTGACACTGGGACATTTGTTTTTTCAGTGGGTCAACGTATTCTGGCAGCGTTGTGTTATGTCATGGGTTATTGTACTGTCTGTTGGAATTGAAACTGAAGGGAGGACTACCAAAGCCTCACTTGTGCCCATAATCCATGCAGCCCCTCCCTGTTCCTCTGCAGACCATCCTAGTGTCATCAGTCCCTCCCTGTTCCTCTGCAGACCATCCTAGTGTCATCAGTCCCTCCCTGTTCCTCTGCAGACCATCCTAGTGTCATCAGTCCCTCCCTGTTCCTCTGCAGACCATCCTAGTGTCATCAGTCCCTCCCTGTTCCTCTGCAGACCATCCTAGTGTCATCAGTCCCTCCCTGTTCCTCTGCAGACCATCCTAGTGTCATCAGTCCCTCCCTGTTCCTCTGCAGACCATCCTAGTGTCATCAGTCCCTCCCTGTTCCTCTGCAGACCATCCTAGTGTCATCAGTCCCTCCCTGTTCCTCTGTAGACCATCCTAGTGTCATCAGTCCCTCCCTGTTCCTCTGCAGACCATCCTAGTGTCATCAGTCCCTTCCTGTTCCTCTGCAGACCATCCTAGTGTCATCAATGGAGTGGAAAACATGCTCAATCCTCACATGATGTTCTCTTTATGAACAATTTGACAACATACAGAACAGAGCCACGGTACTTTGTGTCCTATGGTGCCATCATTGAGATACTAATTGTCTGTGAAGTCTCAGATGATCTGAGACTACCTGTGATCTGAGACTACCTGTGATCTGAGATTACCTGTGATCTGAGACTACATATGATCTGAGACTACCTGTGATCTGAGATTACCTGTGATCTGAGACTACATATGATCTGAGACTACCTGTGATCTGAGATTACCTGTGATCTGAGATTACCTGTGATCTGAGACTACCTGTGATTTTAGACTACCTGTGATCTGAGATTACCTGTGATCTGAGATTACCTTTGATCTGAGACTACCTGTGATTTTAGACTACCTGTGATCTGAGATTACCTGTGATCTGAGATTACCTGTGATCTGAGACTACCTGTGATCTTAGACTACCTGTGATCTGAGATTACCTGTGATCTGAGATTACCTGTGATCTGAGACTACCTGTGATCTGAGACTACCTGTGATCTGAGACTACCTACCCTTTTCTCTCGATTCCCTTCCTGTGCTCCCCTTTTCCTGTTTCTTATTGTTTCTAAATCATCATTCAAGGAGTTTTATCTTCAGAAATGTGATTTTATCTTTCAGCGCAATCCACAGATGGTTGTAATGAGTTCCAGGACCTGGAAGACAGCCTGCTGGGGCTGAAGGCCTCAGCGTTTCTCTACCGAGGGCTCTCTCCCCATGCTGCTCTCACACATGAGGCTGCTGGGGGCCACACCACCCTGGGGGCCACACCACCCTGGAGGCTCCCACCACCCTGGGGTCCACACCACCCTGGGCTCCACACCACCCTGGGGGCCACACCACCCTGGGGGCCACACCACCCTGGGGTCCACACCACCCTGGGGGCCACACCACCCTGGGCTCCACACCACCCTGGGGGCCACACCACCCTGGGGTCCACACCACCCTGGGGGCCACACCACCCTGGGCTCCACACCACCCTGGGGGCCACACCACCCTGGGCTCCACACCACCTTGGGGTCCACACCACCCTGGGCTCCACACCACCTTGGGGTCCACACCACCCTGGGCTCCACACCACCCTGGGCTCCACACCACCCTGGGGTCCACACCACCCTAGGGTCCACACCACCCTGGGGTCCACACCACCCTGGAGGCTCCCACCACCCTGGGGTCCACACCACCCTGGGCTCCACACCACCCTGGGGGCCACACCACCCTGGGGGCCACACCACCCTGGGGTCCACACCACCCTGGGGGCCACACCACCCTGGGCTCCACACCACCCTGGGGGCCACACCACCCTGGGGGCCACACCACCCTGGGGTCCACACCACCCTGGGGGCCACACCACCCTGGGCTCCACACCACCCTGGGGGCCACACCACCCTGGGCTCCACACCACCTTGGGGTCCACACCACCCTGGGCTCCACACCACCTTGGGGTCCACACCACCCTGGGCTCCACACCACCCTGGGCTCCACACCACCCTGGGGTCCACACCACCCTAGGGTCCACACCACCCTGGGGTCCACACCACCCTGGGCTCCACACCACCCTGGGGTCCACACCACCCTGGGATCCACACCACCCTGGGGTCCACACCACCCTGGGGTCCACACCACCCTGGGCTCCACACCACCCTGGGGTCCACACCACCCTGGGATCCACACCACCCTGGGCTCCACACCACCCTGGGCTCCACCCCACCCTGGGGTCCACACCACCCTGGGCTCCACACCACCCTGGGGTCCACACCACCCTAGGGTCCACACCACCCTGGGCTCCACACCACCCTGGGCTCCACACCACCTTGGGGTCCACACCACCCTGGAGGCTCCACACCACCCTGGGATCCACACCACCCTAGGGTCCACACCACCCTAGGGTCCACACCACCCTGGGGTCCACACCACCCTAGGGTCCACACCACCCTGGGTGGCAACCACAATCACACAGCGGGATGAGATGGACACAGAAGTGTTTCCTTTCAAAGTGTACACAATAAAGAGAATAAAGAGGCCTCAGTATGGTTGCTGTTTATGTGTAAATGATGAAGCATGTCTTGGTGGTCTCACTTGAGACTGTGTTGATTGAGAGCGCTAAGTGATTATCCAAATATTTCAAAATATTTAAACTACATAAACTGTATGCAGTGTAATATACACAGTAGTACCCATGGGCAGCCATGTACGTGTGTGCAAATGATCCCTCTATTAAACACTGCATGGCCTGAAAATGGCGATGAACATGGCCAACTGAAGTTGAACAAGCTGTTTGAGTGAACAACGGTGCCTCATGACGTACAGTTCCGTAATGTGGAACATACTGTAACGCTGGTGCAGAACACATCCTAGGAGCCCTCATCGGTGTTCTGTACGGCAGAATGTGATATTTCTTTTGTTCATGTCTTTGAATGAATTTTTTTTACAATCTGGCTTTATCCAAAACACTTGTTGGCGCGGTGCTGTGGGCTGCGATGCATTAGGAGGGCGGAGGGAGCAACAGACTGTCGAACGTCTTACTTTCACTGGTTCCTTTTGTTTTGGGATAATCACGTTTGGAGAAGATCTGACCAAGTCTTTTGGTCAATTCTCGTTGGATTTGATCACAGAATTGCAGTAATTGAAATCGACTACATTTACATTTAGGGGCATTTAGCAGACACTTTTGTCCAAAGCAACTTACAATCAGTACATGTGTCATACATTTGTGGGGTCTAGTGTCTTCCTCAAGGAAACTTTAACATGTGGACAGTTGGAGGTGGGGATCAAACCGCCAGCCCTCCGGTTAGTGGACGACCCACTCTACCCACTGAGCAATGCCATCTCTACGATGAGTGAATCAAGGCTCGAAATCAAATCCTTCAGCTTGGATTAAGAAGAACTAGTTCAGTCCTGTAACAGTGCACACTGTTCTGCGTGGTGACAGGTTTGAATATGGTGGTTTCAAAGAGAATCTGGAGAACAGCGGTAATACACCAAGGACAATGCATCTTCAGTACCTCATCTTCAGTACCTCATCTTCAGTACCTCATCTTCAGTACCTCATCTTCAGTACCACATCTTCAGTACCTCATCTTCAGAACCGCATCTTCAGAACCGCATCTTCAGTACCTCATCTTCAGTACCTCATCTTCAGTACCTCATCTTCAGTACCGCATCTTCAGTACCGCATCTTCAGAACCACATCTTCAGTACCTCATCTTCAGTACCACATCTTCAGTACCTCATCTTCAGAACCGCATCTTCAGTACCTCATCTTCAGAACCACATCTTCAGTACCGCATCTTCAGTAGCAGAACTCATGCAAATGAGCAGCAAACAGGGCTTTTCTCAGAGGACAATTGCAACTGAAATAGCGTATTGACTCTCTGCCCCTGCGCGTGGAACCCGGGGGCAGATGGCTGTCATCAGCAGCCCACTGCGCTGTACATCAGCCTGTGGGGATGATATCTGCACTGTCGTGTGTGTGAAGATGGTCTAGTCAGAGTCACGGCCTTCTCTCGCACCACCGTGTGTTTTACTGATTCTAAAGAGTGACAGGGGAAGACAGAGCATGTGACCTGAAACATTCATCTCCAACACAGGATAACCTTGCAATGGGTTGTTGTGGTGAAATCCCAGCCTGCATCACCACGCGCTGCAAGCAGCCGCTGGAGTCAGACGTGGACGCACGGCGCTAAGAGGAGGAGAGGGAGCCGGTCCAGAGAGGAGGACCCTTCCTCTTTCCACTTCAAGACGTGGATCCACCCGGACACTCGACCTGCCGGAGACCGAGGAGCACCTGAGCATCCGTCGCCATGGTGATGAGTTGCACTGATTCCAGACAATTTACAGTATTATTAGCATTTTTCTCTCACTATCCATTTTCATTTGTCTTAATGAAAAACCAAACCCCAGGGAGCGCGGGCAGCAGACTGTGAGCTCTAAGTGTGGGGGGCAGCAGACTGTGAGCTCTGAGTGTGGGGGGCAGCAGACCCCTGTGAGCTCTGAGTGTGGGGGGCAGCAGACTGTGAGCTCTGAGTGTGGGGGGCAGCAGACTGTGAGCTCTGAGTGTGGGGGGCAGCAGACTGTGAGCTCTGAGTGTGGGGGGCAGCAGACTGTGAGCTCTAAGTGTGGGGGGCAGCAGACTGTGAGCTCTGAGTGTGGGGGGCAGCAGACTGTGAGCTCTGAGTGTGGGGGGCAGCAGACTGTGAGCTCTGATTGTGGGCGCTGCTGATACGGCGGCTGGTGATATTGTCGCTGCGTCCTGGCTCCCCTCGCCTCCGGGACAATGAATCATTTTGGTGCAATCGCTTTCCTTGCTCTGATTCCAGAAATGGGCAACAATGTGGGGTATTGTGTTACAGTAATGACATAGCACAGAAACAAGCCCCCGAGACCACCCTGAGACGCAACGCTGAGGACAGACCCACAGACGTGGAAATGAAAATATCCCCGGGCCAAACAAGAGATGATGCTTGTGTGTGTGTGTGTGTGTGTGTGTGTGTGTGTGTGTGTGTGTGTGTTTGTGTGTGTGTGTGTGTGTGTGTGTGTGTGTGTGTGTGTGTGTGTGTGTGTGTGTGTGTGTGTGTGTCTGTGTGTGTGTGTGTGTGTGTGTGTGTGTGTGCGTGCGTGCGTGCGTGCGTGCATGCGTGCGTGCGTGTGTGTGTGTGTGTGTGTGGGGGGGGGGGGGGGCTGACTCTCCATCTGCCTGCTCACAATGTCCTGATGGGTTTATCAACTGAACCCCCCCCATGTGCAGTCCTAGAGGCTGCTCAGCCGTGTAGCGTAGCATGTGCTGCTACGGCTGTGCTAGCGAGCTCGCTAGCTGTACGTGCCTTTCAGCACCGCTGGGTCCATTAGGATGGCTTCAGTGCAGCGGTACCACTACCCTGTTAGCCCGAAGGTGAGCTTGGCCCGGCTGTCAGCCCCATGTTCCCTCGGTAGATGTGGATTAGGTTTATGCACATTCTGTGCATACTGTACATTGCAATGTCGAGATAAAACGAGGAGATTGATGATTTTGATAATAATAATACCCAGAAACATCAATAACAGGTGCTTCAGGAATGAATGGCAGATGCTGAGCTGCTGTGTCGAGATATCATGATTCACAAGCCGTATCCTGAAAGGAATTGGTGAGACGGCGCTGTGCTTATATTGAGATAGATTTGACAAACATTATCTGTTCGGGTTACTCTGAATGCACAGTGAACAGCTAACTTGTGGAAGAATTCATCTGATCAAATACACAACGTACATTTCCAAACTGACAACTGTAAGAATAACCTTACAGGGGGGGTGTTGAGAGAGAGCATCAAATGCTCCACACTGGAGAGGCCAATGAGGTGGAACGGGAAACAGAGTCTGTGTCGGGCTGCTGCCACACAATGCAGCAGTAACAGATGGATGAGGGCTTACTGTATGGAACAATACGGGGCCAGCCCTCACAGCACGGCTCTTTATTCATGAGAAATAAATGTCCCTGGCGTTCACCCCCCCTGTAGGCTGTCCATTTTATAACTGGCCATTACGCCACAATTATCACCGGTGCTGAGTGACAATAGCAAACAACATGTTAACACTAACACTTAACGGCGCAATTATCCCTTTTAGCCTCTGCCCGATCCATCAGGCTGCGCAGGCAGAACCACGACGCTTCCTTCAGAACGCCGGTAGGATGACGCCATTCATATCAACGCCGTAATTGCTGTTGTCCCTTTGGGTATTCAGAGTGTTTTGTGGAGAATGTGGGTTTAATTTGCGTTCAATATACACAAAGCCACACGAAGACGCCAGTAATGGAGGTGGAACTACGAAGAGACAGGCCAGGGTTGTAATTGCCTCGTGAGAAGCGCGTTAAGACGCTGGCGCAAAGAAAGGCTGCATGACAAAGAAGTTTGACTTGACCCAGCTGTAAATATTGGGTCATTAGATAGTCTTACATATGTTGTAATTACCTTCATACAAATTATGATATAGTGACACGACGTCTGAAAAAATTATAAATATTAGTGGGTAATCACGTCACCGCCACCCTCAAACTGTTAGTAAATCTTAGATATTATTTTGTACTTGCGTCCTGTTGCCATTTTATTACCTACTCGTTATGAATCATTATGAATCATTACACAATAATAATCGACCAACAATTTGTTAATCACCACTTTCATTTAAGTAATTGCACTTTGTTTTGTGTTAGAATGCCGTTACCACTTAATAAAGATATCCAGGATCTGCAAATAGAAAGGTTTAGCCAGGGTCCAGCTCAACTGGTAGAGCAAGGCATTAACTCTGCCAGGGTGGGGAGTTTGACTCCTGGGACCATCCCTGCAAGGACTCTCAGGGTTTTGGAAGTCGCTTCAGATAAAAGCACAAGATCATAGGATTTGTAGTGCATTTCTAGATTGCCTTTGCTAAAAACATCTGCTACTTACAATCCACCTCTTTTTTTGTCAGCCCAGTAATGCTGGTCCCATGTCCCCATTCAATCCTAAATGGCATTAAAAATTGAAGGGAACCATAAATAATATACCAGGATGACAATTCTAGATATCCAAGTGCTTCCACTTTGAGATCATAGGCAATCCTACGGGGGCATACTCTGTTCCTCAAGTTACAACAGCAGCAGGACCATGAGACGCTGATCAGAACACGGTTCTTCACCTGCATGTTACTACGTGTTGGAGGGCTTTTCTGCAAACAATTTGACAAAGTGATTAAAAAATGACCGCTGCAAACCTGCATTTACTCCTGGATTTAGGAGCACATGGTGACACAAAACAAGATGCAAATGCACACTGTTTAATTTCATGGGGAAAAGGATTTCCACAGGATTGGTTGGAAGACGATCAGTATTAGAAGGTCTACTGCATGGAAACAACTTTCTGGAAGATGAACTGGACATCTTCAGATCCCAGTGAATGTGTTTCAAATCCTTCTGGAAAGGATGGTGAAGTGTGTTATGACTGTGTTTTACAAGCACTGGAAAACCACCATCCTCATCCTCATCTTCATCCTGGCCAGACAATGATGAACAATGAATGAATGATGGACCAGAGCTCCTCATCTTCTGGGACCGTATTCCCCTCTTCTCCTCACCGATCAGAGAGTCCCACTGTAAGCCATGACTCAGGCGGCCTTCAGACATGCTTCATAACTCAGCAACATCACGGCACTTTAGGAAGACTCTGCATAATCCTCACAATGTGTGAGGCGAAGCCTCTGTCAGTTAAGTCAGTGATGTGGTCAGATGTTCAGATGTAGCAACATTCTGCCCTCATCCTGCTGCGTCAGGGTGCTACATGTCTCACCCTCTGTCCTGCTGCGTCAGGGTGCTACATGTCTCACCCTCTGTCCTGCTGCGTCAGGGTGCTACATGTCTCACCCTCTGTCCTGCTGCGTCAGGACTGCTACATGTCTCACCCTCTGTCCTGCTGCATCGGGGTGCTACATGTCTCACCCTCTGTCCTGCTGCGTCAGGGTGCTACATGTCTCACCCTCTGTCCTGCTGCGTCGGGGTGCTACATGTCTCACCCTCTGTCCTGCTGCATCGGGGTGCTACATGTCTCACCCTCTGTCCTGCTGCATCGGGGTGCTACATGTCTCACCCTCTGTCCTGCTGCGTCAGGGTGCTACATGTCTCACCCTCTGTCCTGCTGTGTCAGGGTGCTACATGTCTCACCCTCTGTCCTGCTGCATCGGGGTGCTACATGTCTCACCCTCTGTCCTGCTGCATCGGGGTGCTACATGTCTCACACTTTGTCCCCCTTGTCTCAGAGTTTACAGCCCCCTCGTCTTGGACATTACACCCCAACAATCACACAGTAACAGTTTCATGGGAGATTCCTAATACACACTGGCAAAATAAAATTGGTCATAAAAGACCACAAATACATTGAGAAAGAAGGAAGTATAGAAAGACAGAAAGAAACGAGGGAAGAAAATTCCCTGAATGACATCACCTCCACATGTTTCCAATGTCTTTCAGGTCTTAATGACGGGTCGCACACATTGTTCTACATTTCCCAAACATACGGTGGGCCTTGAAGGTGTGTGCTCCACGCTTGACGAGTGCAGGGACGTTTCCAAGATGATCTTCTCTGTAGACCAACAACTGATAGCAGGTGGTGTTTACAACTTAAGGGGGGGGGGGGGGGGTTATCTGGCTGAAACTGCTCAGAAAATCCTAATTGTATTATTCCTTCCCCCTGTTGATGGAATGGTCCCTAACACGGGTTCAGCAAACACAAGGATCCTTTCTGAGGCCAGCTGTTACACATGGCCTGCATCTTATCATCTGTTATCTGAAACAAGCCAACTTGTATATTCATTATCCGTCCAGCTTTTGTTTTATGTAGTTGATATTTTGAAGTAGTCCACGGCATCTTCATAACGTACGTCTGTCACGACAATCCGTGACATGTTACGAAACAATGGTGACAGTTGCACTGCCCCTGAGGAGGCTTTGTGTTTCTCCAGTTTATAGTTAACGTGACTGTTTTAAACTCTCATAGACAAGCCCTCTCATGCCATTAGAAATTGGCACACTATTACAATACAGCAGTTACTGTCCCAATCTGGCATCTGGTACTCCATTTCATACATCCCTCCAGAACCCGGGCCAGATGAAAGCCCCATCTCTCTCTCTCTCTCTCTCTCTCTCTCTCTCTCTCTCTCTCTCTCTCTCTGTCTGTCTGGGTTAGAGTTACAGCATACCATACCAGATGACGGTCCTGTGGCCAGAGCTCCATCCCCAGGCTGCTCCTGTCCCCCAGCCCCCGGACCCCCGGTCCCCCTGGGTTGGGGTCTGGGTCGGGGCCTGGGTCTAGGTCCGGGTCTGGGTCGGGGCCTGGGTCTGGGCCTGGGTCTGAGTCTGGGTCGGGGCCTGGGTCTGGGTCTGGGTCTGGGTCGGGGCCTGGGTCTAGGTCCGGATCCGGGTCCGGGCCTGGATCCGGGTCTGGGCCAGGGTCTGGGTCTGGGTCTGGGTCTGGGTCTGGATCCGGGTCCAGGCCCGGGTCCGGGTCTGGATCTGGGTCTGGGCCTGGGTCTGGGTCTGGATCCGGGTCCAGGCCAGGGTCCGGGTCTGGGTCTGGGCCTGGATCCGGGTCTGGGCCTGGGTCTGGGTCTGGGTCTGCTGGGACTAGGTGATGATGATGACGATGATGATGATGACGATGACATCTGTCAGCCGCAGGTCAGCACACTTGTGAAGACAGAAGACAAAAAGCCATGGAAATAAATTATACTGCAGTAGAAAGGCCCTCAGGTGAAGGCAAAAGGACATTGCAACTCCTTTCTGATCCTCAGCCTGCTGACATCAATTGAGACGTCTGCATAAATCAACATGCTGATTTAGTGTTGTATTTACACAAGAGCACGTGTTGCTGATAGGATCTGAAAAAGCACCGGACAGTGTTCATAACGTAAGCCTCACTGATACAACAGATGGGTTCTTGTCATATCAGGATCAGCTAACAATCGCTTCTTAGTCCATGTGAGGGTTTTGGTCAGTAATTAGCATTTCACTGCTTGCTTTCTGTCAGTGATTCCACCTATGTATTTTGTTTTGGGAACTCCTACAAAGGCAAAAATTCAATGAAGTGTGTGAAACCTAATACCATGTTGATCTGCATGATAAATACTCAATCTATATGCAAATACACAGATAGTTATGCCAAAGGCCTGACTGTGTTGCACAGAAAATGTATTCATTTGATCAGCGCCATGGGCTACAGCAAATTGCATGACATTAATGTGAGCATCAAGCTAGCAGGGGAGAGAGCAGACATCCTGAACACAGAATCACCTTGGGAAACGTTAACCTATGGCTTTAGATTTAGATGGAACGTCATTGGAAGATCCCAAATTGCATGTCACCTATGATCTAGGTGTTAGCGTTTACCTAACGTATTAGCATTAGGTGTGTTGCAAGGCTTATAGTGTTTCATTTCAGGGAAAGTTTGACTTCATATCATGCTGGGAAACCTCAGGTTATTGGCTTCAAATTCTACTTCACACTTTTAATCAATTTGACAATACATTTGACAATACACAATACATGTAGTATTTCCTATGACATCCTGTAGGCTACGCACAGTGTGTACAAAAAAATAATCTATTGCTCAGTACACTTCAAGCTTGCATGTAAAGGAAGGTCATCTTTGACACATGATTAACACATTAAAAAAGGGAGTCTAACTGTACTCTATAGGCCTACGTGTCACAGAGAAACAGAGGTCAAGAAGATGAACAGTTCAAACCCATCTGACTCGGGGTCATCAGCTGGTTCTGGTTGACACACACAGAGGGCCTTCAGGACGGCGTCTCTCTGAGAGTCAGGGTTAGGGGTTAGGGGTTAGGGGTTAGGGTTAGGGGTTAGGGGTTAGGGTTAGTGTTAGGGGTTAGGGTTAGTGTTAGGGGTTAGGGTTAGTGTTAGGGGTTAGGGGTTAGGGTTAGGGGTTAGGGGTTAGTGTTAGGGGTTAGGGGTTAGGGTTAGGGGTTAGGGGTTAGGGTAAGGGTTAGGGGTTAGGGTTAGGGGTTAGGGGTTAGGGGTTAGGGTTAGGGGTTAGGGGTTAGGGTAAGGGTTAGGGGTTAGGGTTAGGGGTAGGGGTTAGGGTTAGGGTTAGGGGTTAGGGTTAGGGTCGTCCCCCACAGGGTTAGGGTTAGGGTTAGTGTTAGGGGTTAGGGGTTAGGGGTTAGGGGTTAGGGGTTAGGGGTTAGGGTTAGTGTTAGGGGTTAGGGTTAGGGTTAGGGTTAGGGGTAGGGGTTAGGGGTTAGGGGTTAGGGTTAGGGGTTAGGGGTTAGGGTAAGGGTTAGGGGTTAGGGTTAGTGTTAGGGGTTAGGGTTAGTGTTAGGGGTTAGGGGTTAGGGGTTAGGGGTTAGTGTTAGGGGTTAGGGTTAGGGGTTAGGGGTTAGGGTAAGGGTTAGGGGTTAGGGGTTAGGGGTTAGGGGTTAGGGTTAGTGTTAGGGGTTAGGGTTAGGGTTAGGGTTAGGGGTAGGGGTTAGGGGTTAGGGGTTAGGGTTAGGGGTTAGGGGTTAGGGTTAGGGGTTAGGGGTTAGGGGTTAGGGGTTAGGGTTAGGGGTTAGGGCTAGGGGTTAGGGGTAGGGGTTAGGGTTAGGGTTTAGGGTTAGGGGTTAGGTTAGGTTAGGGTTAGGGGTTAGGGTTAGGGGTTAGGGTTAGGGTTAGGGGTTAGGGCTAGGGGTTAGGGGTAGGGGTTAGGGTTAGGGTTTAGGGTTAGGGGTTAGGTTAGGTTAGGGTTAGGGTTAGGGGTAGGGGTTAGGGTTAGGGGTTAGGGTTAGGGTTAGGGTTTAGGGTTAGGGGTTAGGTTAGGTTAGGGTTAGGGTTAGGGGTTAGGGTTAGGGTTAGGGTTAGGGGTTAGGGTTAGGGGTTAGGGTTAGGGTTAGGGGTTAGGGCTAGGGGTTAGGGGTAGGGGTTAGGGTTAGGGTTTAGGGTTAGGGGTTAGGTTAGGTTAGGGTTAGGGTTAGGGGTTAGGGTTAGGGGTTAGGGTTAGGGTTAGGGGTTAGGGCTAGGGGTTAGGGGTAGGGGTTAGGGTTAGGGTTTAGGGTTAGGGGTTAGGTTAGGTTAGGGTTAGGGTTAGGGGTAGGGGTTAGGGTTAGGGGTTAGGGTCGTCCCCCACAGGGCTCCGCTGATGAGGGTTAGGGTTAGGGTTAGGGTTAGGGTTAGGGTTAGGGGTTAGGGTTAGGGTTAGGGGTAGGGGTTAGGGTTAGGGTTTAGGGTTAGGGGTTAGGTTAGGTTAGGGTTAGGGTTAGGGGTTAGGGTTAGGGTTAGGGGTAGGGGTTAGGGTTAGGGTCGTCCCCCACAGGGCTCCGCTGATGAGGGTGTCGTGATGCGGCCTGACAAACCATGGTGGGCCAGTTCAGCCCTGATGGCTTCAGCCCCTCAGTCTGAAGTGTTGTTATTGCATCTGTTCCTGGACGTAAGCAAACACTTGGCAACAAGCTGCCCTGCTTCATCACATGTGCTGCTCTCCATTAGCAGAGATCAAACTGCTGAAAAGGAACTGGATGATTTTTGGGAATGAAATGTTTACCGAGGCAACAGCTGTAGCAAGTGCTGTGCTCAGCCAGCCCTCCTCTAAACCTGTAGTGCGTGTGTGTTTGAAACTGTAGTGCGTGTGTGTTTGAACCTGTAGTGCGTGTGTTTGTTGTGCCTACATATTTCGGTTGCCACGGCTCCCCCACCCGTCTCTCGTCTCCAGACAAACAGTCTCCAGATATGGCGGCTTCCCAGCCAATCACATCTGTTGTTTCACACACTCAGTATGAGAATATTTATGGGGAGGCCATATGGGAGGTGTGAATTAAGTGGCACATACTAATTGGTGGACTGTTTATTTAACGGCTGGCAAAAAAAAAAAAAAACTATTCTCCACCTTTTCCTCCAGCTTTTTTCCCCCGTCACCAGAAACATCTGTCCAACAACTTTACTCAAAGCATTCAGGCCTGGTTTCATCAGGTTCTGGCCCGTGGCGCTGCTACCTGAGGTGCAGAGCAGTAATTCAGTGTGGTGCCGTCTCAGGAGCCGGGCCATAAAGCAGGCAGAAGGGCCCGCCTGGAGCCCACCCTCAAGAGGGCAAGGAAAGGGGAGGATGTGTTCACCACACAGCACGCTCATCCAGGACGTCTGAGAATCATTTCAATGTTCATCCTGCATTAAAAATGTCCTACTCGACATATTCTGATAAATAGGCCTACAATTAAATTAAATTAAACCTTTATGAGGAGAAACCCCTTTAGATTCTTTCTTACCTGTTTTCAACAGCCGGTTCAACACCACTTGTATAAAATGTACCAAATGTTGCTGCCATCTAGAGGAACAACGCTGCATCACAAATGAAAACATTTCGCAGACTGAAACGTGAACCACCTCCAAAGCACAAATCATCAACAAAAAAACATTGAAAAATGGGATCTCAGGAAACTTTTTTTTCATTTTATTTATTTTTTTTACTAAAAAAATTGTGTAGACATAAAACTAAATTAAAAAGACAAACATAAAACAGTATTAAAATAAAATTAATGTGTAGTTAAGGTAGGTCACAACTTTGGACACTTATTAGGACACCAATATCAGCCATCCATAATGGAGAGGGGGAGGGGTTATGTAAGCGTCAATGCGAATGTCTTTCATAAAACCAAAAAGGGAGCACTCACTCTCCAGCCACCTCAACAGTTCACCGGTGGCTGTGAAACGTGGCTGGTTCTGATACAGTTCTGATGCAGTGCATTCCCCTCCTCACTGGTTCTGATGCAGTTCTGATGCAGTGCATTCCCCTCCACACTGGTTCTGATGCAGTGCATTCCCCTCCTCACTGGTTCTGATGCAGTGCATTCCCTCCACCACCACTGCCTGGTAACAAGGACCAGGCAGAGAGGCAGTAAACACAAGGGGCTCCTTCGTCCAGCCCCCCGCCTCACGTCACACACACACACACATGAGTGGCGCCCAGGTGGGGGGGGTCAGTCCAGCTCCTTGAAGCGTGCGAACATGGCCTTCCTCACAGCCTGCTTGTAGGTGGCGTGGTCCCACACCACAGGTTCCTTCTTCTTCCTCTGGGGGGACAAGAGAGGCTGCTGAGTCTCGCTCTGGGACTCTGGGCAGAGAGCATGCAGTGGAAACACGGGTTTGAGAACAACCGGTCACGTACCTCAACGGGCTCGCACCCCAGACCGGGTCGCTCGCTGCCTTTGTGCGTTTCCCTACGAGGAAAAGGAGGGAGAGGAATCACAGATCGAGGACGTTCAGTCCAGTGCTGAAGGTGGACTCTGAAACGTGTGACCTCCCTGTAGCCCTAACGCTAACACATGACCTTCTGTGTGACCTTCTGTGTTTGACCTTCTGTGTGTGACCTTCTGTGTGACCTTCTGTGTGACCTTCTGTGTGACCTTCTGTGTGTGACCTTCTGTGTTTGACCTTCTGTGTGACCTTCTGTGGTGACCTTCTGTGTGTGACCTTCTGTGTTTGACCTTCTGTGTGTGACCTTCTGTGTTTGACCTTCTGTGTGTGACCTTCTGTGTGTGACCTTCTGTGTTTGACCTTCTGTGTGACCTTCTGTGTTTGACCTTCTGTGTGACCTTCTGTGTTTGACCTTCTGTGTGACCTTCTGTGTGTGACCTTCTGTGTGACCTTCTGTGTTTGACCTTCTGTGTGACCTTCTGTGGTGACCTTCTGTGTGACCTTCTGTGTTTGACCTTCTGTGTTTGACCTTCTGTGGTGACCTTCTGTGTGACCTTCTGTGTGACCTTCTGTGTGACCTTCTGTGTTTGACCCTCCGTATATAAAACAAAGCGTACTAAACTGTATCTTTTGACTATGTATGAATAAACAAATTTCAAATTTCTGTGTGACCTTCTGTGTGACCTTTTGTGTGTGACCTTCTGTGTTTGACCTTCTGTGTGACCTTCTGTGTTGACCTTCTGTGTGACCTTCTGTGTTTGACCTTCTGTGTGACCTTCTGTGTGACCTTCTGTGGTGACCATCTGTGTTTGACCTTCTGTGTTTGACCTTCTGTGGTGACCTTCTGTGTGACCTTCTGTGTGACCTTCTGTGTGACCTTCTGTGTTTGACCCTCCGTATATAAAACAAAGCGTACTAAACTGTATCTTTTGACTATGTATGAATAAACAAATTTCAAATTTCTGTGTGACCTTCTGTGTGACCTTTTGTGTGTGATCTTCTGTGTTTGACCTTCTGTGTGACCTTCTGTGGTGACCTTCTGTGTGACCTTCTGTGTTTGACCTTCTGTGTGACCTTCTGTGTGACCTTCTGTGGTGACCTTCTGTGTGACCTTCTGTGTGACCTTCTGTGTTTGACCTTCTGTGTGTGACCTGCTGTGTGACCTGCTGTGTGACCTGCTGTGTGACCTGCTGTGTGACCTTCTGTGTGACCTGCTGTGTGACCTTCTGTGTGTGACCTTCTGTGTGTGACCTTCTGTGTGACTTTCTGTGGGCCCTACCTGGAGCCTCCAGCCCAGGCATTGTGGTGGTGCTGGTGCTTCTTCTTCTTGGGTTCTGGTGAGCGCACCGTCTCCTTGGCGCTGAGCTGCAGGGGAACAGGGTCAGAGCGGCGTTAACACTGCGCTCCACAGGGGGAGGAAGCAGACCATTAGACAACACGCTTCAGGCATCGCACTGCAGTCTCCACACTCACTTCCTTCTCCTGATTCTCCAGGGCTTCCAGCTCCCTCTTGGACCTCTTTATTTTGAGATGGATTTCCATATTTTGCTGTGGGGGGGCGGGGGGGTAACACATTCATTTATTAATTCATGTATTCACTGATGATTATGAAGCAACGCTGAAACCTTAGGAGTTAACATATCCAGACTAGGAATGCGTCAGTCATCGGTCCCATTGCAGGCCAAGTCCAACATGACGCAAAACCTCGAAACCTCGAAACCTCGACCATCAAAAACGAATACTGCTAAATAAAAACTCTATAAACTCTACTCTATAAAGTATACAACAATGTAAACCTTGTGCAGGTCTGAGAGCTGCTGGTGGCGGATCAGAGCGTCCTTGTTGGGGAACTGTCTCCTGCACAGCAGGCAGGCCAGCTTCTTCCAGTCCGTCAGCTTGTCCTCCTTGTCCTCAGCCTGGCTCTTTGGGTTCCTCGGGGCCTCCGTCTTCTCCTCCTCCACCTCCTCATCGCTTCCGGCGCCGTAGTCCGACGCCAGCAGGCCCAGAGAGCCCATGGGCCGCTGGGCAGCGGGGACGGATGGTCGGGGGACAGAGTGAACCAAGCAGAAGTCAGAAACACGTCACGGCTCTCGGAAGCAGCAGAGCTCAAGCAGGTCTTTGGTGACGGCGCTCTGCTCACATTGTTTATTACCATGGCATCAACACAAAGAGCCCAACTGCAAGCATCAGGGAATGGGATGTGGGGCATTACTCACCTTCTGCTTCTCATCCTTCTTCGCAGGAGCGAGAGGCTTCTTGAACAGATCATCTCCAGCAGAGCCCTGCGAGGAGGAGGAGGAGGAGGATGAAGGAACAAAAGGAAGGTTCAAACATGAGACTGACTGCCTCCCTCTCCACAGCAGGACCGCCTCCCAGACTCATGTCTCCATTGTTGCTGTGATGTGAAGATTATACAGCGTCTGCGGTATGGCGCGCATGTGCATGTGTGTGCGTGCGTGTGTGTGCGTGCGTGTGTGCGTGTGTGTGCGTACGTGTGTGCGTGCGTGTGTGTGCGTGCGTGTGCGTGCGTGTTCCCAACCTTCCTCTCGAAGACGGCGAAGCCGGCGTCGGCCGCCTTGGAGGCGCGGCGGTCGTCGTGGCCGCCGGGCCTCAGGACGGGGGAGGCCGCACGCACGCTGTCCTTCTGCCGGTTCTGGATCTTCGCCCAGCGCTCCATGTCCTTCATAATCTGAGGGGAACACACTCACAGGCGTCACACACTAGGGGCGATATGGACCAACAGTCATATCTCGAGATTTTCAAGCAGAATATCGATATAAGATAAATATCGATATTGTCGCTGCGCTCGTTAATCTGCCTTGCTGATTGCAAACTCAATCCTCAATTTGGGTGTAGGACAGGGTAGCTAAACATTTTAAAATGAATGAGTCAAAAACAGTCAGAGCAAGATGTCGCAAATGTCACCATTCTCGAATTAGGCAATGCGTTCCCAACGTTACAGGAACGATAGCCTATACCGAAATCATTAAAGCTGCTGAAGGACATCAAACAATAGGCCTACCAGCCTGCCTACTTTGTAGCCTAGTATAGTAGAAACAGAATGTTTTGATAAAAGGCAAAATTCTGCAATCGTAGCAAAACAGTGGGTGCAGTCAGTCTATGCATAGCATAGCATCATAAATAGGCTAAGCAGCGGCAATGTTTCTTAAAAGACAGATCAGAACGCTCTGATGCTTCGTAAAATATAAATATATATATATATTTAGAGTGTTATATAGAAGACAATTGTTTGGTTTAGTAAATTGCAAAGTTCGCAATCCTTGCGAAACAACGGGGGGTGCAGAGTGTAACCAACATTTGAAATGAACCGCAGCATAAACATTAACCTACCTGACGGCAGCTGCATTATAGGGAAATCCATCAATTCCCTCGAAGGCAATAGCCTAAAACCTGTCCCGACCTTGACCGAAACTGCTAATAGGTTAGCCTTGCCATCATATCGGTGTCTTTATCGTCCGTTCATTTGATATTTTATGTCAACTAGCCATCGTGTCATTTAGATTCGATGTAGCCAGCGAAAGTGAATGAAAGAAAGCGCAGAAGTTGCCTGCCCATGAAAGTGTGCGGCAGCGTCGCTACAAAGTTTCTGTGAAAGCCACAAGTTGTACACAGTTATGATGCTGTTTAATTTAATTAAATGTAACTTAGGGGCCGTGCGTGTGTGACGAGTCGGAGGGAGCGGGAGAGAGATAGTGCTTTGCAGAGAAGAGAACGAAATAGCAGGCGGCAGGCGCGGCTCGAAACGGCTGTTATTTGGAACAAAGTGCTGTACTTTAAACGCAAATGAAACTATCGATATTGACGATAGCGTCTCGTTCCATATCTTGTTTGAAAAAATATCGATATACCACCCAGCCCTAACACACACGCACGCACGCAAGCACGCAAGCACGCACGCACGCACGCACACACCTTGACGGCGGCCAGACTCCTGGGCTTCTCCTCCTTGCCCTCCTTCTCCCTGCGGGCCGACTCCTCCTCAGCGGTGAGCGTGGGGCTGGCGGCAGCGGCCGGCTCCGCCTCCTCAGGGGGGGGCGGGGCCCGTTCCGACGGCTTCTTCATCTCCAGGGGGGCGTCGGCAGCGGGATTGGACAGGATGGCCTGGACCTCTGCCGTCATGGCAACGGCCCCGGACCCGGCCTCGGACCCGGCCCCGGACCCGGCCTCGGCGGGCGCCCCGCCCGGCACAGGGATGTAGGTCTTGGAGGCGGCGTCCCAGTACAGGTACTCCTGGCTCTGGGCGTTGTAGAAGTACTGGAGCCCAACACAAAGACGTTCATAACATTAACCAAACTACATGCTAATGATTACAAGAAGACCACATGGCGCTGTCTGACGTGTGAAGAATCACCGCTTCAAATGACCAAGTTCTACCCTGTGGGTGGAGGAGCCACCTACAGCCCATGGCTCATCACACAGCATCGCCCTACGGGGCGTGTGGCCGGGATGGAGAACACTGAGCGGTCCTACGGGGCCTACTGCTGCTTACCCTGGAGCCGGGGTCGTAGTACAGGGTGGTTTCAGGGTCGTAGTAGAATCCAGAGGTGGCGTCGTAGAGGTAATTCGACACGTCTGGGGTCTCTGAGCAAACAGAGGAACACTGTGGTCATCCTGATGGGACGGACCAACGCAACTCAAAACCATTTTCACAAGGAGTTTTTTCAGTCAATAAAAAATACGATATTGTAATATGCAAGGACAAACAGCCTCTATATCCTGTTTGACTGTTTGACTTGACTTTGATAATTCAAGTCATCTGTGGGCTCTCTGGACGACAATTTGACCAGCGGGTCCAGCCCTAGTTACAGCCCTAGTTACAAACAGATGATGTAGCCTCCTGGACAGGGCTTGCTGTTAAATCATAACACGTTAATAGCACACTAACAGCACACTAACAGCGCACCATAAGCATAGCTCTCCGAGCCATCCAGGATGGCTGGTGCTGCTGCAGCCTGGAGCCCCGCAGCCTGGAGCCCAGTGGCCTGGAGCCCAGTGGCCTGGAGCCCAGTGGCCTGGAGCCCAGTGGCATGGAGCCCAGTGGCATGGAGCCCAGTGGCCTGGAGCCCAGTGGCATGGAGCCCGGCGGCCTGGAGCCCCGCAGCCTGGAGCCCAGTGGCATGGAGCCCAGTGGCATGGAGCCCTGCAGTCTGGAGCCCTGCAGTCTGGAGCCCTGCAGTCTGGAGCCCTGCAGTCTGGAGCCCCACGGCTTGGTGCCCTGCAGTCTGGAGCCCCACGGCTTGGTGCCCCGCAGCCTGGTACGAGGCCTCCAGAGCTGGTGTTGCACTGTAGCCCACTGCCTATTGAATAGGAGTGGGAGGGAATTGATTCATGGGAGATTCAATTAATTAAGGATTCTCAATCAATTCACAAATTCAACAAATCAAAATGACTATATTCATCCTTTAGTCTTAGGCTTGACATTATTGCAGTCAAATGATAACAATGACAACATCATGACATCACTTTTGTCTGCTTTCATGCAACATTCTGCAGCGTTTTCCTCAGTGCAGGGCCGACTGGGGCCGTCGATCAGCCCCCCTTCATACTGAAGTGGTAACTGAACTGTACCATGAAACCAAGTGAGATTCACATCCCTACTGCTGAGTGCCAACAGAGGTGTGAACGTGGTAAAAGGTAGTGACATCCATGTTGACCTACCTGGTTATAACTGGAGTCTATTGGCAACAAGGGATGGAGACCACCAGCCAACATATTTCCTGGAAATATAAAGGGAACCAAGTTTGACTTCAGGATTTCCGTGTGACAGTGGATCAACATGCAGTAGTGTAGTCAGGCAGGTCGAGCAAGTCCACAACATTAGGGCTACAGTGGGTGTGTGTGTGTGTGCTCACTAATGGATTGACATATCACAGAAACATCCCATCCCTCAAGTCAAATTAAAAAAAAAGAATGCAGAATAAAATCCTATTCTGAACTCCATTGACAGGAATGTAAAGGCGGCGGCAGGCAGGTGAGGGGAGCGCGGCGGACTCACCTGGGAGCCCCCCAGGCAGCGGAGGCAGGGTCTGGGGGAACTGCAGCGTCTGCAGGAACTGCTGCTGAAACCAGGAGAGGGAAAAGCCACCGTGAACACAGGAGGTGGAGCAGCACACCTATAAAGGAGGAGACGCAGGCCTACCGCCGGCCTACATGCTGTCAGGCCTACCGCCGTCCTACATGCTGTCAGGCCTACCGCCGTCCTACATGCTGTCAGGCCTACATGATGTCAGGCCTACCGCCGGCCTACATGATGTCAGGCCTACCGCCGTCCTACATGCTGTCAGGCCTACATGATGTCAGGCCTACCGCCGTCCTACATGCTGTCAGGCCTACATGATGTCAGGCCTGCTGTCAGGCCTACATGATGTCAGGCCTACATGATGTCAGGCCTACCGCCGGCCTACATGCTGTCAGGCCTACCGCCGTCCTACATGCTGTCAGGCCTACAGCTGGCCTACATGCTGTCAGGCCTATCGCCGTCCTACATGCTGTCAGGCCTACAGCCGTCCTACATGCTGTCAGGCCTACATGCTGTCAGGCCTACCGCCGGCCTACATGCTGTCAGGCCTACCGCCGGCCTACATGCTGTCAGGCCTACCGCCGTCCTACATGCTGTCAGGCCTACAGCTGGCCTACATGCTGTCAGGCCTATCGCCGTCCTACATGCTGTCAGGCCTACAGCCGTCCTACATGCTGTCAGGCCTACATGCTGTCAGGCCTACCGCCGGCCTACATGCTGTCAGGCCTACATGCTGTCAGGCCTACCGCCGGCCTACATGCTGTCAGGCCTACCGCCGGCCTACATGCTGTCAGGCCTACCGCCGGCCTACATACTGTCAGGCCTACCGCCGTCCTACATGCTGTCAGGCCTACATGCTGTCAGGCCTACCGCCGTCCTACATGCTGTCAGGCCTACATGCGGTCAGGCCTACCGCCGGCCTACATACTGTCAGGCCTACCGCCATCCTACATGCTGTCAGGCCTACCGCTGTCACGTCGGGGGGGGGGAGGCCCAGCAGGGACGTCTCCGGCTTGTCATCCCGTCTGAAACTGAGAGCAGAGCAGAGCGGTGAAACACACGCTCCTGAAGCGCTCTGCGTACGCCAGCGGCCGGCCGGACCTTACCTCTGGTTCTTGAGCGGTTTGGCCACTTCAGCGTAGACCCGGACGCCGTCGATGGCCAGCGGCCGTGGTTTGGTCAGCAGCTCCACCAGACGCGTCACTTGCTGCACAGTGAACATTGCGTTGGACAACAGTAGGCTTTGAATTTGGAGCAGCTTTTTGGGTAGAAGCCCCTTCACAAAAAAGCTAGCATGCTAAGCTAGCACTGGGATTTGTTGTTCGTTGTCAGGAAATGTTACCTATTTCACATATCCACCATCAAAACCATTTTTTCTGCCAATTAACATTGACAATTTCACTTCAGAGTCAAATGAAATTGTGGTGACCATTTTAATGGGGAGTAAGCAAAGTAAAAGCAGCATGTAGCTTATCACTGTGTTTTTAATTTACATTTCAAAAAGCTCCATGAGAATCCTGAAGTGCACGGTAATTGGTTGCAGTTGACGGTAAAGCACTCACTCACCCATTGTCATGACCACGGGTACACACACACACACACACACACACACACACACACACACACACACACACACACACACACACACACACACACACACACACACACACACACACACACACACACACACACACACACACACACACACACACACACAACCTCAATTCAAGTGAGCTTGAATGCCTTCAGAAGTTACCACATACCTCGTGGGAGTCCATGTCAACGAAGCAGAAACACTTAGCACCGGGCGTTTTGCCCTTGACCAGACGGACGTTCTTCTCATCCAGGTAGGCGAAGGGATCCAGGGACTTCAGGATGGTCTCCACTGTGGTGGTGGGCTTCACATTCTTTATTATCATGGCTTGAGAGAAGCACAAGGAAGACATGGGCGCGTTAGCTGAGAGACGAAGACACACATACGTTAGTTACAAGGCATGTAGAATTTGTGGTATATTCACCGATGAGGTCTGGGACGTTAAGAAGGCAATGTGCACAATAATGAAAATCCCATCCCTGCACTTCATAATAGAACAGGGTTGCCTGCAATGCTACTGATGACCACACCATGCAGATAACAGATCAGCCCGCATAACAGCTGAGCTCTGGGAGCCGCTGCAGAACCTACTCTTGCTCTCCTTGAAGACGGGGTCGCTGCTGCCCGGCAGCGGGCGGGGCAGGTTGCGGTTGGCCCAGGGCTGCTGCTGGCTGTCCTGCTGCTGCTGCTGGTCCACCTGCTGCTGCCAGGCCTCCGGGGTCATGTCTGAGCTGCGCTGCCACTGGGCGGCGGGCTGGGGGGGCTGGGGCGCTGGCTGGGGCGCTGGCTGGGGCGGCTGGGGCGCCTGGGGGGCCTGGGGGGCCTGGGGGGGCTCCATTAGGCCGGCCCCCTTAGAGCCGTTCAGACCAAGCTTCGGCAAGTCCTTGGCCGCCCCGTCTGGGATGGGCAGCAGCGGCTTCTGGACCTGGGTTGTGGTGGGAGTGGATTCCTGCTATGCGGGGGGGAAGGACGTCGTTCAGGTCACTGAAGGACTTGCACCAACTGTTTACCGTTGTGGGAAGAGCAGGAAACTTACGAAAGCAAAGGGATTCTTTTCTGGCTGGACGTATTTCATGGAAGCTGTTTTATGGCCGACCTTGAGGGAACCCTGAAATGAGAGAAGATAAGCTCACTCACTGGACATCTTCAAGCTCATCACCTACAGCCCTACCCAGAGTCCCCATCATGCACTACAGCAGGTTGAACCCTCCCACCCCCGGCCCTCCAACCACCTTCATCACTGAAACAAATCTCCCAAAAATAGGCAACCATACGCGTTTATTTTAAAAAGCTAGCGTCCACAAGGTGCAGATTTCCTTCCAGCTCATTTCCTTTCCCAATCATTTCATATACAACTCAGATTTGAGGTCTTTGCACATCAATGCAAAAAAGAAATCAATGGGTCTTGAATAGGAATGACCTGCTAAAACACAAAAATGATGCCTCGTGAACCACTAGCAAGATGTCAATTTGCAGTAAATTTAAACCATAATGGGTCATACCAGACCACATCAATGCAACATACTCTTTTTGACTAAAAGTTACATGTGAAATGTCCAATAAAAAGAACACGACTAGAGAACAGATGCTACATATCCAGTCAACCCAAAATCCCATCAATAAACTTAAAGCAAACCTTTTTAGAGAGTTAACGGCTTAGCAATTAAAATATAATGACCCAACCATGCATATAAAACATATTTTGAAAGCACAACCCCATTATAAAGACCTGTGTCCACACCACATACGTGTGGCATGAATGAAAAAAAAAAAAAAAGTCAATACCCCAGAATCAATAGTCAATCAAGTCACTCATGATGATGCAATGTGAAGGGCCGCCATTTTTCAGGCTCCACTAAATCCAACGTTCATATAGAAATCAGAAAGGTACTGGGCCTTCCCATTAAGATAAACTACACAAGCTGCCAAAGCCGTGGCCCTTGAGTCGGTCAACTCACAAAAACAAAGCAGAAATAAATCAGTGTTCCCATAATCCATCAACAACTAAACTCAGTTGAATAAGATGTACATGCCCTCTACGTTCAGTCACATGTGAACTCAATAACAGACACACATGCCCTCGGTTGCATATGGTCAACGTGGAACCCGTTATGGGGTACTGTCCAAGATGGACTTGAAGATGCACAGGACATCCACTGAAGACAAAGCCAAAAAGACTGCAGAAGGTCTAGAATCAAGACCATGATGATGAAGAGACAAGGTATCCAGACGGTCCAAGTGGTCCAAGACCATCAAGTTCAGGAGACAAATCTCTGACCATGAAAAGAAAAAGCCCAGGAAGGCAACGGAATTTTGTCAACAATGATCAGATGCTTGAAGATGAAATCCAATCAGGGGCATTAAGTACTTCTGAGGCACGACAGGAAGGATGTTGAATCAGACTGGAGTTCAGAGTACCTTTCAATCCATCACCTTCCCTGAATAAGTTGATAAGTTACCCAACCGGTTGTAAAATATGACTTTCGCAATAAAATCGTAAATTGCTGCCACAAAGGATATAAAAATGTGCTGTCCTACAGATACTGTGTGGACCAGAGAGTTTCCAACCAGAGTCGTGAATAGACAATATGATTTTCATATGACCGGGACAATGCTGTCCAGTCCATTATCCACACAGATGCGTAGGAATCCTTCAGAAGTGTGGAGAACAAAACAGGAGGTTGAAGGATTACAACCTCTTTCTGAAGTTAAACCGTTTTCTGAACGAGTTTGTCACATGACTGGTCCATCATGTTAGAAACTGGCTTGAGGATTAGGCAATGAAATGCTAAGCTCACGTCAGCGATAGGCGTGTACATGATCCCAGTCCCATACCGTGAAAAACAGAAAACTCATTTTACAGAATCCCATTAACCTTAGCTATGACATGTAACTTCCAGTTGTGTCTTTGTAACACAGGGCTGCAAAAAAGGCAAATCTCTAAATAATGCTGTCAAATGACAATGATAAATAAAAGACACCCCTTTTACAGGACCCCCATCACCCCCACCCCCCCACGGTCTACTAAAGCCTTCTCAACCCCCCAAACTCCTGCTGGGAGAGAGAGCCTTCGTAGTGACGGGACGGGCCACCTTGTTGGACTCCATGAAGCGGACTGCATCCTCGAGGTTTAAAAACTCCACATAGGCCGTATCGTAGCTGTAACCTGGGGACAGCATTTGAAATACAGATGGGTTTGTGTTAGTCACAGCCAGTAAGGACAGTCAGGCGGAAACAAAACAGAAGGTCAAAACAGCACGTTGTGAATCGAGGAACGGTGAGCACTTTTCTTTTGCGAGCTCTCTCTCTCTCTCTCTCTCTCTCTCTCTCTCTCTCTCTCTCTCTCTCTCTCTCTCTCTCTCTCTCTCTCTCTCTCTCTCTCTCTCTCTCTCTCTCTCTCTCTCTCTCTCTCTCTCTCTCTCTCTCTCTCTCTCTCTCTCTCTCTCTCTCTCTCTCTCTCTCTCTCTCTCTCTCTCTCTCTCTCTCTCTCTCTCTCTCTCTCTCTCTCTCTCTCTCTCTCTCTCTCTTATATATATCAGACTTAACGATGACAAGATGCATGATAGCCAAGCCTTTGCAGACAGATATCCCAAACCCAGCTACGGCCACCTTATGGTAGCCAGACAGACTTTGGCACACAGTTTGAAAATGTTGCCAGACGTTCACGCTTATTTTTTCCTAGTGAAGATATTGTTCAAATTTGATTGTGACAGAAGGCTGAGGGAACTTTAAATGTTAATAATTCCACAAAGGGGAACCCATAAATTTCATGGGTGCTTCTCACCCATGAGAAGCACTATCAATCGGTTTCACTTTCGCTGACAGTGACAACTCGCTCTCGTTAGCCAACCATGTGATTCATGCAAAACACAATGTAGTGAACCACTCGTGACTGACATCAAGGATGTTTAACATTTGTTGCAGTGTTGAGGAAATCTCTGAGACAGTTGACAATGACCCTACAATCTCAGAAATGAAAGATGTGACGACACAATACCCACTCTCATGGCAACCGAGCAAACTTAACACCAAGACCGGGAAAAAGCAGCAAAGAAGCTTTAGAAAAGAGGAATGCGAAGGTTCGAGTATCGTTTTGGCGAAATATATGGGGGTACAACGGGGCGCTCGTTTGCCCAAAGAGAAAGCGTTTCCACACAGAAACCTGTTCCTCACCTGGAACCACACTTTTTATCTTCATCCCCTGCATCGACACGCCATCGCGGGCGACAAAGGCCCCGAGAATCTGCAAAAGTATTTTTTAGAGTTACAAAAAAAACGTAAACATCTGAACATTTTTGCGAGTGCAACAGAATGTCATATTACCTGCTCCATGGTGGCAGTCTTTGGGATGCCAACTATGGATATGGTATTGGAAACTTTGTCCTCCATTGACGCGCTCCTGTAATCCTGATCCTTTCCGCACACATTTTGGTGAAAATAGATTAGACGGGAAACAGTGTCTTCATGTGCAACCGTTAACATTGACCCCTACTTGGATAATACAAAACCAAAAGGCAAAATGCAGTTCTACTAACCTGAGAGCCAGAATCACTAAACTTTGTTGGAGGGTGGGGTTTAACCTCTTTGAGAAGTTTATCAGGTCTTTGAAAGTCCTCGTTTTTAAAATCAAAGGCCCTTGTGGATCCTGTCCTATAATCAATGTCCCTGTAGTCCTGGTCTCTGTCCTGTACTGCACTGCTACTTGTGAATTCACATTCTGTCGCAATCTTGCTGCCGTCGGGTCCCTGATGCTGCGGCGCACTATTTGGTCCTGAGAAGCAATCAGTGTGGCCCTTAAAGCCCTGGGGGAGCGGATTCTTCTCTTGATTGTAAGCGGGCCTTTGAACAAGACTCGACGTACTTTGAGGCTGCTGGTGATCCTTCACGCCAAGCCAGGGTTTGGCCTTGTTCTCTACAGCCAGTGGGCCCTGAGGAGCGCTCATTCCCGGGAAAGGAAGAATACCTGGAGCTTTGTTGCCCACTGCCGGGAGGTTGACCGCGCCGAAGGGGCCGCCGCGGGGGAAGCCAACGTCTTTCCCCGGGAATTCCACCAGCGGCCCATCGCCACCTTTAAATGGTAAGGGGTCTGGCAAAATTCCCTCCCTACCGAAACCTAAAGGTCGACTTTTGTCTGGCAAACCTTCTAGTCCTTTACTTGCATTTGAAAACGATGTGTTTTTCTGTTTGTTGCGGTTCTTCCATTCTTCGGCGAGAGTCATTTCTTCACCACTTCTATAGTCCATCAGGGAACCATCCAGAAACTCCCCCTCTCCACGCGAGTCCTCTGGACCCATTGGACCCCGTCGCAGAGGGGTACCGCCGTCCGGGGGCATGTCTGACCGGGGTCTGTCGAACGGACGGTCGCTATTGTTCCCAAATCGCAGGGGAGACCGATCCCTGCCCCTGAAGTCGTTTGGTGGTCCGGGACGATTCCTAAAGTCCATGTCTGAATCAAAGCCCCCTCTGGACTGGAAGGGAGGCCCCACTCTCCTATCACACTCCATCATCCTCCTCTCGCGCGGCGGCATGTCCAGACGACAGCCGTCGATGTCCTCCATGCCCTCCTGAGGGCGATCACGCATGTCCCTGAAACCATCGTTCCTCTCCATCCGGTCCATGGGAAAAGATCTTCTGCCATCCATGTTTTGATTGTTGAACCTGGGCATGTCTCCACGGAACATGTCCCGGTCTCTCATGTCCCTGTCCCTCATATCTATGAACCTGTTATTCTGCTCTCGCGTTGGCGCGCCTCTACCTTCCATGTTTGGAGAGTTCCTACCAGCAAAATGTGATTGATTCAAAAGCTTGTCTTGGATCGTTTCATCACCCTGCCTCCTCATGTTGAAGTTGGGCTCCTCCCCGGGTCTGAATGAATCTCTGTTTGGGCCTCTACCTCGCATTTCCATGTCACCCCCTCGACCCCTCATGTTGGGACCATCCATCCTCCTCATGTCCATAGGTGGTAGGTCGCGAGGTCTCTGGCCCATATTACCCATCGGACCCATGTTCATGCCATCCCTACCTCTAAACTCAGGCATGGGACCATCTCTGCCCCCAAACATGTCTCCACGGCGATCACCACTGGAATACACATTACTATGGTTAACACAATAAATAACAACCTAAAATACACTTGGAATATTTACAAAGACATACAAGATAAACAATTATAAGACAATAATATAATTGTATCCACTCCTGCAGTCCATTTGGGATTCGACAGAATCACTAAACATACTTTGAATAACAAACGTACATAACCTTGGGCTGAGAATAAGGAGATTAACACACGAAACATTCTTACCGAAAGGGTGGGCCCCCTCGTGGTCCTTGGCCAGGTCCATCCCACATGATGCTGTACTTCTCCACACAGTCGATCACCTGGGAGCACAGAGTTCAGCACGATTTCCCACATTTGGAAAACATAAAACAAATAGAAGGGGCAAGGCTACCACAACACATTTGCTTTGCTAGCGTCTTGGGACCATGGCTGCCCATGGTGTACTGCAACTTGCGGCTGACCTCGGCAGACAGGTCAACAACAGCAGTCTATCTCAAGACACCGTGCAGCTCTGTTCATGCAAGATGAATGATCTACCACGGAGAGACGACATGCGAGGGAAGGGGATCAGGCCTGCTGTGGCTCACCAAGTGTCGCAGTGGCACCGATTATTAGTCCTATTCATGAGAACATACGCATCGATATCATTAGCAACATTCCACACCGGTTGTTTAAATGTAATGCACGGCATTACCAAATAATGCTCTATAGCTGGAGAATGAGGTCATCGGCTAGCGTTACATTGTTGGCTAGCATTAGCAATGACGGTTTATTCACCATGTAATGAGACGCGATAGCATGTAATATACGATCAAATGCACTGCACGGCTAAAAGGGGAGGTTTCAGTGGAAATGACCTACCTGTGTTATTTACTCTGCCAAGTCAACGCAGTGGTCCAATTCGGGGTAAACGCTATAGTTTAAAATGGAGCCTAGCCCACTTTTTCCGGGAGTGACGGCGACGCCTGGCGTAGTTCAGTAGGAGGCACTGGGAGTTGTAGTTTAGTTCTGTAGGAGGCACTGGGAGTTGTAGTTTTATCAAGGCTGGGCATCAATACACTCAATACACAATACACTGACATGTAGATTTCAAGCCATCAAAGCACCTGGTGTTTTATTTATATTTGGACATCTGGGATCTCAAGGGACTTGCTTGTAACAATCAATTGTAATAATCTTTGTCATTTGGCCTGACTTGCAAAGAACATGTAAGTGAACTCATATAGGCCTACTATGTGCTCTATATTACTAACTTATTAACACATAGTAGCCCTATATTACGTTCTATAAATTAGATATGCATAAAATGAAAAGCCTAATATCAAGGTTGTTTGTGTTGAGTCATCTCCAGGCCTACCCAGGCCTTTGAAATGAGTTAGCCTAGGCTTTTTCTACCAACTGTTCGTCATTTGGTTTTTTGTTGATTTAATGTAGCCAACAAAGCATCCACTAGCCTTGGCTGTGTGGTCTTTTTCTCTTTGAATTTGTATTTGGATGCTATAAAATATATGCAGATGGTAGACCTATGTATGAAATAGAATAGCATCTAAGAAGGTTGCATCGTACACGTTGCATTACATGTGTGGAGGTCAGGCTCTATCATAAGTTTATATAAGAAATGTCTTGTAAAATGCTTCAGAGAAATAAACAGTTTATTTATTGAGGCATAAGCACAATAACAAATATTTAGTTCAGCTAAAATCTGCCAAATACACAAATAAAAATAATAATCACATAGAATACAATATTAAACAAGAACACAGAGGCTTAACAAATAGCTACGGGACAACACATCAATATCAGCTGTATTGGGTACAAAAAAAAAGTAATATCACAGGATCCTTTTCAAATAATTCAGCGGCTAAGAGTTCCAACAGAAGACCTACAGAAAACAAATCACAACATGTCTCACTACATGAGAGCCACCTCTCCACTCCCTTCCAAAGAGACACATCAGACACCAGATGTGGTCAGGATAATAGTGAGAGAAAACATTTTGTAGGCCTACACAGATCGTAAAAAGGCCAACATTTTACTGCTTGGGCATAGGCCTTCGGCTGCCTGCAAAAGTAAAGAACGAAGGCTACAATCGAATAGCTTATACAATGAAGTCATCATGTTGGTCTGTCGCAAAACCAGACATCCCCTTGTTGCCTGTGGGTTAAGCCGTCTGGTCTCCCAGAGTCTGTGCTGACACCTGCCCGTTGCGTCTCTCCCGGGCGTCCGCGTCTTGCTGGCCGTCTTGCTGGGCGGCGGCGGGCTCAGCGGGCGCCTGGGCGGGGCCAGCGTCTGTGTCCGGGGCCGGCCCATCGCCGGGCGCCTGTTCCACGCTGGTGGTGCCCGCTCCCGGGGTGGGAGGGGCGGGGCCGCTGTGGGCGGGGCCGCTGTGGGCGCTGAGGGATCCCAACAGGGCCCCCGGGGTGGGAGGGGCGGGGCCACTGTGGGCGGGGCCGCTGTGGGCGGGGCCGCTGTGGGCGCTGAGGGATCCCAACAGGGCCCCCGGGGTGGGAGGGGCGGGGCCACTGTGGGCGGGGCCGCTGTGGGCGGGGCCGCTGTGGGCGCTGAGGGATCCCAACAGGGCCCCCGGGGTGGGAGTGGGAGGGGCGGAGTCACCCTGCTCGGGGGCTCGCAGCCTCTTCATGAGGGTGGTCACCCGCACGGCTTTCTGCAAGAGAGGTCAAAGGGCGTGGGTCAGTCGGCCACTCGTCTGACACGCTGGGCATATTGTTTGTGTGACTTTTGAAGGACGAATACCTTCCACTTGGCTTTAGCAAAGTTCTTCTCTATTTGTGCACAAACTCCATCCTTGATATTCTTATCAGAGGCTGCATTCCCAGATATCCTGATCAAATGAGGGCAAACATATGGCGAGGTAATGATCTGAGGAATAGCCTATGTCATAGAAAATATCTCTTTGCCGTTATTATACTGTTATGTCATCCTGAACTCATCATTTTAACATTCATTGTGATGCTGATTAAATTCAACATAGCTATTAAACAAAATTATCATTGCCATTTATGAACAAATGTAGCATCTAGAGGTGACATGTTGACATTGTTGTTGTTGTTGTTGTTGTTGTTGTTGTTGTTGTTGCCTTAGTAGACCTCCTTTGAGACTCATCAGTCTAGGACAAGCAATAGACTGAATGTCTCAAAGGTTTATAAATTGTTTCACAGTTTCATGAATGTTGAAAGAACATTTGAAATGTCCTTCTCATGGTGGTGATTCCATGCATCAGAGTACAACTCCTCAGAACATCTTTACCATTCATGACCAATGGCCTCCTGCGCAGTCAGGCGCTGATCTTGATCAACCTCCAGCAAAGATGCCACAAGATTTTTGGCTGAAGAACAAAACAAGAATTGATGAAGAAAGTGAAAACATTGATATTTGTTCAATTGATGCCAATTTCAAAACACACAGAGTAATTAAGACATTCCTCTTAATATATTAAAATGATACCAGAGTCTGAAATGTCATCCCAATACGGGGAATCAAACTCATAGTCCCCTGACAGGATCTTCAGAAAGAGACTCTTGTCCCGATTGTCGTAGTCCTCCTCTTCAGTGTCATCGTAGAAAGGAGGGTTTCCTGACAAGCTACAAGATGAAGGTTTTCATCAAGCAAATACATGTCTCACTTCACACAAACAGAGGGAGGATTATTTGTGTAAATGTGTAAAAGGTCTTAAATGAGAGGAACCTTACAGTATATACATGATGACTCCGATGGCCCAACAGTCAACTGGCCTTCCATACCTCTGCCGCCCAACCACTTCAGGAGCTGAGAGAACAAAATAGCCAATAGTCGAGTCGAGTAGAGAAGTACAGAATAGTACAGAATGCATTGGTGATAATTGGTGAAACTCCCTCAGTGTACTACTATATTATAGTATATTTGGAACCTTACCGAGATACTCTGGAGTGCCACATGGGTCTTTAATGAGTCCATTTTCCATCTTTGCTAATTGAAAGTCACTGATGACAATTTTTGAGTGCTTCAGGCGGTTAAAGTACACCAAATTCTCCAGCTAAAATAAGCAAACAAAGGAATGAAATCATCTGAAGTAGTTTCAGCATATGCAAGGGGCACCAATTGCCAGCAGTCTGAGTGATTGGTCATGTGGTGAAATCAATGCTTATCTTGATCACTAGGTGTCAGTAGTGCATCTGTGTACCTTGAGGTTTCTGTGGACCACTTTCAAAGAGTGTAGGTAGGCCACAGCTTCCAAAACCTGCCTCACAACATTACTGGTGTCTCTCTCAGAGTAATAGCCTTGGTCTAGGATCCAGTCGAACACCTCTCTGCCTGTAGCGCTGAAAGATGTTCCATCAGGTTAAACACCTGCCCCAGTGATGGCTACTCCTCAACAGCTATTACTGGAGCAGCAGCCCGGGTAATGGTTCAGAACATGTTTCACATCGGGTTCAGAAACATCCCCAAAAATATAAAGCCTGGTTCATACAGCCAGATACAGATACACTCTGCATCCAAGGCTCGTATTAAACGGTAAGGATGCTTGGACATTACAACCTCTACTCAAATATTACAAATACTCACATTTCCATGAAGAGGAAGTACTCTTTCTTAGTTTCAAAGGTATCGACCAGCTGGAGTATGTTGTGATGTTTAACCCTTTGGAAAGGCAACAAGTTGAGGAATAAGATGACTTAAGAAAACTGAGAGGTGGAATTCTCCATTCAGAATATCGACATGGGCAGTAAGTAGTGAATAAACTGTTGATACATAATGTGTTACAAGATATTCCTCATAAAGGCTACCCTTTCAATATTTTTCAAAATATGTATGCCACTATATTTAAGCCCCAAAACAGGTGATCCATATGTGTTTGAATTTTTAAAGTAATTTATATAATGACAAATGATATATATATATATATATATATATATATATATATATATATATATATATATATATATATATATATATATTACATACATCACATTACAGTGATGTAATGTATGTAGTAATGTATTGCACAATATAGCATAAAACACAAGTCATCCTCATTTATAACGCACTCAATACTTACATCTTCAAGATTGTTATCTCATTTTTCGCAGCTTTCCTTACTTTTCTTCCATCCTTTTTTAGGAACTTTTTACAGGTGTACATTTTGAGTGTGTTCCTGTCCTTGGCCCTGAATATCTCACAGAACTCCTCCCTGAGAGAACACACACAACAGAGGAACAGTCAAAAACAAAATACCAAGCGTGAAGAAAATCAAACATCTGCTCTCAGAAATGACCCTGGGTGAAGCCATTCCTCACTACTCACGTCTTCACGATCTGCCCCAGGTCATATTTGTCGGTCACCTCTGAGGGATTATTGTAATCCTTCCTGTCCCCCAGCGTCAGACACCCGAATGGCATGGCAGCACCGGCCCTCGCCTGCACACTAACGGAAGCACAAGGGAGGGAAACAAACAACACATGAGCACAGAATACAGAGTGACACAAGGTCAGGACCAAGACTGTGGTCTGCTGCTTCACCAGCAGGTGTGGAGGACTAGGACCTGCTTCGGCTGATGCTCATCACACATGGCGGTAGAATAGGGTCCTCTTTGTTTGACTAACCTTTGACCTTTGACCTTTAAAAAACAGATGTCAGGTCACTATCAGATCCCGGCCGTAAAGAATAGTTTTACTGGCCGATGAGCAAGTAACTCCAAATTTAATTCATTTACTCATAATTGCCAACAGTTTTACTCTTCCATATAAGACAGTGTGTACATGGAAAAAAAGCAATACAACTCTTTTATATGATATATTGTATTACATACTATACTGTATATACCCATATATTCTGAAACAATTAAATATAAACAATCAAATAAGTCTGTAACCATTATGTTTAATGGTTATACACTGGGTTTTTATGATGAGGTGGTGATTTAAATGTGACCAATGGATCTATCTTATCCTATTCATGTAACACGCATAAACATACCAATATAGATTTACATATGAATGTAAATCATTCATTGGCGTTTTTACAGTGATGCACGGGGGTTATCTTTTAAACAGGTTGAACATCGCCTTTAGTCAAAGTCAAGGATCTGAACTGAAAGCAATAGATAAATTGGTGCATTTATTGTTTTGAAGCAATTCTGTGTTGAATATTCCTCGCAGTAAAAGGATGAAAGGCCCTTCAGTTTTGCTGCATCAGGAACTCTGGTGCCTTTCAAAGTATTTCCAGAAATGGGAATGTAGATACATCTTCAAACACAGTGTTAGCACAGCTTGGCTGTAGCATTGGAGGTTCACAATGGGCACAGTTAGTTGCAAGGTCTTATTTGCTTCATCTTGTTCCATTACTTGTATAAGCCACACAGGCACATGGCCATTTCACATTATGGTAAAGGCATTATGACTCTATGGTTGATTCAGTTTGGGATATACCCTACCCAACAACAGTTTTGTACTGAGAAAATTTATTTTCAATGTCTTTTAGTAACTGAGCTGTTTAGTGGAACAGCTCAGTTAATTTTCAACCAATCAGAGCAACGGAATGTGTGACACATCAGTGGCAGCCATCTTGGTTGCTTATGTGCCTCAACTGTGCTCCCATAGGGCACTCCTCTATAGGGTCATCGTATCAAACCCGCCCCCTCTCAGATAAATGGTTTTGATTGGCCCGACCGAAGGTCTGCTGAAGATCTGTTCCAATGGGAGGAGGACATACATGTATGACAGAGCAAATAAGACATGAGCTCACAAATGTGTCTGCTTCCCATAGTTCTTTATTTGATGTTTAAACATGGAGGTTACTAAGACAAGTCCTATCAACAATGCTGATGAACCCTCTCTGGTTTGTGTTTAGCATGTACAATCCCATGTATGGCTCATCAACAGTGACCTGGCTACAGTACAGTCATTTGTGTGTTGTCCAGTCTCTATTTTTGGACCCTGGTCTGTTTAGTTAAAGTCTGTGTTTATGGGTGTGAAAGTCTGTGGACAAAAGCCAAAGTAAAGGATTTGGTGAAAGTCTCTTCAAAGGAACTGGCAGTGTCGGCACAGATGGTCCAACAAAGGCAGATTCTGTGCGGTCCATCAACAACAACCGCCATTTTTACCCTGCTGCGCCAATTACATTTAATATCATTAAAGATGTTTCACAATTGATTTTATATTCTACGTTTATAATGGCTTGTCTACGAACTCAAATCAAGACAAGACAATTTGAGCATTTCAGGTTCCCTGATATATCCTGATATATATCATCTCTGGTTACCTTTTCATGAGGCTTTCATGGCACCAACATCCCTGTACCTTCAGCATCACTGGCTTGTATGGCCAGTGGTCCGTTGCCTGGTTACCACGTGCAGTACTGCATTTGATGCTACTGTCTCTGCCGAACATGAATTAGCATTATGCATAAACTCTGAAGGTATTTAGGTTGTTACAATGTTTGTATCTATGTCATTTATGTATTTCAAACTCCACTAAAAATGGATATGTATCCAACCCCCTTCCCCCTACTCAGCACATTCCAGTTAGTAGAGTAGTAAGCTAACTCCTGACCTGTGGTCATACCTGTTGGACTCTTCCGAGGATGGATTCAGTATTTCAGTTATTTTCAATTATTTTAAATAAAATGGGCATTGTCAGAATTGATTAAAAAAAAAGCTTTACTAAACTATGTTATTGAGTCAGCTAGGTTTATTTTCCTTTGGACAGTTGAACTCATATTTCATTTTTCCAAAAGAGGTAAGATAAGATAAGAAAACCCTTTATTTGGATCTCTAAGGACCTCTATACTGAAATAGTTGATAAAGTCAAGTGAGATTGATAAAGTCCTCATCAACAGATGTATGCAGGACAAAGGACAAGCGCCCCAGGTTCATGAAAACAACCTTATACCTTTAAATCCCATAACTATGAATATGGTCATTTTTTACTTGTCTTCTCACTGTTTGACCAATGTCTGCCCTCTATAGCATTTACCAGCAGGAAGTTGCTTAATGCCACCATGAATGACATCTTAATTGGACCTAGATTATTCATTCACTTTGGATAAAAGCTTTGGCTAAAACCTAAATCGTTAAACACGATTAATGAATTATTTTGAACGTAATGGATGATGCAGGTGCGTTGATTGGATTGCCTTTGGCCTTCCTCTCACTCGAAATCAAGGCAAAGAAACACTTCTTTAATCCAAAATCTGTTTTCTCGATTCCCAACTACACCCGTGCTCCCAAGTGCACCCGTTGTTAAGATGTTGGTTTACTGTATGCATCTCCAATAACTGTAACGATGCCCTGGGCATCAAGCATCAACAACACGCTCTTTAGAAACCTGGGTGACGTCACGGACGCCGCATCTTGCAGCAATATGCCCCCCCCCCCCCCCCCCCCCTTTTATTGTTTGCTTGTATGGGAGTCAATATATATATATGAATAGGCTATATTGATGAAAAATTGTAGGTATAACCATTTAAATGGTTCCAAATTTAAATCCAAACTATAGACCAAACCCTTGAAGCTGAACCTTAACCTAATGACACACTTCTGTATGTATTTGTCACATTTTAGCAGTGTGATGTTCAGCGTGAGCACCTAAGTTAGTGGCACAAGTGAGCTAACACCAGCTGATATGTCGACCCCTGCTCAAACGGACACTCCACTCCGCTCCACAAGTGTCCCTGGAGAGGCGCAGCATCACCAATGAAGTACAAAACGTGAACGCTTTAACACTTGGGACAAATGAGTACGCCTTTCTACACATTAGGAACTAATCAATGAAACCGCACCGTGAATCATCACACCGCAATCCCAGAATTTGATTCAAAACATTTTGTTCGCGGTGCCGGACCGAGAAGTGCGGTAAGATCAAGTGTTTCTGGGTGTGAAAGATGATGCCCGTGTTTGTGAACACAGGGAAGGTGTCGGGGACAGTATGAAACTGTCAGGCTGGGAAATGTGATTACATCTGCAGAGGATACCTGGATACGAGCAATGCGCATTTTCTATTTGATTTTATCAATCCAAATTTGAGCGAATACATAGTTGCACATCGTTAAACACCGCATGGTCAACCGCGTCGATGCGCATTATTTCAGCGGTTATACTCACACGAATGGCAGGCTGGTATTTCCATATAATACAATCATATTTTTGCACACAAATGCGTCGCGTGAAAGCTGGTATTCGGAACGAGTCGTCTGACTGTAAGAATGCGGACGGAGGTGGTGGAATGCATAAACACGTGCAGAAAAGTTTTCGAAACTAATCATGTGGCATTTTCAGATCCCTCAAAAAAGGCTAACACTCTTTTACATAAGATGAAAGAAAATAAGACATCCACTGTCATTCTTCATACAGCTTGTTGAGAAATGCCCCAAATGTCAGAGGCTATAGGCCATACCCCCACTTACCTTCAGCAAGTGCACACTTGGAATAAACGCGAATAATATCCAAAATATGTATTAGTTCAACTTCTCTGGCAGACACTTGAGAGATAGATCGCAGGAGATAGCTGCAGACCCGCACCAATCTCAACTCTGCCTCTGCATGCGAGTACCGCGGACGCGTAATGGTAACTCTATGCTATGATGCAGAGAAAGGCGGGGATGTGTGTGTGTGTGTGTGTGTGTGTGTGTGTGTGTGTGTGTGTGTGTGTGTGTGTGTGTGTGTGTGTGTGTGTGTGTGTGTGCGTGCGTGTGCGTGTCTGTGTGATTGTGCGTGCGTATCTGATGTCTGTACTGTGCTACGCGAAGGTGTGTTTTTTTCAGGTAGAAGAGCGCGCGCGGTCCCGTACCTGCACGGAGCTTTGCATGGATTTGATCATAACAAGATGATCTAGAGATTATGATTCCACATTGGCAGAGCAGGTCCGATTGACAGCATTTCGGCAATCTGGGGGGTAACAGATTGGGATTAATTCAGAATACGTAGAATATGTAGGCCTACTTTAATCCTTTTGAAGGTTGTGATTGAAGATCCAGACCATATGTTGGTTTCTATTTTCCTGACCACTTTCAACCCAGTCGCTTTCCAGCTAATCCCGAGAAAGAAATTGTTGGTTTTTGCTAATTGAATCTGAAACAACTCGTAGGGGTGCAGCCCTACTCGCCCATTGCCTTTCACAACGTAAATAAATAAGTAGCTCCGAATGATGTGGACCGGGCTCCGTAGGCCTATAGCCTGCAGTCAAAGAAGGCAGAGTTCTACAAAGAACTAAGTGTTCCTTTGACTTGAAGATAGAGATGTGAGAGCTATGTTAAAGTCCATGTTCCAGTTAAACTGTCCTCAATGGATTAATTATCTGGAAAAATAATGGGTAAAAAGATCATGCATAAGGTATGGTTTATATTCCCCCCAATTAAAATACATTGAGGCTTTTGATTCAAGGCGATGTTAACGTCAGTAACATAGGCCTACTCACATATTATTCCCTTAAATGCTGCAGTCAGTTTTCTGTTTTAAAAATAAATCCAGAACATTCAAAACACGTATCACACCTCAGTGTTGTGTCCGTGGTCTTTATATATTAAATTATTCATATTATTGGATGGTGCCCCGCGACTTGTCCACAAATACACGGGAGTGGTGGAGCAAACGGAGTCACTGCCCCATAAAGAGTCCTTTGGGATAGAAGGTGACCCGTGAGCTTGCTCAGAAGCAGCTTCCCACCTGCCTACTGAAGCCAGCTGTCGCACCAGTTACCATAGCAATATCCCAGGAGGGGTTTTTTCAAAGCACATGACTGATCATTCGCAGTAACTGTGTCACAAATTAGACTTGAGATTAATATTTAAAGTCTGATGGCAGACAATCTTAGCTGTGGGGGAACGGGGCATCTCGCTTTCTTTCGCCTCATTTGTTTCGACCATTCATGTCGCTGGACGCGGGAACACAACCTGAGTGACAGGTGTGGACTGACCGCCAGAGATTCACATCTTACAACCCCACTCTCAAACCTTCATCCACTCCACGCCAATTAGTTTGATTAGGCGAGTTTCAGATGAGGCATGCGGCGTCAGAATGCATTCTGGGATGAAAACGTCAGAAATACCTGTGATAAACTTCCGATGCGACGAGTCACCTGGCTTTCAAAACTCGCGTGGTTTCACGAAAACAACTCCCGCCTGCTTTTCTGGGCATGTTTTCTCGAGCAAGTGCGGACATAAGACACTCCCCTCAACATCCCCTCAACTTTGCCCTGGTTGGTTGGAATACCGACATTAAATTCCCCACGTCAGAAGTGACATAACTCCTTTCAGAGAGGCGTGCCTGGTGCCCTCTCCCAAACTATGCATATTAAAAAGAGATTAAAAAGAGACGATTTTGTGAACTTTCACTTCATCACTCATCATGCATTTTTTATTTTATTTTATTTATTTACACATTTCTCCACATAGCCAAGCCATTGTGCGTGCAGAAAATGCACCACATTTGCTCCTCAGCCTGCATCAATAAGGGGAGATCCAATGCCTCGAACTCGTCTGCTACGAAGAACGCAAGCGCCACTTCGTATGCCATCCTTGTTGACGAGATGTTCATCTGTGTCCGCCTTGACGTGATGGGCACTTGACCTGATTAGGTCGAGTTCCGCCGGACCTTCTCAATTCTCGTTGCAACAAATGCGCAAATGCAAACGATCTGAAACTCGCCTAGAAGTTAGAAGCAAACCAGGAAATAAGACGTGGTAACTTCCGGTGGTTGGTTTCCGGACCAAAGGGCCGGAGACTTAACTTCAGGTAACCTCTTTTCTCTAACGCGGTCACTCTTAATGTTGTAGCTCAGTTAGGAGGTTATGTAGGTGAGACTCAAGAGACCCATGTTTTTTTCTGACATTTCGCACCTTTGTTGCATTTCGCACCTTTGATTGACAGGCAAGTTGGATTCTCCGAACCCGCGAGGAGATGTGGTGATTGGTCAGAAATGAGCCGGGAGCCGTTTGAAATCTAAACTACATACCGGTAGGCAGACACCGTCGACTGGAAAATATCGTCGTAGAGCTCTCTTTGACGGAAGGATATATAATGTCTAACAAATGAAGCTAAAATATTTGCTATAGAGCCTGTACATGCATCACAGTATTTTTAATGGGCGATACTCCGCCATTTTGAGAGAGCTGTATTAATGAAAAATCCTAAATAGACGTAAATATACAGAATACCAGGCATTGATCAAATATCAAAACAACAATTACAACAACAAACAATTATTCTCACGATTAATTACTAAACAATTACCTAAACACTACGACGGCCATTACCAGTGTGAAGCTGCTCCCATACTCATGGGGTGGTCATTGCAGTGTGACCTCATGATGTACAAGCCCAACAATACTGTTGTTAGGAGGTCGGCTAGGTGCAACTCACTTTAATCACTGCTACACATCACATTAATCACTGCTACACATCACATTAATCACTGCTACACATCACATTAATCACTGCTACACATCACATTAATCACTGCTACACATCACATTAATCACTGCTACACATCACATTAATCACTGCTACACATCACATTAATCACTGCTACACATCACATTAATCACTGCTACAAATCACTTTAATCACTGCTACACATCACATTAATCACTGCTACACATCACATTAATCACTGCTACACATCACTTTAATCACTGCTACACATCACATTAATCACTGCTACACATCACTTTAATCACTGCTACACATCACATTAATCACTGCTACACATCACATTAATCACTGCTACACATCACATTCGTTGTTCCATGTCCACACCAATGTCCTTAATGTCTTTAGATGTCTCTAATGTCTTTGTCCTCCACCACTTACCTCATCACGGGATAAAATTACAAATATAAACATACATAAATAAATGTCTCTTGGACCCGTTCTCAATCCCCTCCCCCCTCCCATAGGGAGCAGATAATGCAGTCTATTATAGATTTGTATCAGCGTTAATGATGCTCAAGCAGGCTGCTGTCCGTGCTGTCGTAACAACACATGAAAGTGGAATTTGCGTCACAGGGCCGGCGCCCGCCTCATGGTCCTCCAGACTGGGAACACGTTACCATGGCTGCGCCCCGCACAGAGCCACTGGCTCTTTCCGGTTCTTCCCCTCCATTCATCGTGTTTACACCCCCCCCCATACGGCTTGTCCCCGGCACACACACACACACACACACCACACACACACACACACACACACACACACACACACACACACCACACACACACACACACACACACACACACACACACCACACACACACACACACACACACACACACACACACACACACACACACACACACACACCACCACACACACACACACACACACACACACACACACACACACACACACACCACACACACACGCACGCACGCACGCACGCACACACACACACACACACACACACACAAACACACACACTTCTAAACATGTTGCAGCCATGCTGTCTTGCTATGTTAGATGTTTTGTCACCATCCCTGGACGATGACTCTAAAATGGCCACAGCTACGCATTTGATCAGATTAGAGCATGTTTCTGTGATCGGCAGCTGACGTGTTCATAGCAAGGCGCCATAGCAGCTACATGTGTTGTTGGAGGGAAATCAGAATGGGGCTCTGTGGTTCTGTTACTGAAGCCTTCTCTTTTGACCATACTGCATTGGTACTTGGGAGGGAAAAAAATTGTCAACTTAGTTGTCATAGAAACCAAACCCAATAGTCATGTTATCTGTGACAGAGTGCTTTCACTGGTTAGAGCTATATTGCATACAAGCAAGAATACACACTTTGACGTCTGTAAGGGATTCTCATTATTTCTCAGTTGTCATTAGCCATTAGCATAGCAGCAATTTTACACATTTTACATAATAATGAATAGATAATAATGAATAATAATGAATAAATATATAATAAAATATAATATAAATGAATAAATAAATATAAAATAAATAATGAATCACCAATCTAGCTTTAGTATTAGGCCCACTACTGCTGGTACTACAAGTAATACTTGTAACCATCATAACCAGTCTCATCACCCAGTCTCATCACCAGTCTCATCAACACAGAGCAGATGCTGTACAGCTCGGTGGGTGGTCCTGCCCTTCAGACTCTGTGGTCTTACCGCGCATGCAAACGTGTACGCGACGCATGCAACGCTAGTTAAAGAAGACAAAATGGAAGCATCTTCTCAACTGGACGTCTAATGAGACCCCGGTAAACCACCTGATTCCCCATCTCTAGGTTTTATCTTGGAAGATAAAATGCAGTAATCCTGTTAACATTGTCCCCAGAACCTCTGACTCACTCTGTATTTGTATTAAGCTCTTCATCTTGTGATGGCATGAGAGCCTTGCTCGACCCTGCAGAATGACTGTGCCTGTTGATCCAAACCTGGGCCCACTCAAACACTAAATGATACACATGTTCTCATCCTGGGCCAGCTGTATTCCTTCCCTTATTGAGCTTGTTTTGTAATGTCTGAGGAAATTGTAAAGAGGCCCGAGACCGTGTAATGGAGCAATTCATGTCAAAGCCTGAATATATGATTAGAATATGATTTATGATGATATTTCTTTGATTTAATTTGGTGTCTGATTCAGATGTTTCGCTTTAGAGATGGAATCGAGGTTAGAGATGGCAACTATTCGAAAATCCAAAGATGTGCACGCTGAGCCTTTTGTATTTGACAGTGTGGTGCAGCACAAACAAACAAAACACATGTCTCACACCAAAAACATGCAAAAGACATTCTTAGACAGTGAACTACTGCCGTGGAGCTGGTCTTCATGGCCGTCAGCAGGCCGGGCGGCTGCGTCCTCACTGACTCCTGGGCCAAAGTGAGGGGAGCCGTTAAGCGAGAGCTACAGAGAAAACAGAAACACACACAAAAACACACGGTTCACCGCAGCTGGCCCAATGTGTGGAAATGGGTTGGACGTTGTGATTGGGTGTCCCTCAGCGCTAGATGAACAGCGATGTAAGCACACATGGATGTCATGGCGGCTGGAGCCTGCAGGGAGGACTCTGGTGGAATGGAGCCTGCAGGGAGGACTCTGGTGGAATGGAGCCTGCAGGGAGGACTCTGGTGGAATGGAGCCTGCAGGGAGGACTCTGGTGGAATGGAGTGCGTTGTCATTTGGGTTACTTGTAAACGGACAGAAATACATGAATAGACCAGACGACGCAAGCAGGAATTCATAGCGCTTTGCTAATTTTCCACCATATCTCGCAGCCTTCCTACACACCATTGGCGTCAAATGATGGGGTTGCCATAGCAACAGGCTTACAAACCACAACAGGGCTTTTGGAAGAAAAACACAAGTGGCTGTGAGGTGCACAGACTGGGGATCAGCAGAATATCATCATTCTCTCTTATCCCACATTCCATGTTTGAGATGCAGTTTGTACAGTTGTACAAACTGCTTGTGAATTGAAGCAATATTTTTGCTAGTTTTAACAGTTTTAAGGATTAATAACATAATAATTTGTGATTCTTTCTCCCAAAAATGAGGTTAGCATAAGAGTGTTACTTTATACGTCCAAAGGGACCTCGAAGAGGCCAGTGACACCGTGGTGTTGGCTTGTTATTGCTTAAATATATGGAGAGCTTTTGAAAGGTTCAAAATATGTGCCCACATATAATTAGAAACCTGTAGACCCATTATTTGCACCGTTAAATACAGGCTTCAATTGGGGCACTTTGATTTAAAATACAGATGGACACATATTGACCCCATACCATTCACACCTCCAGCAGTCTCTTTGTCGAAGGTTTTCTAGAAAAGAAAAGAAAAAACAGTTTGAACGACTTTATCAATGCTTAATGGTGGTCAGTTTATGACCACTGTTATGCATTGATTTATAATTATTATAATAATAATAATAATAAATTTTATTTGTAAAGCACTTTTCATTGTTAAAAGCAATCCCAAGGTGCTACAGAGTACAACAGGATAAAAAAACAGGTTTAAAAGCCAAAGCACAACAATATATTTAAGAAAAGGCTTTTGAAAAAAGAGGCCTCTCTTAAAAGAGTACGGTGTTTGAGGAGCCCTCAGGTGGCTTGGGAGGGAGTTCCAGAGGTGAGGAGCAGCTGGGAGGGAGTTCCAGAGGTGAGGAGCAGCTGAGAGGGAGTTCCAGAGGTGAGGAGCAGCTGGGAGGGAGTTCCAGAGGTGAGGAGCAGCTGGGAGGGAGTTCCAGAGGTGAGGAGCAGCTGGGAGGGAGTTCCAGAGGTGAGAAGCAGCTGAGAGGGAGTTCCAGAGGTGAGGAGCAGCTGGGAGGGAGTTCCAGAGGTGAGGAGCAGCTGGGAGGGAGTTCCAGAGGTGAGGAGCAGCTGAGAGGGAGTTCCAGAGGTGAGGAGCAGCTGGGAGGGAGTTCCAGAGGTGAGGAGCAGCTGAGAGGGAGTTCCAGAGGTGAGGAGCAGCTGGGAGGGAGTTCCAGAGGTGAGGAGCAGCTGAGAGGGAGTTCCAGAGGTGAGGAGTAGCCGAGCAGAAGGCCTGATCACCCCTGGTATGGAGCTTAGTCCTGGGGGGCTGTAGGGTGGCCTTGTCTCCTGAGCGGAGGTTATGTGAGGAGGTTTGTGGTGGGAGGAGGTCTTTGAGGTAGGGCATGAGGAGGTTTGTGGTGGGAGGAGGTCTTTGAGGTAGGGCATGAGGAGGTTTGTGGTGGGAGGAGGTCTTTGAGGTAGGGCATGAGGAGGTTTGTGGTGGGAGGAGGTCTTTGAGGTAGGGCATGAGGAGGTTTGTGGTGGGAGGAGGTCTTTGAGGTAGGGCATGAGGAGGTTTGTGGTGGGAGGAGGTCTTTGAGGTAGGGCATGAGGAGGTTTGTGGTGGGAGGAGGTCTTTGAGGTAGGGCAGGGCATTTCCATGGATGCACTGATGGGTTAGAGCATGTTATGTACGTTCATGTTCCATTCATCTGACCCGGGCTACTTTTAGGGTTGTAGATGTAATGCGTCTAATGGAGGCTACAAAGGCTGCGCTGATGCATCCAAAGAGCAGATGGAGAGGTGTATCTGTCATGGGACTGAAGGGTTAGCCTAACCTAGCTATGGAGGAACCAGGCCAGAACACCCTGAACCACAGCTGGAAGGAACCAGCCAGAACACCCTGAACCACAACTGGGAGGAACCAGGCCAGAACAACCTGAACCACAGCTGGGAGGAACCAGGCCAGAACACCCTTAACCGCAGCTACAGAGGAACCAGGCCAGAACACCCTGAACCACAGCTACGGAGGAACCAGGCCAGAACACGCTGAACCACAGCTGGGAGGAACCAGGCCAGAACACCCTGACCCACAGCCACGGAGGAACCAGGCCAGAACACCCTGAACCACAGCTGGGAGGAACCAGGCCAGAACACCCTGAACCACAGCTGGGAGGAACCAGGCCAGAACACCCTGAACCACAGCTGGGAGGAACCAGGCCAGAACACCCTGAACCACAGCTGGGAGGAACCAGGCCAGAACACCCTGAACCACAGCTGGGAGGAACCAGGCCAGAACACCCTGAACCACAGCTGGAAGGAACCAGCCAGAACGCCCTGAACCACAACTGGGAGGAACCAGGCCAGAACACTCTGAACCGCAGCTGGGAGGAACCAGGCCAGAACACCCTGAACCACAGCTGGGAGGAACCAGGACAGAACACCCTGAACCACAGCCACGGAGGAACCAGAACAGAACACCCTGAACCACAGCCACGGAGGAACCAGGCCAGAACACCCTGAACCACAGCTGGGAGGAACCAGGCCAGAACACCCTGAACCACAGCTGGAAGGAACCAGCCAGAACGCCCTGAACCACAACTGGGAGGAACCAGGCCAGAACACTCTGAACCGCAGCTGGGAGGAACCAGGCCAGAACACCCTGAACCACAGCTGGGAGGAACCAGGACAGAACACCCTGAACCACAGCCACGGAGGAACCAGAACAGAACACCCTGAACCACAGCCACGGAGGAACCAGGCCAGAACACCCTGAACCACAGCTGGGAGGAACCAGGCCAGAACACCCTGAACCACAGCTGGGAGGAACCAGGCCAAGACACCCTGAACCACAGCTGGGAGGAACCAGGCCAGAACACCGGCACTCTGCGCTGCTGTGGGGCGTGTGCCGTCCGTCGTCCTCACTGGGTTTTTATCCACCTCAAATATTGATGTTTTGCTTGTATTTGGTTAGCATTTTAGATTTGTGAGTCACTTGGGAATATAAATTGGATAGACCCTGCATAAATAATTCACTGCTGCAGTGTTGTTTGGACAAGAGCAGGCAAGTGTTCAACATTTGTGATGTTCAGTGTGCATCGTTTTGTGAATTCTGGTTGTAAATGAACCCCTCAGGTTGAATAGTCCAGTGTGGAGCCCCGATGGCCATAACTCAATTCTATTGTGAGGAATACAACATGATGCGCAATAAAACATTTAACAAATAAGATACATTTCTAAATTGAACGGGTGTAGCTTATATCCAGGAAATATAGACTTTGGTGGTTTGTCTTAAGGAGTTAGATATCTGGAGTAGTTCATGTTTTGTACAGTTGCACAGTTGCAGTACTGCGTCATAAGAAATATCTTGCTGCAATTCTGACTGAATCACATTCATAATTGATGTGTAGGTAAATCTGGAAGAGGTGGGTTGATAACAGCAGTGTGCAGAGTGGGAGATCTGTGTGTTAACATGGCTGCTTTAATGACATTGAGTCCCTCAACTAGTGAAATCACACATCTGTGTGAACAGACGTGTTAACATGGCTGCTTTAATGACAGAGTCCCTCAACTAGTGAAATCACACATCTGTGTGAACAGACGTGTTAACATGGCTGCTTTAATGACATTGAGTCCCTCAACTAGTGAAATCACACATCTGTGTGAACAGACGTGTTAACATGGCTGCTTTAATGACATTGAGTCCCTCAACTAGTGAAATCACACATCTGTGTGAACAGACGTGTTAACATGGCTGCTTTAATGACATTGAGTCCCTCAACTAGTGAAATCACACATCTGTGTGAACAGACGTGTTAACATGGCTGCTTTGATGACATTGAGTCCCTCAACTAGTGAAATCACACATCTGTGTGTTTGCATCTCAGAGAAAAGAAGAAGGTGTGTTTCAACATGTGCCCTTTTAGGTTTTCTCTCCCAATAAGAAATGAATGTTGCAGCGATGGCTCGTCTTTGCAGAACTTGCGTGGCGGAATAGTGAGCGGCCGAGGCTGAAGCTCGTGGCTGCGCGCCTCACTGCGTTGGCCTTGGGTCTCTGTAGCGCTTTCACCACATTCAGTGTCTTCAACACATACATGCCCATCTGTGGAGACATTCGCTAACAGCAGAGATGGGAACACACACACGCACGCACGCACACACGCACACACACACTCACACACACACACACACACACACACACACACACACACACAGAAAACATTCTCACCATCTGCGACCTCCCAGCACTGCAGCCTCCCTCGGAATTCTGTGCAGACAATGAGTGGAGCTGAGAGGAGCAGAGAGGAGGAGAGAGGAGGAGAGAGGAGCTGAGAGGAGGAGAGAGGAGCTGAGAGGAGCAGAGAGGAGCAGAGAGGAACTGAGAGGAGCAGAGAGGAGCAGAGAGGAGGAGAGAGGAGCAGAGAGGAGCAGAGAGGAGCTGAGAGGAGCTGAGAGGAGCAGAGAGGAGGAGAGAGGAGGAGAGAGGAGCTGGGTAGAGAGGCAGGACGACGACTCGTCTATTCAGGTATGCACTGATAACGCGCGCTCAAGGATAAGCCTTTCAGTCAGCAGAACAAAGAGCTGCGGGAGGCAGTGGAAGGCACTTGCGAGGGTTTTTTTCTGCGGCGCAAAACTCTGGCTTCACAAAACAAAGATGATTCCGGTGACATCAATTAAAAAGTCTAATAACATTGAATCACAAAAACGACTCGGAGTCATTTCCTAAAACGGTTACATCACGAGGTTGTTCCCTCAATTCAGATTGCACAGAAACTTTATTCCAGAAACCTGTTTCATGTTGCACTGGACAGATTGCCTTACATGTCAACACCACATGAAAATCATCCAAGACCTTGAGGAGTTTTGAACCTGAAACTCATTCATGACTCTGCACACACATTGGACAGAACACATCTGCACACACATTGGACAGAGCACATCTGCACACACATTGGACAGAGCACATCTGCACACACATTGGACAGAGCACATCTGCACACACATTGGACAGAGCACATCTGCACACACATTGGGCAGAGCACATCTGCACATGCATTGGGCAGAGCACATCTGCACACCACAATCAGACGCAGCTGCAAGGTAAGAACCTAACAATGGCCTGTGTGTTAATTGTTGCCTTTATGCAACCCAGTCTCACAGCAGTTCGTAAAATAGTCACGAAATTGAATCTATTGATTCATGTATATGGATACGAATTTCCTTTTTTTTCCTGAAACTCAGCACGACTTTCAAACTAATGTATTTCAATGGAAGTATCTTTCGTGCCTGCACCACGTGTTTACAGTTAAATACTACAGTACCCATGAGCCTCTTGGTGAAGATGCCAGCTAAAGCTGCTAGTGTTGGGAAGTTCGAGTCTTTTTACTGATTCAGATCTTTTACTCTCGGACAGTAAATTGAACAAATCTTTTTTGAGTCATTTCATTCATTTCGTTCATTTTTACAGCAGGTGGAACTGTAGCCCTCTTGTGAGCATTGTAAAAAAAGACTGCGGTTCTCAAACACTTAACAATGAAGGCAACATGGTTTACAGCTGACAAAGTTTACACAAAATGACACAAGCAATTCAAACCATGTGAAAACCTAGGAAAGAAATACACACCATTATAAAGTGACTTGGGTCCTGTATCCTCCCTGCCACTGTTGTTTGACAGCACGACACGACAGTGACTGGGTAGCTGTCACGTGACAAATGAATGAGAGACCGATCCGAATGAATGAACAAGAACGAACCGTTCATCCTGAGCTGCCTGTCACGTGACAAATTAACGATCCGATGAACGAGAACGAACAAGAACGAACCGTTCAGCCTGAGCTGCCTGTCACGTGACAAATGAACAATCCGATGAAGGAGAATGAACGAGAACATCCCGTTCAGCCTGAGCTGCCTGTCACGTGACAAATGCATGATCCAATGAACGAGAACGAACCGTTCAGCCTGAGCTCCCTGTCACGTGACTAATGAACGAGAGACCGATAAGTATGAACGATCCGGTGAATGAACTGTTGTCATGTGGCCAGGAAAGATACTGCATAAAAATGAATGAATCACTCACTGAGATGACTCATTACTCCCGAGTCATATAAAAGATTAGTTCATATTGAACGAATCGTTCACGAACGACACATTACTAAAAGCTGCCCGAGGACCCGCCACCAGTTCTCTTTTAATGATATCCTAACCCTAAGTCTATGAATGTTCTCATTCATTCAGGTCATGTTTAATCCGGCCAACAGTTAAATCGAACGCAACTGGACTTAGATTTGTCTGTGAAGACGTTTCGCCTCTTATCCAAGCGGCTTCAGTTCGTAACGCATCAGTCTGACTAGTCCGCACTAGTCTGACAAGACAGTGGAGTTAGACCCAGGTATTTAACCTCAGTGTAAGTGTCCACCCACCAAAACTCCTAAAACAATAGATCATTAGTGTAGCTTCACCTGACCATTGTTTGGGGCCTGTGAGTCATTGAGTCGTTGAGAGATGGCTTTTCCACTGGAAAAGCCATCTCTCAACAGGGGAGGGGGTCTGAGACAT
>JAXIVH010000008.1:2565475-2577975 GCA_036785325.1 Urophycis tenuis
GGAACCATAAAGGAGTTCTCGGCAAACCTGTTGGAAAAATAGGCCGATACGTCATGTAGGCTACATAGGCCTATATGTACATAATATATCATATGTAGGCCTACAACATCATTTAGATAAACCTTTGTTAATCGTTAATCCGGCATGTTGAATGGCATGGTACTATTTATGTTCTCATAACGGAAACCTTTGAACCTTAATTGAATGACGTATTTAGTTGTTCACATTTCTGTCTTTGCAGACAGAGAGGTGACGCGGGGCAACAAGATGAACACACCCGAGTTTTTCGGTTCGACTTTCCCTATCCTGCACAGCTTGACCACAACCAGTTCGTCAATCTCAAAGTTATTGACGATGATTCAGAGTAATCAATATCTCCATCTAAAAATGTGCAGATTCACGAGGTTCTTTAGTTTTCCATCCTTCCTGCAGTGTGTGAGCAGCTGGAGAAACCTCACCACCATTCACCCAGTATCCTCTCAGCATCTAATATCTCCTCCCATCCTACGTTGATGGTTTGCTCTGCGCTGCACGGCGGCAGACGTGTCCTCGCGGTACGCGACGTGACAGCTAAGTGACGTAGGCCTACAAGCAAGGACGTTTCAAGGTGAGGGAGTCGCTTTTCAGAAGTTTCTTTTAATCATCTCCTCCGCAAATATCGGCTAAACACAGACTTGCTTCGGCTCAGCTAAACAAACAAATGCAAACGCCTCGTCTGTCGTCACGCTCCAGAGAGTACATGTGCAATCGCAATTGTTCTGTCAAGTGCACCCTGAAGTGCACGGAGACAGCAGCAGCGCTCGGCGTGAGGGGACGAGACACGGGAATGTCTTTATTAGTGTGTTCAGCCCGGCTGATGCGGGACTGCACTGATGTTGCTGTGAACTAACTTTTGGAAGCAGTTAAGACGTTGTTCAGCTGAGCCCCCTCCGGCAGCACCCCATGTAGCCTGCAGAAGGCGCTCATTTTATTAATTATAAAATCAAGATTTAACTACCAATTACAGGTAAAATATGAATCACATCCAGTTATTTAAATGCTATTGATTTTATGTCAGGGCTGACGTTTTGGTTCAGTGTGGTTGCTCCCTGGGTGTGACAGGTCCAGAATCTGATTCGAGGAATCGTTTTCCGTTGATGGTGTGAAAGATGTGAGTTGGTTGGATCTGGTGCAGCGCTCTGCTGTTGCTGCAGTCGTTTCTGTGTCCGACCTGGGTCTAGACTGCCCTCTAGCGGCGACGAGGGGACACTCCTGAGATTACAGTCTCCAAACCACAGCAGAATAATTGCAAGGTAGAAAAATAAACGTCAAGGCTGTTGATTTGTCTCTATGTTCTCCATCCGTCTCCATGGTTCAAACCACACATCCAATTTAATTTGGATTTAGCGAGATAAAAAAAAGGACTCATTAGAAAATGACCTCATTTTCAGTCTCAGTAGTGTGCGTAACAGTCTATGGCACTGACTTATGCATCGACTGAACAACTTTGTTACACACGCGCGTGCGCACACACACACACACACACACACACACACACACACACACACACACACACACACACACACACACACACACACACACACACACACACACACACACACACACACACACACACACACACACACACACACACACACACACACACACACACAGATTGAACATCAAGTATCATTTCAAGCGACCCTCAATTATATTAAATCATTTCACGGCCAAAAAAGATATATAAAAATGTACAAAAATTGTATTTACATGCGACACAAATAAGCACTGACCGCCGAAGGATTGAGGGAAAGGAAAGTCAAAATGGAAGCCCATAGAGATGACAGGGAGGCACCGCTCGCCAGCAGTGTCCACAGATGTTCCATCACCTGGCAGGCAGTGGGGGGGGGGGTTCGGCTGGTTGTCCAGCCACAGCTCTGCCGGTCCCGTCTGTCCTTCTGTTCTGGGCCACACGAGGGGGGCTCAGAGCGTCAGTTAAAACAAGTCTTGGTCCGAGCTGGAGTCTGACTCCTGGGTGTGGTCGGCCGAGGGCTGGGACGGGTAGGGCTGGGCCTGGTAGGGCTGGGACGGGTAGGGCTGGGCCGGGTAGGGCTGGGCCTGGTAGGGCTGGGCCTGGTAGGGCTGGGCCTGGTCCAGGTTCACGTAGGTCACCTTCAGGCTGATGTAGTGTTCTCCCTCCAGGCACGCCAAGATCTCCTGCACCATCTCCACCAGGGTCTGGAAGGGAGGCCTGGGCTCCGGCTCCGGGTTCCAGCATGCCAGCATGATGGAGAACCTTCCATGAAGGAGTGAATGCATGGATCAGTGAAGGTTCACGCTGAATAAAGACATTAAAGCTGCGGTTGTGAAGAGAGAGCCCCTCCCTTCATTCACACACCAGTGATCGATTCAACAAAGCAATCAGGGATGAGAGTCCCTCATTGGTCAGAAATGAGCTGGGAGCTCTGAAATCTAACCAATAGAAACAGACATTCACAGAGCAGTTCACCGAACTTCTAGCTGACGGATGGCGATGGAATTTCTAACAAATTAAACTGAAACGTAAATCTTAGCTCTTAAATCTCACCTACAGCAGCCCGTATGGGAAATGAATAAGTAAACAGTACCAATGATAACACGGCCAGTGGATTGGTACCAACAGTGCCAATGATATTAAAAGGAATTCATCATCCAAAATAAATGATCAGCATCCATCATCTCCCACAGCTTGGAATGCCGGGAGAAGGTCCGTCCATCCCTGGGGGAACATCAAGTGTGGTGCCAGATATCTCCGGGAGCTCACCACAACATCAGTGAATGCCGCATGCTTGGGACTGCGCTGGACAAATAATAAAACCTATATATGCCGACATGCTGTTGCTATTATTTCAGCTTGTTCCTGAAATTATCTCCAGAGATATCTTTTGTCAGTCATTCCATTGGGGCGTTCAATTCTAAACAGAAATGTTTGGCCTGCAGACCGAGCCGTTCACTGTATTCTCATCTGAATGCTTTGTGTTTGTGCAGCACATTCCCACAGGCCTGTGGAGGAGCCCAGGGGCCCTGAAGCACTCTTCTTACAGGGCGTCTGGACAGAACTGGGGCTGGGCCAGCCGCCGGCCCTTCAGCAGGTAGTTAGTGATGTCGTAGGGATCCACGTCAGGGTAGGGCGTGGCCCCTCTGGTCAGCAGCTCCCACAGCAAGACGCCAAACGACCACTGAGACACGGGACAGGGAACACAAGCACTCAACTTTCACCAGGAAGACAAACATACAGCAGACCACACGTGGCCCAGCCGGCCAGCCGGCCAGACTGCTCTCCTAAAGGGAGCTCACGTTGGCCTACGAAGCCCAGCCGGCCAGGCGAGCTGCTCGCTCTTCTCTCTTCACTCTTTCCATTAAAGTGAAGCAAAAAAACATTTTCTCTGTACAGATTTCTGCTTATCTTCTAACAGGGCTATTCTATTTATCTACTCCGGATTAAACAGTTCTGATTGCAGAGCAGATTGCGTCACTCTCCTTGGGCCCTGCCCAAGGAATGCAGCACTCCTTGTTCACCGTGAGCACAAACTCACCACTGATTACACGAGGGGGAAACGAAACTTGAGCTCACAGGATCACGCCGTCTCACAAGACGAGGCGGTGAGCACACTCACCACGTCTGACTTGGTGGTGAACTTCTGCGTTTGCAAGCTCTCGATGGCCATCCACTTGACGGGCAGCTTGGCCTTCTTGTGGTCTTGTATGCTGTAGTACTCCTTGTCGAATATGTCCCTGGCCATGCCAAAGTCCGCCACTTTCACCGTGAAGTTTTCGTCAAGCCTGAGAAGACGTTGGTTGTTGGGAGATAAACAGGAAGTGAAGCGGAGGAGGAACGACAGGGAGGAAGGCTCTATTTGGGGTTTAGATTACAAATGGATGTCATGTTCAGGACCAACATTTTAAATGGAGCTATAGCTTGAGTAAATACAAACGCAGACCACAGTAACAGAACAGGTTCAGTACGCATGCAGCAAGGCAACATGGCGATGGGATTCTGAGAAAGCACGTGGTTCATCGGAGGCCACTGAATATGAAATCTGAAGCCCAGTCCAAATGGGCCAGACTAAGTGTTGTGTTGAAGGAGGCCATGTCTGTGTTCACACAAGACTTCCTTGTGTGAATGCTGCTCTTCACACAGCAGTGCCGTGCAGTCTTGTGGCCATTTCCCAGAGTTACCTGTTTCTCTTGCTAATAATGCAATTGGAAAACAAATCTGTCCAAATCTGCCATGCTTGGACTCAGAAAGGATTTGCCGGCATTTCAATGGAGACTCCCCGTGCACACTGACTGTGTGTGGGAAAGTGTCTTTTACCTTTCATTCCTATGATAATGAGGAATATTCACACTTACATGCAGTTGCGTGCAGCCAGGTCTCTGTGCACAAACTTCTTCTGTGACAAGTACTCCATCCCCTTGGCCACCTGCAGGCCAAAGCCAACCAGGTCCTTCACAGTGGGGTTCTGCACAAACCAAATAGAATGAAAACCAGGGGAATTCAACAGCAGCGCCACACCACTTCTACCAATGAGACATCGGCTGGCCACGTTCCAACCATTATCATGTTGCTCAACTGGCGATGACTCACCCTCTTCTCAGACCTGACGAAGTGCCTCAAGTCTCCATGCTTCATGTAGGGCAGCACCACGAGGGGAAGTCCTTCAAGGGGCAGCATGATGCCCAGCAGGGAGAGGATGTTGGTGTGGTGGAAGCCCTTCATGATGATGCCCTCTCTGAGGAACAGGTCCACCTCCTCCACATCGTTGATCCCTGGGCAACAAACACAGCGCATCAGCCACACAGCGTCAGCCCATCTCTGGCTGAAGTGAGAGATGAAACAGGTGACATTCACATACTGTTCAGTGATTTGACAGCACAGTGAATCTCTTGGTCCTTGTGGTCCATCAGATAGCCATGGTACACCGTGCCAAAGTGACCTGCGTCAAAACGGGTTCAGGGTTATCGGGGATAGAGTCAAAGTGGAGAACTAAGTGACAACATCACTTCAAATGGGGGTCCCCACCCTCAGATCCCCACCCTCAGATCCCCACCCCCTGGGCAGTGCCTCACCTTTGCCGATGACCTGGCTGTCCTCCACCCTGAGCATCTCTGCAGGGATCAGCACATCTTTGACCTCCTCCAGAAGGTCGGGGTGAAGGCTCACCATGGACAGGGCCGGCTGCTGCAACAGGGGGAGGGAGGCGGCCCGGTCGTAGTTGGCCGCGTACCACGGGCCCTGGAACACCATCCCCCCTGAGCCCGACGTCTGGCAAGACAGATCTGCTGGGCAAACGGGAGGACGGGAATGAAGGCTGCGGAACTTCAGAGAACATATTTTAGCGAGTGGCCAAGCCGGTGAGCTCGGGGTCATGGATGCTTCGGGGTGCCGGTACTTCTTCGGTAGTCTCCGGTAGGCGACGTGTCGGCGTTGTTGCCCACGTGACTCCGCGCGGACATCCGAGACAGCCGGAACTCCACTTTGTCTGGATGAGTGACGGAACACGGGATGAGAACCCAACAAAGGAAACGAACGAGGGCTCAACGATTCATAATGCTGTTATTGTTCCCGGGAGCCGAAGCAGTTACTCCAGTCCAGGAACGTCTCACCTTTTTTCACCTTCCTGAGCCGGGTCATCACAAACAAGGCCAGGCCGGCCCCCACAACCAGCGCCGCCACGATGCCCAGCACGATGCCAGCGATGATGGTGGTGCTGTTGTTGTCCGCCTCAAACACCGTGCCGATGTCTGTAACATTGCCGTTCACGGAGACCTACAGCAGCCACGGAGACAGCGGTTCACGACCACACAGAGTCCCTGGACGTCCGGACCCAACAGACGGTCACGCCCCGACCACACAGAGTCCCTGGACGTCCGGACCCAACAGACGGTCACGCCCCGACCACACAGAGTCCCTGGACGTCCGGACCCAACAGACGGTCACGCCCCGACCACACACAGTCCCTGGACGTCCGGACCCAACAGACGGTCACGCCCCGACCACACAGAGTCCCTGGACGTCCGGACCCAACAGACGGTCACGCCCCGACCACACAGAGTCCCTGGACGTCCGGACCCAACAGACGGTCACGCCCCGACCACACACAGTCCCTGGACGTCCGGACCCAACAGACGGTCACGCCCCGACCACACAGAGTCCCTGGACGTCCGGACCCAACAGACGGTCACGCCCCGACCACACAGAGTCCCTGGACGTCCGGACCCAACAGACGGTCACGCCCCGACCACACACAGTCCCTGGACGTCCGGACCCAACAGACGGACGACGGCGATCCTCACCTGGACGGGGAGTCCTTCCGGGGGTATTTCCAAGTTCTTTGGGATTCTGCAGGTGAGCTCGTTGGTCAAGACACGGACATGGCAGTCCTCACCGCCGATCGTCATGGTGATCTTCATACACAGGTCCACTGCGTTCAGATTGTAATGCTGTTAGAGACACAACATGTCTCGTGTTAGAAGGCATTATCTTAGTGGGGCGACACCATCTAGGGAGGATGACTGTAATGGTAGAAGTGATTCATGGCTGAGCGGTGGGAGGTGGGGGGTGGGGGGCATGGCGGTGGGGGGCGGGGGGGCATGGCGGTGGGGGGCGGGGGCATGGCGGTGGGGGGCGGGGGCATGGCGGTGGGGGGCGGGGGGGCATGGTGGAGGGGGGCGGGGGGGCATGGCGGTGGGGGGCGGGGGCATGGCGGTGGGGGGCGGGGGGGCATGGCGGTGGGGGGCGGGGGCATGGCGGTGGACGTACGTGCAGTGACACTTCGTTCTGTCCCGGGTTCAGGCGCAGGACGCGGTCCTCGTTCTCAAAGGGGATGGGGCCGGCGTCGGGGTGGTAGTCGAAGCGCTTGTTCCACAGCCGCTTGGCTCCGTCCATGTCCAAGAACAGCAACCCAACCTCTGACTTCTCGTCTGAACTGTCTCCTGGCAGGACTGGCGCCAGGCACTCCATGTGTGTGGCGTTCACTTTGCCATCGCACACCTGAATTGTTCCCACAAGTGATGCATTTAGCCGTTTTTTTCCTTGCACTAACCTACCAAGACAAATTCTCACTTCATGTGGGGAATTGCATTCTTGGCAATAAATCCCATTTTGATTGTGATGGAACAATATCCAAACAGTTACAAATAAAACCAGCTCCAAAGACATGTTATATTGAGTCTCTACTCAACATTGTTGACCGCCGCCTCACCCGTTTGTAGGTGTCCTGGGGTCGACCTTTGACCTGGTAGTGGACCTCCTTGTTCTGCACAGAGTCAAGGTTCCTGCCTTCCACCAGCAGCTTGGAGCCGCTGCAGGGAAATCCAAGCAAACACAATCAGTGTTTTCCCTCCGCAAACGTCCCAATGACAGGGCCTTCAGATCACTGTTGTCTCCTTGACTTGTTAAACCCTCTCAGTATCAGCTCCAGGTCCTTCAGGTCCTTCAGGTCCATCAGGTCCATCAGGTCCTACCTCCTGTAGCTGCACTGGGGATGAATGGCGGTGATCACTGGGTCGTCCCGGTAACTGAATGTCTTCTGGGGGGACACCAGGAAGTTGTCGATGAAGAACAGGACCTGGACGTCCCCCGCGGGGGCGCTGGAGGGCCCAGAGACACACAGCACCGAGGACACGTTGTCCCTCACTTCAGTGGTGCTGGAGGACAGAGAGGAGAGTGATGGGAGGTCACCGGGCCCTGGTTCCACACAGCCAGGGTACAACAAACCTGGCTGTGTGGAACCAATCAGTCTTTCCGGCGGCCCGACATGTTGGGCATGTGACATGCAGAAGCCGTATGTATGTGTGTGTAAACACTGGCTGACCAGCAACACGTGCATTATGGGATGGCTCAGTTTGATTCACTACAGGAGGAGAATGGGGTCCGAGCATCATTTGTGGTGATTTCCTGCAGAATGTACTTGATTCCTTGTCTAACTTGTTCGAACCTCCAATCAAACCTTAAAAATATTTTGCATTAAAAAAATAAGCGAAAGATTCTCCTAATGTAAAACAAAAGGTTGAATTGTATTAAATGTTAAACGTTTTGTTAGTGTTGAATCAATACAAATGGAACACTCAAGGCATGTGTGTAAATATTGAAATCATTTTGGGGAACATTTTAGGGCAAAAAATATTAGCCACGTTAGCCAAATGTTATCCACCCCAGCCCCAACCCATGACCCCAGCCAGGACATGAGACCATGTTACCTCTGGATGGCACCCAGGACATGAGACCATGTTACCTCTGGATGGCACCCAGGACATGAGACCATGGTTACCTCTGGATGGCACAGTTGATTCCACCAAAGGACACACTTCTTTGAATCCCAGAGTTAAGATGGCTGCCGGTCAGGGTGATCAGGGTCCCTCCGGCCTTGGGTCCGTAGTCCGGCCTCACATCGGTGACACTAGGGACCTGGAGGGGGTGAAGAACAACAGTGTTCTACCAGGTGGCGTCACATGACCTCGGCCTTTGCAGAACCAAGTCTTTAACCAAGTCTTCTCTGCATCTCCACGGCCACCGTGTGGAAGAATGGATCCTAATAATGATATCATAAACTATATACCCTTCTACTACTAGTTCATTTGAAAGTTCATTGTAAAGTATCCTTGCGCCTAGAGAACACTCCCTTCCACTCTTGTATTGAAACATATTATGACAGTATTCACATCACGACTGTAGGCCCAACCAATCTACTGACTTCTTTACTGAGTATTCATGTCATGTCCACTCCCGTAATAGTGTATTAGAAATGAACCATCCTCTTACTGTACCGGAGTATGTAGAACAGGAACTCCCATTGAATTCTATGGACAATGACCTGCTCAGTTCACAGATGGGCTGTCACTCCCTTCACCTTTGTTGTGCTAACTTCTGACCTCAAATCCTTTGTTGTTCCTGCCCACAATGTGAACGTCTCTCAGAGTGGTGTGCATGACCCTCTGAAGACGGCTGGTGAGTGCTGCCTGCGTCCCCCCGTGATCCTGCTCTGATGAAGAGCTCTGCTGTCAGGACCTCTCACCACGAAGGAGAACCCTGGGGCCTGCGCTCGGCCTTCGATGGAGTAGCGGCCCGACACCTTCCCCTCGTGCACATCCACGGTGACGGTGAGCGCCTGGGTGGGAGTGTCCCTCTGGTGGCGGACCTTACACACCAGCCTGGGGTACCGGGTCACATACTGGGTCACATACTGGGTCACATAATGGGTCACATACCGGTCACACACTGGGTCACACACTGGTTCACATACCGGGTCACACACTGGGTCACATACCGGGTCACATACCGGGTCACATACCGGTCACACACTGGGTCACATACCGGGTCACATACCGGGTCACATACCGGTCACACACTGGGTCACATACCGGTCACATACTGGGTCACACACCGGGTCACACACCGGGTCACACACTGGGTCACATACTGGGTCACATACCGGGTCACACACCGGGTCACACACCGGGTCACACACTGGGTCACATACTGGGTCACATAATGGGTCACATACCGGGTCACATACCGGGTCACATACCGGTCACACACTGGGTCACATACCGGGTCACATACCGGGTCACATACCGGGTCACATACCGGGTCACATACCGGTCACACACTGGGTCACATACCGGGTCACATACCGGGTCACATACCGGTCACATACCGGGTCACATACCGGTCACATACTGGGTCACACACCGGGTCACACACCGGGTCACACACCGGGTCACACACTGGGTCACATACTGGGTCACATACCGGGTCACACACTGGGTCACACACTGGGTCACATACCGGGTCACACACCGGGTCACACACCGGGTCACACACTGGGTCACATACCGGGTCACATACCGGGTCACATACCGGGTCACATACCGGGTCACACACCGGGTCACATACCGGGTCACACACTGGGTCACATACCGGGTCACATACCGGGTCACACACCGGGTCACATACCGGGTCACACACTGGGTCACACACTGGGTCACATACCGGGTCACATACCGGGTCACATACCGGGTCACATACCGGGTCACACACCGGGTCACATACCGGGTCACACACTGGGTCACATACCGGGTCACACACTGGGTCACATACCGGGTCACATACCGGGTCACATACCGGGTCACATACCGGGTCACATACTGGGTCACATACCGGGTCACACACTGGGTCACACACCGGGTCACATACCGGGTCACACACTGGGTCACATACCGGGTCACACACTGGGTCACATACCGGGTCACATACCGGGTCACATACTGGGTCACATACCGGGTCACATACCGGGTCACACACTGGGTCACATACCGGGTCACACACCGGGTCACACACCGGGTCACACACTGGGTCACACACCGGGTCACATACCGGGTCACACACCGGGTCACATACCGGGTCACATACTGGGTCACACACTGGGTCACATACCGGGTCACATACCGGGTCACACACTGGGTCACATACTGGGTCACACATCACATTATTCAGCGGAAGCTTTTCTCCACAGCGACTTAAGAGCATCACCCATGGAGATCACACCCAGAAATTAAGAATCATGTGATGAATTGAATAAGCTGCTTCTATTTAATAATAATAATAATAATAATAGACGGTTGAGAGTGGAAGATGGAAAGAGATACTCAGATAAACATTACGCATAAACACCAACACATTAAAGAAATAAACTATAGAAAATCCACATAGCAAGACATGAGCCACCATATAAAGTACATAAAAGCACATATATGTGTGCGTTTGATTTAATAGTGTTAGGGAATGACGAGTAGTGACCTCCATTAATTAACACCATATTGACATATCTTCACTTTTGGTTTTTACATTTGGTATTTTGAAGGGGCTTACTTTCTGCTCTTGGTGGACAGGACGACACATGGGGTCCCAGAGCCCACCAGAACTCGGTGGGTCTTGTCACTGAGGGCAGCTGGTGCTGAAGGGGACTGAAAATCCCAGCCACACAACGTCAGCTCTGACTCAGACCCAGTTGGTGCCGTCTTGGGAAAAAACTGCAAAGTAACAGAGAATGTGGACGATAATCGTGAGTGACTTCATGGGCTGTTAAATAATCTCTGGGTGTCACTTCCCTGGCATTGCACAACTTAGAGTGGAACTTTAGAGCAGAACTGCCCCTGAGCTCAACCACCAGTCTCCCACCAAACTCTGCATGTGCCGTTTCTCTTTATTCAAATGGTTCTTGACTACGAGAGGAATAACAAAACAACAACAAATACTCTGGACTCCACTGATTTGGACTCCATTTCAACAAGCTACAACGTGCAGAGGTCTAGTCCAAGCTGAGGCACAGGGGGGGGGGCTGGAGATTTACACAGGAAGAGAGAGCATGTGTGTGTTTCTATTGGGTGTTCGGCCAGGCACTCGGGTGAGGCCCTCAATTCAGCCTTTCAGACTCGCTCAGCTCAGGCCTGGCAGTTATCAGGCCTCTCAGTGTTAGAGAGGCCTGATAACTCATTGGTAACAAGTCCAGTTACCAACTGGACTTATGAGTGGAAGTACTCAGCTAAGAGTGGGACCTTAACCATGCTGTTAAAGGAAAACGCCACCGTTTGTCCATACTGAACTACGTTCTTCAACCCAATTAAGTATGGTTACACAAAATGAAACATGCCAATTTTCTAAGCAGATAAAAAAGGATAACTATAATGTATGGCGAAATAACACCTGGGAGCACTTTGACGTCTGCAGTAATATCATCACTCCTAAAAGACCCTCTCCCCCTCCCCCTGTTACTTCCATCAATAGAACCAACGTGACTCTTTACTTCTACTACTACAGGTAGTGCAGGCGACGGCGTGCAGGTCACGTTGGTTCTATTGACAGAAGTAACAGGGGGAGGGGGAGAGGATCTTTTAGGAGTGATGATATTACTGCGCCGACGTCAAAGTGCTCCCAGGTGTTATTTCGCCATACATTATAGTTATCCTTTTTTATCCGCTTAGAAAATTGCCATGTTTCATTTTGTGTAACCATACTTGGGTCATGTAACTACTCATGTAACCGTATTTAAATAGGGAAAACGTGGAAGTGCTTGGTTGCTTCTTACTTTACCCCGTTTGGATCCTAAGGAATATACTGGGCCAAGCTACATGCAGCGCTGCGCTCCAGAGCGATTGAGTGTACGCACAAAGGCGAGAGAGGTATATATCATATCGTCTAAGATCAGGGAAGAACGTAGTTCAGTATGGACAAACCGTGGTGTTTTCCTTTAACATGGCGTAATGTTAACATGGCATAATGATAACATGGCGTAATGTTAACATGGCATAATGATAACATGGCGTAATGTTAACATGGCGTAATGTTAACATGGCGTAATGTTAACATGGCGTAATGTTAACATGACGTCATGTTAAGAGAAAGCAATGTAATTGCGGTGTATTTCTACATTTTATTGGGTTAAGAGGATGCTGGGATCTTCTGAAAGCATTTTAATAGC
>JAXIVH010000008.1:2582975-2600929 GCA_036785325.1 Urophycis tenuis
AGTTGTTGAGCGGCTGGCCTCGCTCGCCCACCATGGTGAAGGCCCCGTACAGCAGCATCTTCTCCGTGTCCACGCCCAGCTGCACGGCCAGGGCCCGGCCCAGCGGGCCGTAGTGGGCCGCCTGCAGAACGCTGTACACGTACACCACGTCCCGGTGCTCCTTACCGCCACGCCGCCGCCGCCGCTTGGGCTCGTAGCGGCACTCCAGAACCACCTCGCGGTACATCCAGGCCTCTGGGATCAGCACCGGCAGCCGGCCCAGCCGGGTCTGCAGGGGGGAGCCGGGCCGGTGCGGGTCCTCCCTCTGCAGGGACAGGAAGTACACATACTCCCCGGTGGAGAAGGAGTAGACGTAGTCCACGGGGTAGGAGGCCCGTAGGTGGGGCAGCACCGTCAGCCCCCTCATCACCATGTGGAAGCCGTCCTCCGTGGCCAGCGGCCGCAGCACCGACAGCGACTTGCGGGGGAAGCTCCGCGCCACGCGCTCGTCCACCGTGGCGGCCACGAAGAAGAGGGTGGTGCGGCCCTGCTCCACCGCCGTCACCCTGGTGCCCAGCGGGCTGGCCAGGCAGTCGGGGCAGTCGTCCTGAGTGTTGCCCCCGCCCCGGTACAAGCACTGGGGCTCAGGGCTCAGCGCGCTGATGTCCAGGAAGGAGCAAGCTCCCTGCCGTGTGCTCCCACAGTAGTACAGGTAGGGCAGGTGAGTGCCGGCCGGGTCCAGGAGGAGAACCTCGTTGTCCGTGTCCTCGGAGCCCGACGGCGCCGTGGCGTTGCACGGCCCGCACCCGCCGCAGTCCCGGTCGTCCACGGGCCCGGTCGGAACCTGCCATATCCTATCCAGGCGATTGTTCAAGGCCTGGATCACGTTCTGGGAGGCGATGTACACCTCGTGCAGGATCCCACTGGCCTGGATGTTCTGAATGGGGCTGGCCGCGTGGAAATGAGGCAGAGAGTAGTTGAGGTTAAAGTCCACCTGGGGACGCGGGGCGGTGGGACAGGTGGGCGGCGCGGCGGCGGCAGCCTGCATCCAAGCGCATGCTGTCAGCAGGGAGACCCAGGCTAGCATCTCCTCGCCCTCCGCTCCGGCGTTACCTAGACGACTGGCCTATCCACCCCAACATTCCCCAGACCAGCAGCAGATCTGTGCGGGAAACAGGGAGGAGGGGCCGGCGGGTCAGTGATGCTGCAGCTGAGACTCACCAGACACTAGACAGCAGACATGACTCACGGTACTAAACACGGTAACTACCAGGGGACCGTCACGCCAGGCACATTTACATTGCACTCAAAGACAACTTGTTTATAATAACTTTATTAGGATAAGCCAAGGTTGTTTAATTCAAGAAATTCAACTGTGGCACTGATAACAGGACAGAAAAAGTCTGTCCCACATAGTCGAAGGTTCTGTCCGCCACATGACTGTGTATGAAACACAGTGTTGGGGTTCAAAGCAAAGAAAAACTGACAAGATGCGACATGACCGGCCATGCAGACTATGGAAATGTACAGACTCGGTAACGCTGTAAATATTTCTTCAGGGTTGTCATGTTGGGTTCCGTAACAATGTCTCGGAAAATTATTTTAAGTCCAAATGTCCCCCCCCCCCCCCCCCTCGCTTTCCCGGTTAGGTCTACAAATATGTGAGAATAAGCCTTGTGTGATGCAACGTGTACTTTTGCACTAGTTCGGTGTACCGTTCATGGAAAAGGTTAACCAGAGAAAGTCAACACGAAAACCACTTTATGGAGGACATCCAAATGGTTACGAAAGTGGTCGTCGCCGTTGTAATTACGAACAGACTGCTCTCTTAGGCACGTTTTCACAGGATAAGTTGTAACAAGTTCAGTTAATATGGTCTGTTCTGAACGCAAGTAATAAACGATTCATCGGTTTCAAAACGAATCGGTCTTAAACTCTAGAATGTTATTTCGCTTACCTCATTCAAAAAAAAAACCACAGGCCTCGATCAGTGTGGCGTCCGAAAAGAGTCCGAGATGTGATTTGACGCAGGGACTTTGGTTGACAGTCAGCACTGAGGCGCCTCCGTCCAGCTCAGTGAAATAACGCAGCCTTGAACTCACCTGACGGCGTGAACGCGCCGCCCCGCCCGCAACAAGGAAGTCACGCTGGGACAATTGCGAAATTCCCCCATTTAAGCAACATCCACCATTTGCATCACAAATTGCGCACGATTTTCCATTCACCAGATCATGATGATGATGATGAAAAAACAGACAAGGACAGCAGCGCCTGGTCTCCGTCTCCTCGGGACTCCTGCCTCACTCCACCCCCACCCCGCAGCACCCACAGCACCCATTCGAACCAAGTTGTCACACATTCGTTTTGAATGTCACAATGACAATGATAATGATAATGATAATAATGATGTTTCAAAAGTCAAAAGTTGGGAAAGCGGGAGCTGTTGTAGAAAAGTTATTTTTCTTTCTAGCTTTTTTCTTCTTTTCCACTACAAACATTTGCGTTCATGCGGAGCACTCACAGCTGTCACAGGAAGAACAAGAATAACATCAACTTAAAAAAATGTTCCCTCTCCCTAAATCCTTATCTGGCTCATTGGCTCATGTTAGGAGAGGAGCGTCATGCAGCCAGATGTTGCTCGGCGCAGTACGCCTTCAGAGGTTACTCCGGAGGTCATGGCTGGGTGCTTGTAAAGAGGCCACTCGGTAGACGTCATAGTAACGCAGGAACAGGAAGGCATGCCCTGCAGATTCCCACATCGTGCACGCGTATTCTTCTGTCCTTATATTGTGCATTGTGTAAGAAACGCGTTATGACTGTTATATCGTAGGCTAATTACCGACACTATGTACACGTATGCACTTTTTAAGGAAAATTGTATATCTTTTTTTGCATGTTTGTATTATATATTGGCAAATTTTGGGCGACCATCCATTTGCCAATAACAATTTAAAATAACATACTTTAGTCATTCCCAGTCAGCACACTTTTGGCTCTAGCACTAAATTAATACAAAAGTGATTAAATGCATAGAATAATGAGAAGATTGAGAAGAGGAAATAACATACGCTAGTGACGTTAGAAAGGCTTTCGGCTTCTCCGCAGACGACAACCAGTTGTCGTACAGCGCCCCCTGCTGCTCAGGACGAGGCGCTGCATGACAACCAGTTGTCGTACAGCGCCCTCTGCTGGTCAGGACGAGGCGCTGCATGACAACCAGTTGTCGTACAGCGCCCCTGCTGGTCAGGACGAGGCGCTGCAGGTTTGCACACAATCGAAAGTGAAACTATTTATTCATTCGGTTTCACAGAATCCAGATTTGATCTAAACGTATTGTTGTTGCACTTCGCTGGTCAAAAAAGTTTACATTCAAGGGTTTGACGATGTCGACATTTGAAGACATTGACGAGGGCTTGTACTCCCGGCAGCTGTGAGTATATAAAAACAACCTTTATGTACCTGCAGGATGGACAACATAATAACATATTATATGCACCTTGGGGGAACTTGTATGCAGCAAGTTCAACAGAATGCTAAATGAGCATGGACGGATCAAGGGCCTAGGCCCACATATAATGTATTGTAATCAAATAATGTATTGTGATAATTTATTGTAAGCACATAATTTATTATATTATGCACACATCATGTTTCGATCACACACACATACCTGTGGTTGATTAGCTAAACCCAGAAGAGTGTCACTCTCTCATGCCACCATTTAAAGTCCTGCCTTTAAAGGAAGGACACTCCTGGGGTGTTGAAGCTGCTGGTAACCCGGGCGTCGTGTCATTGTGACGTCACCATGTGCTCAGGTACGTGCTGGGGCCCGAGGCCATGCTGAGGATGGCCCAGAGCGACGTGCTGATCGCTGGCCTGCGGGGTCTGGGGGTGGAGGTGGCCCACAACGTGATCCTGTCGGGGGTGAGGTCCGTCACGGTCCAGGACCAGGGCGTGGCCGTGTGGCCCGACCTGACCTCCCAGGTACAACGGAGCTCTGCATCACGCTGTGCTTTGGCTTCAGGGGGATCGGACCTGAGACTTTCCCTTCCTGTTCTCTCGACAGTTTTTCCTGCGCGAGGCGGATCTTGGGCAGAACCGGGCCACGTGTTCCCTCCCGCGGCTGTCCAGCCTTAACCACCACGTGAAGGTGTCGGCCCACACCGGTCCACTGAGTGAAGACATGCTGCTGCAGTACCAGGTACCGCCTGGGGCCTTCAGCCTGACCGCCATGGAACAGGAAACACAAGGGAAGTGACCTTCTGTGTGTCTTCTGGTTCTGCTCTCTAGGTGGTGGTTCTCACCAACTCCACGCTGGAGGAACAGAAGCGTTTGGGGAACCACTGCCACGCCCATGGGATCCAGTTCATTGTGGTCGACACCAAGGGCCTCTGCGGGTGAGGAGGTTATGCATGTTACTATAACATCTCTGAAGTGAGTATAACATGCTGACATTTGAGAGTTGAGGAGAGACAGGGCAGGGCAGAGAGAAGGCCATTTCTCCACCAATGAGAAACGTTGCATGTCTCACACCTGTGATTGACGGGCAAGATGGACTCCCTGATCCAATCAGGGGAGAGATGCCCTGATTGGTTCAGAGAAGAGAAGGCCTTGTTTGACAGAAATGAGGCGGTCTTAATTGTCTCATACAGAGGCAGGGGCAGTTTAACCACATGATCACATGATCACATGATGCTTTATTTCAGTCAGCTGTTCTGTGACTTTGGCGAGGAGTTCACCGTGCTGGACAGCGATGGCGAGACGCCGGCGACCGCAATGATTGATTACATCACCAAGGTGACATGTGCTACTCCTCGTGGTGACCTTGTTCACACTGTTCAGAGTAAAGGAACAAAGTGATGATTGATGACATCACCAAGGTGACATGTGCTACTCCTCTGGGTTTGTTCACACTGTTCAGAGTAAAGGAACAAAGTGATGATTGATGACATCACCAAGGTGACATGTGCTACTCCTCTGGGTGACCTTGTTCACACTGTTCAGAGGAACAAAGTGCATGTCTACTGTAACCACAGGCAGAGTTACCTGCTGGGATAGGAACACAAAGGACACCCTTCTCTACCTTGGTGTGCGTTGGTCTCCCCTTCAGGGTGCTCCTGGCCTGGTGAACTGCGTGGAAGAAGATAGCTATGGCTTTCCAGAAGGCTGCAAGGTGTCCTTCTCAGATGTTCGTGGCATGCCGGAGCTCAACGACATGGGTCCTCAGGAGATCAGAGTCATCGGTACGTCCATGTTGTCCACAATGCCACACCTGCAGTCATTAGCTGTTAGCTGTTAGCGTTCAGAGCATCCCTCTGTATTGACACACGGAGAACATCAGCCTCGCTGCAATGTGTTGCTGACCTGACATGTGAACTCTTCACCCAGACGGTCACACGTTCGCCATCTGCAACACATCTGGCTTCTCGGCGTACGGCCGTGGCGGCGTGGTCACCGAGGTCAAAGAGCACCGCACTCTCCGCTTCGTACGTATGCAGAGCTCCACGCCACGGAGGCCGCCACCGGAGATCACATGACACAGCGTGGTGGAGAAAGGAGCTTTCTGCTCACTGCGAAACCCTCTCCACAGAAACGGCTGGAGGAGGCGCTGGGGGACAGTGAGCTGCTGGTCATGACGGATTACGGGAAGGTGGCCCGGCACCAGACCCTGCATCTGGCCTTCCAGGGCCTCCACGCCTTCGTGAGGAAGCACCAACGGCTGCCCCTAGCCAGGTCTCAGGTAGGTGTTGGAGCTTCACGTGTCTGGAGGAGAAGGTGCCATCACGTGTCATCATGTCATTGTTTATGAGCAAGTTAGGGGCGGGGCATCTTGTCAAGTATACCGCCGCATTGGGTTTTGAACTGGCACCCTTTGGACGGGATGGGAGTCAACAGCACCCTGACAGCTGCACACTGCTCCGTCGACGTGTGCGTGTTGTTTGTGTTGTGTGTGTGTTGTGTGTGTGTGTTTTGTGTGTGTGTGTGTGTGTTGTGTGTGTATTGTGTGTGTTGTGTGTGTGTTGCATGCGTGTTGTGTGTGTGTTGTGTGTGTGTGTTGTGTGTGTTGTGTTTGTTGTGTGTGTGCGTGTGTGTTGTGTGTGTGTTGCGTGCTTGTTGAGTGTGTGTTGTGTGTGTTGTGTGTGCGTGTGTGTGTGGACTCCTGACTCGAGGCCCGGTTCTGCCCGGTTCTTCCCGGTTCTTCCCGGTTCTGTGTGTGACAGGAGGATGCTGCTGAGCTGCTGGAGGAGGTGCAGGCACTGAACGCCACGGCCCAGCTGCAGTCCCTGGACCAGGACCTGGTTCTGGCGCTGGCCCGCACAGCCCGGGGGGACCTGGCCCCACTCAACGCCTTCATGGGAGGAGTCGCTGCACAGGAAGTGCTGAAGGTAACTTCCTGTAGTTTTACATGGATATGTTTTTATGTTTACTTTTCTCAATTTGTATATATATATATATATATATATATATATATATATATATATATATATATATATATATATATATATATATATAGGCTATACAGTATATTGTATATTTATATATAAATCAAAATAGATGTATAAATATAGAAAAATAGGAAAATCAAACCCTGTTGTAAAAACATAAGTACATTTTTAAAAAATGATTATTTGATATGGAATACCGTTTGTAGCCGCTGTCATTGGATCTGATCTGACACGGCCCTTGTTGTTATATTTGTCTGTTGCAGGCATGCAGTGGGAAGTTCACCCCTCTTCAGCAGTGGCTGTATTTTGATGCACTGGAATGTCTCCGCAAAGAGGAAGACGACGAAGAGGAGCAAATGAGTGGCAGCACCTTTTCATCTGTAAAACATTTTAGACATTTAAAATGTACTTACTCAGCGTTTGGCTTCCTGGTTGGATATGTCTGACGTCCCCATCATTGTCTCTGTAGAGTGGCTCCAGGTATGATGGCCAGATCGCTGTGTTTGGCTCCAAATTCCAGGAGCGACTCGGGAAGCTGAAGTACTTTCTGGTACGTGCGTTTCCCACAGTAATCCAGCAGAGGGCGAACTGTTCATTTAAATGCAGTACTGCAAGTGTAGGCTGATGCCAAGTGCTGACACATGCAGGAAGAGGCTGCTGTTCATGTGGCATTTCCTGTTAGTTTTAGTGTGAGACCTGCAACACTCTTTCTGCTGTTTCCCGTGTCATGTGTGTGTGTGTGTGTGTGTGTGTGTGTGTGTGTGTGTGCGTGCGTGCGTGCGTGTGGGTGTGTGTGTGTGTGTGTGTGTGTGTTCGCACTTGAGTGTCTGCACGTGTGAGTGTGTGTGTGTGTGTGTCGAGGGACGACTTGCAGTGTAACGGTCCACCTCAGGTATCCGTGGTAGTTGACACCTCCCTGGACGTCTGCTGTCTCAGGTGGGAGCCGGCGCCATCGGCTGTGAGCTGCTGAAGAACTTTGCCCTGATGGGCCTGGGGGCCGGCGCCGGGGGCCACCTCACCGTCACCGACATGGACTCCATCGAGCGCTCCAACCTGAACCGCCAGCTGCTCTTCAGGTCCCGGGACGTCGGGGTACGAGCCGCGGGGCCCCGCCCCTCCCCGCGCCACAGGTCACTGAGGGGGGAGGGGCCCCGCACAGCCCCGCGCCAGAGGGCACTGAGAGGGGAGGGGCCCCGCAGAGCACAGCCCCGCGCCAGAGGGCACTGAGGGGGAGGGGCCCCGCAAAGCACAGCCCCGCGCCACAGGGCACTGAGGGGGGAGGGGCCCCGCAGAGCAGAGCCCCGCGCCACAGGGCACTGAGGGGGAAGGGGCCCCACAGAGCAGAGCCCCGCGCCACAGGGCACTGAGGGGGGAGGGGCCCCGCAGAGCACAGCCCCGTGCCACAGGGTATTGAGGGGGGAGGGGCCCCGCAGAGCACAGCCCCGCGCCACAGGGCACTGAGGGGGGAGGGGCCCCGCAGAGCAGAGCCCCGCGCCACAGGGCACTGAGGGGGGAGGGGCCACGCAGAGCACAGCCCCGCGCCACAGGGCACTGAGGGGGGAGGGGCCCCGCAGAGCACAGCCCCGCGCCACAGGGCACTGAGGGGGGAGGGGCCCCGCAGAGCAGAGCCCCGCGCCACAGGGCACTGAGGGGGGAGGGGCCCCGCACAGCCCCACGCCACAGGGCACTGAGGGGGGAGGGGCCCCGCAGAGCCCCGCGCTCACGTCAGGCTTTGTTTGTACATTTCACACACGGGGAAACACAGGGTGCTTCACGCAGGGGAACCACAACATATGAATATGCATTCCAACAGTTGTTTGTGCGGTTCAGAGGAATCAGTGGATATACAAATCTCACAATGTGCAAACACACACCTGCACACACACACACACACACGCATGTGTGCACACACACACACACACACACAAACACACTCAGTGATCTTTGAGATGGACTGCAGTGGTTTGTGACTTGCCTTTAGCAGTGTTCAGTGCTCTCTCAGGACAGACTGTGATGGACGACTGTGATGGCCAACCAAACGCTTTGGTTTTACAGTTGTGTAGTCCTCCCGTTTCTATGTCAGTGGTTTAGTTTAGTCTTCTCATGATGAATCACCCAGGATGTCGTTTCTTTTCTTGTATTGCTCACCGCATGGCGTTCACATCACGGCACGCCATGTGTCCACGTGTCTGTGTGTCCCTGTGTCTGTGTGTCCCTGTGTCTGTGTGTCCCTGTGTCTGTGTGTCCACGTGTCTGTGTGTCTGTGTGTCCACGTGTCTGTGTCTGTGTGTCCCTGTGTCTGTGTGTCTGTGTGTCCGTGTGTCCCTGTGTACCTGTGTCCGTGTGTCCCTGTGTCTGTGTGTCCGTGTGTCCCTGTGTCTGTGTGTCCCTGTGTCTGTGTGTCTGTGTGTCTGTGTGTCCGTGTGTCCCTGTGTGTCCGTGTGTCCCTGTGTCTGTGTGTCCCTGTGTCTGTGTGTCCGTGTGTCCCTGTGTCCCTGTGTCTGTGTGTCCCTGTGTCTGTGTGTCTGTGTGTCCCTGTGTCCGTGTGTCCCTGTGTCCCTGTGTCTGTGTGTCTGTGTGTCCCTGTGTCTGTGTGTCCCTGTGTCTGTGTGTCCCTGTGTCTGTGTGTCCCTGTGTCTGTGTGTCCGTGTGTCCCTGTGTCTGTGTGTCCCTGTGTCTGTGTGTCCCTGTGTCTGTGTGTCTGTGTGTCCCTGTGTCTGTGTGTCCCTGTGTCTGTGTGTCTGTGTGTCCCTGTGTCTGTGTGTCTGTGTGTCCCTGTGTCTGTGTGTCCCTGTGTCTGTGTGTCCGTGTGTCCCTGTGTCTGTGTGTCCCTGTGTCTGTGTGTCCACGTGTCTGTGTGTCTGTGTGTCCACGTGTCTGTGTCTGTGTGTCCCTGTGTCTGTGTGTCTGTGTGTCCGTGTGTCCCTGTGTACCTGTGTCTGTGTGTCCCTGTGTCTGTGTGTCCGTGTGTCCCTGTGTCTGTGTGTCCCTGTGTCTGTGTGTCCCTGTGTCTGTGTGTCCCTGTGTCTGTGTGTCCACGTGTCTGTGTGTCTGTGTGTCCACGTGTCTGTGTCTGTGTGTCCCTGTGTCTGTGTGTCTGTGTGTCCGTGTGTCTGTGTGTCCCTGTGTCTGTGTGTCCCTGTGTCTGTGTGTCCGTGTGTCCCTGTGTCTGTGTGTCCCTGTGTCTGTGTGTCCCTGTGTCTGTGTGTCTGTGTGTCTGTGTGTCCGTGTGTCCCTGTGTCCCTGTGTCTGTGTGTCCCTGTGTCCCTGTGTCTGTGTGTCCCTGTGTCTGTGTGTCTGTGTGTCCGTGTGTCCCTGTGTCTGTGTGTCTGTGTGTCCCTGTGTCTGTGTGTCTGTGTGTCCGTGTGTCCCTGTGTCTGTGTCTGTGTGTCCCTGTGTCTGTGTGTCCCTGTGTCTGTGTGTCTGTGTGTCCGTGTGTCTGTGTGTCCCTGTGTCCCTGTGTCCCTGTGTCTGTGTGTCTGTGTGTCCCTGTGTCTGTGTGTCTGTGTGTCCGTGTGTCTGTGTGTCCCTGTGTCCCTGTGTCCCTGTGTCTGTGTGTCCCTGTGTCCCTGTGTCTGTGTGTCTGTGTCTGTGTGTCCGTGTGTCCGTGTGTCCCTGTGTCTGTGTGTCCCTGTGTCTGTGTGTCCACTCCGGTCTCTGATGGAGAACTCTGTCCCCCCTCACTCGGTGGTCCCGGCAGAAGATGAAGTCCACGGTGGCGGTGGCGGCGGTGCGGGAGATGAACCCGCAGGTGAACATCACGGCCCACCAGAACCGCCTGGACCCGGACAGCGAGGGCGTGTACGACGGTGTGTTCTTCAGGGATCTGGACGGCGTGGTGGCAGCACTGGACAATGTGGAGGCCCGTGAGTCCGGCTGATGATCTCATCTCATAACTCAATGTGAACACTGCTCTGCACTGCCAAGGAGCGTGATCTATACCACCATGCAGTGGTTTGTACATATGTGTATATTTTTACTGTATATATATACATACACATATGTATATACTGTATGTGTATGTATGTACGTGTGTGTGTGTGTGTGTGTGTGTGCGTGCATGTGTGCGTGTGTGTGCGTGCGTGTGTGCATGTGCGTGTGATAATGTCACTACAGCACAACTGTCCAGCCCCACTCGACAGGAACCCTGAAAGGTTTAGCTGCATGCTGTGTTCTGTGTGAGCAGGTGTCTACCTGGACACCCTCTGTGTGCAGCATCAGAAGCCCATGTTGGAGGGAGGCACCCTGGGGAGCAAGGGCCACACTCTGGTGGTGGTCCCACATCTGACCGAGTCCTACGGACCGCAGAAGTCTTCTTCTGACGGCGCCATCCCACTGTGTACACTGAAGAACTTCCCTCACCGTATTGAACACACTCTGCAGGTGTTTCCACTTATTACATGTCGCCTGACCCTTCAGTCTCATTTCATGTGTATATTTGACGGATGTTACTTCATGAATCCAGGGATTGATGCAGTGTGTTAGCGTTGCAGAGACATGTTTGTAACTTTGTAACTTGAAACTCCTTTCCAGTGGGCCAGAGACCAGTTTGAGGGGTTGTTCAAACAGGTCCCGGAAAATGTCAATCTCTTTCTGAGGTAATCTTTTCAATGCTTTCTGTTTAAACTCATCATATCTTGGTGAACTGATTTTGAAAGTTTGAATACTCCAACCCTGTTTTTTGTTGTTTTTTCTTCGATTAGTTTCTGATGATGTGGTTGCAATCTCCCATGTTATTCAGAGAAAATGTTATGATGATGATAGTGAGGGTGATGATAATGAAGTATATGGCCGGTTGGTGATATATCCCCTGCTGTTCTCGTTAGTTTCCTTGTGGTCTCGGAGGCTCTGTAATCCAGCTGTGCTTGGATTCTCCCGTCAGAGGAACAGCTCTGGGGGCTCTCAAACATCCTTTGGTCTAAGTGAGCACACTTTGCATTGCCTCCATGCAGTGCCAGGGAACAGTGTGCAGAGGAGTGTTTCAGCAGAGTACCAACACATTGTGCATCAGGAGCTCAGTCAACGTCTTGGTTATTGGCGTGAGACCGGGGAAGGGATGTGCGCAGTGATTGTGTTACCGACATCAGCCAGCTGTGGCTCTCTTTAATGTTTTCCATCTTTAGGCCCAGCTGCAACTGTAAATGAACCTTCTTCCACACAATGTACAGCTGAAGGCCAAGAGAACGTTGCTATGGAAACGTAGCCTTGGTGAGAGGAGGGCGCCGCGGGCCCAGGGAGGGTCCGGTGGTGTTGTCACACCAGACGTCCTTGAGATGATAACTTATCACGTCCGGTGGTCCTTCTGCTCATTATCCTCATTCCCCCGCTGCCCGTCAAGCCATTCCACAAGCGACGTGTCATTTAGTTCCTCTGTGTCTGCACGCCGATCAAACGCAGGTGACGAACTAACAAAGTACCAAACTAACTACCTAACGCGGCCCCCCTCCGTGCCCCACAGAGAGCCAGGCTTCCTGGAGCAAACGCTGGGCCGGGGGGAGGCGGAGGCCCTGGAGGTCCTGGAGGGGGTCTTTGGAGCCCTGGGGGCCCCGGGGGCCCCGGGGGGCCCTCCGGCCCAATGGGAGGACTGCGTGCGCTGGGCCCGTTGTCAGTGGGAGAGCCTGTTCAGCGCTGAGATCCAGCACCTCGTGCACTGTTTCCCTGCTGATCAGGTAACAACACATTGAGTGTCAGCCGTTACATGACCTTTAACCTGTAACCTGTAGCCGTTACATGACCTGTAACCTGTAGCCATTACATGACCTGTAACCTGTAACCTGTAGCCTTACATGACCTGTAACCTGTAACCTGTAGCCTTACATGACCTGTAACCTGTGGCCATTACATGACCTGTAACCTATAACCTGTAGCCGTTACATGACCTGTAACCTGTAGCCGTTACATGACCTGTAACCTGTAACCTGTAGCCGTTACATGACCTGTAACCTGTAGCCGTTACATGACCTGTAACCTGTAGCCGTTACATGACCTGTAACCTGTAGCCGTTACATGACCTGTAACCTGTAGCCGTTACATGACCTGTAACCTGTAGCGTTACATGACCTGTAACCTGTAGCCGTTACATGACCTGTAACCTGTAGCCGTTACATGACCTGTAACCTGTAACCTGTAACCTGTAGCCGTTACATGACCTGTAACCTGTAGCCGTTACATGACCTGTAACCTGTAGCCTTACATGACCTGTAACCTGTAGCTGTTACATGACCTGTAACCTGTAACCTGTAACCTGTAGCTGTTACATGACCTGTAACCTGTAGCCGTTACATGACCTGTAACCTGTAGCCGTTACATGACCTGTAACCTGTAGCCGTTACATGACCTGTAACCTGTAACCTGTAGCCGTTACATGACCTGTAACCTGTAACCTGTAGCCGTAACATGACCTGTAACCTGTAACTGTTACATGACCTGTAACCTGTAGCCTTACATGACCTGTAACCTGTAGCCGTTACATGACCTGTAACCTGTAACCTGTAGCCGTTACATGACCTGTAACCTGTAACCTGTAGCCGTTACATGACCTGTAACCTGTAACCTGTAGCCGTTACATGACCTGTAACCTGTAACCTGCAGCCTTACATGACCTGTAACCTGTAACCTGTAGCCTTACATGACCTGTAACCTGTAGCCGTTACATGACCTGTAACCTGTAGCCTTACATGACCTGTAACCTGTAGCCATTACATGACCTATAACCTGTAACCTGTAACCTGTAGCCTTACATGACCTGTAACCTGTAGCCTTACATGACCTGTAACCTGTAGCCGTTACATGACCTGTAACCTGTAGCCGTTACATGACCTGTAACCTGTAGCCGTTACATGACCTGTAACCTGTAACCTGTAGCCGTTACATGACCTGTAACCTGTAACCTGTAGCCGTAACATGACCTGTAACCTGTAACTGTTACATGACCTGTAACCTGTAGCCTTACATGACCTGTAACCTGTAGCCGTTACATGACCTGTAACCTGTAACCTGTAGCCGTTACATGACCTGTAACCTGTAACCTGTAGCCGTTACATGACCTGTAACCTGTAACCTGTAGCCGTTACATGACCTGTAACCTGTAACCTGCAGCCTTACATGACCTGTAACCTGTAACCTGTAGCCTTACATGACCTGTAACCTGTAGCCGTTACATGACCTGTAACCTGTAGCCATTACATGACCTATAACCTGTAACCTGTAACCTGTAGCCTTACATGACCTGTAACCTGTAGCCTTACATGACCTGTAACCTGTAACTGTTACATGACCTGTAACCTGTAGCCTTACATGACCTGTAACCTGTAGCCGTTACATGACCTGTAACCTGTAACCTGTAGCCGTTACATGACCTGTAACCTGTAACCTGTAGCCGTTACATGACCTGTAACCTGTAACCTGTAGCCGTTACATGACCTGTAACCTGTAGCCGTTACATGACCTGTAACCTGTAACCTGTAGCCTTACATGACCTGTAACCTGCAGCCTTACATGACCTGTAACCTGTAACCTGTAGCCTTACATGACCTGTAACCTGTAGCCGTTACATGACCTGTAACCTGTAGCCTTACATGACCTGTAACCTGTAGCCATTACATGACCTGTACCCTGTAACCTGTAGCCTTACATGACCTGTAACCTGTAGCCATTACATGACCTGTAACCTATAACCTGTAACCTGTAACCTGTAGCCATTACCTGGACACCCATGTCCTACAGCGCAAATCTTTAAAGCTGGGATTGTCATCATTTCTCAGCTCAAATTTTGGGGATCCAGGTTTGATTGAGTCTCATGGTTCTCATGTATTTGTCAGATAGCTGGCATTACTGTAGATATGAATGCATGAGAACCACAAGGGACATAACACAGTGTAACCAAACCAAACTGCTGACTGCAGCTTTGCATCACTACCATGGGAAAAGCAATCAGCAGAATGCATGTAACAGTGTGCATTACAGAGAGTTACCATACACTGTGGGAGGAGCAGGTAGGAATCAGCATCCAATCAGAGACCCCGTTACCCCAGTAGCCCCGCCCCAGAGCTAAGGTAATAGACATTCCTCTGACTTACTCTGCTTTCATTCCTCAGTTTTTTCTATCTAGGGTGGGACCAAGTGAACTCCTCTGGGTGTATGAGAGGAGCAGAGGAAATGTGTCTTTCCTATTCTACATATTTTCTAGGAAAACAACTGATGTTGATGTGCTGTCAACGAGTTGAAGCTTCCAGAAAATGTTCCACTGCTTCGTTTGGCAATGAATGACGAGTATAGAGAACATGCTATAGAATATAGAGAACATGCTATAGAGTATAGAGAACATGCTATAGAGTATAGAGAACATGATATAGAGTATAGAGAACATGCTACAGAGAACATGCTATAGAGTATAGAGAACATGATATAGAGTATAGAGAACATGCTACAGAGAACATGCTATAGAGTATAGAGAACATGCTATAGAGAACATGCTATAGAGTATAGAGAACATGATATAGAGTATAGAGAACCTGCTATAGAGGACATGCTATAGAGTATAGAGAACATGCTATAGAGTATAGAGAACATGCTATAGAGAACATGCTATAGAGTATAGAGAACATGCTGTAGAGTATAGAGAACATGCTGTAGAGTTATGCTGTCGATGTTTTAACCCTACGACAGTGTGTTGGACGGAAATTAAATACACATACAAATACACACAATCAAATACATACAGGCACGCACAAGCATGCATTCATACACACATGTACATTTACAATTACATTTAGGGCATTTGGCAGGCGCTTTTATCCAAAGCGACTTACAAAGAGTACATTTGTCAGACATTTGTCATGTACACACTACACACACATGCACACGCACGCAGTCAGACACACAAATGCACCCACTCACTCACAAACACACACACACACACATACTCACACATACACAAATACACACACACACACAAATACACACACACACACACAAATACACACACACTCACACACAAATACACACATACACAAATATACACACGCACACACACACATGCACACAAATACACACACACACACACACACAAATACACACACACTCAGACACACACACACACGTTGTCAGTTGTTGTGGTGTTAGTTCTCATTTCTCAGTTCCTCTCTTTCTTGTCGTCTGGTTCTAGTTTCGTTTGGTTTTCTTGTGGAGGACAGTTGTGAGCGCAGTGCGTTGAGAGGAAGCGTGTTCAGCTCACTAACGTCAGTGTGTCACCACGATAGTGAGTTAGTTCACACGTCCCTCAGGTTTCCATGCGTGTCCACACCATTGTAACAACAGACCGAACCAAAATGAGAGATTGAGGGGGAGCGCAGGCTATTCCACATTAAAGTTTAAAAGGCAGATTTTCAGAGGCTTGTTTCCACTTGCTCTGATTGCATAAGGGAATCGCACAAATTGTGTGCAAGTCTGGAGATGCTGACGAGAATGAAGCGAGCGATCTGGAGTGTTTGTAAGACACCAACAGTTCACCACACCTCCCCTGTTGGTGTTAACCGGACTGCAGCGCTCAGCGCTCTCACCATCGTGGACGTTCCTCCCCTGAGAGCTTCTCCTCTCGCCGCTACGCACGGCTGTGGATGCTTTATGCTCACGGCTTCACAGACCCAAAAAAGACCCCCGGGCTCACCGTAAGAAGTACCCTTTGGCCGCGGTGGAGAAGCCCCCGTCCACCTGGCAGCCAGCTGCCCTACTGTGAGGAGGTCTGGAGAGTCAAACACACCAGTGGTCGACACAAACACGGCCTCTCTCAGACCAGGGGGGGCTCAATGGGGCAACATCAGAGCTCCAGGCCCCTTTGTTCCTTCATCAGGGCAACAAATTGTCTGATAGCCTGCTGTCCCTGGACCTTCTGTCCCCACAGGTCTAATCCCATGGTCCCATTAGTCCACACTCACTCCAGATGGGCATCACACTCAGGAGTGTGGTTGTAGTTGCAGCTCGCTGGTCAACTCCATTTAATGACCGCCATGCGTTTACGTGACCTGCGTTATCCCGGCGTGCTGTCTTTCATTTGTTGTGGAATGTTGGAAATGTGGAAAATAGAATGCCCTGGGCCCACCAAGTTTACACACACACACACACACACACACACATGTGTGTGAGCATTGTAGATGTGTGAGACTGCATGCTCCTCGTTTCCCCGGCTTGTGATCCCTGATAAAGAGATCCCGGTCTGCTTCCCCTCAGCTGACCAGCTCAGGGCTGCCTTTCTGGTCGGGGACCAAGAGATGCCCACACCCGCTGATCTTTGACCCCCACAAAGTGAGTGGCGTTATTAAGTCATGCGTTTCAAGCTGGACGACGAGGCCGTTTGGTGACAGGCTGCGTTGCTGTGCTGCAGGAGGCCCACATGCAGTACATCATGGCCGCCGCCAACCTGTACGCCCACACCCACCGCATCCCGGGGACCAGGGACAGCGCCGCCATCAGGGAGACTCTGGAGCAGGTCCTGGAGCTCCCCCCCTCCTCCAGGCCCTGCTCCAGGCCCGTGCTGGAGGAGGAGGACCAAGACGCTGGCATCGGTGATGAAGGTGAGCTTTCGGGGGGATCGGTGGTCGTCTCCGCTCTCCTTTCTCAAAGGGTCCTTTGAGACGTCTCCCTGTCTCCCTACGACAGGAAAGGCCCGACTGGAGGAGCTGAGACGACAGCTCTGTTCGCCGTCGCTGACGAGGCCAGCGGTGCAGATGCTCCCTGTGGACTTTGAGAAGGTAAGCGGTCGGCCCTCTTCTGCACACACTGCACATTTCACACACCGCAGGCCCGGCAGGGAGCGGAGTCACGCTCGGCTGTACGGGTCCCTCAAGCTGTTCTTCTTTGGTTTTTGGGGAGTTTCTCTGTGACCCGAGCCTGGGCTGGCCCTCCAGCAGACGTAGGAGAACAGAGCTCGCCTGTCTGCATTCTGTGCTCTCTCTGGCTTTTTTTAATTTCTTAAAGTGCGCATCCTTTTTTGGGGGGGAAGTGGTGCTTCTAAAGAGCCATTGTGAGCAGTAAACAGGGTGGTCTGTGTGTCTCATGACGTGTTGTACTGTGCCTCAGGGGCTCCCAAGCGGTCCCCATACCAACCAGCAAGAAACCCAGGGGTCGTCTGCAGTTGAGACCCAATGGTTCTATCAGATTAGTACGTAGGGCTCACGCACCTTCACCACCTGCCAGCCGGGCTGTCAGCTCGCTGGCAGAAGGACACTGCGCAAATGTGTCTTAAAAGGTTTCAAATCAACACTGAGTAGCCATAAATACACTTATTTAAATCCCCTAAAGCTGAAAGCTTCATCGACACGTGCCATTGAGTGTTCTTAGGTAGAATGTCTCGCTAACGAAACAGGAAACAACTCCGTAACTCCGCCCCTATGCCCCTCTGGGTTTCCGGTCAAGGCTCTGAGTCTCACCCTGGAAGTTTGGCTTTACCTCAGGACTCTACTCACCGACCAACGGTCAGATGTGTCCTAAGTACAAAGGCAAGGGAACTCAAGCAAATAAAAACAAAAAGAG
>JAXIVH010000008.1:2601129-2621383 GCA_036785325.1 Urophycis tenuis
CATGAGACACACAGACCACCCTGTTAACTGCTCACAATGGCTCTTTAGAAGCACCACTTCCCCCCCAAAAAAGGATGCGCACTTTAAGAAATTAAAAAAAGCCAGAGAGAGCACAGAGTGCAGACAGGCGAGCTCTGTTCTCCTACGTCTGCTGGAGGGCCAGCCCAGGCTCGGGTCACAGAGAAACCCCCCCAAAACCAAAGAAGAACAGCTTGAGGGACCCGTACAGCCGAGCGTGACTCCGCTCCCTGCCGGGCCTGCGGTGTGTGAAATGTGCAGTGTGTGCAGAAGAGGGCCGACCGCTTACCTTCTCAAAGTCCACGGGGAGCATCTGCACCGCTGGCCTCGTCAGCGACGGCGAACAGAGCTGTCGTCTCAGCTCCTCCAGTCGGGCCTTTCCTGTCGTAGGGAGACAGGGAGACGTCTCAAAGGACCCTTTGAGAAAGGAGAGCGGAGACGACCACCGATCCCCCCGAAAGCTCACCTTCATCACCGATGCCAGCGTCTTGGTCCTCCTCCTCCAGCACGGGCCTGGAGCAGGGCCTGGAGGAGGGGGGGAGCTCCAGGACCTGCTCCAGAGTCTCCCTGATGGCGGCGCTGTCCCTGGTCCCCGGGATGCGGTGGGTGTGGGCGTACAGGTTGGCGGCGGCCATGATGTACTGCATGTGGGCCTCCTGCAGCACAGCAACGCAGCCTGTCACCAAACGGCCTCGTCGTCCAGCTTGAAACGCATGACTTAATAACGCCACTCACTTTGTGGGGGTCAAAGATCAGCGGGTGTGGGCATCTCTTGGTCCCCGACCAGAAAGGCAGCCCTGAGCTGGTCAGCTGAGGGAAGCAGACCGGGATCTCTTTATCAGGGATCACAAGCCGGGGAAACGAGGAGCATGCAGTCTCACACATCTACAATGCTCACACACATGTGTGTGTGTGTGTGTGTGTGTGTGTGTGTGTAAACTTGGTGGGCCCAGGGCATTCTATTTTCCACATTTCCAACATTCCACAACAAATGAAAGACAGCACGCCGGGATAACGCAGGTCACGTAAACGCATGGCGGTCATTAAATGGAGTTGACCAGCGAGCTGCAACTACAACCACACTCCTGAGTGTGATGCCCATCTGGAGTGAGTGTGGACTAATGGGACCATGGATTAGACCTGTGGGGACAGAAGGTCCAGGGACAGCAGGCTATCAGACAATTTGTTGCCCTGATGAAGGAACAAAGGGGCCTGGAGCTCTGATGTTGCCCCATTGAGCCCCCCCTGGTCTGAGAGAGGCCGTGTTTGTGTCGACCACTGGTGTGTTTGACTCTCCAGACCTCCTCACAGTAGGGCAGCTGGCTGCCAGGTGGACGGGGGGCTTCTCCACCGCGGCCAAAGGGTACTTCTTACGGTGAGCCCGGGGGTCTTTTTTGGGTCTGTGAAGCCGTGAGCATAAAGCATCCACAGCCGTGCGTAGCGGCGAGAGGAGAAGCTCTCAGGGGAGGAACGTCCACGATGGTGAGAGCGCTGAGCGCTGCAGTCCGGTTAACACCAACAGGGGAGGTGTGGTGAACTGTTGGTGTCTTACAAACACTCCAGATCGCTCGCTTCATTCTCGTCAGCATCTCCAGACTTGCACACAATTTGTGCGATTCCCTTATGCAATCAGAGCAAGTGGAAACAAGCCTCTGAAAATCTGCCTTTTAAACTTTAATGTGGAATAGCCTGCGCTCCCCCTCAATCTCTCATTTTGGTTCGGTCTGTTGTTACAATGGTGTGGACACGCATGGAAACCTGAGGGACGTGTGAACTAACTCACTATCGTGGTGACACACTGACGTTAGTGAGCTGAACACGCTTCCTCTCAACGCACTGCGCTCACAACTGTCCTCCACAAGAAAACCAAACGAAACCAGAACCAGACGACAAGAAAGAGAGGAACTGAGAAATGAGAACAAACACCACAACAACTGACAACGTGTGTGTGTGTGTCTGAGTGTGTGTGTATTTGTGTGTGTGTGTGTGTGTATTTGTGTGCATGTGTGTGTGTGCGTGTGTATATTTGTGTATGTGTGTATTTGTGTGTGAGTGTGTGTGTATTTGTGTGTGTATTTGTGTGTGTGTGTGTGTATTTGTGTGTGTGTGTGTATTTGTGTATGTGTGAGTATGTGTGTGTGTGTGTGTGTGTGTGTTTGTGAGTGAGTGGGTGCATTTGTGTGTCTGACTGCATGCGTGTGCATGTGTGTGTAGTGTGTACATGACAAATGTCTGACAAATGTACTCTTTGTAAGTCGCTTTGGATAAAAGCGCCTGCCAAATGCCCTAAATGTAATTGTAAATGTACATGTGTGTATGAATGCATGCTTGTGCGTGCCTGTATGTATTTGATTGTGTGTATTTGTATGTGTATTTAATTTCCGTCCAACACACTGTCGTAGGGTTAAAACATCGACAGCATAACTCTACAGCATGTTCTCTATACTCTACAGCATGTTCTCTATACTCTATAGCATGTTCTCTATAGCATGTTCTCTATACTCTATAGCATGTTCTCTATACTCTATAGCATGTCCTCTATAGCAGGTTCTCTATACTCTATATCATGTTCTCTATACTCTATAGCATGTTCTCTATAGCATGTTCTCTATACTCTATAGCATGTTCTCTGTAGCATGTTCTCTATACTCTATATCATGTTCTCTATACTCTATAGCATGTTCTCTATACTCTATAGCATGTTCTCTATATTCTATAGCATGTTCTCTATACTCGTCATTCATTGCCAAACGAAGCAGTGGAACATTTTCTGGAAGCTTCAACTCGTTGACAGCACATCAACATCAGTTGTTTTCCTAGAAAATATGTAGAATAGGAAAGACACATTTCCTCTGCTCCTCTCATACACCCAGAGGATTTCACTTGGTCCCACCCTAGATAGAAAAAACTGAGGAATGAAAGCAGAGTAAGTCAGAGGAATGTCTATTACCTTAGCTCTGGGGCGGGGCTACTGGGGTAACGGGGTCTCTGATTGGATGCTGATTCCTACCTGCTCCTCCCACAGTGTATGGTAACTCTCTGTAATGCACACTGTTACATGCATTCTGCTGATTGCTTTTCCCATGGTAGTGATGCAAAGCTGCAGTCAGCAGTTTGGTTTGGTTACACTGTGTTATGTCCCTTGTGGTTCTCATGCATTCATATCTACAGTAATGCCAGCTATCTGACAAATACATGAGAACCATGAGACTCAATCAAACCTGGATCCCCAAAATTTGAGCTGAGAAATGATGACAATCCCAGCTTTAAAGATTTGCGCTGTAGGACATGGGTGTCCAGGTAACGGCTACAGGTTACAGGTTACAGGTTATAGGTTACAGGTCATGTAATGGCTACAGGTTACAGGTCATGTAAGGCTACAGGTTACAGGGTACAGGTCATGTAATGGCTACAGGTTACAGGTCATGTAAGGCTACAGGTTACAGGTCATGTAACGGCTACAGGTTACAGGTCATGTAAGGCTACAGGTTACAGGTCATGTAAGGCTGCAGGTTACAGGTCATGTAAGGCTACAGGTTACAGGTTACAGGTCATGTAACGGCTACAGGTTACAGGTTACAGGTCATGTAACGGCTACAGGTTACAGGTTACAGGTCATGTAACGGCTACAGGTTACAGGTTACAGGTCATGTAACGGCTACAGGTTACAGGTCATGTAACGGCTACAGGTTACAGGTTACAGGTCATGTAACGGCTACAGGTTACAGGTCATGTAAGGCTACAGGTTACAGGTCATGTAACAGTTACAGGTTACAGGTCATGTAAGGCTACAGGTTACAGGTCATGTAAGGCTACAGGTTACAGGTTACAGGTTACAGGTCATGTAATGGCTACAGGTTACAGGTCATGTAAGGCTACAGGTTACAGGTCATGTAACGGCTACAGGTTACAGGTCATGTAAGGCTACAGGTTACAGGTTACAGGTCATGTAAGGCTGCAGTTTACAGGTTACAGGTCATGTAACGGCTACAGGTTACAGGTTACAGGTCATGTAACGGCTACAGGTTACAGGTTACAGGTCATGTAACGGCTACAGGTTACAGGTTACAGGTCATGTAACGGCTACAGGTTACAGGTCATGTAAGGCTACAGGTTACAGGTCATGTAACAGTTACAGGTTACAGGTCATGTTACGGCTACAGGTTACAGGTCATGTAACGGCTACAGGTTACAGGTCATGTAACGGCTACAGGTTACAGGTCATGTAACGGCTACAGGTTACAGGTCATGTAACAGCTACAGGTTACAGGTTACAGGTTACAGGTCATGTAACAGGTACAGGTTACAGGTCATGTAAGGCTACAGGTTACAGGTCATGTAACAGCTACAGGTTACAGGTCATGTAAGGCTACAGGTTACAGGTCATGTAACGGCTACAGGTTACAGGTCATGTAACGGCTACAGGTTACAGGTCATGTAACGGCTACAGGTTACAGGTCATGTAACGGCTACAGGTTACAGGTCATGTAACGGCTACAGGTTACAGGTCATGTAACGGCTACAGGTTACAGGTCATGTAACGGCTACAGGTTACAGGTCATGTAACGGCTACAGGTTACAGGTCATGTAACGGCTACAGGTTACAGGTCATGTAACGGCTACAGGTTACAGGTCATGTAACGGCTACAGGTTATAGGTTACAGGTCATGTAATGGCCACAGGTTACAGGTCATGTAAGGCTACAGGTTACAGGTTACAGGTCATGTAAGGCTACAGGTTACAGGTTACAGGTCATGTAATGGCTACAGGTTACAGGTCATGTAACGGCTACAGGTTACAGGTTAAAGGTCATGTAACGGCTGACACTCAATGTGTTGTTACCTGATCAGCAGGGAAACAGTGCACGAGGTGCTGGATCTCAGCGCTGAACAGGCTCTCCCACTGACAACGGGCCCAGCGCACGCAGTCCTCCCATTGGGCCGGAGGGCCCCCCGGGGCCCCCGGGGCCCCCAGGGCTCCAAAGACCCCCTCCAGGACCTCCAGGGCCTCCGCCTCCCCCCGGCCCAGCGTTTGCTCCAGGAAGCCTGGCTCTCTGTGGGGCACGGAGGGGGGCCGCGTTAGGTAGTTAGTTTGGTACTTTGTTAGTTCGTCACCTGCGTTTGATCGGCGTGCAGACACAGAGGAACTAAATGACACGTCGCTTGTGGAATGGCTTGACGGGCAGCGGGGGAATGAGGATAATGAGCAGAAGGACCACCGGACGTGATAAGTTATCATCTCAAGGACGTCTGGTGTGACAACACCACCGGACCCTCCCTGGGCCCGCGGCGCCCTCCTCTCACCAAGGCTACGTTTCCATAGCAACGTTCTCTTGGCCTTCAGCTGTACATTGTGTGGAAGAAGGTTCATTTACAGTTGCAGCTGGGCCTAAAGATGGAAAACATTAAAGAGAGCCACAGCTGGCTGATGTCGGTAACACAATCACTGCGCACATCCCTTCCCCGGTCTCACGCCAATAACCAAGACGTTGACTGAGCTCCTGATGCACAATGTGTTGGTACTCTGCTGAAACACTCCTCTGCACACTGTTCCCTGGCACTGCATGGAGGCAATGCAAAGTGTGCTCACTTAGACCAAAGGATGTTTGAGAGCCCCCAGAGCTGTTCCTCTGACGGGAGAATCCAAGCACAGCTGGATTACAGAGCCTCCGAGACCACAAGGAAACTAACGAGAACAGCAGGGGATATATCACCAACCGGCCATATACTTCATTATCATCACCCTCACTATCATCATCATAACATTTTCTCTGAATAACATGGGAGATTGCAACCACATCATCAGAAACTAATCGAAGAAAAAACAACAAAAAACAGGGTTGGAGTATTCAAACTTTCAAAATCAGTTCACCAAGATATGATGAGTTTAAACAGAAAGCATTGAAAAGATTACCTCAGAAAGAGATTGACATTTTCCGGGACCTGTTTGAACAACCCCTCAAACTGGTCTCTGGCCCACTGGAAAGGAGTTTCAAGTTACAAAGTTACAAACATGTCTCTGCAACGCTAACACACTGCATCAATCCCTGGATTCATGAAGTAACATCCGTCAAATATACACATGAAATGAGACTGAAGGGTCAGGCGACATGTAATAGGTGGAAACACCTGCAGAGTGTGTTCAATACGGTGAGGGAAGTTCTTCAGTGTACACAGTGGGATGGCGCCGTCAGAAGAAGACTTCTGCGGTCCGTAGGACTCGGTCAGATGTGGGACCACCACCAGAGTGTGGCCCTTGCTCCCCAGGGTGCCTCCCTCCAGCATGGGCTTCTGATGCTGCACACAGAGGGTGTCCAGGTAGACACCTGCTCACACAGAACACACGCACGCACACACACGCACACATGCACGCACACACACACACACACACACACACGTACATACATACACATACAGTATATACATATGTGTATGTATATATATACAGTAAAAATATACACATATGTACAAACCACTGCATGGTGGTATAGATCACGCTCCTTGGCAGTGCAGAGCAGTGTTCACATTGAGTTATGAGATGAGATCATCAGCCGGACTCACGGGCCTCCACATTGTCCAGTGCTGCCACCACGCCGTCCAGATCCCTGAAGAACACGCCGTCGTACACGCCCTCGCTGTCCGGGTCCAGGCGGTTCTGGTGGGACGTGATGTTCACCTGCGGGTTCATCTCCCGCACCGCCGCCACCGCCACCGTGGACTTCATCTTCTGCCGGGACCACCGAGTGAGGGGGGACAGAGTTCTCCATCAGAGACCGGAGTGGACACACAGACACAGGGACACAGGGACACAGGGACACACAGACACAGGGACACAGGGACACACGGACACACAGACACAGGGACACACGGACACACAGACACAGGGACACACAGACACAGGGACACACAGACACACAGACACACAGACACAGGGACACACAGACACAGGGACACACAGACACAGGGACACACAGACACAGGGACACACAGACACACAGACACAGGGACACACGGACACACAGACACACGGACACACAGACACAGGGACACACAGACACAGGGACACACAGACACACAGACACACAGACACAGGGACACACAGACACAGGGACACACAGACACACAGACACAGGGACACACGGACACACAGACACACAGACACACAGACACACTGACACAGGGACACACAGACACAGGGACACACGGACACACAGACACAGGGACACACAGACACAGGGACACACAGACACAGGGACACACAGACACACGGACACACAGACACACAGACACAGGGACACACAGACACAGGGACACACGGACACACAGACACACAGACACAGGGACACAGGGACACACGGACACACGGACACACGGACACACAGACACACAGACACACAGACACACTGACACAGGGACACACAGACACAGGGACACACAGACACACAGACACACTGACACAGGGACACACAGACACACAGACACAGGGACACACGGACACACAGACACAGGGACACACAGACACACAGACACAGGGACACACGGACACACAGACACAGGGACACACGGACACACAGACACAGGGACACACAGACACAGACACGTGGACACACAGACACAGGGACACAGGGACACACGGACACACGGACACACAGACACACGGACACAGGGACACACGGACACACAGACACAGGGACACACAGACACACAGACACAGGGACACACAGACACAGGGACACACGGACACACAGACACAGGGACACACAGACACAGACACGTGGACACACAGACACAGGGACACACGGACACACAGACACAGGGACACACAGACACAGGGACACACAGACACACAGACACAGGGACACACAGACACAGGGACACACAGACACAGACACGTGGACACACAGACACAGGGACACACGGACACACAGACACGTGGACACACAGACACAGGGACACACGGACACACAGACACAGGGACACACAGACACACAGACACAGGGACACACGGACACACAGACACAGAGACACAGGGACACACAGACACAGGGACACACAGACACAGGGACACACGGACACACAGACACGTGGACACAGGGACACACGGACACACAGACACACAGACACAGGGACACACGGACACACAGACACAGGGACACACAGACACACAGACACAGGGACACACAGACACAGGGACACACAGACACAGGGACACACAGACACAGGGACACACGGACACACAGACACAGGGACACACAGACACACAGACACAGGGACACACAGACACAGGGACACACAGACACAGACACGTGGACACACAGACACAGGGACACACGGACACACAGACACGTGGACACACAGACACAGGGACACACGGACACAGGGACACACAGACACACAGACACAGGGACACACGGACACACAGACACAGAGACACAGGGACACACAGACACGTGGACACAGGGACACACGGACACAGAGACACAGGGACACACAGACACAGGGACACAGGGACACACAGACACAGGGACACACAGACACACAGACACAGGGACACACAGACACAGGGACACACGGACACACAGACACGTGGACACAGGGACACACGGACACAGGGACACACAGACACACAGACACAGGGACACACGGACACACAGACACGTGGACACAGGGACACACGGACACAGAGACACAGGGACACACAGACACAGGGACACAGGGACACACAGACACAGGGACACACAGACACACAGACACAGGGACACACGGACACACAGACACGTGGACACAGGGACACACGGACACACAGACACACAGACACAGGGACACACGGACACACAGACACAGGGACACACAGACACACAGACACAGGGACACACAGACACAGGGACACACAGACACAGGGACACACAGACACAGGGACACACGGACACACAGACACAGGGACACACAGACACAGACACGTGGACACACAGACACAGGGACACAGGGACACACGGACACACAGACACACGGACACACGGACACACAGACACAGGGACACACAGACACAGGGACACACAGACACAGGGACACACGGACACACAGACACAGGGACACACAGACACAGACACGTGGACACACAGACACAGGGACACACGGACACACAGACACAGGCACACACAGACACAGGGACACACAGACACACAGACACAGGGACACACAGACACAGACACGTGGACACACAGACACGTGGACACACAGACACAGGGACACACGGACACACAGACACAGGGACACACAGACACACAGACACAGGGACACACGGACACACAGACACAGAGACACACAGACACACAGACACAGGGACACACAGACACAGGGACACAGGGACACACAGACACAGGGACACACAGACACAGGGACACACGGACACACAGACACATGGACACACAGACACAGGGACACACGGACACACAGACACACAGACACACAGACACACAGACACAGGGACACACAGACACAGGGACACACAGACACAGGGACACACAGACACAGGGACACACAGACACGTGGACACACAGACACAGGGACACGTGGACACACAGACACAGGGACACACAGACACAGGGACACACAGACACAGACACGTGGACACACAGACACAGACACAGGGACACACAGACACAGGGACACACAGACACGTGGACACACAGACACAGGGACACACAGACACAGGGACACACGGCGTGGCCGTGATGTGAACGCCATGCGGTGAGCAATACAAGAAATGAAACGACATCCTGGGTGATTCATCATGAGAAGACTAAACTAAACCACTGACATAGAATCGGGAGGACTACACAACTGTAAAACCAAAGCGTTTGGTTGGCCATCACAGTCGTCCATCACAGTCTGTCCTGAGAGAGCACTGAACACTGCTAAAGGCAAGTCACAAACCACTGCAGTCCATCTCAAAGATCACTGAGTGTGTTTGTGTGTGTGTGTGTGTGTGCACACATGCGTGTGTGTGTGTGCAGGTGTGTGTTTGCACATTGTGAGATTTGTATATCCACTGATTCCTCTGAACCGCACAAACAACTGTTGGAATGCATATTCATATGTTGTGGTTCCCCTGCGTGAAGCACCCTGTGTTTCCCCGTGTGTGAAATGTACAAACAAAGCCTGACGTGAGCGCGGGGCTCTGCGGGGCCCCTCCCCCCTCAGTGCCCTGTGGCGTGGGGCTGTGCGGGGCCCCTCCCCCCTCAGTGCCCTGTGGCGCGGGGCTGTGCTCTGCGGGGCTCCTCCCCCCTCAGTGCCCTGTGGCGCGGGGCTCTGCTCTGCGGGGCCCCTCCCCCCTCAGTGCCCTGTGGCGCAGGGCTGTGCTCTGCGGGGCCCCTCCCCCCTCAGTGCCCTGTGGCGCGGGGCTGTGCTCTGCGGGGCCCCTCCCCCCTCAGTGCCCTGTGGCGCGGGGCTGTGCTCTGCGGGGCCCCTCCCCCCTCAGTGCCCTGTGGCGCGGGGCTCTGCTCTGCGGGGCCCCTCCCCCCTCAGTGCCCTGTGGCGCGGGGCTGTGCTCTGCGGGGCCCCTCCCCCCTCAGTGCCCTGTGGCGCGGGGCTGTGCTTTGCGGGGCCCCTCCCCCCTCAGTGCCCTGTGGCGCGGGGCTGTGCTCTGCGGGGCCCCTCCCCCCTCAGTGCCCTGTGGCGCGGGGCTGTGCGGGGCCCCTCCCCCCTCAGTGCCCTGTGGCGCGGGGCTGTGCTCTGCGGGGCCCCTCCCCTCTCAGTGCCCTCTGGCGCGGGGCTGTGCGGGGCCCCTCCCCCCTCAGTGCCCTGTGGCGCGGGGAGGGGCGGGGCTCCGCGGCTCGTACCCCGACGTCCCGGGACCTGAAGAGCAGCTGGCGGTTCAGGTTGGAGCGCTCGATGGAGTCCATGTCGGTGACGGTGAGGTGGCCCCCGGCGCCGGCCCCCAGGCCCATCAGGGCAAAGTTCTTCAGCAGCTCACAGCCGATGGCGCCGGCTCCCACCTGAGACAGCAGACGTCCAGGGAGGTGTCAACTACCACGGATACCTGAGGTGGACCGTTACACTGCAAGTCGTCCCTCGACACACACACACACACACTCACACGTGCAGACACTCAAGTGCGAACACACACACACACACACACACACCCACACACACACACCCACACACACACACCCACACGCACACACGCACGCACGCACGCACACACACACACACACACACACACACACACACACACGCACGCACGCACGCACGCACGCACGCACGCACGCACGCACACACACACACACACACACACACACACACACATGACACGGGAAACAGCAGAAAGAGTGTTGCAGGTCTCACACTAAAACTAACAGGAAATGCCACATGAACAGCAGCCTCTTCCTGCATGTGTCAGCACTTGGCATCAGCCTACAGTTGCAGTACTGCATTTAAATGAACAGTTCGCCCTCTGCTGGACTACTGTGGGAAACGCACGTACCAGAAAGTACTTCAGCTTCCCGAGTCGCTCCTGGAATTTGGAGCCAAACACAGCGATCTGGCCATCATACCTGGAGCCACTCTACAGAGACAATGATGGGGACGTCAGACATATCCAACCAGGAAGCGAAACGCTGAGTAAGTACATTTTAAATGTCTAAAATGTTTTACAGATGAAAAGGTGCTGCCACTCATTTGCTCCTCTTCGTCGTCTTCCTCTTTGCGGAGACATTCCAGTGCATCAAAATACAGCCACTGCTGAAGAGGGGTGAACTTCCCACTGCATGCCTGCAACAGACAAATAGAACAACAAGGGCCGTGTCAGATCAGATCCAATGACAGCGGCTACAAACGGTATTCCATATCAAATAATCTTTTTTTAAAAATGTACTTATGTTTTTACAACAGGGTTTGATTTTCCTATTTTTCTATATTTATACATCTATTTTGATTTATATATAAATATACAATATACTGTATAGCCTATATATATATATATATATATATATATATATATATATATATATATATATATATATATATATATATATATATATATATATACAAATTGAGAAAAGTAAACATAAAAACATATCCATGTAAAACTACAGGAAGTTACCTTCAGCACTTCCTGTGCAGCGACTCCTCCCATGAAGGCGTTGAGTGGGGCCAGGTCCCCCCGGGCTGTGCGGGCCAGCGCCAGAACCAGGTCCTGGTCCAGGGACTGCAGCTGGGCCGTGGCGTTCAGTGCCTGCACCTCCTCCAGCAGCTCAGCAGCATCCTCCTGTCACACACAGAACCGGGAAGAACCGGGCAGAACCGGGCAGAACCGGGCCTCGAGTCAGGAGTCCACACACACACGCACACACAACACACACAACACACACTCAACAAGCACGCAACACACACACAACACACACGCACACACACAACAAACACAACACACACAACACACACACACAACACACACACAACACGCATGCAACACACACACAACACACACAATACACACACAACACACACACACACACACAAAACACACACACACAACACACACACAACACAAACAACACGCACACGTCGACGGAGCACAGTGTGCAGCCGCCAGGGTGCTGTTGACTCCCATCCCGTCCAAAGGGTGCAAGTTCAAAACCCAATGCGGCGGTATACTTGACCAGATGCCCCGCCCCTAACTTGCTCATAAACAATGACATGATGACACGTGATGGCACCTTCTCCTCCAGACACGTGAAGCTCCAACACCTACCTGAGACCTGGCCTGGGGCAGCCGTTGGTGCTTCCCCACGAAGGCGTGGAGGCCCTGGAAGGCCAGATGCAGGGTCTGGTGCCGGGCCACCTTCCCGTAATCCGTCATGACCAGCAGCTCACTGTCCCCCAGCGCCTCCTCCAGCCGTTTCTGTGGAGACGGTTTCGCAGTGAGCAGAAAGCTCCTTTCTCCACCACGCTGTGTCATGTGATCTCCGGTGGCGGCCTCCGTGGCGTGGAGCTCTGCATACGTACGAAGCGGAGAGTGCGGTGCTCTTTGACCTCGGTGACCACGCCGCCACGGCCGTACGCCGAGAAGCCAGATGTGTCGCAGATGGCGAACGTGTGACCGTCTGGGTGAAGAGTTCACATGTCAGGTCAGCAACACATTGCAGCGAGGCTGATGTTCTCCGTGTGTCAATACAGAGGGATGCTCTGAACGCTAACAGCTAACAGCTAATGACTGCAGGTGTGGCATTGTGGACAACATGGACGTACCGATGACGCTGATCTCCTGAGGACCCATGTCGTTGAGCTCCGGCATGCCACGAACATCTGAGAAGGACACCTTGCAGCCTTCTGGAAAGCCATAGCTATCTTCTTCCACGCAGTTCACCAGGCCAGGAGCACCCTGAAGGGGAGACCAACGCACACCAAGGTAGAGAAGGGTGTCCTTTGTGTTCCTATCCCAGCAGGTAACTCAGCCTGTGGTTACAGTAGACATGCACTTTGTTACTCTGAACAGTGTGAACAAACCCAGAGGAGTAGCACATGTCACCTTGGTGATGTCATCAATCATCACTTTGTTCCTTTACTCTGAACAGTGTGAACAAGGTCACCACGAGGAGTAGCACATGTCACCTTGGTGATGTCATCAATCATCACTTTGTTCCTTTACTCTGAACAGTGTGAACAAACCCAGAGGAGTAGCACATGTCACCTTGGTGATGTCATCAATCATCACTTTGTTCCTTTACTCTGAACAGTGTGAACAAGGTCACCACGAGGAGTAGCACATGTCACCTTGGTGATGTAATCAATCATTGCGGTCGCCGGCGTCTCGCCATCGCTGTCCAGCACGGTGAACTCCTCGCCAAAGTCACAGAACAGCTGACTGAAATAAAGCATCATGTGATCATGTGATCATGTGGTTAAACTGCCCCTGCCTCTGTATGAGACAATTAAGACCGCCTCATTTCTGTCAAACAAGGCCTTCTCTTCTCTGAACCAATCAGGGCATCTCTCCCCTGATTGGATCAGGGAGTCCATCTTGCCCGTCAATCACAGGTGTGAGACATGCAACGTTTCTCATTGGTGGAGAAATGGCCTTCTCTCTGCCCTGCCCTGTCTCTCCTCAACTCTCAAATGTCAGCATGTTATACTCACTTCAGAGATGTTATAGTAACATGCATAACCTCCTCACCCGCAGAGGCCCTTGGTGTCGACCACAATGAACTGGATCCCGTGGGCGTGGCAGTGGTTCCCCAAACGCTTCTGTTCCTCCAGCGTGGAGTTGGTGAGAACCACCACCTAGAGAGCAGAACCAGAAGACACACAGAAGGTCACTTCCCTTGTGTTTCCTGTTCCATGGCGGTCAGGCTGAAGGCCCCAGGCGGTACCTGGTACTGCAGCAGCATGTCTTCACTCAGTGGACCGGTGTGGGCCGACACCTTCACGTGGTGGTTAAGGCTGGACAGCCGCGGGAGGGAACACGTGGCCCGGTTCTGCCCAAGATCCGCCTCGCGCAGGAAAAACTGTCGAGAGAACAGGAAGGGAAAGTCTCAGGTCCGATCCCCCTGAAGCCAAAGCACAGCGTGATGCAGAGCTCCGTTGTACCTGGGAGGTCAGGTCGGGCCACACGGCCACGCCCTGGTCCTGGACCGTGACGGACCTCACCCCCGACAGGATCACGTTGTGGGCCACCTCCACCCCCAGACCCCGCAGGCCAGCGATCAGCACGTCGCTCTGGGCCATCCTCAGCATGGCCTCGGGCCCCAGCACGTACCTGAGCACATGGTGACGTCACAATGACACCACGCCCGGGTTACCAGCAGCTTCAACACCCCAGGAGTGTCCTTCCTTTAAAGGCAGGACTTTAAATGGTGGCATGAGAGAGTGACACTCTTACGGGTTTAGCTAATCAACCACAGGTATGTGTGTGTGATCGAAACATGATGTGTGCATAATATAATAAATTATGTGCTTACAATAAATTATCACAATACATTATTTGATTACAATACATTATATGTGGGCCTAGGCCCTTGATCCGTCCATGCTCATTTAGCATTCTGTTGAACTTGCTGCATACAAGTTCCCCCAAGGTGCATATAATATGTTATTATGTTGTCCATCCTGCAGGTACATAAAGGTTGTTTTTATATACTCACAGCTGCCGGGAGTACAAGCCCTCGTCAATGTCTTCAAATGTCGACATCGTCAAACCCTTGAATGTAAACTTTTTTGACCAGCGAAGTGCAACAACAATACGTTTCGATCAAATCTGGATTCTGTGAAACCGAATGAATAAATAGTTTCACTTTCGATTGTGTGCAAACCTGCAGCGCCTCGTCCTGACCAGCAGGGGCGCTGTACGACAACTGGTTGTCATGCAGCGCCTCGTCCTGACCAGCAGAGGGCGCTGTACGACAACTGGTTGTCATGCAGCGCCTCGTCCTGAGCAGCAGGGGGCGCTGTACGACAACTGGTTGTCGTCTGCGGAGAAGCCGAAAGCCTTTCTAACGTCACTAGCGTATGTTATTTCCTCTTCTCAATCTTCTCATTATTCTATGCATTTAATCACTTTTGTATTAATTTAGTGCTAGAGCCAAAAGTGTGCTGACTGGGAATGACTAAAGTATGTTATTTTAAATTGTTATTGGCAAATGGATGGTCGCCCAAAATTTGCCAATATATAATACAAACATGCAAAAAAAGATATACAATTTTCCTTAAAAAGTGCATACGTGTACATAGTGTCGGTAATTAGCCTACGATATAACAGTCATAACGCGTTTCTTACACAATGCACAATATAAGGACAGAAGAATACGCGTGCACGATGTGGGAATCTGCAGGGCATGCCTTCCTGTTCCTGCGTTACTATGACGTCTACCGAGTGGCCTCTTTACAAGCACCCAGCCATGACCTCTGGAGTAACCTCTGAAGGCGTACTGCGCCGAGCAACATCTGGCTGCATGACGCTCCTCTCCTAACATGAGCCAATGAGCCAGATAAGGATTTAGGGAGAGGGAACATTTTTTTAAGTTGATGTTATTCTTGTTCTTCCTGTGACAGCTGTGAGTGCTCCGCATGAACGCAAATGTTTGTAGTGGAAAAGAAGAAAAAAAGCTAGAAAGAAAAATAACTTTTCTACAACAGCTCCCGCTTTCCCAACTTTTGACTTTTGAAACATCATTATTATCATTATCATTATCATTGTCATTGTGACATTCAAAACGAATGTGTGACAACTTGGTTCGAATGGGTGCTGTGGGTGCTGCGGGGTGGGGGTGGAGTGAGGCAGGAGTCCCGAGGAGACGGAGACCAGGCGCTGCTGTCCTTGTCTGTTTTTTCATCATCATCATCATGATCTGGTGAATGGAAAATCGTGCGCAATTTGTGATGCAAATGGTGGATGTTGCTTAAATGGGGAATTTCGCAATTGTCCCAGCGTGACTTCCTTGTTGCGGGCGGGGCGGCGCGTTCACGCCGTCAGGTGAGTTCAAGGCTGCGTTATTTCACTGAGCTGGACGGAGGCGCCTCAGTGCTGACTGTCAACCAAAGTCCCTGCGTCAAATCACACCTCGGACCCTTTTCGGACGCCACACTGATCGAGGCCTGGGGTTTTTTTTTTGAATGAGGTAAGCGAAGCGAAATAACATTCTAGAGTTTAAGACCGATTCGTTTTGAAACCGATGAATCGTTTATTACTTGCGTTCAGAACAGACCATATTAACTGAACTTGTTACAACTTATCCTGTGAAAACGTGCCTAAGAGAGCAGTCTGTTCGTAATTACAACGGCGACGACCACTTTCGTAACCATTTGGATGTCCTCCATAAAGTGGTTTTCGTGTTGACTTTCTCTGGTTAACCTTTTCCATGAACGGTACACCGAACTAGTGCAAAAGTACACGTTGCATCACACAAGGCTTATTCTCACATATTTGTAGACCTAACCGGGAAAGCGAGGGGGGGGGGGGGGGGGGGGGGGGGACATTTGGACTTAAAATAATTTTCCGAGACATTGTTACGGAACCCAACATGACAACCCTGAAGAAATATTTACAGCGTTACCGAGTCTGTACATTTCCATAGTCTGCATGGCCGGTCATGTCGCATCTTGTCAGTTTTTCTTTGCTTTGAACCCCAACACTGTGTTTCATACACAGTCATGTGGCGGACAGAACCTTCGACTATGTGGGACAGACTTTTTCTGTCCTGTTATCAGTGCCACAGTTAAATTTCTTGAATTAAACAACCTTGGCTTATCCTAATAAAGTTATTATAAACAAGTTGTCTTTGAGTGCAATGTAAATGTGCCTGGCGTGACGGTCCCCTGGTAGTTACCGTGTTTAGTACCGTGAGTCATGTCTGCTGTCTAGTGTCTGGTGAGTCTCAGCTGCAGCATCACTGACCCGCCGGCCCCTCCTCCCTGTTTCCCGCACAGATCTGCTGCTGGTCTGGGGAATGTTGGGGTGGATAGGCCAGTCGTCTAGGTAACGCCGGAGCGGAGGGCGAGGAGATGCTAGCCTGGGTCTCCCTGCTGACAGCATGCGCTTGGATGCAGGCTGCCGCCGCCGCGCCGCCCACCTGTCCCACCGCCCCGCGTCCCCAGGTGGACTTTAACCTCAACTACTCTCTGCCTCATTTCCACGCGGCCAGCCCCATTCAGAACATCCAGGCCAGTGGGATCCTGCACGAGGTGTACATCGCCTCCCAGAACGTGATCCAGGCCTTGAACAATCGCCTGGACAGGATATGGCAGGTTCCGACCGGGCCCGTGGACGACCGGGACTGCGGCGGGTGCGGGCCGTGCAACGCCACGGCGCCGTCGGGCTCCGAGGACACGGACAACGAGGTTCTCCTCCTGGACCCGGCCGGCACTCACCTGCCCTACCTGTACTACTGCGGGAGCACACGGCAGGGAGCTTGCTCCTTCCTGGACATCAGCGCGCTGAGCCCTGAGCCCCAGTGCTTGTACCGGGGCGGGGGCAACACTCAGGACGACTGCCCCGACTGCCTGGCCAGCCCGCTGGGCACCAGGGTGACGGCGGTGGAGCAGGGCCGCACCACCCTCTTCTTCGTGGCCGCCACGGTGGACGAGCGCGTGGCGCGGAGCTTCCCCCGCAAGTCGCTGTCGGTGCTGCGGCCGCTGGCCACGGAGGACGGCTTCCACATGGTGATGAGGGGGCTGACGGTGCTGCCCCACCTACGGGCCTCCTACCCCGTGGACTACGTCTACTCCTTCTCCACCGGGGAGTACGTGTACTTCCTGTCCCTGCAGAGGGAGGACCCGCACCGGCCCGGCTCCCCCCTGCAGACCCGGCTGGGCCGGCTGCCGGTGCTGATCCCAGAGGCCTGGATGTACCGCGAGGTGGTTCTGGAGTGCCGCTACGAGCCCAAGCGGCGGCGGCGGCGTGGCGGTAAGGAGCACCGGGACGTGGTGTACGTGTACAGCGTTCTGCAGGCGGCCCACTACGGCCCGCTGGGCCGGGCCCTGGCCGTGCAGCTGGGCGTGGACACGGAGAAGATGCTGCTGTACGGGGCCTTCACCATGGTGGGCGAGCGAGGCCAGCCGCTCAACAACTCGGCGTTCTGCAACTTCCCCCTGGCGCAGGTGAACCAGGCCATCGAGAGGGGCGTGGAGGCCTGCTGCACGGCCGGCTCGGAGCAGCTGTCCCGAGGCCTGTGTCACTACCAGCCCTGCGAGAGCTGCCTGCACGAGGTGAGCTGCTCGCTGGCGCCTCGGCGGGGGGTCAGGGGTGTGTCTGTCTGTCTGTCTGTCTGTCTGTCTGTCTGTCTGTCTGTCTGTCTGTCTGTCTGTCCGTCCGTCCGTCCGTCCGTCCGTCCGTCCGTGTGTGTGTGTGTGTGTGTACGCATGCGTGTGCGCCTCGTCAGTGTGATTATTTGTGACTCATCATGAGATGGCTGCTTGGTCATCCTGTCGACCAATCAGCCAACGCTGTCTGGGCAGTTGGCATCTGTTGGCATCTGTTGGTGGTTGCCAACACGAAGTGTGCTGTGACATGGTGGATGTGAAGGTGTTACATCATATCTGGGCTGCGTAGTGATGGACTCGGGGTGGCCTCCTCTCTGGTCAACACTTGGCATCCAGGCGACATCACAACAGTGCGTCATGTGACTCATCGGGCCAAACTCAAGCTCAGACTTGACACAGCGATGACAGCGTGGGGGTGTGAGGGGGGTGAGGTGTGTGTGAGAAGTTCTGAGAACTCTGACAAAGGGTGAAGGAGGGGCTGGTGAGTCAGACCAGAATTCCACAACGTGGGCCACCATTCCTCCGAGCGCTCCACGTTTGCTGGCGACTGATTCTGGGTCAGAACGGATGTTCCACCGCAGTGGCACCGGGTCAAAGGTCAGGGTTTATATGGGCCGTAAACTCTCGTCACACGGCCATTTTTTCCGGGTACTTCCCGGTCTCAGCTTTCCTGGTACCGTGAACCTGATACATGGAGTCTTCTGATCACATTCAGTCAGTAATGACCAGGCGCAGTCCCAGCAGCCCCCAGAACAAACTGGTCCATATTGTGAAGCAGGACTCTGTGATCAGTGGAGTAGTTCTGTTCAAGGTGTGGCTTTTGGTTTTTGGATCGCACTCCAATGTTCTGCCTCCTTTAGTGTGTAAAGAGCCAAGCACAGACACGCCTACTGGGGCTGTGTGTCAACATACACTGGTAATAAATCCTGCTGATAAAAACAGCAGCAGCAGCAGCAGCAGCAGCAGCAGCAGCAGTGTGTGTGTGTGTGTGTGTGTGTGTGTGTGTGTGTGTGTGTGTGTGTGTGTGTGTGTGTGTGTGTGTGTGTGTGTGTGTGTGTGTGTGTGTGTGTGTGTGTGTGTGTGTGTGTGTGTGTGTGTGTGTGTGTGTGTGTGTGTGTGTGTGTGTGTGTGTGTGTGTAGGTAGGAAGGGAGGAGATCTGGCTCTGTCAGGCTGTTTTTTCTTTTATTCCCTTGGAAACGGACAGAGGAAGGAAAAGATGTGTTGGCAGTGATTTCCATAACATCAAAAACCAATTGAAGGCAGTCCCTGTGAGAATGCAGAAGTGTCCGGGGCTGTGAGTGTTGCCCACGAGGGGCTGAGGTGTGGCAGTGTGCTGATGAAAAGCCTTGTGAACCGTGTCTTCAAACAGCCAGGAGGAAAGGCAGGCCGGGACAGGCTGGCTCAGCGGACGGTTCTGGAATGTTTGGGATTAGGATTTATCACTCACCATCCGGACTTCTCTAATAAGTCAGCGCCTTTTTAC
>JAXIVH010000008.1:2621583-2644083 GCA_036785325.1 Urophycis tenuis
GTAACGTGTAACGTGTGGTACCGTGTGGTACTGCGTGGTACCGTGTGGGTAACGTGTAACGTGTGGTACCGTGTGGTACTGCGTGGTACCGTGTGGTAACGTGTGGTACTGCGTGGTACCGTGTGGTAGCGTAGTGGTAACGTGTGGTACTGCGTGGTACCGTGTGGTAACGTGTAACGTGTGGTACCGTGTGGTACTGCGTGGTACCGTGTGGTACCGTGTGGTAACGTGTGTAACGTGTACCATGTGGTAACGTTGTGGTACCGTGTAATGTGTGGTAACGTGTGGTAACGTGTACCATGTGGTAACGTGTGGTACCGTGTAATGTGTGGTAACGTGTAACGTGTGGTAACGTGTACCATGTGGTAACGTGTGGTACTGCGTGGTACCATGTGGTAACGTGTGGTACCGTGTAATGTGTGGCAACGTCTACGTGTGGGGTACCGTGTACCATGTGGTAACGTGTGGTACTGCTGGTACCGTGTGGAACGTGTACCATGGGTACGTGTGGTACGTGTAACGTGTGGTAACGTGTAACGTGTGGTAACGTGTAACGTGTAGGTAACGTGTGTGACGTGTGTAACGTGTACCGTGTGGTAACGTGTAACGTTGTGGTAGCGTGTGGTACCATGTGGTAACGTGTAACGTGTACCATGTGGTAACGTGTGGTAACGTGTGTGATGTGTACCGTGTGGTAATGTGTGGTACCATGTGGTAACGTGTGGTACCGTATGGTAACGTGTAACGTGTGGTAACGTGGTGGTAACGTGTACCGTGTGGTAACGTGTAACATGTGTACCATGTGGTAACGTGTGTAACGTGTACCGTTGTGGTAACGTGTGTAACATGTAACATGTGGTAACGTGTGTAACGTGTAAAGTGTGGTAACGTGTAGTTCGGTGTGGTACACGCTGTTTTAGAGTCCACGCCTTTGACAGCGCTGCGGCCCGGTGCCCTGCATCTTGGACCAATGGTACATTGTTAAGCACTGGGTAAAACAATATAGCTGCTCACTGACCTTAAGGATACATGGATCACATACATGGATCACATCTCTCTCTGTTCACTCAGATTCAGGCAATCTGGACGGGGGTCATTCCCATATCTTTACTTTACTAACATTGGGTAAAAGCGAAGTAGTGAGCGTAGCTTGACCTCCGAGAACCTCAAAGAAAGCTACTGTATGAATGGCCCATAAAGTAAGCCACAGCTCCCCCTGCAGAGCCGCATCCTCCCTCCCTGGAACCCGAGTCATAAATGAGGTTCTTCATGAACAAGGTTCCTCAGAGCACAGTGCTTCAGCTAACGGGTCGACCTGTTCCACGTGAGCCCACTCCCTGGTCTGTTTTGGCGCCGTGCTAAGGCGCCAGGTAAACTCACACGCAACTAAAACAGGCCGTGTCCACAGCGCGTGAAGCCAAGTCAACACGCCAAAGCAACATGTGATTCAGAGTGGAGAGAGGGAGTCTTGTTTTGGACGGAAGTAATAACCCCTTAACCCCCCCGAAACCCCCTTCGGGCGCTGAAGGAAGCTCCTCCTGGCCTCCTGGTCCAACACTAACATGGAGCCTCTAGTGCCACACCACAAACAGGCAGGGGTGACAGCCAGCCTGGGAAGCTGGACATCTATGGAGCTGATGTGTTGGAGCCTCCATAGCAGGGGGACCCCGAGAGAGAGCTGACCCTGCTGACCCCTGACACCCCGGGGCCGGGGGTACGCATTCCCTTGGGATGTAACGGTGGAACCATGCAGGGGACTTGGGAGACAGTAGAGCTCTGGTTACAGCTACGGTTACATGCAATAACAAGCACCCCCACCAGCCCCACCACCACCAGCCCCACCACCACCATCACCACCACGCCACCACCCCCACCAGCCCCACCACCACCACCACCACCACCCCCTCCCCCTCCACCCCCCCACCACCACCACCACCACCACCAACCCCCTCCACCCCCACCACCACCACCACCACCACCACCACCACCCCCACCACCTCCACCACCACCACCACCACCACCACCCCCACCACCACCACCACCACCCCCACCAGCCCCACCACCACCAGCCCCACCACCACCATCACCACCACGCCACCACCACCACCACCCCCACCACCACCACCACCACCCCCACCACCACCACCACCACCACCACCCCCACCACCACCACCACCACCCCCACCACCAGCCCCACCCCCACCACCACCACCACCACCACCTCCACCAGCCCCACCACCACCACCACCCCCACCACCACCACCCCCACCACCACCCCCACCCCCACCACCCCCACCACCCCCGCCCCCACCACCACCACCACCCCATTCACCCACTCATGCAGCTGCACATGGGTGAGGTGACGACGGAGTCAGCTGTGGCTGTCCTCCATGCAGAAGTTCTCTGTCTCGTCCTCTCAAAGGGAAACAGAGAGCAATGCGGTGGCTGGGAAGGAATTTGCGTAGAAATGGTGGGCGGCCAGACCGCAGCATGGACACGCTGGGGGAATGCTCTGCTCACTGCAGAAACAGGAGGACGATGCCGTTCCTCATCGACCCTTTCTGTTGAGCTTTAACTGGTCGGAGATGGATGTCTGCTCTGCAGTCTGTGTGTTTGAATTGGGGTTCGTTTAGCAGGCAGAGGCCAGCCAGACACAGCAGGCTACCAGATGGAAAAGCCCTCTGGGCGGGAGAGGCTCTGGGTGGACGCCTTGGGGGAAGAGGAAGAGGTTTGTGGGAGCAGAACATCAGCAGATACTCAGGTCTGTGTAACCATGGTGTGCAGAGTTGGCTGCATAGAGGAAGAGAGAGAGAGAGGAAGAGAGAGAGGGAGAGAGAGAGAGGGAGAGAGAGAGAGAGAGAGAGAGAGAGAGAGAGAGAGAGAGAGAGGGAAAAAGAAAGAGAGAGAGTCAAGTACAAGAAGATCAGGCACCAAGCACGTTCATCAAGAGAGGGAGAGTCTTACGGATTCAAACATTTTTGCCAAGAAAAATATCAGTGGACGTGTCTTTTTTGATGAGCCTATATAATTCAGCCAAGAAAGTGTTTTGAGAGAGCAGTCCCTGAAACAGAGACGGCTGTGCGCAGGCCTGTGTGTGTGGATGTGGGGCCCCTCCCCACATCCACATGGTCACGTTTTGTGCTGCTTGTGGAGCAGCCTTCATGAAGAAGAAACGCTGGAAGGGAACGGATGAGGTCATTCTGGTCGTAGTTCTGCATCTTAACTTTCCCTGTCAAATGTTTGAATACAGCAAGCTTAAGACACGAGAAGCCATCCATGTCTAGAATATGGTTGTTTTATACATTATGTTGATATAATGCTTAAAGTAACAAAGTGTGTATATGTTTTACAAAAGAGCGAATGAGTGGAGGTTACGCTCTCCCCCCACTATACTGCACAATAACAGACCATTCATCAAGTCTGGAGACGTCAGCCTTTAGGACTGTCTTCCTTCAGACGTGTTGCTGTAGATTTAATCCACAATATGATCCGCAGCCAAGCAAAAGGCACAGAGAAATACAGACAGAAAACCTTATAGGGCTATGGTTATTTTTGTAATAAATGCACTTTTAACTATCTTATCTTTACTGGCTAGACTCAGAAATCCTTTGGGATAAGATATGGTTTTATGAGACTGGCTTTGAACCCAGAGGCAGACATGCAGCTGTTGAATATCCAGGGATCTGGGCTATCAAAGGCTCAACTTACCCAAGGTGACCCACTCGCCTTGCCAGCCCCCCCCCCCCACATCATTAATATCAAATGACCAGACGTGGTTCTCACTGTCGGCCCGCCACTGCACTGCCCATCCAGCTGGCTGTACAGCCCCATGGAGGGCTACCTCTGGTGGGCACCGGCTGCTGGGAACCACGGCTGACCTTTGAACCCTGGCGGGCGTGGGACGCTTGGCTGTGAGACCAGGGGACGGCCAGAGCCTCATGTGGATCTGCTGCAGAAGAGTGGATGTGTGTTTGGTCAGGAGACATGGGTACAAGAGGGGATGTGTGTTTGGTCAGGAGACATGGGTACAAGAGGGGATGTGTGTTTGGTCAGGAGACATGGGTACAAGAGTGGATGTGTGTTTGGTCAGGAGACATGGGTACAACAGTGGATGTGTTTGGTCAGGAGACATGGGTACAAGAGTGGATGTGTGTTTGGTCAGGAGACATGGGTACAAGAGTGGATGTGTGTTTGGTCAGGAGACATGGGTACAAGAGTGGATGTGTGTTTGGTCAGGAGACATGGGTACAAGAGTGGATGTGTGTTTGGTCAGGAGACATGGGTACAAGAGGGGATGTGTGTTTGGTCAGGAGACATGGGTACAAGAGTGGATGTGTGTGGTCAGGAGACATGGGTACAAGAGTGGATGTGTGTTTGGTCAGGAGACATGGGTACAAGAGTGGATATGTGTGGTCAGGAGACATGGGTACAAGAGTGGATGTGTGTGGTCAGGAGACATGGGTACAAGAGTGGATGTGTGTTTGGTCAGGAGACATGGGTACAAGAGTGGATGTGTGTGGTCAGGAGACATGGGTACAAGAGTGGATGTGTGTGGTCAGGAGACATGGGTACAAGAGTGGATGTGTGTTTGGTCAGGAGACATGGGTACAAGAGGGGATGTGTGTTTGGTCAGGAGACATGGGTACAAGAGGGGATGTGTGTGGTCAGGAGACATGGGTACAAGAGTGGATGTGTGTGGTCAGGAGACATGGGTACAAGAGGGGATGTGTGTGGTCAGGAGACATGGGTACAAGAGTGGAAGTGTGTTTGGTCAGGAGACATGGGTACAAGAGTGGATGTGTGTTTGGTCAGGAGACATGGGTACAAGAGGGGATGTGTGTTTGGTCAGGAGACATGGGTACAAGAGGGGATGTGTGTGGTCAGGAGACATGGGTACAAGAGTGGATGTGTGTTTGGTCAGGAGACATGGGTACAAGAGGGGATGTGTGTTTGGTCAGGAGACATGGGTACAAGAGTGGATGTGTGTTTGGTCAGGAGACATGGGTACAAGAGGGGATGTGTGTTTGTTCAGGAGACATGGGTACAAGAGTGGATGTGTGTTTGGTCAGGAGACATGGGTACAAGAGGGGATGTGTGTTTGGTCAGGAGACATGGGTACAAGAGTGGATGTGTGTTTGGTCAGGAGACATCAGTAGAAGAGTGGATGTGTGTTTGGTCAGGAGACATCAGTAGAAGAGTGTATGTGTGTTTGGTCAGGAGACATCAGTACCAGAGTGGATGTGTGTTTGGTCAGGAGACATCAGTACCAGAGTGGATGTGTGTTTGGTCAGGAGACATCAGTAGAAGAGTGGATGTGTGTTTGGTCAGGAGACATCAGTAGAAGAGTGGATGTGTGTTTGGTCAGGAGACATCAGTACCAGAGAGGATGTGTGTTTGGTCAGGAGACATCAGTACCAGAGTGGATGTGTGTTTGGTCAGGAGACATCAGTAGAAGAGTGGATGTTTGTTTGGTCAGGAGACATCAGTACCAGAGTGGATGTGTGTTTGGTCAGAAGACATCAGTAGAAGAGTGGATGTGTGTTTGGTCAGGAGACATGGGTACACCACTGCACCCATAACATGTCAACAGAATGTTTAACAGACTTTAGGGAAACACGCGTGTGGGGTTCATGTTGCTTTCATGTGCGTGGGTGAATGTGATGAACCAGCACTGGATCACATGTTATTCTACACGAGATCACTGCAGTTCTCATCCTCACAGTTACAACTAAATGTTGTTGCCCACCCCCTCACTCTTTTCCTGAATCGAAACATCTGTTTCCCAAAATAGGAAGTTCCCCTGCTGATGTTATCCTCTGTTTATGGAGGCTGAAATATGTAAACAGATGGGAAGCTGATTCTGTGAGCTCAAACTACACGACTGTTCTTGCTGCCTCTGTGATTGCATTCCTAGCACTCAGTGGAAGGGACAGAAGGCAATAACAACTCTGTTGACAAGTTGTATATATAGAGTTATAGAGACAAGTTGTAAGTATAGAGCTGCACAGTTCCTATGTAGGTTTCATTTTTATTATTCTTTAGGCTTCTAAGAGGTCCGCCGGTGCCCTTTGAGTTGCATACAATGCAATGCCATTAATTTCATCACTTTTGAAATGCAATACACAATATTAACCAGCTGAGAATACATTCTATGGCTTTCAGGAACATCTGCACATCCTGGATTGAATCTTAAAACACATTGAAGCCCCAAAGTGTGCCAGGACTTGTGTGTTATTGTAGAGCCCTGCAGCCCCTAGCGCACTGAAACTGAAGCCTCAGGCAAGAAGAGCAGCCAGAGATCCCTCAGCTGTACAGAGCCCCCCCCCCCCCCCCCCGGACGCGTGTCATTTAGCTCTGCGTCAGCCAATGAATCTTCCCCTTCGGGAGCCTCTTCAGAGCCCACAACGTGTACCCACTATAAGGCACTATAACACCCCCTGGAGTGATCACTGTCCGAGACCCCCACTGCGCACCACATACCCCCGGACCCCCAGTCTTAACTTCACGCACCTCGGCGCTGCCTGGACGGGTCCCTCTGCAACACCCGCTCTCCTAATTGAATTAGTGACATGGAGGGTCAGAGTCCTCGGGGTCAGAGCCCTCGGGGTCAGAGCCCTCGGGGTCGGCCCGCTCGCTCCGCTGCGCCGCTAGCTGCCAGCCAGTAAATGATGGCTATTTCCTGCCGCCACAGGAACCCCAGCATTGGAACCAGATTTCCCACCAGAGTTTATTGTAAAGGGCGCTGCTCAGGGGCCCGGCTGCGCTGGTCGCTGGTGGTTCTATAGGAGAACCAGAGGTTGTTCTGCAGCAGACATGGACAACCTACAGCCCCAGGCCCATGGACCATCTCTAGGCTAGCAGAGCAGTGTTTCCCACACACAGACCTTACATGGGTGGGCCGCCAACGTGTAATGACTACATGAGGAGCTCCTCTGCTCCGCACTCCTCTGAAGCCCAACAGGATCACGCTAGAGAGGAGGTGGCCTTCCCCCAGAGAGAAAACAGCTGGCTGAATTCGTCATTCAATAGCAGTAGGTGCTGGTGTGTGGGGGCGGCTGGTTCAAGCAGCCTCACCAGCCAGGCTGGGTGGACCCTGGCACTGGGAGAGGCTGCTCACCTTCTGCACCAGTGTGCAGGTGAGACCTGCAGTCGCCACACACAGATCTCCTGCATGGCGACATGTAGCGCCGGCTCGTGTACTGGTTTCCAACACCGTCCCCCGTGTCCTGGTCTGGAGAGGCCCCCCTGGTCTGGAGAGACCCCGCTGGTCTGGAGAGGCCCCGCTGGTCTGGAGAGACCCCACAGTTCTGGAGAGACCCCGCTGGTCTGGAGAGACCCCGCTGGTCTGGAGAGGCCCCGCTGGTCTGGAGAGGCCCCGCTTGTCTGGAGAGGCCCCGCTGGTCTGGAGAGACCCCACAGGTCTGGAGAGGCCCCGCTTGTCTGGAGAGGCCCCGCTGGTCTGGAGAGACCCCGCTGGTCTGGAGAGGCCCCTGTGGTCTGGAGAGACCCCACAGGTCTGGAGAGGCCTCGCTGGTCTGGAGAGGCCCCACAGTTCTGGAGAGACCCCGCTGGTCTGGAGAGGCCCCGCTGGTCTGGAGAGGCCCCGCTGGTCTGGAGAGACCCCGCTGGTCTGGAGAGGCCCCGCTGGTCTGGAGAGGCCCCGCTGGTCTGGAGAGACCCCGCTGGTCTGGAGAGGCCCCTGTGGTCTGGAGAGGCCCCTGTGGACTGGAGAGGCCCCCCTGGTCTGGAGAGGCCCCGCTGGTCTGGAGAGGCCCCGCTGGTCTGGAGAGACCCCGCTGGTCTGGAGAGGCCCCTGTGGTCTGGAGAGGCCCCTGTGGACTGGAGAGGCCCCTGTGGACTGGAGAGACCCCGCTGGTCTGGAGAGACTTGCGTTGGGTGCCAGGGCAGCAACCTGGTGGAAACATCTGTGATATTCCAACGCAGTCGCAGGCCGTGCGAGATGCAACACAATGAAGGAGAGTGGTTTCCGCAATAGTCCGCAGTCTGTTGTTGGGATTTGAGCTTGTTTGTAATTGCAGGGCACACATCTGCCGCACAACTGAATAACAGGGACAGACCGACACACACACACACACACACACACACACACACACACACACACACACACACACACACACGGTGTTCCTTAAGAAGACAGCGGGTGAACCTGATACTCAGCAGTGTTCTCCTGAGGGAGACGCAGCGTGAAGCTGCATTGTGGGGGTAATTTAAGCCCCCGGCCCAGTGGTGAACAGTGGTCTGGGGGATAATGATTAAGCTGTGATCCACACACACACACATGGCTGGGGTTGTATTTAGGAGGTTGTATTATAAAGCTGCCTCATGTCCTTTATGCTCCAGAACACACAGTTGTTTCCTCTGCAGTCAGGGGTAGGGGTGAATATGTTTAGAAAATGTTTTTTCTAAATATTCATAGGTTTGGAAATATACAATGAAAACCGAACAAAACTACTGAGCTACCTTTGCATGTGTTTTTTTATCCAATGACTCGATCCAGGTCATCGGTCAACTCTGCAAACATCTTCCCAAATCAGAAAATGATGTTTTTTTGTGCATCAGAAGATGGAGATTCATGTGACTTCTTAATCATCTTCTTTGTTAGAACGATGATGTCACTGTGCCCTGGGCAGCTCAGACGCAGCTGTGAGGCTGAGCTATTTAACCCTTCACTGCCCTGTCACAGTCAGGCCTACATCACAGTCAGGCCTACATCACAGTCAGGCCTACATCACAGTCAGGCCTACATCACAGTCTACATCACAGTCAGGCCTACATCACAGTCAGGCCTACATCACAGTCAGGCCTACATCACAGTCTACATCACAGTCAGGCCTACATCACAGTCAGGCCTACATCACAGTCAGGCCTACATCACAGTCAGAGCACCAGGGCTTCACCTCTGGGCTCCCTCAGCAGGCTGTGCTTCCTCATCACAATCAGAGGACAGCGGGCTGGTGAGAGTGTTCTTTATGTTGTAGGTTCTCTGTGAGAGTGTTCTTTATGTTGTAGGTTCTCTGTGAGAGTGTTCTTTATGTTGTAGGTTCTCTGTGAGAGTGTTCTTTATGTTGTAGGTTCTCTGTGAGAGTGTTCTTTATGTTGTAGGTTCTCTGTGAGAGTGTTCTTTATGTTGTAGGTTCTCTGTGAGTGTTCTTTATGTGGTAGGTTCTCTGTGAGAGTGTTCTTTATGTGGTAGGTTCTCTGTGAGAGTGTTCTTTATGTTGTAGGTTCTCTGTGAGTGTTCTTTATGTTGTAGGTTCTCTGTGAGTGTTCTTTATGTTGTAGGTTCTCTGTGAGAGTGTTCTTTATGTGGTAGGTTCTCTGTGAGAGTGTTCTTTATGTTGTAGGTTCTCTGTGAGAGTGTTCTTTATGTGGTAGGTTCTCTGTGAGAGTGTTCTTTATGTTGTAGGTTCTCTGTGAGTGTTCTTTATGTTGTAGGTTCTCTGTGAGAGTGTTCTTTATGTGGTAGGTTCTCTGTGAGAGTGTTCTTTATGTTGTAGGTTCTCTGTGAGAGTGTTCTTTATGTGGTAGGTTCTCTGTGAGAGTGTTCTTTATGTTGTAGGTTCTCTGTGAGTGTTCTTTATGTTGTAGGTTCTCTGTGAGTGTTCTTTATGTTGTAGGTTCTCTGTGAGAGTGTTCTTTATGTTGTAGGTTCTCTGTGAGAGTGTTCTTTATGTTGTAGGTTCTCTGTGAGAGTGTTCTTTATGTGGTAGGTTCTCTGTGAGAGTGTTCTTTATGTTGTAGGTTCTCTGTGAGAGTGTTCTTTATGTGGTAGGTTCTCTGTGAGAGTGTTCTTTATGTGGTAGGTTCTCTGTGAGAGTGTTCTTTATGTGGTAGGTTCTCTGTGAGAGTGTTCTTTATGTGGTAGGTTCTCTGTGAGAGTGTTCTTTATGTGGTAGGTTCTCTGTGAGAGTGTTCTTTATGTGGTAGGTTCTCTGTGAGAGTGTTCTTTATGTTGTAGGTTCTCTGTGAGAGTGTTCTTTATGTTGTAGGTTCTCTGTGAGAGTGTTCTTTATGTTGTAAGTTCTCTGTGAGAGTGTTCTTTATGTGGTAGGTTCTCTGTGAGAGTGTTCTTTATGTTGTAGGTTCTCTGTGAGAGTGTTCTTTATGTTGTAGGTTCTCTGTGAGAGTGTTCTTTATGTGGTAGGTTCTCTGTGAGAGTGTTCTTTATGTTGTAGGTTCTCTGTGAGAGTGTTCTTTATGTGGTAGGTTCTCTGTGAGAGTGTTCTTTATGTGGTAGGTTCTCTGTGAGAGTGTTCTTTATGTTGTAGGTTCTCTGTGAGAGTGTTCTTTATGTGGTAGGTTCTCTGTGAGAGTGTTCTTTATGTGGTAGGTTCTCTGTGAGAGTGTTCTTTATGTTGTAGGTTCTCTGTGAGAGTGTTCTTTATGTTGTAGGTTCTCTGTGAGAGTGTTCTTTATGTTGTAAGTTCTCTGTGAGAGTGTTCTTTATGTGGTAGGTTCTCTGTGAGAGTGTTCTTTATGTTGTAGGTTCTCTGTGAGAGTGTTCTTTATGTGGTAGGTTCTCTGTGAGAGTGTTCTTTATGTGGTAGGTTCTCTGTGAGAGTGTTCTTTATGTGGTAGGTTCTCTGTGAGAGTGTTCTTTATGTTGTAGGTTCTCTGTGAGAGTGTTCTTTATGTGGTAGGTTCTCTGTGAGAGTGTTCTTTATGTTGTAGGTTCTCTGTGAGAGTGTTCTTTATGTTGTAGGTTCTCTGTGAGAGTGTTCTTTATGTGGTAGGTTCTCTGTGAGAGTGTTCTTTATGTTGTAGGTTCTCTGTGAGAGTGTTCTTTATGTTGTAGGTTCTCTGTGAGAGTGTTCTTTATGTTGTAAGTTCTCTGTGAGAGTGTTCTTTATGTGGTAGGTTCTCTGTGAGAGTGTTCTTTATGTTGTAGGTTCTCTGTGAGAGTGTTCTTTATGTGGTAGGTTCTCTGTGAGAGTGTTCTTTATGTGGTAGGTTCTCTGTGAGAGTGTTCTTTATGTGGTAGGTTCTCTGTGAGAGTGTTCTTTATGTTGTAGGTTCTCTGTGAGAGTGTTCTTTATGTGGTAGGTTCTCTGTGAGAGTGTTCTTTATGTTGTAGGTTCTCTGTGAGAGTGTTCTTTATGTTGTAGGTTCTCTGTGAGAGTGTTCTTTATGTTGTAGGTTCTCTGTGAGAGTGTTCTTTATGTGGTAGGTTCTCTGTGAGAGTGTTCTTTATGTTGTAGGTTCTCTGTGAGAGTGTTCTTTATGTTGTAGGTTCTCTGTGAGAGTGTTCTTTATGTGGTAGGTTCTCTGTGAGAGTGTTCTTTATGTGGTAGGTTCTCTGTGAGAGTGTTCTTTATGTGGTAGGTTCTCTGTGAGAGTGTTCTTTATGTGGTAGGTTCTCTGTGAGAGTGTTCTTTATGTGGTAGGTTCTCTGTGAGAGTGTTCTTTATGTGGTAGGTTCTCTGTGAGAGTGTTCTTTATGTGGTAGGTTCTCTGTGAGAGTGTTCTTTATGTTGTAGGTTCTCTGTGAGAGTGTTCTTTATGTTGTAGGTTCTCTGTGAGAGTGTTCTTTATGTGGTAGGTTCTCTGTGAGAGTGTTCTTTATGTTGTAGGTTCTCTGTGAGAGTGTTCTTTATGTTGTAGGTTCTCTGTGAGAGTGTTCTTTATGTTGTAGGTTCTCTGTGAGAGTGTTCTTTATGTTGTAAGTTCTCTGTGAGAGTGTTCTTTATGTGGTAGGTTCTCTGTGAGAGTGTTCTTTATGTTGTAGGTTCTCTGTGAGAGTGTTCTTTATGTGGTAGGTTCTCTGTGAGAGTGTTCTTTATGTGGTAGGTTCTCTGTGAGAGTGTTCTTTATGTGGTAGGTTCTCTGTGAGAGTGTTCTTTATGTTGTAGGTTCTCTGTGAGAGTGTTCTTTATGTGGTAGGTTCTCTGTGAGAGTGTTCTTTATGTTGTAGGTTCTCTGTGAGAGTGTTCTTTATGTTGTAGGTTCTCTGTGAGAGTGTTCTTTATGTTGTAGGTTCTCTGTGAGAGTGTTCTTTATGTGGTAGGTTCTCTGTGAGAGTGTTCTTTATGTTGTAGGTTCTCTGTGAGAGTGTTCTTTATGTTGTAGGTTCTCTGTGAGAGTGTTCTTTATGTGGTAGGTTCTCTGTGAGAGTGTTCTTTATGTGGTAGGTTCTCTGTGAGAGTGTTCTTTATGTGGTAGGTTCTCTGTGAGAGTGTTCTTTATGTGGTAGGTTCTCTGTGAGAGTGTTCTTTATGTGGTAGGTTCTCTGTGAGAGTGTTCTTTATGTGGTAGGTTCTCTGTGAGAGTGTTCTTTATGTTGTAGGTTCTCTGTGAGAGTGTTCTTTATGTGGTAGGTTCTCTGTGAGAGTGTTCTTTATGTTTTAGGTTCTCTGTGAGAGTGTTCTTTATGTTGTAGGTTCTCTGTGAGAGTGTTCTTTATGTTGTAGGTTCTCTGTGAGAGTGTTCTTTATGTTGTAGGTTCTCTGTGAGAGTGTTCTTTATGTGGTAGGTTCTCTGTGAGAGTGTTCTTTATGTTGTAGGTTCTCTGTGAGAGTGTTCTTTATGTTGTAGGTTCTCTGTGAGAGTGTTCTTTATGTGGTAGGTTCTCTGTGAGAGTGTTCTTTATGTTGTAGGTTCTCTGGAATGTTGCAGAACGCACATGCAAACCATTAGGTGGTTAACTTGGGCTTCATGCAGCCCCAAAGTGGGCCGGGCTCAGCATGCGTGGCTCTCATTACCCACTGGCTCTGACGGACCGGTCCCAGTAGGCCCCTGGACATGAGCACCACCGACCCATATCTGCCTGTTCAACACATCAAATATTAGCAGTTAATAAAAAACTCATATGTTACATAAATCAATAATTCTTCAGAGGTTCTGTAACTCCACCAGCTGGTGTGGCAAGCATGTAGGCTACATCAAACCCACTGTAGCCTACAGGTTTTTGTGGGTTACTCTTAATCAAACCCACTGTAGCCTACATGCTTTAGTGGGTTACTCTTAATCAAACCCACTGTAGCCTACAGAGCCTCTGAAGAATACACACACACACACACACACACACACACACACACACACACACACACACACACACACACACACACACACACACAGAAGCCAGCCTTGCTCCATACGTCCACAGGCTCACTGTGGCTCACTGTATGCAGCCCAGTGTGGCAGGTGGCCTGTGACCACGGCAACAACAGCAGATGATTAACACACAAAGACGTGGCGTCACACTTCCCCTGCCGCCCCCCCCCCCCCCCGCGCTGACTGAATGCTCTCCATGTGGAGGGCTGCGTGTTCGGCCTGCAGGAGGAAGCCATGATTGAGCGTTTTTCTTTAAACGTCACTTCTGTTTTCCTCAAAATGAGCACCTTTGTCACTGGGAGGCTGGAGGCTCCATTGTGTGAGAGCGGCTGAATCAGGAGGACGACCTCAAAAACACACGTTCAGAATAGCCCAGCGAGCGTCTGAGGTCGCCTCGCAGAGCGCCTGAAATGAGCTTCTGGCCGCAGAAGATCGGAGATCCTTCTCAGTGGATTTCTTTGTTGTGGTTCTGATTTTCTTTTTGGGACCAGAACCGCAGTCTGTGGGGAGCGGTCCCGGGCGACCGGCTGCACCCCCGAGCTCAGACGTTTGCACCAAATGGTTCGGCCCGTGATGTTGTGGGCCGTCCCTGATGTCCTGTGGCGTCCGGTGCCTTTGGCCTGCCGCTCCATCCGGCCGGCCGGGGAGCAGTGAATGTAAAGCCAGCTGCAGAGTCGCTGGCCCCACTCCCAGACCACCGGGGGGCCCCCCTCCCAGACCACCGGGGGCCCCACTCCCAGACCACCGGGGGCCCCCCACTCCCAGACCACCGGGGGCCCCCACTCCCAGACCACCGGGGGGGCCCCACTCCCAGACCACCGGGGGGCCCCACTCCCAGACCACCGGGGGGCCCCACTCCCAGACCACCGGGGGGCCCCCACTCCCAGACCACCGGGGGCCCCCACTCCCAGACCACCGGGGGCCCCCACTCCCAGACCACCGGGGGCCCCCACTCCCAGACCACCGGGGGCCCCGACTCCCAGACCACCGGGGGGCCACTTTACAAGACATAGTTGTCCCGCTCGTACCTCTGAGGCGCCCCCCCCCCACTTCACACCTCACTGTAGGTGACCCTCCGGGCCCCGTCTCACAGACGTCTCCCCCCCACACCCCGCGTTGACCCCGCCCACCACGCGCCCCACGATGACCCCGCCCACCACGCGCCCGGCGTTGACCCCGCCCACCACGCGCCCCGCGTTGACCCCGCCCACCACGCGCCCCACGATGACCCCGTCCACCACACGCCCCGCGGCGCCACACCGTCTTACAGCCGCGTTGTGTCACGGAGAGCGTCCACAGGAATGAACAGGTCAACCTATGGATGTGTACCTGTGGATGTGTACCTGTAGATGTGTACCTTTGGATGTGTACGTCCTGCCCCCCACCCTGGTGGTGGATCACAGAGTAATGTCAGCTGCACAGTTTGGGGCACAATTATTATGATTCAGTATTCAGAAAATGTGAAAGCATGTTGATAGGCAAACAGACAGAGAGAGATAGGAAGAGATAGAGAGAGATAGGGAGAGATAGGGAGAGATAGGGAGAGATAGAGAGAGATAGGGAGAGATAGAGAGAGATAGGGACAGATAGAGAGAGATAGGAAGAGATAGAGAGAGATAGGAGAGCGATATATCTGCAGCACAAATATATAAATAGTACACAAAAAAGTCTCAATTCAATCAATTATTCTGGGAACCGTTAATCAGTCATTATTATCAGAAAAAGATCATATTAAACTAAAATGAAATAAGATAAGTAGACTCAATCTATCTGGCCAGGTGGTCATTTGAGAAGGCAGGCTCTGAATGTGTCATCCATTTGGTGGGGGTGTCCGTGTGTATGTGTTTGTGTGTGTGTGTGTGTGTGTGTGTGTGTATGTATGTGTTTGTGTGTGTGTGTGTGTGTGTGTGTGTGTGTGTGTGTGTGCATGTGCGTGCGCGTGCGTGTGTGTGCGTGCGTGCGTGCGCGCGTGTGTGTGCATGTGCGTGTGTGTGTGTGTGTGTATGTGTGTGTGCTAGTGGCATGTAGCATGTGTGCACTACAGGCTCCAGCATGCTAGTGGCCCCCGTTCATTTAATATTGACTCATTGACTTCGGCCCCCCGGGGTCATGGAGGTCATGTGAGGAGCACCTATTCTCCTGTGAGGAGACCCCCACTCAGCTTCTGTTTGCTGCTTCACACACCAACGATCACCTCTGAAGGTGAGCAGCCTTCAGCTGCTCTGTTGAGAGGTGCCCCCACCCCTCTGTTTGCTCTGCTTTCAATGGGGCATCCCATAATAACAACAACAATCATCATCAAGTGGATCTTAGCTGTGGAGTGGGTAATCCCCCCTGGTGGTGCAGCGTGGACCCCCACTGACTCTGGTCCTCACCCCGGGGGTCCACCATGAGGACGGCTCTGTTTTACCCATCTGCTTCTTTTTTATATTACTTATATTATACTGTTTTCCAATACCAAAGTATTAGTTTATTCATTCATTTATGTATTTATTTGTTTATTCAAACAAATGTAGTATATTTGAGTTAAATTTCCTTACGAAATTACATTTCACCATTTATTTTTATGTCAGACTCTGCAGTTTTTATTGCAGTGCCATTTGTTTGGCTATTGGCCAACAAAAATGGTCCAAACTTCACATTTCACACAGGAAAGCACTTAGCACATAGGTGACATAACACACACACACACACGCACGCACGCAGACACACACACACACACACACTGCTGTGCTGGTCACAGCCCCGGGCTGTGATTGGCCGCCTGGCTGGCGGGTCATCTGTGTCAGAGGGTCGTGACAGGGACAACACTGCGGTCCAAAGGGACAACACTGCGGTCCACGGGGACAACACTGCGGGTCAAAGGGACAACACTGCGGTCCACAGGGACAACACTGCGGTCCACGGGGACAACACTGCGGTCCAAAGGGACAACACTGCGGTCCACGGGGACAACACTGCGGTCCAAAGGGACAACACTGCTGTCCACGGGGACAACACTGCGGTCCACGGGGACAACACTGCGGTCCAAAGGGACACCACTGCGGTCCACAGGGACAACACTGCGGTCCAAAGGGACAACACTGCGGTCCACGGGGACAACACTGCGGTCCACGGGGACAACACTGCGGTCCACGGGGACAACACTGCGGTCCAAAGGGACAACACTGCGGTCCACGGGGACAACACTGCGGTCCAAAGGGACAACACTGCGGTCCACGGGGACAACACTGCGGTCCACGGGGACAACACTGCGGTCCAAAGGGACAACACTGCGGTCCACGGGGACAACACTGCGGTCCACGGGGACAACACTGCGGTCCACAGGGACAGAGAAGAGGGAGTTGTTCACCAAGCCGCTCCTCCGCGTAGTGAGATGGTTCCTGAGGCTCTCAGGCCGTGAGGTCGTGATCTCTTCCCAGCAGCTTATCAAAGTTTGCCCTCTGAACCGAGCTTCCTGTGCATGAGAAGCTCTCATTGTGTCAAACAGCAACATCTCACACCACAGACGCTGATTACAAGCATGGGAGGAGGAAGCCGCTTCAAAATGGCTGGTGTGATGATTATCAGGGAGCCGGTCTTCAGCCTCCAGTGGTCACTGGCTCACTGGACTTCATTATTTCACTTCCTCTGCTCTGGTCCACTTTCAGGCCTTTTGATTGTCATGTAGTGAACTCGTGTAAATTCACTGCACTCTCATGCTAATAATACGGTGAATCATTCTGTGCTCTGATTCGCTGGTGCCTCAGCCCAGCTTCCCCAGGAAGAGCCAGTCGAGTCTGACTGTCCAACTTCCTGCCCCACAGGAAGTAGCTCAGAGTGCCTGGTGTCCAAAGATTCCCCAAATTAGTGCTCAGTTTGAAAGTTTGAAAATGAATCATGGGACTGTATATCATAAAACAGAATAGACAGAAAAGTTTTCTTTGACATATTTGGTATTTAGATTCCATTATTTTAAATACCATATTTGGTATTTAGATTTATTTATAAACATACCAAAACTTGACCTGATTACTGTAGAAAATAGATCAGCCCTGGACTGAATAGCAGACCTTTCTGGAAGCCTAGCTGCAGTGGGGGCAGGAGTCTGTTCTTAATAACAGCCTGATGTGTGGACAGCATATTTTGGCTGTCGCCCAACATCAGAGGAGACTTAATCTAAATACACGTAATACACACGTAATATACACGTAATCTAAATACACGTAACACACACGTAATATACACGTAATCTAAATACACGTAATCTAAATACACGTAATATACACGTAATATAAATACACGGCGTGCAGCGATGCCTTTAAAAGGCCCGTAAAGAAAAGTTTAGACATTTAAAACAGCTCGCTTAAAACACTGCCATGAATCTATCTTTTTTCTATTCTACTTTAAACAAAGCAGCTGTCACTCTGGACAGCTTCAGTAACACTCCAACAGATTCCCTCTCTGGTGCTCTGGGATTGGAGAACCATGCTTTGGTAGGAACAACCAGAAGTTTAGGACTGTTAGATTAGATTAGATAAGATTAGATTAGATTAGATTAGATTAGATTCAACTGTTTAGGACTGTGAGCAAAGTATTTTTGTTTCACAAACCCAAGCCCTCCATACCCACTGATGTTTTCTGGTCCACACAACGCTCCACACACGCTCCACACACACACACACACACACACACACACACACACACACACACACACACACACACACACACACACACACACACACCACATACACACACACACACACACGTACACACACACACACACACACACACACACACACACACACACGCACATATACACACACGTACACACACACACACACACACACACACACACCCTCAGCCGCCTCAGACAGAGAAATGCGTTTTCTGGGGACGTGTCTTTGCGGCGTCCCCCCTAAGAGGCCATCCAGGCGTTCCGAGGTGCAGCCATAACTGTTTCCAGCAGCCGCTCTGCTGCCAGATCTTCCTGGTCCTTCCTGGTCCTTCCTGGTCCTTCCTGGTCCTTCCTGGTCCTTCCTGGTCCTTCCTGGTCCTTCCTGGTCGGCGCAGCACAGGGGGGCGTTGCTGCTGGTCTGCGGGCCCCGGCGCAGGGCTCTGATTGGCTGGAGGTTCCTCTGCTCTGCGGTGGGACAGATATTAAACATGCCAGGAAGGGAGAGGGGGGGAAAGAGTAAAAATAGCCCCCAGGACCGGTTCCTTTGTTGAAAATCGACATCAGCTGTGGAGAACCACAGTGTGCTCAGAGTCTCGTCTGTACTCTGTAGAGCATTGACTGTAATACACACGTACACACACACACACACACACACACACACACACACACACACACACACACACACACACACACACACACACACGTACACACACACACACACACACACACACACACACACACACACACACACAATACACACACGGTACACACACACAATACACACACGGTACACACACACACACACGGTACACACACACACAATACACTGTGGAATGGCGATGGGCGATGTGTCTTAATATTAAACCTGTGGCCATCTTGAGTCACATGAATGGTTGTAATTAAAATGTTTGGACCACATGATATTCAAGGCTCTCTCTTTTCCTGAGGAGTCGTTGAACAAATTATTTGAGTGAAACGTAATGTTTGTTTGTCGGTAAAATAATGATTACAATCAAACTTTTTGTTTGTTGATGAGTAAAACAATGATGAGAAGACAACTTTTAATTTAGTTCATCAGTAAAACAATGAGGTTAGTACAACTTTTAATGTCTTCATCAGTAAATTAAGGACTGTGATGCAGCCTTTAGTTTAGTGAAGTAAGGACTGGGATGCAGCCTTTAGTTTAGTGAAGTAAGGACTGTGATGCAGCCTTTAGTTTAGTGAAGTAAGGACTGGGATGCAGCCTTTAGTTTAGTGAAGTAAGGACTGTGATGCAGCCTTTAGTTTAGTGAAGTAAGGACTGGGATGCAGCCTTTAGTTTAGTGAAGTAAGGACTGTGATGCAGCCTTTAGTTTAGTGAGGTAAGGACTGTGATGCAGCCTTTAGTTTAGTGAAGTAAGGACTGTGATGCAGCCTTTAGTTTAGTGAAGTAAGGACTGTGATGCAGCCTTTAGTTTAGTGAAGTAAGGACTATGATGCAGCCTTTAGTTTAGTGAAGTAAGGACTGTGATGCAGCCTTTAGTTTAGTGAAGTAAGGACTGGGATGCAGCCTTTAGTTTAGTGAAGTAAGGACTGTGATGCAGCCTTTAGTTTAGTGAAGTAAGGACTGGGATGCAGCCTTTAGTTTAGTGAAGTAAGGACTGTGATGCAGCCTTTAGTTTAGTAAAGTAAGGACTGGGATGCAGCCTTTAGTTTAGTGAAGTAAGGACTGTGATGCAGCCTTTAGTTTAGTGAGGTAAGGACTGTGATGCAGCCTTTAGTTTAGTGAGGTAAGGACTGTGATGCAGCCTTTAGTTTAGTGAGGTAAGGACTGGGATGCAGCCTTTAGTTTAGTGAGGTAAGGACTGGGATGCAGCCTTTAGTTTAGTGAGGTAAGGAATGAGATGCAGCCTTTAGTTTAGTGAAGTAAGGACTGTGATGCAGCCTTTAGTTTAGTGAAGTATGGACTGTGATGCAGCCTTTAGTTTAGTGAGGTAAGGACTGGGATGCAGCCTTTAGTTTAGTGAAGTAAGGACTGTGATGCAGCCTTTAGTTTAGTGAGGTAAGGACTGTGATGCAGCCTTTAGTTTAGTGAAGTAAGGACTGGGATGCAGCCTTTAGTTTAGTGAAGTAAGGACTGTGATGCAGCCTTTAGTTTAGTGAAGTAAGGACTGGGATGCAGCCTTTAGTTTAGTGAAGTAAGGACTGTGATGCAGCCTTTAGTTTAGTGAGGTAAGGACTGTGATGCAGCCTTTAGTTTAGTGAAGTAAGGACTGTGATGCAGCCTTTAGTTTAGTGAAGTAAGGACTGTGATGCAGCCTTTAGTTTAGTGAAGTAAGGACTATGATGCAGCCTTTAGTTTAGTGAAGTAAGGACTGTGATGCAGCCTTTAGTTTAGTGAAGTAAGGACTGGGATGCAGCCTTTAGTTTAGTGAAGTAAGGACTGTGATGCAGCCTTTAGTTTAGTGAAGTAAGGACTGGGATGCAGCCTTTAGTTTAGTGAAGTAAGGACTGTGATGCAGCCTTTAGTTTAGTAAAGTAAGGACTGGGATGCAGCCTTTAGTTTAGTGAAGTAAGGACTGTGATGCAGCCTTTAGTTTAGTGAGGTAAGGACTGTGATGCAGCCTTTAGTTTAGTGAGGTAAGGACTGTGATGCAGCCTTTAGTTTAGTGAGGTAAGGACTGGGATGCAGCCTTTAGTTTAGTGAGGTAAGGACTGGGATGCAGCCTTTAGTTTAGTGAGGTAAGGAATGAGATGCAGCCTTTAGTTTAGTGAAGTAAGGACTGTGATGCAGCCTTTAGTTTAGTGAAGTATGGACTGTGATGCAGCCTTTAGTTTAGTGAGGTAAGGACTGGGATGCAGCCTTTAGTTTAGTGAAGTAAGGACTGTGATGCAGCCTTTAGTTTAGTGAGGTAAGGACTGTGATGCAGCCTTTAGTTTAGTGAAGTAAGGACTGGGATGCAGCCTTTAGTTTAGTGAAGTAAGGACTGTGATGCAGCCTTTAGTTTAGTGAGGACCATGAAGCCCACAGCCTGCAGCAGCTTTGGTCGTCCTGCCGCTGCAGTACAGATAATTAGAGCCAGACTCTTTTTTGGGGTAGCGTGATGGTCTCTGGGTTCGCATCCCAAGCCCCGCCCTTCTTCTTTCTGTAACCGACTCTCCAGCTGACGCCGTGCGGCACAGATAACGGCGTTTAGCGTCAACACAGGCGCAGCGGGGACGGGGGGGTATGGTGTCCTGGGGGGGGGGCACTGTGTGTTTAGGCTTGACCAGATGAGACAGATTGTTCTGCAGCTTTAGGAGCCATGCACTCTGCCTGCACTGAGGGAGCCGTGGTGTAGAGTGGAGGTGGGAGGGGGGGTGGGGTGGGTGGGGGGGGGGGGGGGGGGGGGGGGGGGGGGGGTGGAGAATGTGATCCTCTGTGGAGGTGCAAGTCCCCACGTCTGATCCGGTGAGATAACAGAGGGCCGATGCCTCAGGGGACTGCAGCCATAGAAAGGTGGAGCTGTGGGGGTGACGGAGGTGGTGGGGCTGTGGGGGTGTAGAGGTGGTGGGGGTGGTGGGGCTGTGGGCGTGGTGGAGGTGGTGGGGGTGTGGGGGTGGTGGGGCTGTGGAGGTGGTGGAGGTGTGGGGGTGGTGGGGGTGTGGAGGTGGTGGGGTTGGTGGAGGTGGTGGGGCTGTGGGGGTGATGGAGGTGGTGGGGGTGTGGAGGTGGTGGAGGTGGTGGGGGTGGTGGAGGTGGTGGGGGTGGTGGGGCTGTGGGGGTGATTGGGCTGTGGGGGTGGTGGAGGTGGTGGGGCTGTGGGGGTGGTGGAGGTGTGGGGGTGGTGGGGGTGGTGGGGCTGTGGGGGTGGTGGAGGTGGTGGGGGTGGTGGAGGTGGTGGGGGTGTGGAGGTGGTGGGGCTGTGGAGGTGGTGGGGGTGGTGGGGCTGTGGGGGTGGTGGGGCTGTGGAGGTGGTGGGGGTGGTGGGGCTGTGGGGGTGGTGGAGGTGGTGGGGGTGGTGGGGCTGTGGGGGTGGTGGAGGTGGTGGGGCTCTCCCTGGCAGGAGGAATGTACTCTTATTCTGCAGCTCTCCGGGTCGTGTCCACTGTCACCAGGCCGTGGGTCACAGGTTCCTTCAGCCTGTGTCTCCTTAGATTAGATTAGATTAGATTAGATTAGATTCAACTCCTGATACTCATGTTCTCGTGAGTCTCAGCCGCTTGCGTCAGACTGCAGGCTGCTGTAGTTATTTGTTTCATTGTAGTGATGCATTCGCACCAACCATCTAAAATAACATGTTAGGTGTTGTGGTGATAAATGTTATGCTTTGGTAACCAGTGCAGACCGTCTCTCCACTGGAGCCGTTCTTTGAGTTAAATACCGAAGACACAAACCTTTCCCCAACATTCTTTTTTCAGTAACTAACGGAAACATGCTCCCTGAACTCCGAGCTTGAGGTTGTTTACAGCAACATAGTTCAGCAGTTTGGAATCTGGAAAACAGTCCTTATGGTACTGTTCCACAGCCACAGGCAACACATTTACATTCCCGGCCGTGGATTTTATGGCCATGCTCTGGCTCTGTAGATTACCTCCAGCCTCCACAGGCTGCGAGGCTGCAGAGCAGTGGTGGTGGGCTAGGGCTCGGAGCACCAGGGGAGACACAAGCTCTCAGTCTCTGGACGGAAGCAGGTTCTTGACCCGCTGCTTGGGTCAGTGTTGCTCTGGTCGGGCTGCCTCAGCTGTCTGGGCATATGTCACCGGGGGCTCAAACACATGCACCAAAACACAGAACACTCGGACACACGACT
>JAXIVH010000008.1:2646583-2656583 GCA_036785325.1 Urophycis tenuis
TGGGGCATGTCTGGTGATTCATATTCCATCCCTCTTCATCATCATCATCCTCCTCCTCCTCATCAAAGTTCTAACCCTGAGGCCTGAGGACGAGCTGTCTCCTGCCTCTTCTCAGCACGAGGAGCCCTGCAGGTCCTTAGGACTGCACATGTGCAGCAACTCCACCCTGCGGATTAGTGACTTACCCTTAGTCTTAACCCTTAACCCAGATTAGTGACTAACCCTTAGTTTTAACCCTTAACCCTGATTAGTGACTAACCCTTAGTTTTAACCCTTAACCCAGATTAGTGACTAACCCTTAGTTTTAACCCTTAACCCAGATTAGTGACTAACCCTTAGTTTTAACCCTTAACTCTGAAGGACACAGAGGTGAACGGTGAACGGCCCTCCTGAAACACACCGTCCACCCGTTGCTGTTCGTTCACTTCGTCTCTCTGAGCGCGAGGCCCCAGCCTGCTTCTCTTCTGAGCCTGCTTCTCTTCTGAGCCTGCTTCTCTTCTGGTCCTCGAAGCGTCCGTCTCTGTGTGTTGACGGTCCCCGCGGCCTGGGAGCTACAGGGCTTCCAGGAGGACGCAACCAGGAGTAGAGTAGGAAGAAGCGAACGAGGGTCCTTCTTGAAGTCACATGCTGAGCTCTCTACCTGCTTCCTCCACGTCCTGCGGTGGTTCGAGAGGAACTGCAGGGAGGAACTCAAGTGACGTGACCAGCGGTCGGCTGACAGCAGCTTCAGATGTCCTCCTGAGACACTAGCAACACTACAAGTGGCCATCAGACTCAAACCTGGAGATTGTTTTTAATCAATGGACAGAATGACCTTTTGACCTCCTTCACATTGTAGTGGAATCTAATCAAAGCACTAAAGACGCAAAGAGCCACGATATGACATACATATATGATATACATGATCCAAAACGCTTCCTAAATGTAATCAACTTAAAGAATACTTTGGTTTTCAACGAAAATCAACTAGAGCGTATGTTATCGAATCAATGAATTGACATTTAATTCTCGGTCTGGAATAGAGCAAATAACACAAAATTAAGGTTATCACTAAACCATGACTGTCTCCTCAGCGTGTCTGACCTGGTGAGGCAGGTGACGCGCTCCGAGATCCCCCAGCACGCCAGCACTCTGACGCTGGAGGCCTCGTTCGCTGAAGATGAGGACTGTGAGACCGTTCCACCCATCAGATACCTGCTCCGGTGAGGAGGCCAGCCAGACGAGACCTCCTCGTCTCCCAAACACCTCCGCTGTGGAGGTCAACGACTAAAGGACTTCTGAGTTCACTCCAGTCCTTCTCACGATGTGGAAAGAAAGGTTTTAATGCACTTATATTTGTAATACTTTTCTTTTAGGGTTAGGGTTAGGGTTAGGGTTAGGGTTAGGGTTAGGGGTTAGGGTTAGTGTTAGGGTTAGGGTTAGGGTTAGGGTAAGAGGGTTAGGGTTAGGGTTAGGGGTTAGGGTTAGTGTTAGGGTTAGGGTTAGGGTTAGGGTTAGGGTTAGGGTTAGGGTTAGGGTTACCTGGGTTAGGGTTAGGGTTAGGGTTAGGGGTTAGGGTTAGGGTTAGGGTTAGGGTTAGGGTTAGGGTTACCTGGGTTAGGGTTAGGGTTAGGGTTAGGGGTTAGGGTTAGGGTTAGGGTTAGTGTTAGGGTTAGGGTTAGGGTTAGGGTTAGGGTTAGGGTTACCTGGGTTAGGGTTAGTGTTAGGGTTAGGGTTAGGGTTAGGGGTTAGTGTTAGTGTTAGGGTTAGGGTTAGGGTTAGGGTTAGGGTTAGGGTTAGGGTTAGGGTTACCTGGGTTAGGGTTAGGGTTAGGGTTAGGGGTTAGGGTTAGGGTTAGGGTTAGGGTTAGGGTTAGGGTTAGGGTTAGGGTTACCTGGGTTAGGGTTAGTGTTAGGGTTAGGGTTAGGGTTAGGGGTTAGTGTTAGTGTTAGGGTTAGGGTTAGGGTTAGGGTTAGGGTTACCTGGGTTAGGGTTAGTGTTAGTGTTAGGGTTAGGGTTAGGGTTAGGGTTAGGGTTAGGGGTTAGGGTTAGGGTTAGGTTAGGGTTAGGGTTAGGGTTAGGGTTAGGGTTAGGGGTTAGGGTTAGGGGTTAGGGTTAGGGTTAGGGTTAGGGTTAGGGTTACCTGGGTTAGGGTTAGGGTTAGGGTTAGGGTTAGGGTTAGGGTTAGGGTTACCTGGGTTAGGGTTAGGGTTACCTGGGTTAGGGTTAGGGTTAGGGTTACCTGGGTTAGGGTTAGGGTTAGGGTTAGGGTTAGGGTTAGGGTTAGTGTTAGGGTTAGGGTTAGGGTTAGGGTTAGGGTTAGGGTTAGGGTTACCTGGGTTAGGGTTAGGGTTACCTGGGTTAGGGTTAGGGTTAGGGTTAGGGTTAGGGGTTAGGGTTAGGGTTAGGGTTAGGGTTAGGGTTAGGGTTACCTGGGTTAGGGTTGATGCGGTGGATACTCTCCTCTGTAGCCCACTGTTCTGATGCCAGTGATGTGGGCTCTCTGGAGACGTTGGGGTCCTGCCGGGCCACACATTTATTATTGGGATTTCTATTTGGGTCAAAATTGGTTGATGTTCCGGTGAAAAGATGAAGCGCTGTATTTGTGTTTTTTCAACTTTGTGAAGGTGCTCTTTGTATCTGTGTAGGCCTACGTGAGGGTGTCTGTATGTCTGTCTCAACGATAAAATTCAGGGCTGATCTAGTGAATCAACCTTTAGCGTTGCCTGGTTTTGCATTGTTAACGTTGTGACTGTTGATGAGTAGCAGTTTTCATGACCAAGTGACACAATAAAGGGCAGACTGCCAATGAGGAACATTGATCTCTCACTTCTCTAACTGGATTTGCATCGAGGGAGAAACACAGAATGTGTTGCTGGTGACGCCCGTTGAACCGCCTAAAGGCTGGGTTATGCTTCATTTATGCTTCCGCGTTGACACAACGCTGGGGGGTTACGGACCCTTTATGTCCCCCTTGCTTCCACTGCAAGGGCCTGATGTGCACCTCCCAAAAGTCCTAGTCCGCAAACTACATTCGCTGGAGACCGCTTTTCCGGTTTCCACTCGTAAACACCGCCACGGTGTGATAAATGCTTCGACTGATTGGCGACAACATATATAGATATATATATATAACTTTTGCCTGCATTTCTGTAAACTTTTTTTTACTCGCTAGTAATCCGTATGTAATGACCAGAATGGTCATTCTGGTCCCTCTACCGGTGTGGCATTGAATTACATTTCGACAAGTAAACCCTACGCAGAACCATTACGGTCTCATGACTGCGTCCGAGCAACTGCGTGGCCATTGCGTGATCACTACGTAATCCCTACGCAGGAGCATAACTCACCCTTTAGTGTTGGGGAACCTTTCAAACGTGTCTCACCTGACGACCAGTGCTGGGGTCAGAACCCCAGGTGTGTCTCACTCACCTGTGTCTCTGCATCACAATGCGGCCCCCACCTGCCCATGTGTGCTCATTAGCATAGCGTTTTACAAGACAAAGGCTGACTGTTGTCACCGCGGTGGCCTGGCGTGGCTCCGGGGCCCCGGGCCAGTCAGTCCCCTCGTCAGCGGGGGGCTGCGTTACGTTACAACACGCTGACATCGTCGAGACTACGGGACCCGGGTCTTAAGGGGGAAATCATTCTCTTTCTTTAATTCATCATTCAGATTAAATAGAAAAACCTTCATATTAAATAGAAAAACCTTTTATTACAACAGCATCAATGTACAAACATACCAGATGTGAAAGTAGAATATCCTTCTATATACACGTATGGACAGGGCTGTTGGGGTCTTCTCCCCCCCAGCACAGCAGTGGCGCTCAGATGTATCCAATGATGTCGTTGCATATGATTGGCTGCCGGCTGCCGGTCTTCATGAGCGCATTGAACTGGTAGAAATCAGAGTCCAGTTGGTGGATGCCAGTGTGGGACTGGTGAAAGAAGGGTTTGAGGGTCTGGAAGCCCACGGGGCAGGACATGCGTTTGGGAGCCTCCTGGGGTCTGCCGGCCCGGTTCGAGTCCACCGGCCGGCGCCTCACCTCCACACCCTTGGACCTCCCGGCCAGCTTCCTGCGCATGTTGACCAGCAGGTCCTTGGCCAGGCGCCGGCCCGCGCTGGGCCTGAGTTCTGCCGGCTCGGGACACTCGGGCAGATCCATCCAGTTCTTGACCAGGTCCGCAAAGCTGTTGTCCCCCAGAACCAGCGGCTGCCGGGTCCTGCTGCGGCTCAGCAGCGCCGCGGTCCAGTCCTCGGTGCCGCACGCCTCGAACGACGTCCAGCGCTCCAGGCAGGCGTCGGACGTGGACTTGGGCCGGACCCGGCCCGAGGCGCCCCGGTTGGTGCGGAGGCAGGCGGAGGAGGAGACACGCACGTTCCTGGTCCTCCTGAGCACCACGGCCTCGTCCTGCCAGGACGCCTCCGAGTAGCCCGAGTCAAAGTCCACGCTCTTGCGGCTGCCGGGCCGCGAGCCCCGTCCCGGCCGCCGCTCCTCCTCCTCCTCTTCGTCGCCCTCCTCCAGGGGCCCGGCCAGGCAGCAGGCCGAGTCGTAGGCGCTGGCCTCGCTGGAGCTGGACGCACGCAGCCGGGCCTCACGCCGCCGGGCCCCGGGCCGGCACATCCACGGGATGGCGCCGGCGCAGGGCGCGCTCACGGGCCGCGGCCGGCCCGCCTGCTTCAGGTCCTGCAGGGACCGGATCATCTGCTCCCCCAGACACACGCTGGAATCCCCCAGACACCCCTGGGAATGGACAGAGAGCCGAGGTTAGACGCCGGGCAGAACCAAGCAGCAGGACCGTGGTAACGAGGCCTTCGCCGTCCAGCCCTGGGCTGCGCTAGCCCCCAACAGTTCCCCTATGTTCCTCTCTGCCGCTGAGCCAATAGGATTTTTACCAGCTGAGATCATTGTGCATGCGTGGCTCTGTAACGGGGATAGCATTCCTGACAAACCTCTGAGCAACTTTATGACTAAAGTGCTTCGAATTGAACTTCACCCAAAAGTAAAAACAGTAGAACAGGATGCACATTTCACGCGGGGGAATGCACCCTGCTTCTTTAAGGAAGGGAACATAACCAACGTTTTCGAGGACAGGAGCCAACACGCGAGCTGGTCTCACCGCAGGATGCGACGGGATCGTCTGGACCGCTTTTTTGGAATTATACCAGAGAGCTGACCAGCCCCAAATAATGTTCATGTTAATGCATGATGCTATAGTTTTCATGGGTTTATCTATAAACAAACGTTTTGACTTTTAAAAGTCAATACGGCTCTTGACTTCGAGTCGAGACCGTATCCGTTGGCGAGCGCAGAGCGGTGTTGTTATCACAGCTGCTCCACCGTTTGGTCCCTGATGAGGCGAGAGGTGGGCTACAGAGGGAGACCCCAACAGTCCCTCACACGCATGACTTATCGTACTGTATACACACACACACACACACACACACACACACACACACACACGCAGCGTCTGAGATATGCAGCCCTTAACCTTAATGTTAACTATTAAATATTAAATAATTCAAGAACTAAAAGATTCACACCGCCCACAACCACGAGACAACATTACAGCTGTTTTGAATCATCCTGCAGCTGAGCTTCCACTTCTCAATAGCATTTCTTAGGACGGTAGGTCGTTCAGAGATGACCATGACTACAATGGTTTAGAAAACACGTCAAAAATATATCACATGAGATAATAATTCTTACCATGTTTTTTTCTGTGTCTTAAGTGGATTCCAAGAATTCGTCAACAATTCCTTTAAAATAAAATAAAAAGTATGAATTAGTACAGTAATAATATCAGCAATGTGTCTTATGTAGGCGTATAATACACTGAACACATTCATAACTACAACAGGATGCTAAACTCACCCCAAACAATTTCATCAGTACAATAACAGTAACTATTTCATGTCGTGTAGGTCTAAAGGTAGCGCCTCGTCCGTCTGAAGTCGTAACAGGCATCACAATCCAACTCACCTTCGCATATGTTGTGACATAAATCCCCGATGGATAAAAAAAAAAAAATCAATGTGCGCTCCTAACTTCTCAAATGAGCGGTCCACTCAGATTGCAGAGGATCCGGCCTGCCTGCAGACCTTAGTGATGTTCAGCCCTCCGCTGCAGCCCGTCAGGCCCGGCCCACAAAGCCCCAGCCAATAGGAGGGCCTCTGAAACAAGACACTCGTTTAAGCATCTCCCTCCTTGGAGAAGAGCCATGTGGTCGCTGAGAGAGAGACTGCTGTTCTGAGCTTTGTTATAGTTCTAGTCTAGATCGCCTCGATATTTAGAAGATGCATTCAGTTATATTCGGCAATATTGTAGATTTTTTACATAATACATGCCTTATATGATTAATGTTACTATTCAACGATTAGACTGTTCAACATGTCCGTACTCTGTTGTCTCGCAGATGCAACTTACTTTAAATTCAGCAGCCACCGGAGTCCACGTGTCGCCCCCTCGTGGTCACCTCGGCCTCTAGTGTGATCATCGTCACCAGTCACGACCCGTTTTCACACCCGAGTCCCCTTGTAGCTGTAGTCGCTCAGAGCCTCAATGGTCCATTGTTATGCAGTTTGCTGTGTAGAGCAACGTTTTGCAAACAGAGCCTCTGTGGATCCTTCAATGCATATGCAGATCCTGAGACGATTCAGTAGAAGACTGCACATCCTCGTTGTGTTTAACCTTTAAGTACTCACAGGGCCTTTCAGTTGGAATGACTTTCAATTCTTATTTTTTCATTTTTGCTGGGGATTTTGTTTGGGTTTGTGTTTAGAAACATATGTTCTTCAGTTCCATTCATGTTCCATTATGCGGAATGGTCATGATACACATTTTATCAAAATGCTTAATCTGTACTTAACATAAAGTAATAGAAACAAAGTATTATGTTGTTCAACATGTAAGTCTTCTCTCACATAAAATCTCTTTGGTTCAGATAGATATATATATAGATAGATAGATAGATAGATAGATAGATAGATAGATAGATAGATAGATAGATAGATAGATAGATAGGTAGGTAGGTAGGTAGATAGATAGATAGATAGATAGATAGATAGATAGATAGATAGATAGATAGATAGATAGATAGATAGATAGATAGATAGATAGATAGGTAGGTAGGTAGGAAGATAGATAGATAGATAGATAGATAGATAGATAGATAGATAGATAGATAGATAGATAGATAGATAGAAGACAGCGTCACATTTCAAAACGTGTCCCACACATCTTTTCAAAGGACTACAGCACAGAGAGGCCTACCAAAACAGGATTTATTTCATGATAGTTGAACAGATTTGATGCTTCTTAGTCTAGTGGTGGTTAGAGTATTCATCAGACAGAACAAACAGCCTTTGCTCACACTCAGACCGCAGGCTACAGCTCAGTACCTGCAAACAGACAACAAGGCAAAAACAGAACACAACACTTCATGTCAGGAGGAAAAATCGGCATTCGAAAAAAAAAAAAAAAACTTGCACAATTCCTTAAATGTGTGTGTGTGTGTGTGTGTATTTAAGAGTGTGTGAATGTTAGTCCTTTGTCCTTAATATGCATTTTACCGGTGGAATGTCAGTGTGTGAGCAGACTGAAGCATGGAATGTAGAGTACAGATTCTACACAAACCTTCAGAACATGTTGGCTTCGTTCAAATCTTTCATTGAATGAAGACACAAATCAAACAGCCTAGCCTACGGCATCAGGGACCATTACCGGCTCTATGAGAAAATTAAACGTAAGGGTGAAGAGCACAACATATCCCCAATGAAAACAAAGAGAATAATCAGGTCTGTGCAGTGTTGGGGTACAAGGGTCCTGGAAGGCAGACTGATTTTGCTCCATTTTAGATTATGTCGTTTGGCGAATACATAACAGTTGATAGATATGGTAGCTTTCTCCTACTTGTGTACAGCACGGTTATATCATCCCAGAAACAAACCGAATTAAAAACCCACCAACATATTCAAAAAAATTCTTAAGGTCAGTAAAAATATCTAGGAGTACAGAGTCCCAGACCCGTGAGCTCATGACGAAGGTGAGAACGTAGAACGTTAAAAGGAAACCAACGATGCGCGTCACAGCTCCAAACCAGCGATGAAACACCCCACACCTCGGTTGGCCCAGCCGGCCGCAGCTGCTAGAAGAGTCCGCAGTCCTTCAGGTTGTTCTTGATGATGACGTCAGTGACGGCGTCAAACACAAACTGCACGTTCTTGGTGTCGGTGGCGCAGGTGAAGTGGGTGTAGATCTCCTTGGTGTCCTTCTTCTTGTTCAGGTCCTCAAACTTGGTCTGGATGTAGCTGGCTGCTTCGTCATACTTGTTGGCTCCTGAAGTCACAAGAAATGGAATTCAGTCACAGAATAAGAAAAGTTACGTTTACGTTCATTTACATTTACATTTACCATGACATTTACATTTACATTTACCATGACATTTACATTTACATTTACCATGACATTTACATTTACATTTACATTTACCATGACATTTACATTTACATTTACATTTACCATGACATTTTCATTTACATTTACATTTACGTTTACGTTTACGATGACATTTACATTTACATTTACATTTACGTTTACATTTACATTTAGGGAATTTAGCAGACGCTTTTGTCCAAAGTGACTTACAACAAATAAATTTGTCAATAAAATAAAATAAAATAAAATATAATAAAATAATAAATATTAGACAGACAGACAGACATACTTTATTGATCCCTGAGGGAAATTGCATTCGTAACAATACTTCAGGGAAAAAAAGAAAGAAGAGACAGACACTCTACGTATAGTGGAGTGTTAGAATATATAAATATATAATGTAAACCTATGTAAAAAATATAAACCTATGTAAAATATAAACCTATGTAATACAATATACAAAAATATACATAAAGAAATGAAAATACATAAATGTACATACATCCAGGCATACACTAAGAGGTAATAGCATACACAAGGATGTCGGATTTTTTTGTAAGACCAGTTGTGCAGAGAGATGACCAGTTATGTAGTAAAATGAAATTACAGTGAAAAGAGTAAAAAAGTAATTAAAAAAGGTAAATAAAATAGTAACGACGTGACTGCACTGTGTGGTGTTTGGTGTGAGGAGTGCTGAAGGACCTGACCTGAGTATTCTGGGTAGCAGATGGAGAGTGGGCTGCGTGTGATCTTCTCCTCAAACAGGTCCTTCTTGTTGAGGAATAGGATGATAGAGGTCTCGGTGAACCACTTGTTGTTGCAGATGGAGTCGAACAGCTTCATGCTCTCGTGCATGCGGTTCTGGAACGGTGAAACGGCCCAACGGGCCCGCACAGCGTTTGTGATGTCACAAAATGTAGAGCTCATGACGACAACAATTTCATTTGTATTTGAAAATGTCTACACTTTCATCTAAAGGGACTTACAGTGAACTCAGATACAGCATATGCCATTTATTTCATGCTGTTGATTTTAGTTTTAGGAGCATTGAGTAAATGACTTTACAAAGCAGATCCCCAGTGTCCAGAACCTAGCTGCAGGCCCTGGAGGAGACGCATCTCCTTTAATCCAGACAATGTCTGAGAGCTGCCAGCAGGGGGCAACATCGAACAAACTGTAGAAATTGGATGCTGAAACGAAAGCTCATGGAAGGTTCTGACAAGTGCCTGCAGTCTTTTCATCAGTGAATTAATGCGGCCAACTATGAGTCCAATCATCCAGCCTGAAACTCGCCTGCAACTTGTACTAAATGAAACATCAAGAATTCACAAAAGCATGTGTGAGCCCTCCGCTGCCTCCTGCCTCCCTGCTGTGTTCCCCTGAGGGGCAGAGGAAGCTGCTTCTCAGGCCAACGCTCCACAGGGGGCCGCAGCGCCCCGCCCTCCTCCTCACCATCTCCTCGTCCTCGGCCAGCATCAGGTCGTAGGCGCTGAGCGCCACGCAGAAGATGATGGCGGTCACGCCCTCGAAGCAGTGGATCCACTTCTTCCTCTCGGAGCGCTGGCCGCCCACGTCGAACATCC
>JAXIVH010000008.1:2661583-2739083 GCA_036785325.1 Urophycis tenuis
GCCCACAGGCGCCTCATGACGCGGGCCAGGCCGTCGGGCAGCACGGCGTGCTCGTCCGCCTCGGCACACAGGATGAAGACCTGCCGCGCGTCGTCCTGCGGGGGGCAGAGCGGTTACCATGGAGACGGGCCGCAGCACGCGCCCGTCAGGACGCTGGCTGTGTGTGTGTGTTTATGCGGCCATCTTGTTGGTGTTGCTGTACATGAGGGTCGGCCCCCCAGTGGTCCCTGTGAGTGTTTTCAATAAAGTATATATATATTATATATATATTATTATATATATATTATAATAATATAATATAATAATATAATATAATATAATATAATATAATATAATATAATATAACATAATATAATATAACATAATATAATATATAATATATATATAATATATATAATATAATGTTAGGACTCTGGCATCTCAAGGGTCAGCTGCCCTTTAGATGCTTTAGGGTCAGTGGGTGTTGCATCATGGGGGAGTGTGAAGCCCTTTCACACTTCAGTTATTATGCAAACAAAATGACCTGAAATTGACCTGACTATGATTACAGTATGTAGTATTTTCTATTGTGTCCACAAAGGATTTGGCTAACTGGTTGCTATTGGAAGATGTGAGAGTAGGAGATTGACGTGTATTAGTTAATACTTCAGCACTGTATGGTGGCGTTCAACTGCCAGTCAAGAGGTCCTGGGTTCGATCCGCCCCCTCAATGTCCCCAACCTGAGTCCTTGGTCCCAGACACTGTAGCCCCTACCGGCTCCTTAATGTGCAGGCCCATCTGAATTCACTGTGTGCTGCTTGCAATAAAAGCTTCTTTTAAAAGATTAAATAGCAGATTTGAGTAGGCACCGAGTTACCCTCTTGTGTATCTATAATGCATTATCTGTATCAAAAATGCAAGGCTGATGTTAAAAAAATGAAAGAGAAGGAAGCCCAGGGCTCTTGTTCATTTCTATTTATTCTCGCTCTACTGATCCTTGCATATGTTGGTCCATGACTGCGTTTTCATGCACATGTCACAGAACAGTGTGTGTGTACAACATACACCAGCATGTGCTGCCTGAGGAGGCTAAGAGTAGGAGCATCAATATGATCCCAGTCATTTGATAGAAGGCTGTTCGTAGTCTTTCACAGACTAGCAGAGAACATCATAATAGCAACACTGTCAACACAACCTTTAGGCAGGTGAGGGTATGTGTGCAAATTAATTTGATTTTGGGTGATTTTGAGACTGTAAAATAGAGGGGGCGAGCCAAAGGACAATTTTATCTTTTAGAATGTGCCTTATTGGATGCTGTCTAAATGAATGGAAAGTATGACGAATATGGATCAAACCCAGCCATTTCAGGACATTATCAGCAGTTTGTAGTTGGCCCTTTGTAAATGAACATGTTGCCGTGGCTGACACAGCAGAAACAAAGCAAGCAACAAGGAAAATGTGGTGTTGTAAAAACGTGTCCTCCTGACACGAGCCTAAATGACATCTTTGCCCACTAGCACACATCTTCCTGTCTGCCTGTGTGGGGTCTGCCTCGAGCTCCAAGGAGCAGGAAGTAGTGAGAGTGAGGCTGCACGCTGCTTTGGCTTGCAGTTCAGTAGAACAGACTGCTGCATTAAAACGCTTCTTTCCTTCTGAAGACAAACATAAATACATACAAAATAAAACTCTTCCATCTGAAGACAGATACAAATATATATATAAAACCTGTGTATCTTACCTCCCTTGCAGAGTCATCATAGTCAATCTTAAGAGTGTTCATGGCTTTAACAATGGCCAGGAGGGAGTGGATGGTGTTACTGTACACCACAGCTCTGTACTGTTTACACTCGTCTTCTGAATAGCCATCTTCATGAATGATCCTGGGAACAGAAATCACAAAATAAAACATGTTTCATGTAACGTTGTGTAGGAGGTGATGGGAGTTGTCAGATGGTCCGTTGTAGCTAATGTTAGCAGCCTGGTGGGTCCGGTCCAACACTTCTGTTCTGTCTAAGAGGCCTGTTAAAACACTCCGACTGTCCCACTGTTACACAACCTGACGCTCATCCTTGTACATGTCTCATGTTATGTACTTGAAGTGTTCGTGTGAAAAGACAAGGAAAAGAGGCAGAGCAGAGCCTTGCCTGGCGACAGACAGGGAGAATAATGGTGGGGGCTGTGGAGATGGGGGGATTGTGTGCACTACCTTTTGGAAAATAATGACTAATGGAACGTCGAAGATTCGACAGCCCATTACCGCCATTAGATGGGCAATAGCTGCATGATGTGCATAAACATTACACATATTAGCCAGCGAGTCATAATACTAGAAAACAGTGAATTACCTGCACCTTAAGGCAAAAAAACCCCCAATATACGCAACGTGCACATGACATTTTAGACTATTATGAATGTGTTATGACCACGGCTCAGGTACAAGCTAACTCTGGTGTTCTGCCAGAGGATTCTAGTGTCAAGACGCGTCCATCTTAGGCCCACAGGCCAGGCTGTCACTGGGGTTTTCCTAGCCTGGGAGCTGGCTGACGCCCTGGCGTTCACGGAGCAGCGTGTGTCACTCACTTCATCTGCTTCACGATGGTACTCTTCCCAGACTCGCCCGCACCTGTTGGGACAGACCAGGGGTTAGCGTCCTCCAGACCCTCCACAGACTGGCTCTTCTAGTCCACCAGGTGGGATCCACCAGTCCTTCTCTTTTACAGCCCAACCTTTAGTTTACTACCACTGAGTCCCGCCTCCAGCAACACAAGTGGTTGAAACAAAGATGGAGCAAAAGAAAGTGAAACGGCCCCGTCACCCAGATCTGACACCAGATATTCATATAAACTCTGATTTGTGAGACTACTCCAGGGTCTACAAAAGCGTGGCACAATCACATGTAAAATATACGTTTCTTATTCATATAATGTCATCAATTCCTATTCCTAGACTATAATTTCAAAAAGTTAGCAACTATGACCTCTGAAATCATGTCACCCATAAAGGTGTTCTGGTCCAGGCAGGCGAGGTGTGTTCATCCATGTGGAGCTGAGGAGAGCTGGGCTCCTCGGCCCGACCTGGGTAATGTCAGGGGGGTCCATGTGTCTCCTGCACTCCCTGACCACGTCCTGTCATCCAGCATCACCCCGTCTGGGCCTGATGCCCCTCAGGAGCCTGTTGTCATGGTCACAGTGTCACTGGCCCACTGGGTTCCACCTGAGTTTGGTCCATTCTCTAGGAACAGCTCGGGACCGGGAAGAGTTGGTGGTGGTGCAGCCCAAAAACAACCATGTCAAAAGATATATCAATATATCTTTATATAAATATATATCTTTACAAAAGATATATAAATATATCTTTATGTTTAACTTTTTTTTCAAAGCCATGCCTTGCTCCCAATGTACCAGAATCCAACACATACATTATACATACATTACTAATAGTTTAAATTGTGTTAAATTGTGCCGAAATGGACAAAGAATCCAAAACAGCCGGGTCATAGCAGAATCTCTCTCCTTGATGTTCATCTGCGTTCCTCCTCATTCGGGACATATGATCAAGCTCTGTGAGACTGCAAAGGTGACACTGAAGTCATCGATTGCCCTCTGAACACAGCATATTTACTAACTAGGAATGTACCTGAAGCCCATTACTTTCCTGTTGGGTGTTGCAGAGCCCTGAGCTGGTCTGCTAATGAAGACGGGGTGCTACTTAAACATGACAGTGTTGTGATTAATGTGTGATGAAACTAATGGGCCAGGATCAATGTTTTAATGAATCCCCAGGCACCCCTGTGGACATGTAATCATTAGGCACACGTGTAACCGCTTATCAGGAACACAGACATGGAAAACAGAGGCCAAGGACTGCACTGCATAACAAAAAAAAAAGGTTGGTCAACTACTACTGAGCAAATGAGTTGAGATGACTGGATACAATATTGACTTTATTCACTTCGCTTTTCAATCAGTGTGAGCGCTATTTTGTCTAGTAGTGGATATAAGTTGAGTCCAGTATGTAATGTTGAAAAAATGTACGTGGAAGATTTGACTTAGCTAACTGCAGATTGCTCAGTGGTGTAGTTAGCTAGCGGGTGATTGGTCAGGTGCGCAATTAACTAGCTAGTGATTAGTCCCTTGGGTGGCTAGCTAGCTAGTGATTGGTCAGTGGTGCAGTGAGAAAGCTGGTGATCAGTCAGGTGTGATAAGATAGTAGATTACCAGGAGCGGATTAACCCACTATCAGATGGTTTCACTGGCAAAGGGAGACCAGCTAACAATGTGCTGAAGTCAATTTAAATCAGAACAGTAGCCTCTGAGAATGGTGACCTAACGTAACTCTGACTTTCTAGGAATTAGCTGGGAAAGCTGAGGTTCCATCACTCCCAGTACCAGTAATGCGATACATGCTATTCAGCTGGGGCCCAGGGTTAGCATCATGAGAAAGGTCAGTTAGGGAAGTACCTGTGACACCTGTCACACACCTGTGGGATTCCCACATTGTTTAAATGATTTAAAAGCGATCTGGAAATACTATAGGAAAAGCTCATTATTGTTTTCCTTTTTGTTGTTGCTGTTGTTTGCTGTGACATGTTATAACATGACACTAAATAACCAAAATTGTGAATATTGCCTGAAAGCAATGCTCAAAATCCCTATTGCTTAATATTTGGCTGTCAAAACATTGGCCGGGGTCAAACTGAAGGGCCTCGTCCTTCTCTCAGGGCAGTCATCACTGCCCCCAGCAGGGGCCTTGACCAGCCACGTCCACCATCACCACGTCAAAACATCTTCCCTTCAAGCTGACCATTACGGTCATTGAGTAGGTCAAAACCTCCTGGAGGACTTAGCGGATCTGACCAAAACACACAACAATGACGTTGCTCTAGCTATTCACAGCTCTGGGCCCATTCAGAGACAGCTGGCTGGGCAGCACGAAGTGCTGGAGGCATTATTTATAGAATAAGAGATGTCACAACACATTCCCCATGATGAACTGAGCAAGGTTGAGGGTTCAGTGCTCTGGGGGGAATCCGAATGTAAGAGATACAAAAAAGACTTTGATTGTCCTAATGGATTACATTACCTGAAAATATGACTGGGGTCATAAATGATGCCACAATGCATGTACCATAAAGGAATCAAAGTTGGGTTTGTATTTAGGTGCAGGCGTCCACACTGACCCAGCAAACACCAAGAAACACACTGACCCAGCAAACACCAACACACACACTGACCCAGCAAACATCAACACACACACTAACCCAGCAAACACCAAGAAACACACTGACCCAGCAAACACCAACACACACACTGACCCAGCAAACACCAACACACACACTGACCCAGCAAACACCAACACACACACTGACCCAGCAAACACCAAGAAACACACTAACCCAGCAAACACCAACACACACACTGACCCAGCAAACACCAACACACACACTAACCCAGCAAACACCAACACACACACTGACCCAGCAAACACCAACACACACACTGACCCAGCAAACAACAAGAAACACACTGACCCAGCAAACACCAACACACACACTGACCCAGCAAACACCAAGAAACACACTGACCCAGCAAACACCAAGAAACACACTGACCCAGCAAACACCAACACACACACTGACCCAGCAAACACCAACACACACACTGACCCAGCAAACACCAAGAAACACACTGACCCAGCAAACATCAACACACACACTGACCCAGCAAACACCAACACACACACTGACCCAGCAAACACCAAGAAACACACTGACCCAGCAAACATCAACACACACACTGACCCAGCAAACATCAACACACACACACTGACCCAGCAAACACCAAGAAACACACTGACCCAGCAAACACCAAGAAACACACTGACCCAGCAAACACCAACACACACACTGACCCAGCAAACACCAACACACACACTGACCCAGCAAACACCAAGAAACACACTGACCCAGCAAACATCAACACACACACTGACCCAGCAAACACCAACACACACACTGACCCAGCAAACACCAAGAAACACACTGACCCAGCAAACATCAACACACACACTGACCCAGCAAACATCAACACACACACACTGACCCAGCAAACACCAAGAAACACACTGACCCAGCAAACACCAAGAAACACACTGACCCAGCAAACACCAAGAAACACACTGACCCAGCAAACACCAAGAAACACACTGACCCAGCAAACACCAAGAAACATACTGACCCAGCAAACACCAACAAACAGGGGCGGCAATAGCTCAGAGGGTAGAGTGGATGGACAGGGTGGGTCATCCACTAACTGTAGGGCCGGCGGTTCGAATCTCCTTGATCCCCCCTCCTCCAACTGTCCACATGTCGAACCCCACAACTGTACTGATTGTAAGTCACTTTGGACAAAACCATCTGCCTAATGCCCCTTTACAAACACACTGACCCAGCAAACACTTGGGACAGCGTTTCATACACGGTGGGGGTGGTTAGACGGACCGACAGATACTTTATTCATCCCGATGGGATTGGTATTGTTGGATTAGGTTTCCATTGGGAGCACATGTTGAGAGCACATGTTTGGGTAACATTCTAAAGTTATGATTGGGGTGGGGTGGGGTATGATTCAAATAATCAAATAATATTGTTTTTGCGTTTTCATTCAAAGCACTGATCTGGTACTTCTGAGGAACGTTCCCTGTGCTCACACAGCATGTCTATCATCCTAATAGATACTTCAGATGTACACGCGTGCGACTCAAGGTCTAAAGAAATGTCATCCATCTGCCTCCACACTGTAAACACACTGCAGAGTGTGTCTTCTGCACAGCTGGTCTCACACCAGGAGCTCTGGTAGGAGACACTAGCATAGTTACAGTCTGAAATGCAGTCAATCTTCGTCTTACTGCCGTATTCTGCAGATAGCAACGATCCCCTGACAACATGACCTGAATAGACTGCGACAGAGCAAGCTAAAAATAACATCTCATTCGCAGAATGAAAACACTCCAGTTAGTGAGTTAGTTAGCCGCTCTGCTAAGAAGACAGTTGTTAGCACAGGTGTGCTGTGGTTAACCACTAGTGGGGTGGGGGTTGTTCCAGTGCGGTGCAACCCTGCAGGAGAAGACACGTGCTGAAAGTAGGTCATCACACTTGGAAGGAACCCTTTGGGTCGGGACCCACACAGTGGTGGAGATGCCAACTAGAGACATGATGCCAACTAGGCTCAACTCTCACCGTTCAACACCCTTGAAATTAGGAACTAAATACCCATGGACAACCATCAACCATTTGTATTATTAGCAGATCATGCCTTTTCTAATACTTTTAGAAAACACTTAAATCAAAGCAGATTGGAATCACACTGAAACAGAGAATGGACAAGAAAGATTTGTACAGTAGAGTTACAATATTCACATTCATTGAACACTACAAGCTGCTGTATTAATTACTTAATGTCTGGGTGGTTTTGTTTGGTAAAGTTGGTGGAACCCAGTGGGGACCCAGTGGGGACCCAGTGGGGACCGGTCCAAGTGATTCTGAGCAGAACAGATCAGAACAGCAGGCCCGCCTCCTCATCAGCCTCTGAAATGTTGGAGGCCATCTTTATGATGGAAGCATGACTTCACATTTCTCTGGGGGGACTTTGCTTGAAAGGTCAAAAACCTGAACGCCATTTCAAATTGACATTTACAAATGTGTGCGGGATGGAGCGTGGCAGAGTCACAGGAGGAGGTGACGGCCCAGCACTGGGGACACATAGGAGGAGGTGACGGCCCAGTGCTGGGGACACACAGGAGGAGGTGACGGCCCAGTGCTGGGGACAAACAGGAGGAGGTGAGGGCCCAGCACTGTGGACACACAGGAGGAGGTGACGGCCCAGCGCTGGGGACACACAGGAGGAGGTGACAGCCCAGCATTGGGGACACACAGGAGGAGGTGACGGCCCAGCGCTGGGGACACACAGGAGGAGGTGACGGCCCAGCACTGTGGACACACAGGAGGAGGTGACGGCCCAGCACTGTGGACACACAGGAGGAGGTGACGGCCCAGCACTGTGGACACACAGGAGGAGGTGACGGCCCAGCATTGGGGACACACAGGAGGAGGTGACGGCCCAGCACTGTGGACACACAGGAGGAGGTGACGGCCCAGCGCTGGGGACACACAGGAGGAGGTGACGGCCCAGCACTGTGGACACACAGGAGGAGGTGACGGCCCAGCATTGGGGACACACAGGAGGAGGTGAGGGCCCAGCACTGGGGACACACAGGAGGAGGTGACGGCCCAGCGCTGTGGACACACAGGAGGAGGTGACGGCCCAGCATTGGGGACACACAGGAGGAGGTGACGGCCCAGCACTGTGGACACACAGGAGGAGGTGACGGCCCAGCGCTGGGGACACACAGGAGGAGGTGACGGCCCAGCACTGTGGACACACAGGAGGAGGTGAGGGCCCAGCACTGTGGACACACTGGAGGAGGTGACGGCCCAGCACTGTGGACACACAGGAGGAGGTGACGGCCCAGCACTGTGGACACACAGGAGGAGGTGACGGCCCAGCATTGGGGACACACAGGAGGAGGTGACGGCCCAGCACTGTGGACACACAGGAGGAGGTGACGGCCCAGTGCTGGGGACACACAGGAGGAGGTGACGGCCCAGCACTGTGGACACACAGGAGGAGGTGAGGGCCCAGCGCTGGGGACACACAGGAGGAGGTGACGGCCCAGCACTGTGGACACACAGGAGGAGGTGACGGCCCAGCACTGTGGACACACAGGAGGAGGTGACGGCCCAGCACTGGGGACACACAGGAGGAGGTGACGGCCCAGCACTGGGGACACACAGGAGGAGGTGACGGCCCAGCACTGGGGACACACAAGAGGAGGTGACGGCCCAGCACTGGGGACACACAGGAGGAGGTGACGGCCCAGCGCTGGGGACACACTGGCCACGCAATCGCCGCGCCGCATCACGTTTGCGCCGCATGCATTTCTAACACATATATTTGGTGTGAGCATGTGTGTGTGTGTGTGTGTGTGTGTGTGTCTGTGTGTGCGAGTATGTGTGTGTGTGTGAGTGTGTGTGTGTGTGTGTGTGTGTGTGTGTGTGTGTGTGAGTGTGGCTATACTGAGCTCAGAAAGGCTAACCCCAAGTGTACACTGCAGATAACCTGTTGTTATCCGAACCCTTGTGAAATACAGTTCCATCTGATTTGCCCTGACGGAGCACAGGGAAGGGCGGCAGCCTCCAGACCTCAGATGAGGGGCTCCACCAGCTGAACTCACAGAGCGTTGAGCGAGTCGAGCGCCTGTTCCCTGCAGGGGGGCGACTAACATAGCGTTTGTAATGTCAACCTGACGCAGACATCTTGGCTGCATCCTGCTCAGCCTCTACGGCCAGCCTCCAAACGCCTGGAGGACCACATCTGGCTCGTTAGGCTGGAAATCACATCTTTCATAATTCATAGTCTATACTATAAATGTTATGTATATATTTGTACATATATATCTACACACACACACATGCATTTCAATGTGAATCCTTTAACAAATTTGACATGGTTTCATCATCACTGTGTGCTGGGAGATCCTCCATTAATCTGATTAAATGAATTATGTTTATGAAGAGTGTTTAGAAAAGACATCACAGGTCTACATCAAGAAAACACATAGACCAGCATGCAGAGATAAGAATGCTTTGAGATTCCAAATGCATTCCTGAACATTTCAACAACATCTTCCCTGCAAGGGTTTCGTCAAATGTATTGGTTACATCATTGGTTCACACATGGTTCAAAAGATAAGCTCTGATTAAGGGCTTTGTCTCTGTTTTGATGGATACAAACAGGGATTGCGCCAGATGGGATTGGGAATGGGAAATGCATCACTTATCTCACAGCATTACCAACGAGAGTCTGTTATTAATGTTACTATCACAAGGCACCCAAGCCTCACATTGCCAAGAATCCTTCCAAGAAGGAGTTGCATAAATCACTTTCTACCTTATGGCTTTATAGGAATTCACTTGCTATAAGAATAGTTTAGTATCTGGAGCTTACATTAATGACATCAAAATCAATTACAGGTTCTCTATTACCACGAGTGACTCCAAGTTAGCACCAAGTCAGGGAAATATATCGCACAATGGGAACAACCACATCATAATTACCTTCCGCTATAACCTGACTAGCAGCTCATGAACAGCAAGGCTGCCTTCTAATGTAAACGCATACTGCTGTGAACCTGGCGGGACACGGAGAGAGACCACTCCACTGGGGACCACGCTGGGCCCAGTGGTAGTCTGGGACCACGCTGGGCCCAGTGGTACCACTCCACTGGGGACCACGCTGGGCCCAGGGGTACCACTCCACTGGCACCACGTTGGGCCCAGTGGTACCACTCCACTGGGACTACGTCCACGCTGGGCCCAGTGGTACCACTCCACTGGGACTACGTCCACGCTGGGCCCAGTGGTACCACTCCACTGGGGACCACGCTGGGCCCAGTGGTACCACTCCACTGGGACCACGCTGGGCCCAGTGGTACCACTCCACTGGGGACCACGTCCACGTTGGGCCCAGTGGTACCACTCCACTGGGACCACGCTGGGCCCAGTGGTACCACTCCACTGGGACCACACTGGGCCCAGTGGTACCACTCCACTGGGGACCACGTCCACGTTGGGCCCAGTGGTACAACTCCACTGGGACCACGTTGGGCCCAGTGGTACCACTCCACTGGGACCACGCTGGGCCCAGGGGTACCACTCCACTGGGGACCATGTCCACGTTGGGCCCAGTGGTACCACTCCACTGGGGACCACGCTGGGCCCAGGGGTACCACTCCACTGGGGACCATGTCCACACTGGGCCCAGGGGTACCACTCCACTGGGACCATGTCCACGCTGGGCCCAGTGGTACCACTCCACTGGAACCATGTCCACGCTGGGCCCAGGGGTACCACTCCACTGGGACCACGTTGGGCCCAGTGGTACCACTTCACTGGGGACCATGTCCACACTGGGCCCAGTGGTACCACTCCACTGGGGACCATGTCCACGCTTGGCCCAGTGGTACCACTCCACTGGGACCATGTCCACGCTGGGCCCAGGGGTACCACTCCACTGGGACCACGTTGGGCCCAGTAGTACCACTCCACTGGGGACCATGTCCACGCTGGGCCCAGGGGTAACGCCTCTTTCTCCACTCTGGAAGTGCTGTATCCACTCAGCATCGTCACCCTGCCCCCCCACCCTCACACTGTAGCAAGGTGTCAAAACACAGCAATTTCCGTGAAGCAATATTTAGAAGCCACTGTGGAGTTCTTCTCCAACACAATGAAGCCGATGTGTCTCCTGGCTCCTTGTCTCTGGTTTACATAAAGCAGGCCGAACCTTCTGACCCCTGCCGTTAAAATGCATCGTCATTCCCTTTCCCCCGAACCCACAAGGACAAGAAGAGCCTTTCAATCAAGTCCGAGACAGAGCAGAGCAGACGCGGTGCAGGCCTCTGGTCGCTGGAGACCATGTGATGGTCGTAGGCCTACAGGGTTTAAAGGTGTGACTAATGGAACCAGCAGGCCTGCCTGTGGGCGGCTCAGCGCGTCACTCCATGGTGTAGTGATCCTGTGAGCGGGCTTGAGTCACGTCTGAGGTGCGGGTGGGCGGATCTGGCCCCAAAGCTGCAGAAATACATCATTTAAACTACGAGGTTTAGGGAACGGAGGAGTCCAGGGCCTCACTGGGAGCCAATGTTAACCTCAGGATTCACTTGAGTCGTCTTTTGACGTGCGTACGCTTATGTTGTGACTGAGACTGGTTCACATCTTCTGTTTCACCTCACACTCACTGTTTGTGTTTTCACAAGAATCTCAAAAGATTAGAAGTGAAGAACTAAAGTCTGTTGGATCCATGCGTTGGCCAAAGAAATAAGACATTATTCTGTGGAGAAATACTAACACCATATCTGTCCCTGGAGCAGTTTAGGGACAGCCACAGATAGAGAGAGAGAGAGAGAGAGAGAGAGAGAGAGAGAGAGAGAGAGAGAGAGAGAGGAGAGAGAGAGAGAGAGAGAGAGAGAGAGAGAGAGAGAGAGAGGAGAGAGGGAGAGAGAGAGAGAGAGAGAGAGAGAGAGAGAGAGAGAGAGAGAGAGAGAGAGAGAGAGAGAGGGAGAGGGAGGGGGGGGAAGGTTAGCTTTTTTCCTGACTGACTTCCACAATGACTTTTTGTCATGGCAACATCCCCATTATCAGCTAGGAGGACAGTAAACAGCTGATGATAATCACTATAACCAAGTCGCATTAAGTACTATGGCAAACTGTAATATGGGGTTATGTCACTGTCTGTGTGTCAGTGTCTGAGATTCTCTCTCTGTGTGTGTGTGTGTGTGTGTGTGTGTGTGTGTGTGTGTGTGTGTGTGTGTGTGTGCGTGCGTGCGTGCGCGAGTGCGTGTGTGAGAGATTGAGTGAGGGTGTGTGTGTGTGTGTATGCATGCACGCGTGCGTGTGGCATAGGCCTACTCAGCATAGTAATTACATTCTATTAAATCTATGAATCTAAACACGAAAACATTACAATGTTTGATTTATTTATTTATTTCCTTGAGATGAGGGTGACGCATACAATGTGGTAAAGTCTCATGTAAGTTTGTGCAATCGAAACAAGATAAACTAAATGTTCATTCCATTTCTTGAGATGGCCGGCACATCAACCCAGTATTCATATTCTACTACAGTGTTAGCAGATGAAGATGCTGGACCAACCTGGGTGTACGATTAACGACACCACTTGCCCTGAGGTAATAAATAACATGACGATCATCACTAAAATGTTTGTGTGGCCCGTGTGTTATTATTCTTAAGACAAAAGTCCCCGGGGTCGGTGGTCATCACCACACAGGGGGTCTTACCCAAAAGCAGCAGTTTGACTTCCCGAGCAGCCTTCTCTCCGTCCTCCCGCAGGTTCTTATCGATCATTTTGGATCGCTCCGCAGCCGCTTTATCCTCGGAGCTCACCGTACATCCCATAGTGGTAGCAACACAACAACGCAACCCACCAACCAATTTTTTAACCCCCCAAAAAGGTTTCAACCGGTGCGAACGAATGTCACAATTTCAATTCTACTGCCACCGATGCCGAGGCGAGCAGGAGCATGGAGTCAAAGTGTTGGGGTTCTGTTGTGGTTCTGTTGTGGTTCCGACCCCCCGGTGCTGGAAACGTCCGGACTCATTTGATGTCCGAGCGACAGTGCAGACATCGCAGGCTGCGCGTGTGCTGCTCCATTTGGACACTGCCGAGACGGACAGGTGAGGAGGAGGAGGAGGAGGAGGAGGAGAGGAGGAGGAGGAGAGGAGGAGGAAGAGGAGGAGGATGAGGATGAGGAGGAGGAGGAGGAGGGCGGTGGGTTTCTCTCCAATGTCCCGTTCTGAAGAACCGATCTCACTTCCTGATATATATATATATTTGTTTTTGTTTTTTATGGTGGGCGACGTAATCTCCACACTGCAGTCTCTGGGATTAAATCAGGTGTAAAAATAGGGCAAGTTTCTTGCAACTACCCACAGAGTGACACAAGACGGCGCAATAATCACTTTTCTTTTCCTTGCGTTGTGAGTTGAGCTCGTTGGATGTGGACACTGGTGTTAGGAATGGTGTCTCCGGCTGGTGGGGAACATTTGTCGGTGAGCCGAGGTAATGCCCAGCGGTTATTCAGATGGAGAGAATCTTACATTAGCCTTTGTGGTTTGAGGGATCATATATTTTCTTTATTTGTCAAATTGAAGACTTGAATCATTCATGTATATATTGCATTGAATGTTTCCCTCAAATCTACTAAATAAGATAAAGACTGCCCCCAAATAGAATTAAACTAAATACATTTTCCAAATATATATATTATAGGTATTATGATAGGTCTGCACATTTTTATATGTTGTGCTATACAGTATATGGCTTGAATGGGGCTTTAAAGGAAAATAATTGCTGTTTTTGGGGAAGATTGTTGTATGGCACATTGCCCTACAATAATCCAAAATAAAACCACTGAGGTTTCAATGAAATATGGTCTAGCAGGAATACATGGATATGTGGTTAAAGCATCATCCATGCAAACCATCATTATGTACACCTTCATATTATTTTATATTATATACACCCTCATATTATATTTAACCGTTACATACTGGTACAATTATGATTCATCTTGGGTCAGTGCGAACATCACTGAAGATGCGCAGAAAGAAAACATCTTCCTATCTCTTAGGTTAATCATAAACTGAAAAACTTTTGACAATTTTAATATATGCTGTAAGTTGACATAACCTGGCTCTGCAGCATTAACAGGAACATACTGACACAAACAAGGTCACACGAGTTTGTGTTAATGTTTAGTGAACAGCGTAAACAAGACTTGCTGATCTCATTGGCTGGGCAGATGAAGATAATTGTGAGAGAAATTACTGAAACATATGTACACATGATCACGATAAGTTCCATCACACAGGTGTCAGTGAGTGTGAAGGTGCCATGGACTGGACCCAGCAGATGAAAATAACTTTAAAAAAACGTTCAGTATTTGATTACAAGTGATATTATATTAGGATGGGGAAAAAATAATGGAGACACAATTATAAAAACATCTAAAATTGTTTAATTTCCAATCTAAAACCAACCTGCTATTTACATTGACAAGCTAAATATGCATCACAAATATAAATGGTTTGCATTTATATACACTATTTATATAGCTTCCTCTATCCCTCCAAATATACATCTCCAGTCCCTACAAACCAGACAAGATGTTAGAGACTGTTAAAGAGATCACTGGAGAGATATGGAAGATACTAGTGGGCTTTCACTGTTAAATAGCTCTTACATGAGAAAGTATTGCTAACCTGAATGCAGGCTGTAGTTCCGGAAGCTCCAGAACCGACAGTAAAGGACGCCATGTTTTTCTTTAAATACGGGTGAAACCATTACATCGGCTGAAGGGGTGGATGGAATGAGGGACCAAAACATCAACACTGCTTTTGTTACATGAAGTAAGATAACTCAACCAATTAGCCTAAATCAATAAACAGACAAAAGAAATAGGGGTTATAGGACATAATAGGGGTTAGTGGCACAAATCACGACAACATAATATATGACCCACTACGTTTTAACAGTTAGGACGTGTGGGATGCAAGACGCAAAGGTTATTAGTCCCAGAAAGTTGATCATTTAATCAATGAAAAATACAGGGTGTCTGAAGGATAGCTGGTATTCAAATCAACCTAAAACCGAATTGACTGTGAAACAAATAATTTGTATCCATGTAACCGAAAAATTCATTCCCCTACTGCTGAAAGAAACATCATACGACCTTCAGAATTCACTAAACTAATACAAGACTGAATCAAGTGATCTACATGTATGTAATAGGATGAGCACTTCACCACTAAAAAATCATATAAAAATACCACAAAACAACAGAACAGACGACAATGCAATGTGGCACTTTTACCTAATTCATGATTAGAACAATGACTTTTTCAAGAAAAATATATCCAAAATAAAATGTATCAATTTGATAAGGCTTCTCTTTTTCCCGTGATACAAAAGAAAACATAAGAAAACAACAATGAGTCACATCATTAATCTAAGATTAACAGATTGTTACAGATAAATTGTTATCATAATCAGCAGTAGTTCATCAGCAGAATATAATGTTCTCAAACCCATTCGTTAAATTAGAAAAAAAACTAAATAAACATTGGTATAGCAGTTAAATAAATATACACTTTTATTTCTTCGCAATATGGGTTCATACCACTCTTCCCCACTACCACCGTGCGGTGGAGAAGTGTTCTGAGTCATACCACAACGCTAACCCAAAAACCTGTGAGTTTCACAGCAGTACTGCGGTTCTGGACGGAGCGGGCCTTGCATACCTCACTGATGTGTAATGGTGAGTCTGGTCCACGGGCAGCATTGTGTATTTACTGGAAAGGCTTCATTGCTTGTTGAAATGGAGCCCAAAGCTAAAGATAGGTCTCTGTCTGCTTTCTTTTTCATACTAACTTTGTATTTACAACCAAAAGGCAGCAAACGATGCCCTTTGGAACCCTGAATTTCCTGGTGATCCCGATACACTCACAACCCCCACAACAACAAGTGAACCAGTGTGCGTTTCAGCTGGTGGCCGCGGTCTGCCTGCAGCGGTCAACACGGGGGGCCAGAGGAGGAGCCCCACTTCTCCTGTGTAGTGTAGAAGTCTCACGGTCCCATCTCGCTCTACAGTCGGGAACAATAAGAGTTCCATGCAAAAGAACCCCACACTACCCATCTTTAATCCACGGAGGGTCGTGGTTCAAATTAAATGTTTGCATGGGATAAATAAAGATGAATCAGCAGGAAACGGCCAGCATGTGAGACCTTTGAGACACAAAGTGAATGGAGGACGTGTTGATCTGGGGTACAGTGTTTGACCATGGTGGGTTTGAGGGGTTCAGTGTTCGGTGTCTCTCTCCCCCCCCATATTGGACATTTACAACACCCGCCTCACCGGCAAAGCCATCAGGATTGCTGGTGACCCCACCCACCCATCCCACAGTATCTTCAGTTTTCTGCCATCGGGGAGGAGACTGCGGAGTCTGCGGGCCAGAACCAGCAGGCTCAAGGACAGCTTCTTTCACCAGGCTGTCCGGAGGCTCAACTCCCTCCCTGTTCTGCCCCTGCCCCCCCCCCCCCCCTCCCCTCCTCTGCCCCCCTGCCACAGACTCTTAACCCTGCAACCACCTCGGACCATTGCCCTCCCGCCACCACTCACAAACTCTCATCCTGAATGACACTTTAAAATTGTCCTTTGACTGTTTCAAATATATTTTGCACTATTTTTTTGCACTATTCCATTTTCCATTTATCAATGCACTACCTCACTTTTTCATACTTTTCTGTGTTTCTGTGTTTTTGTCTGTACGGTGTCCGTTTGTCTGTCCATTGTTTATTTTGCAATTTCTGCAATTTCATCTGTGCTATATGCCTGCCATGTAGCACATTTGACAATATTTGACAATTTGACAATCTTGTTGATCTGGGGTACAGTGTATGACCACGGTGGGTTTGAGGGGTTCAGTGTTGATCTGGGGTACAGTGTATGACCACGGTGGGTTTGAGGGGTTCAGTGTTGATCTGGGGTACGGCGTATGACCACGGTGGGTTTGAGGGGTTCAGTGTTGATCTGGGGTACGGCGTATGACCACGGTGGGTTTGAGGGGTTCAGTGTTGATCTGGGGTACGGTGTATGACCACGGTGGGTTTGAGGGGTTCAGTGTTGATCTGGGGTACGGTGTATGACCACGGTGGGTTTGAGGGGTTCAGTGTTGATCTGGGGTACGGGGTATGACCACGGTGGGTTTGAGGGGTTCAGTGTTGATCTGGGGTACGGTGTATGACCACGGTGGGTTTGAGGGGTTCAGTGTTGATCTGGGGTACGGGGTGTGCTGTGGGCCTCACCTGAAGAGGCTGTGATCTGGGACACTCTTGTGATTCTAAACACACTGAGGTGCACCTGATGTGAGCATGAACCTGTTTCCTCCTCGAAACGTGGACCAATTCAACTGTAGTCAATAGAACTGAATCAATCATCGACTGACCGCACCCTGTATAATGCTGTGTATGGCATAACCCCGCCCCACCCCGTCCAGATAGATAATATTACATGACAGAAACATTATTCAACTACCATGTTGTATGTGAAGTCCTACGACGTGTGACTGCAGGTCAGCGGCCCGGTGTGACTCTGTGTAATTACCCCTCCGCGGGGCTCCTTGGGGCTCCGTGGGGCTCTGTGGGGCTCCGTGGGGCTCTGTGGGGCTCTGTGGGGCAGGGCGCTCACACACACCGGCTCGCCATCACCGCAAACCCGCCGTTGTCCGGGGTCCCAAACCGTGGCGGGCAGGAGGAGGAGGAGGAGCCTCTAATGTCCACCTCCAGCCTGGCCGCTCCCCGTCGTCCAGTCCATGACGATGAAGCTCAGACTCATGATCATGAAGGACACGCCCAGCGCAGCGAAGCAGGTGGCCTTGGGGAACACGTGACACCACATGCTTAGCACACGGACCAGGCAGGCCATCATGAGCCACTGTGACCTGGTGATTTAGTTTACGGCTGAGGCGGAGACTTGTGAGCGCAGACAGATGAAAATGGATTCTGCCGATGCTAGTCTACAACTGACAGCTTTTATGCCAAGCGACTGCACGGCGCCTACAGGCCGCATGCTGCAGGGCGCCCACAGGCTGCAGGGTGCCTACGGACCGCCATGCTGCAGGGTGCCTACAGGTCGCATGCTGCCTACAGACCGCATGGTGCCTACAGACCGCATGGTGCCTACAGGCCGCATGGTGCCTACAGGCCGCATGCCGCAGGGTGCCTACAGGCCGCATGGTGCCTACAGGCCGCATGGTGCCTACAGGCCGCATGGTGCCTACAGGCCGCATGCCGCATGGTGCCTACAGGCCGCATGGTGCCTACAGGCCGCATGGTGCCTACAGGCCGCATGCCGCAGGGTGCCTACAGGCGTCATGCCGCAGGGTGCCTACAGGCCGCATGCCGCAGGGTGCCTACAGGCCGCATGCCGCAGGGTGCCTACAGGCCGCATGCTGCAGGGTGCCTACAGGCCGCTGGGAGACATGGGGGGTCAAACCAGTGCGCTCAGCATCCTGGTTCCTGGCGGCGCGTTACACCCCCGGCCCACGCTACGCTGCTGACATAGAGCTGGCCATAGCTCTCCATTACCCATTCACTTTGTGATGGCGGCCCAGCATGGCGGCCCAGCATGGCGGCCCAGCATGGCAGCCCACACTCTTCTACACTCAAACTACAAAGCAGATCTCCTCAGAGCCGTTCCGTGTAGCATGCTACGCTTTGTCAACACAGAAGTAGAACCAACTGAATAACAATGACACGTTGGTCCCGGGGCCATCGTGACCCTGGGGGTGCTCACCAGTATCTTAGGAGTGGAGTTCATGGGCTCCTGGTCCTTGGGAACGATACGGATGTAGAAGATCGCTGGGAAGATGAAGATGAGACAGGGGGCTGACGTGGCTCCTGGAGACAGGAGAGGGCGAGCGAGAGAGAAAGGAGGAGAGAAAGAGAACATGTATTTCAATTGATGTGGAACACAAGTCAATCACAAGACAATCCATTACAGTTTAGTATTACAAATTATGAATGAATGAAGAATAAAGAATAAGACAGCCCTGGATGTGCACTCTATTCCCTCTGCAAGTCTGCTTGGTGTTGATGTTTTAAATACTTGGATTGATGTGTGTGTGTGTGTGTGTGTGTGTGTGTGTGTGTGTGTGTGTGTGTGTGTGTGTGTGTGTGTGTGTGTGTGTGTGCGTGTGGCCATATCATTACGAGAGCGTGTGTCAAAATGAGTGCTGTTGCTCTGGAACTATGTCTGAAGGTCCTTGAACCTGAAAACCAAACGTTCACCTCAAACAGAGGAAACAACAGCCTTGATGTTGAGGACAGAGTCTAACGCAGGTGTTTACTCAGGTGACATGTTTGTTGGATCAAACCATCACGTTTTCTTGCGGTTGAGTGACACAAGAAGGACAGGCGCGGTGGCGTGGCATCGCAATGGCAGCAGAGCCACGCGTCACTTCAAATGATGGGGCTTACCTTTGTTTGTTATCATTTGCTGGCTTATCTGGTTTTGTTAAACGGCTGATTGGTCTTCTTGTTTAAAACTGGTTAATCCATAACACATGGTGAATCCATCTCAAACCCACAGGAGACGACACATGGTCTTGTCTTGCAGATAGATGATGATCATGATCATGATTTGGATGAGTAACCCTTAAGTTTTGGACTTGTGGTGCCCCACTGACCGATGATGCCGAAGATGCCCAGGATGTTGGGGGCGAAGATGACCAGGAGGTTGATGACGGTGAGGAGAACCACAGCGATGGCCGTGTGCCGCAGCCAGTTGAAGGACTTGCTGGGGAACAGCATCTGCTGGATGGCCCTCCGCACCTGAAACACGTCCAGTGGGGGTCAGGAGAGGGTGGCCGCACCAGAGCTGTGATCTAGCATGAACTAGTGTCCCGGAACCAAAGCACACTGTTCACACAGAGTGTGAATCTGGCTTCCTATCTGACGCACCACTTTGTTTAAAGGAGCAGGCAGACAGCAAATGTAGCACAGTAGCATTGTTTCTGCTCGCTTACAACTCAAGTCTGTTTAACACTATTCAAGACTATTGATTTGCCCTGCAAGGCTGTGCACCTTGGCCTCCAGAGGTCTCGATCAGCAGAAAACTAAAAGGCATGCCGTGGACATTAATACAAGTCAACAAAAACAGTATATTTCATCATGTGAATTATATGTCATTATCTCAATGCACGTTTGACCTGAACTGGAAATAGCAGATTGCTGTGTCTATTACGGTGTGTTTCTCTGTGGATGGATGGAAAGTCTTTCTTTAACCGGGGGTGACTCACTGGGAAGAGGACGATGGGGACGGTGAGAGTGACAGCTGTGAGGACGGCCACTCTGACGCACAGGATGAGGGTGTCATACGGGTCGATGCGGCTGTATGTGTGCAGGAGCTCCGGCTCCACGTTTCCTGTTCCAGTGAAGAGAGGACATGAGGAGGCAGCAGGAGCAGAGCTACAGGGGGACCACTAGAGGGAGAAGAGACTCCCCGCTTGATGGCCCCTCCACATCAAGCGGAGGAGGAGGTAGAGGAGGAGCAGGGTTGAGGAGGAGGAAGGAGGTGAATGAGGAAGAGGTGGAGGAGGAGAAGGAGGTAGAGGGAGGGGGAGGAAGAGCAGGAGGAGAGGGAGGTGGGAGGAGGTGGAAGGGGGAGGAGAAGCAGTTCAACTAGAGCTTATGTGTAAAACATTGAGTGAGGAAGAGGAGGCACAGGAGGGGGGGGGGGTGGAGGAGAAAGCGCAGGAGGAGGAGGAGGCGCAGGACCAGCAGGACAGGGCGGTCTTCTCACCATAGAAGGTCAGGTAGCCGAACAGAGCAGCCAGGAAGTACATGGTGTACATGACCAGAATGGAGATGTTGGACACCTGTTGCATCCTCTTCTTGGAGGGGCTGGGAACACAGGGGAGCAGCGTTAGCGGGGACACTCTGCGCCCCGCGGGGACACTGAGCCCCGCGGGGACACTCTGCGCCCCGCGGGGACACTGCGCCCGCGGGGACACTCTGCGCCCCGCGGGGGGACGCGTGGCGGGCGGTGCTCAGGAACAACTCACTTGCGGAGCTCGGTGTAGATGGGCAGCACCTCCGGGTGACACACGAAGGCGAAGGCCAGGATGGGGATGGTGTACGTCGTCTGGACAGAGGAACACACAAAGTGGACACGCTAAAGTGAACACGCTAAAGTGAACACGCTAAAGTGAACACGCCACAGTGAACACGCCACAGTGAACACGCCACAGTGAACACGCCCTCCGGTGGTCCACAGTGACAATGTCCTCTTACCTCTACATCACATGTCACATATCACATCACATGTCACATATCACATCACATGTCAGCATTGGAAGAACCCACCATAGAGTAACATAGGATGTAATACACATGCACCCCGGGGGGAGATGAGGAGGAAAGGAGAAGAGTAGGAGGGTTAGGAGGAGAGAGAGAGAGGAGCAGCTAGGAAGTACAAGTTGTCCAGGACGCCCTGAACAATCCCTCATGGTCATGCACAACACGAGGGAGCAGATAGACACTATTTCTATACTATATATCTATACTATCTATACTACTATACTACTATATCTATATCTGTAATCTCAGTTTCTTCTGCAATGCAACATTGAGCACCAGACAACTAAACACATGCACACCGCAGCTACAATAAGACATAATGATGACGGATATTATACATCCAAATGACAATATAAATAGTATCAACATACAAAAATATGTTCTGTTGAAATGCATGGTGGAGACCATTCAGTTATATTGGATGTGTGCTGCAGTAGACGCCATCAAACGTTCAGTTTCCTCATGTGGGTGAGAAATCATCTGTCTTCACAACAGAGGAGACTTTCATTCGAAAATCTCCTCTGAGAATCCCAAGCTGACGAATCCTTTCCAGTGAAGCACAGCCAAGTCACACACTCATAGATTAAGAGTGAGTGTTGTTTTCACTGTGCTCATTGGTAGGAATTTCCCCGCAGCACACACAGTAACCAGGGTGGTCTTCACATGCCAAGCTAGCCCTGGGTTTGAGGCTGGTTCCTGGATCAGGTGAGACCAGGTGAGCGTACCTGTGAGTTTATGGTAAACATGCGGGGCCCGCAATCCACCTCTGTGTTGCTGTGGGAGTCATGGCTGACTGTGTGGGTGAGGTTGAGGTACTCTGAGGTCCTGTTCGCCACAAACTCCTCAAACGGGCAAGAAATCTGGAACTTCTTATAGATCACCTGTAAGCCAAGTGGGGTTGGGGGCTGGTTAAGGCTGGTCAAGTGACGAGGGGGAGACAGAGAGACAGAGACAGAGAGACAGACAGAGAGACAGCGACACAGAGACAGAGGGACAGACAGAGAGACAGCGACACAGAGACAGAGAGACACAGAGAGACAGAGAGACAGACAGAGAGACAGAGAGACAGACACAGAGACAGAGAGACAGACACAGAGACAGAGAGACACAGACACAGAGACAGAGAGACACAGAGAGACAGAGACACAGAGAGACAGGAGAGGTAGCGTGGAAACAAAATGGAGGTCCTTGAACCAGCAGAGGCTGAGTGACTCATTCAGTACAGTGTGGGTGGGGGAGACAAAATGACAGGATGAATATGTACTTTGCGTGGAAAAAATAAATTAACACCAGATTATTCTGACTAAGTCTAGGCGACCGAGACTCCATCACTTCCTTTGCAATGACTACAAGAAAATGTCCTCCCTAACACCTTGGCACGTCGAAATAAGGGTCTGGACACCGACGATAAAGTTATCAAGATAAATAAAGTTCTGGAGACAAGAATTTCAAGGACAAGGCGTCCGTGGCGCTGTCTTACCGCAGTGAGGAAGAAGACCATGCAGCTCAGAGAGAACCCACTGGTGTAGCCCAGATAGCCTGGGGAGGAAGAGCAGCGTTAGCATGTTGTTATCATGGTGGGCCTGGAGCTCCACCACCAAGCTGGGGGGGTGTGTGACCAACACTCATCCACGCCAAACGTGTGGGTCACCTGGGATTGACGGGGCAGGAGATGGCTGACTGACTACAGGTATGTGATTGTAGGTTCATCATCAGTCGCTACTCACCAAGTTGTTTCATCAGTGCCAGGGGCAAGATGATGCTGACAGACACGATCATGACCAGGTAGTTACCGTTGACGTACCACAAGCTGGAAGGAAGACACGAGAACAAGGTCAGTTCACCTTCACCGTTAACAAGAACCCCTGAAGACACAGACAGCCCTCCTTCTCCAACACAAACACAGTTCTAAAGGGTACCGGGACATTTAGCAGACACTTTTGTCCAAAGCGACTTACAATCAGTATATTTGTGGTGTTTGACATGTGGACAGTTGGAGGAGGGGGATCGAGGGGATCGAACCACCAACCCTACGGTTAGTGGACGACCCGCTCTTTCCACCCTCTATGTACTGAGCTACTGCCGCCCCTAGTTCTAGTTCTGGGCTGATGGAAACGGGGTGAGTGGAAAGAAGAAAAGGAGAAGTAAGGAGAAGTCAAAGTAAAACTCAAAGCACTGACTGTACACCTTTTAGACACTTTGTGAATGAACCTAATAACCGTATCTGCCTGGAATTGTTTAAACTGATTTTGTTTGTTTGCTCTTCTCTGTTTATTCTCTGTGTATTTATTCATGTCCTTTGCTGTGGTGAAATCTTGGCGTCATTGTGGACGAGGGAGCCCTCCCCAGATGGTCAAACAGAGCGTGAATGAATGAACAGCACATGTGTGATCCCTGACTGGAATGGAGAGGACAGCAGTTCTGTTTGGGAGGCGTGCGTCCTCACTGCCGCAGCAGTGAGTCCACGCAGAACACACAAATAGTTCTGCTCCGTTTACAGCCGTACAGATTGGGTCATCGCCACCCGCAGTAGTGGAAAAGAGACCATTTGTTTCCACGTCCACTGAGTTAATAATCAGAGGGAGAAGACACACACCGCTGTGAACCAAACTGTAAGACAGAGACAGAGACACAGCACCCCATACAGACAGACAGGGTGACTAGCAGCTGTACACGTCACTGTCCGTCCAGTCGGTCACTGTCCTTCAGTAGGTCACTGTCCTTCCAGTAGGTCACTGTCCTTCAGTAGGTCACTGTCCTTCAGTAGGTCACTGTCCTTCCAGTAGGTCACTGTCCTTCAGTAGGTCACTGTTCTTCCAGCAGGTCACTGTCCTTCCAGTAGGTCACTGTCCTTCCAGTAGGTCACTGTCCGTCCAGTCGGTCACTGTCCTTCAGTAGGTCACTGTCCGTCCAGTAGGTCACTGTCCTTCCAGTAGGTCACTGTTCTTCCAATAGGTCACTGTCCTTCCAGTAAGTCACTGTTCTTCCAGTAGGCCACTGTTCTTCCAGTAGGTCACTGTCCTTCCAGTAGGTCACTGTCCTTCAGTAGGTCTAGTAGGCTGTAGGTGCGGTGTCTCTCGGGAGGAGGGGGAGGGGCCCATGAAGCCCTCTAGGTCAGAGGGTGGATCCAGATGACCATCCTTCACAAGGGTGCGTCTGTGTGTCCGGCTGTCTGTCACCTCCCCAGCCCCAAGCCAGACTCAGTAAGCCCCTCCCACAGCGCAGCCAGAGCCCACCCTGCCGACGCGCCCAGCGACCAATGATACGTCATTGTTGTCAACGGTGAAGATAAGAGTGGCGAGGTCGGAGCGAGGTCGGAGTGAGGTTGGAGCGAGGTTGCGGCGCTGCGCTGACCAGCTCTGTTGATGTGAGCGCGTGCTGACGTGAACCCGCCCCCGTTGATAACAACCACAGAAACGCCCCGCGCCAATCACACGCCACGGGATGCTGGCCTACTTGAGGGGAGTGAGGGGAGTGAGGGGAGTGAGCACCTCAATATGGTCCCCTTGCCGGGGGGTGGGGGGTCCGGGGGGGGGGGGGGGGGGGGTCCGGGCTTGAACTCTGCATTTGGCGTCCGCACTTACACCATCTGTTGCTGTTACTTAAAGTGTGTGTGTGTGTGTGTGTGTGTGTGTGTGTGTGTGTGTCGGCATGCGAGTGTGTGTGTGCGTGGGTGTGTGTGTGTGTGTGTGTGTGTGTGTGTGTGTGTGTGTGTGTGTGTGTGTGTGCATGCGAGTGTGTGTGTGTGTGTGCAGACGAGTGTGTGTGTGTGTGTGTGTGTGTGTGTGTGTGTGTGTGTGTGTGTGCGTGCGTGTGTGTGTGTGTGAGCACCCATGAAAACCCAGCTAGAACAGAAAAGAGAGATAAGGAGCTGAGAGTGTAGAGGAGGCGAGAGAGAGGGGGGGAGGGGGGATATTTAACATTCCTCAAAACACACAACAAAATAACACCAGGACACCCTGAGACCCCGCGGGACAGCTGTCCTCACAGCTCCCCCTGGCCGCCCCCCCGGTGCCCCCACCACAGAGCCCTGTGTGTGAACCGGCAGTGGGATGGCTTCTTCACGGACGTGGGTCGGAGACAAAATGGCGGCACGCTGTGTGTGCTCTGGGCTGTGCCCCCCCCCCCCAAGTGGCGTGTCCTTGGTCCTAGGTTTGTTTTTAGCAGCAGGCTAGACGGGTCCTGATAGGCTAGGCAGGCTAGGCGGGTCCTGACAGGCTAGGCGGGTCCTGATAGGCTAGGCGGGTCCTGACAGGCTAGGCGGGTCCTGACAGGCTAGGCGGGTCCTGATAGGCTAGGCGGGTCCTGATAGGCTAGGCGGGTCCTGACAGGCTAGGCGGGTTCTGACAGGCTAGGCGGGTCCTGACAGGCTAGGCGGGTCCTGATAGGCTAGGCGGGTCCTGACAGGCTAGGCGGGTCCTGACAGGCTAGGCGGGTCCTGATAGGCTAGGCGGGTCCTGACAGGCTAGGCGGGTCCTGACAGGCTAGGCGGGTCCTGATAGGCTAGGCAGGCTAGGCGGGTCCTGATAGGCTAGGCGGGTCCTGACAGGCTAGGCGAGTCCTGACAGGCTAGGCGGGTCCTGATAGGCTAGGCAGGCTAGGCGGGTCCTGATAGGCTAGGCGGGTCCTGACAGGCTAGGCGGGTCCTGATAGGCTAGGCGGGTCCTGACAGGCTAGGCGGGTCCTGACAGGCTAGGCGGGTCCTGACAGGCTAGGCGGGTCCTGATAGGCTAGGCGGGTCCTGACAGGCTAGGCGAGTCCTGACAGGCTAGGCGGGTCCTGATAGGCTATATGCGCCCCCCCACAGAGGGTCAGGCTGACATGGCTTCAGGGTCTCAACAGGGTGGGGTCGAGGTGCGGCCTCCTGAACACTCCACCCTGCACGACGCCTGACAGGTTGTACTTTGAAGAGACCGATAAGGAGACTCACTCAGAGCCGGGGCCGATCCTCAGGAAGGCCTGGATGACCAGCGGGAGTTCAGACTTCACGATGTACAGGTAGCTGGACATGGCTGTGGCAGGAAGACAGACAACACATGGGGCAGTGGGCTTGAATAAACAGGCTTGAATAAACACAGTGATGACGTAAATGTATGATGCACATGGGAATATGGAGGTCATGTTGAAGTGATGTTAACGTGAAATCAAACCAACAGCCAATCAGTCTCGATTTCTAGCAACAGCAAAAAAAAAAAGGTAACCAGGGGTCACAATCTCAGGTGAATGAGCCGGGACTACTTGCTGCTACACTGCTGGAGAAGGCTGTTTGCCAGCTGCTTTCCAAGACATATCAACAAAGACTCCTTTCAGTTTCGTGCTCGAATAACACAGACATTATTAATCAAATGTTTCGGAAATGCAACATAAGCAAATACATTGTTGTGAGAGGAGGATAATCCTTCATTGTGCAATGACAGTACATAATGTACCATCAGTCTGTTACTTCACAGACTGACAGAACAAAATGTACTGTTGGTCTGTGACTTCACAGACTGATGGTACATAATGTATGTATGACATATGTATGTGAAGTAACAGACTGATGGTACATTGTGTATTGTCAGTCTGTGACTTCACAGACAGTCTGTGAAGTCACAGAAGCTGTTATTGTTCGTACAAACGCAGACCAGCGCATGGTCTCCGCTCCTTACCGCCAATATTCTGCAAGGTGATGGCGATACCGGCTGCCATTTTTCCAGGAGTCCCAAAGGCCCGGTACCCCAGCTGTTCATAGGCCCGGATTCCTGGGAATCAATGACACCGCACACACACACCTCACTTGTGGGTCCCTCCATGTCTCACACAGCTACACTATCTCAACAGGAACATGTTATGAGCAGGCATATAACTACGCATATAACTATACCTGCCCAGTTAAGCAGTGGCTTTACTGGGCAGGAGTTTTTTTAATTCATCGACACACCTGACATTCCATTAAATCCTAACTTATTAGATCATATCTTCTCTATATGAAATATGTCAAAACCATATTTTTCCACATAATCCATAAAAAACTCGCTTATCTTGTGGCTCAAATGTTTTGGCATTTTCTTCCAGGAAGCTTCTGAGGACACGTAGGGTTAGCTCTGACTGCTGCCTGCTCCACACAGAGAGGGGAACAGCACTTCACCTACCCACGATGCCAGAGGACTTGAGCAGCAGATGGATGGAGTAGGAGGAGAGGGCTGCCACTGCGGTCAGCAGGAACCTGGTGTGAAGTACAGGAGCAGTCATGGTCAGTCGCAGTGCAGCCATCTCACTGGTCTAACATCTCACTGGTCTAACTCAGCAACATCTTGAGGAGAGCTCCTGTAAAGCCAGCGAGGAATGGCTTCCGCACTGCGGGGGGGTTGTTACGCAGATTGGGGATTGATGTGAAAAACTTGAGAAGTGGTTCAGCGCTCATGCAGATAAAATGTGATGCTTATGCTTGGGCCGGTGTACTCCAAACTCTGAGGTGCACCACACAACTCTCATGAAGACCTTTTGCGGACCACCTCACAGGCAAACGGTAAAAACAGACAAATACCCACGCAGCGGCTGAGCTAAAGAGTGCTAGCGCCCCGTTAGCCACACAAAAGTGACAACGCTGCTAATGCTCAGTGTGTTCATTAAACACACACAGAAATATAATGATTCGTTTTCTGGGAATAAGGGGATTATTTTCCTTTACAAAATAGTTTCCCGGGTGGGGTTATATCTCCTACATCCGTGGGTTACAGACGTTCCGACACGCTGACTCAGAAGGTGACTTCGTCCAGACACTGCTGTCTTCACAGCCCCTCAGTGAGGAGGAGGCCCAAACAGAAGTGGTTGACTTCATTTTGGGGACAAACGGACACTTTCAGGGGTGGTTGAGATCCACAGAGTGGGGGTTCAGCCACACTGGAACAACATGGTCCACAACGGTCCGGGGGCAGCCTCAGACCTTCAAAGTTTACTTGTGGGTCTCGTGACTATTCCTGGGTCACGTGTGCGTTTTCATTTGGAATACAGCAGAATCACCAGTGTTGTATCCACTCTCACAATTTAATCGTTCAATAATCAATATAGGATATTTAATGAATATAACACTCTGAACCAACACTCAAGTTGTGTTCATGTACTTTGCATATTGACCATCCACACGTTACTAAACATCTCGGTGTAAAGATAACCCATAAAGAGAGACGTCACATCAACACATTTCCTACAAACAGCTCAGAGTGAGTCAGCATGGCTCCTTCCTGCTGCTCCTTTCACAGCGTGTCACTCGTAGGCGCTACGTTATGACGGCGCAGGGCGCTGCTCCGTTACCTCACAGGGACATTCTCATTCCCATGGCGGCGCGTTCCCCAGACTTATTAAAAACAAAATCACGTCTCAATGGAGAGCCTTTTTCCCAGCGCTGCTACCTCATGTAAAGGTGAACGCGCTGGGACTAAAAGGGGTAAACACATTTCCACCATGTGCTCTTCTCTTCTTCTGCCCCTGGCTTCCCTTGCCTGGAGGACCTGCAAGGTATTTTAAAGTGCGCTGGACTTTTCCTTCCTATATTTAGAGAAGAAGTCTGTGGAAGGCTTGGCATGGAGCTAAATGGTTTGTGTCATTACTCTTCCAGGAGTCAGAGAGTCTGGTGTCTGGCCTGCTGCTACCTTATGCTCTGGGCTGCTGTACATTTCCAGCCTAGCTGGGGGTTGGGGACCAAAGAGGGGAGTCTGGATGCAGGGTTATTCTTGGCCATGGCCTTTCTGGGGCCTGTACATGATAAGGAGAGTGTGGACGGACGGGCTGAGAACAGGATATGAACCTGACCGCGTTGGGTCCCTCAGACCCAGATCTTACGCCCACCTCATCGGAAAAGGTACGCCCAAATCTGGTCCGTTCTTAACGCCGTGGCAAGACAGCTATACTCCCATGTGCAGCGCAGTGCGCAGCCCTCTGTGTGATTCATGGAGACACCTGTTCCTCAGTGTGCATGTGGGGACTTACAAGAAGAGGAGGATGCCGGTGTTGGCCATGGCGTAGGCCAGGCCCAGGATGCCACTTCCCATGATCGCGTTGCCAAGGTTGAACACAGACATTCCAAACGAGGTCTTTCCCTCAAACTGAAGATAGAAAGTACCACACATGTTATGTTGAATACAGAGCCGCTGTGTTGTGAGTGGCTAAAGACACCCAGGTCCCACTTACGTCCGTGAAGCGCGGCGGGGCTTTGCCTTCTCCATTGGGCAAAAACGTTTCACTCTCCAAATGTCCGCCTTCGCTATCAAACCTGAAGGGGGACAGAAGTGAGGCTGGTTTGTTGTTTGCCTTACCTGCATGTATAGAGGACAGTATGCATTCCAAGGGGTTGACAACACATGCTAGGAGTTTCGGTTTCTTAAACCCTCCAGGTGAACCTGGAACTGGTGTTAAATACCGTAAATACAGTGCATAGACATACCTGATAGTTTGAGTGCCATTTCTGCATAGCAATAGGATCCAGCAGTTAGCAAGCACAGCAAAAGAAGGCAAACATGCATTTAGAAACAATGCCAAACACCATTCAAGTGCTATCATTTCCGCACTCATTATGGACATGCAGACATTTATGACAGGGCCAAACAATGCACAATCTCAACTGCAGGAAGAGCATGTTATTGCATCATGGTGTACCACACCTCATGGGCTGTGCTCTATAACTCAGATGAAGGTAGATGTGACTATAATCAGTAAGAGAGCAGACATTGAGAACCACAGGAGACAACGCAACACTCACTGATCTTCCTCCATGGTCTTCACAGGCACACACATGTCCTCTCCCTTCCCATTGGACAAGATGTTCATCTCTGATTCGGCACCTTCCATGGTCACAGCTGGTGGCCTGACACTACACAATGTGTGTGATCGCTTTCAGTCTCGTGTCTAAGGGCAGAGGGACGACAGGACACGCACACGCACACACACACACGCACACGCACACACATGTGCACACGCACGCGCACGCACACGCACACACACACACACACACACACACACTCATGTCAGACATAACACCAGGAGATTGATATTAAATCTGGTTGGGACAGTTGTCTTCAGGAACGTTATTTGTGAACAATATTTGTTGACTTTGGCAGCGTCTCAAGGGGGCGTCTCAAGCGTCCCTCTCCTGGGACGCCTCTGATGAACGCATGGGAGGACACGCCAGCAGACCACACATCCATCACAAAGAATCCCCACATGATGGTAGGACATCTTGGGGGAAACAGTCATCATGTGTGTACAGTACACAACCCCGCCAGCAGCGCTGCCTCGGCCCTCCCCCTCGGCCCTCCCCCTCGGGGGACGGAGCGCCATATTCAGGGCCGTGTGACCTCCGGGGCACAGCGGGGGGACATCCCCCCAGACTGTGGGCGTCCTGGGGGGCTCACGCTGCCGTACAGCGTCCTCTGGCCGCCATTCATGGCGCCGAGGAGGGGAACAAAACTAACACTGGATGACCGCGGCGTCCTCCAGAGTGCGTGGACAGACGTCCTCCAGAGGTCAGAGGTCGTGGACAGACGTTCCCTGGCGTGCGGAGAAGCTCCAGGCCACATGGCGCACAGCGCTGCATTGCGTCACACCCTCAACGAAACGTGAAAGTCCAACATGTCGGCTGATGACGGCGTCCGTCCTGCGCCACTCTCATGGCGGGAACGTTCCAGCGCAGCTTCACGCACCGCGGCCCCACACACACACGCATTCAGACACACACACACGCATTCAGACACACACACACGCATTCAGACACACACACACGCATTCAGAGACACACACACGCATTCAGACACACACACGCATTCAGACACACACACACGCATTCAGACACACACACGCATTCAGACACACCCACATGCATTCAGACACACCCACATGCATTCAGACACACACACGCATTCAGACACACACACACACATTCAGACACACACACGCATTCAGACACACACACACACATTCAGACACACACACGCATTCAGACACACACACACGCATTCAGATACACACACGCATTCAGACACACACACACACATTCAGACACACACACGCATTCAGACACACACACGCATTCAGACACACACACACACATTCAGACACACATACATGCATTCAGACACATACACACATTCAGACACACACACATTCAGACACACACACATGCATTCAGACACACACACACACATACACACACACACACATTCAGACACACACACACACGCATTCAGACACACACACGCATTCAGATACACACACGCATTCAGACACACACACACACATTCAGACACACACACACATTCAGACACGCACACGCATTCAGACACACACACACACATTCAGACACACACACACATGCATTCAGACACACACACACACACACACATTCAGATACACACACATGCATTCAGACACACACACACACACACACATTCAGACACACACACATGCATTCAGACACACACACATTCAGACACACACACGTTTGATGAGGTTGAGAGAAGATACATAAGTCATTTAGATGGAGTAACATGACATCATGTCACTCACTCAGTTATGATGGTGTTGATATCATATCCACTCACAGACTTTATTATCTTTATTATCAGACCAACTGTAGAACAAGAAATCTCTCATATGAATATTTCTCATTATAAATCCAGTTTTGTTATGAGTAAGTTGGTGTTGAATAACTTCATGATAAAAAGTGTCTCCTACTCAAGAAATCCAGATTATCCTACACTTAAATTATAGACCTAGGGATGGGGAATGTAACCCTTGACATCATGAAACCAGGAATCATAATGTCAGTGTTTGTTATGTGATACTGTTGCCAGCAGTATTTGTCCCTTAATGCATGCTGTCATCGTAGGCCTGTACGTATGTCATAGGACAGCTGTCATCGTAGGCCTATACGTATGTCATAGGACAGCTGTCATCGTAGGCCTATACGTATGTCATAGGACAGCTGTCATCGTAGGCCTGTACGTATGTCATGGGACAGCTGTCATCATAGGCATGTACGTATGTCATAGGACAGCTGTCATCGTAGGCCTGTACGTATGTCATGGGACAGCTGTCATCGTAGGACTGTACGTATGTCATAGGACAGCTGTCATCGTAGGACTGTACGTATGTCATAGGACAGCTGTCATCGTAGGCCTGTACGTATGTCATAGGACAACTGTCATCGTAGGCCTGTACGTATGTCATGGGACAGCTGTCATCGTAGAACTGTACGTATGTCATGGGACAGCTATCAACGTAGGCTTGTACGTATGTCATGGGACAGCTGTCATCGTAGGCCTGTACGTATGTCATGGGACAGCTGTCATCGTAGAACTGTACGTATGTCATGGGACAGCTATCATCGTAGGCTTGTACGTATGTCATGGGACAGCTGTCATCGTAGGACTGTAAGTAGGCCTGTACGTATGTCATAGGACAGCTGTCAAAACGTGAATGTGTGGCCAACATGTGGTGCAATATCCCTGTTGCTGACATCGTCTGAATCGATGAGATGACCTTTAAGATGATACTTGGGGTCCCTTTACCGTTTCTGCTGTTACCCAGGATTCATTGGCAGGCTCAGCGATGTGCCCCACATGGCATTGGGGGCATTTGAGACACAGTGCAACATGCGTTCAACATGTGAAACATTTGACCAGGTGTTAAGGAACGCCATGGAACGGTCTCTCCTACGTTGTCAGTGTCAGGGGTTGATGAGATGGCCATGCAGTGCTGCCATGGCCGTGCACAATCATCCTGCATGGCCCTGCATCGTGCACAATCATCCTGCATGGCCCTGCATCGTGCACAATCATCCTGCATGGCCCTGCATCGTGCACAATCATCCTGCATGGCCCTGCATCGTGCACAATCATCCTGCATGGCCCTGCATCGTGCACAATCATCCTGCATCGTGCACAATCGTCCTGCATGGCCCTGCATCGTGCACAATCATCCTGCATGGCCCTGCATCGTGCACAATCATCCTGCATGGCCCTGCATCATGCACAATCATCCTGCATGGCCCTCCATCGTGCACAATCAACCTGCATCGTGCACAGCCAGCGAGGAGAAACACACACACACCCACCAGGTATTCTCCACCATGTCAATGGTAATCACATTTCAACACATTGACATTTCAATGTTTCTTTCATGAACAATGGAAGGCTGAACTGTTGAGCGTGCATGCTGTCTGTCTGTCTGTCCCACTGAGCGTGATAATGGTGATGATAATACTCCAGAGGACACCCGCCCAGCTGTTTCCCTCTCACCCTGGGTTGTAGAGTGGTTAACCAGCCTGCCGTGGCCCGCAGAGGAGACAGTAGGCTGCCACCCTGTGAACTCTCATCCCAGACGCTCCTCCTACTGGGATGCTGATCAATAACACCCACTCACTGTCGTTGCTCAACCACGTGTTTGTCCAAGCACAGTGAGGCGGTGGCAACAGCAAATACATATCACATATCACATCTCACATATCACATCTAACATATCACATATCACACATCCCATATCACATCTGACATCTTATATATCACATATCCCATCTCACACATCACATCTTATATATCCCATATCACACCTCACACATCACATCATATCACACATCACATCTCCCATATCACACATCACACATCACATATCCCATCTCACACATCACATCTCACATCTCCCATCTCACACATCACATCTCCTATCTCACACATCACATATCCCATCTCACACATCACATCTCCACATATCCCATCTCACACATCACATCTCCCATCTCACACATCACATCACACACATCACATATCACAGAGTCAACATGAGGAGAAGTACTCAAGACTGTCGTGCAGCCAAAAAAGACACGCAAAATGCTGCCATCATCTCAGGCGTAGTATGAGAATACTTCACCACAGCTGTGTTGTTGTTATTCAGTGAGGAGGAGGATCTCAAACAAGGGGTGTGTTGCATGAAATGTCTGAAAATAGATGATTTTATTTTTGTTTTGTGATTTAATCACCGTATGAGTTGGTCGTTTCACAGCTGGGATTACCACTGCTAACCACTTTTAAGAACTCAATTTCTAAGGATGAACTTTCTAAGGATGAACAAAGAAGAATAAACAACAATGTAGGCAATAATACATAAATAATAACAAGAGAAAATCCCCCCAGAGAATTGTGATAGTGTGTCATGTGACAAGCATGTACTTAAGATTAATACCCAAGTCTTTAGTTTACTGACATACATTTCCAAAACAGACATTTCTACACGTTCGCCACTATTTTCACCAACAGCCTCGATGATGACAATGATGAAAGCATAAACAGTAACCACGGGAAGGTGACTTTCCCGTGCTTTTACATAAATAGACTGTTGCAGGTTTGACATCTGACACCACGTGACACGCCCGTCACAACGACGACAATAACTCGACCAAGTACTTGACTCTTATCCAGGCGGATTATACTGCCGATACTGTCGTTTCTTTTCCATCTGACAGAGGACCCAGCTGGCCGCTTCCCATCACGGTAACGAAGCGGCTCTACCACCAGGCCCTGACAGCCAGCGGCTCCAGAGAGGTCAACGACCTCGGCAGCCCTGCTGCTTATCTGAACACTTTCCCAACGAGTGGACCTGCTGTTCTTCCCGGGCGGAGGCCGTCTGTGTTTAAGGTAGAGGCCAAAGTCAAACGCATTGCGCACTCACTCACGTTATTTGAAACTACGGATGAACGCGGGGCCTGTGAGTGACAACAATGACTGCACATGCAGGACGCGCGGTCAAGAGATACGCGCTCATGACCACGTGACGTCAGCTCGGCCACAGGTCTAGGGTGTCTGTAGACCTGGACTCCCCACCCCGTGGTCCCCTCCCACAGGCTAAACCAACCTTTTGACGTAGGTCTACCTTTGATTCAGCCCGTAACACTGTAACAGATACAGCTGTAGACCGCTGTAAAGGTTGTAAAATAAAATAAAATAAAAGACTTGTAAAGTGTTCTTGAGAGCGCATGGGGTTTGCCATCATCTTCAACTCTTTTGACCCGTGTTCTTCAGATCCCGGAGGAACAATACGTTTCAACCTCGACGTCCCCCACTAAGATCATCTGGACTTGGACCTGAGTGGGGGGATAGGCCCCCTTGAGCCCAATAACAATGTGACGTCTGTGGGTCTTACGGCGTGGGCTCGGTTCGGTATATTGCTTTTACACGAGTGGGCTCCGCTCTGAGACGACCACGGCTCAGCGGGAACACACCAGCCTGACATGCGTGGTCGTGGGGGTCGTCATGGTGGGCTGGAGGATTGGCTTTAGCGATATTAGCGATTTATAGTGTAAGATAGCATTAACTACACTGAAATAGGTCTCTGCGCGGAGCCACGTTTTCCAATGTAAGTTACTCAAGCCCCAATGTGTCAAAATATGACATAAATAAATAATAATAATGATGATGATGATGAATAAGAACAACCCATTGTTGATATGCCTTAACAGTCCTGATCTCCAGCTGCCCCCCCCCCCCCCCCCCCACCCCCAAAGAAACACTTTTTGACATAACACACTGATCATGTGTATCGTAATATCATAATCTATTAACAATTATAAAAGATTCGCTACAAATACAAATATAGTCGAACGATCAAAAAGAAAACTATTTAAAAAGACCATAAACCCCTCTGAAGTGCTTCCTCCGAAAGCACATGGTGGTGTCATCTGCCCCCCAGGACCCTCTATTCTTACAGATCAGCGGCCCCCTGCAGGGAACACGTTCTGATAGGTGGGCGACGAACAGAGCACATTGTCTTAGAGATCGCTTTATGTTTGCCATACTATTGTTTACCTTGAATTCGTTATCAAAGCCGGTTTGAAAAAAGACTTCATTCACAATGTTGTTCAGTGATGTGCAGCCCACGGAGAAGATCATACATTGGTATCATTGATTGAAAATCCCCACGTGTAAATTGGATAGAAAGTAATAAATGTAACCAACCTTACCAAAAGAATTATTCTTTCCTGGTTTCAGGTTAATTCCACTGAGCAGTGGAAAGGACTTGAGAGTAAACCACACCAGGATCCTAAAGGCAGTTCCTCAACAGTTTAAGATCCTTATTTGCGACTTTCACTGAATAACGCTGACCCGATGGCGCTGAAGACGCGGTCTGTGAACTAAAGCGTTTGGAAGGCGACGGCAGCTCAGTGTGGGGGTCGTTTTGGGTCCGCCTCCTTTCAATACCCACTACGTCCTCCGTTTAGCAATTCCCCACTTTGTCTTCGCAAATAATTAACATCAAACCCCGATATAGACGGAGTAGGAATACGGGAAGGTTTTTTTTTAAATACTGCACAAAAAAAATGACAGTAGGGATTATGACCACATGATAACAATAACAGACATTCATATGCACCGGTTTACGACCACTTGGAAAGCAACGACTAGTATTTCAAGTTGAGAGATGGATCAATACAGAACCAGTCCAAGGTGTCATGATTATTCCAACAGAAGGCTATTCCGTTAAGAATGTGATGAACAATGGCATTGAATTAGATGACGCAGAACTCAGAATGGTGATAAGATCATATTTATTGACCACGAATAGAAAAAAAAAAAAACATTGACCCAGCCGTCTAAGTAAAAATAAACCACATACAATGGAGCTTCTGTGGTTATCAAATCAAAGCAAATTGCGGATCTAAATCATATAATCAGTCATATAATTCTATTGCAAACAGACTGAAAGTTGAAACAGGAATCAATTTCACACGTGTGTAAAGGATAGTGTGCAAGGTAAGCCACTCATAGGACACTGACCACAGATGAACTAGTTACTAGATCAATGTGAACACAATAACGTGCAGAGCTTTAAAATGTCTGCCAATATGAACATTTTAAATATGGTGTTTAAAGCCTGTATACGTTCATACGTAGGGTTCAAGTTACGATAGGCCTATTTAATTTAAATTTCATTTTTGAAGAGATGTGAATGTGAACCATCTTGGTTCCCATAGTAACCATGTTACATTAGGTGCACTTTCAGTTGCCCCTTGGATGGCCTGGATCTACTGAGGAGGCCTGCGGCCTGCGGCACAAGTCAGTGTTTTCAAGTCTGATCAAGTCAACATCTCTGTAATGCAGGAAATATAAGCCCAAGAGGAGTCCCACCATCACATGTCCCCCCAAACATGTGTCCCAGTGGGAGGGTATACTGAGGTTCCACTGCACACTATAGACATGCAGAGTGGCTCGGAATGGCCGCTGTGATGTCAATTGAGATGGGCTGCTCTCAGTCGTTTGTGTGTGTGTGTGTGTGTGTTTGTCCCCCAGACGACCAGCACAATGGATGGAGTATCTAGTGAATGACACCAATAAGAACTGTTTAAAACATTTGTAAGATTGAGTGGATGCAGAATGTGGACATGGAGAAACCTTTCTGTGTGTCAGAAGACGTTTGAGAAGGGGAGCGCCCCTGTGCCATCGAGGGGCTGAACAGTAAGGCCATTCTGTCCATGTAGCCTCAGCACTGTCTGACAGCTCGCTGTCCCACATGGACCTTGTGCATACTCCTCCTGGGCCAAAATGTGTTTGTTTAGAAGAATCAGTTTGGGCCAAAAGGGCCCTTTACTGTAAGAATAAGACCAGGACTCTTGTGTCTCTGGGATTGGATTCCCTACGGTGAGGTGAGAATCAGAGACACAGACAAAGGAACGTCAACATCACAGCGGTTCTCGCCGTGCAAGACACTAAGACCTGGCAGAGCTGGACTGCTGAGCGCTGGTCCCGGTGCAACGCGAGCAGGGTGCTGCAGAACACGGAGAACCCGTCTGACAACGTGGCAGTGGTACTGACTCTGACCACGGCGAGTCACAGGGAGGAGAGGTTCCGTGTACCGGTTGAACAGAACACGTCGACTTCAACAGAACACGTCGACTTCAAGTGGAGTTCTTTCTGAGGCGCAGGGATGAACCGTACTTACTGGGAGCTGACTGGCTCTCTCTGCTCGCAGGGTGCTGGTGTGGCTCCTGTGGGTCCTCTCATAAACACACAGAGACCTTGATCCTCCAGAACCCCAGAGAGCAATGCTCTCTCTGGCCAGCCACTATAAAAGGTACACAGCAAAGCAAACACGTTTGTCCCCAACCTTCCTGTCAACTTTAAAAGCAAAAGGTTTCTGTCTTTCTTTGATGCGAGTACAAAGGCTGAGCTCCATCCTGTTTGAAAAGCTCCAGAACAATGTGTGTTTTTCTGGTATAAACAGAAAAGTCTAAATTCCATACAAACCCGAAATGTACATGTTGGCCCAAGAAGTGACGATCAAGCATGGAGTTGTTTTCCTGCGGTTACTTCAAAAAAAGCATGTTACAAGCAAAATCAGATAATCTGTATTGCAGGAAACAATTTTTCTGTGTATTTCCAAATATAAATGCTTAACTTTTTTTATAATTGGATCGATGTTTATTTAATCACACCTGCTGTTTATCCCTCAAACTCCCGTAATATAATGACTGTCAATAAACAGAAACTTCATTCTTAGCCCAAAGAAAGCAGTGTTCAAAATAGTAATTAGAAGGATATCTGGAGATGTTTGTGGTTGAAACCATAAACATCTCCATCTAGACCAGACTCAGAGGTCCAAAATGGATAGACTGGTGAATGCCATGCCACCCACCTTTCAGCAGTCGAATCAAATGTATTTGTGTAGCCCTTAATCACAGCCTCAAGGGGATAACGTTCTGCTCAGCACCCACAATATATCTTCAAACTTCAAACTTTCCTCTTCTGGGAAGAGGTTACCCTTTAAACAGCCCAGCTCAAGACCACAGAGGAATGAGAAAAGAACGCGTAAAAAACAAAACATACAAAATGTAGTTGGTAGTAGTAGTAGTACTAGTAGTAGTACAAGTACTAGTAGTACTAGTACTATTAGTTGTAATAGTAGTCAAACAGTGACAACTGGAGTATGTATGTATTGATGTTTTTTCTTTATCCACATACTGAGAATTTAATTATTATGCATTATTATTAATTTCATTATTTCTGTTAATCCTAGTTGCTCATCGTTGTTGATAACTCACACATTTATATATGTACAGTATATAAATAAAAGACAGCTTGATACAGTGCCAAAGGTGTCTGGGACAACAGTGAAAGGCTCAGTGGAGACTCAAGTGGCAAAATAAATATCTCAGCCCACAGGCTTGGCTGGTAGAGAACCAACACACTGCTGATATAGATATGAACAGAACGACTGGAGGAGTGTCCTCACGTTAACCTACCACACCCAAACACAACGGACAGATCTAGAATAAAATGTTTATTGGGGGTTGAGGTAAAACCATTGTCAGGCTTATATTGGCGATATTATTGGTACCTTGGTAACAGCAAGCTGCAACAACAACGCCAGTACATGAACCATGTGTTGGAGCACTGCTTAGATCCTAAGGAACAGTTCAATTATTATCTAAACATGAAAATATGAAAGAAAACCTTATGCACACTGCATTCAGTATTCCCTCTATTGAGCAACAGACAGTGAACCAGCTGCAGTCCACCTCACCAGATTCAAACTACAGAGGTTCTGCTGAGTCAAGTCAATCATCCAATGTTGTGGACTACACCGGAGATTGGCCGTCCAGAATTGCAGCACTTAAGATGCAAAGTTTGACCCGGCCGCTTATAAATGAGCTGGCATGGCGTGGCAGAGGGCTGAGGGGAGCGGCCAACACAGGGAGGACTGCACAACGCAGGGTCAGCATGTGCAGGTGCTAGGGGACTGGCCACCCACAGCAGGGTAGCAAGGGACAACCAGCCAAGAATATGAGTTAGAATGAGCTCATAAAACATTCGTTTTGAACACCATCTCCATCCTCCATCGGTGAATCTAATGAGTCCATCGATTTGTTTCCGAGCTGGCGCTGCGCCAGGGTCACCAAAAGGTCACACTGGTCGAGTCTCACACGGGTTCCCTTAATCCTCGCTCACTTCCCCTCTCTAATTGGATCACAACGGAGAGATTAAAGTCCAGACTCCTTTGATGCTCAAAAGAATGAGCGTCAGTGCCAGTGACATTAGCAGGAAGGGCGACGAACTGGAGTCAAACTAAACCATACGATTATAAAACCAAGACACCCATAATACACTGCCTAATGTCATTTATTTTCATGTACAACATGACAATATTTTCATTAAAAAAACCCTGTACAATCAATGTTAACATGCTGAGACACATAAGGAACAGAAACAAAAAGGACATTAAACAGTAAAACACTCTGCATATGTACAAAATAATTACAGTCCTCAGCACACCCACAGGTTGGCATTACTGAACAAAGAGCCATGGGGCTGCTGCCAGCTGTTGGCCAGCTGTTGGCCAGCCGCGGGGGGGCGACCGTATCGACACACTGAGTCCCCAGCGAGGTCCAGACGGCACTGCGGTGGAACGCGGAGCCGCGGCCGCCTCACTCGATTTCAGTGAAGCGTGCGAACATGGCCTTGCGGACCGCGTCCTTGTAAGTGTCCGAGGCGGTGAGGTTGTAGTTGCTGCTTTTGGTTCCCAGACCGGCGCCCTTCGTTCTCAGCTGAGCCTGGGAAATGACACAACAATGAGCCACCGATTCCACCGTCAGATTCTGCATCGACCCACATGATCACCCGGTGGAGGAGCAGATTCTGCATCGACCCACATGATCACCCGGTGGAGGAGCAGATTCTGCATCGACCCACATGATCACCCGGTGGAGGAGCAGATTCTGCATCGACCCACATGAGCACCCGGTGGAGGAGCAGATTCTGCATCGACCCACATGATCACCCGGTGGAGGAGCAGATTCTGCATCGACCCACATGATCACCCGGTGGAGGAGCAGATTCTGCATCGACCCACATGATCACCCGGTGGAGGAGCAGATTCTGCATCGACCCACATGATCACCCGGTGGAGGAGCAGATTCTGCATCGACCCACATGAGCACCCGGTGGAGGAGCAGATTCTGCATCGACCCACATGATCACCCGGTGGAGGAGCAGATTCTGCATCGACCCACATGAGCACCCGGTGGAGGAGCAGATTCTGCATCGACCCACATGATCACCCGGTGGAGGAGCAGATTCTGCATCGACCCACATGATCACCCGGTGGAGGAGCAGATTCTGCATCGACCCACATGATCACCCGGTGGAGGAGCAGATTCTGCATCGACCCACATGATCACCCGGTGGAGGAGCAGATTCTGCATCGACCCACATGATCACCCGGTGGAGGAGCAGATTCTGCATCGACCCACATGATCACCCGGTGGAGGAGCAGATTCTGCATCGACCCACATGATCACCCGGTGGAGGAGCAGATTCTGCATCGACCCACATGATCACCCGGTGGAGGAGCAGATTCTGCATCGACCCACATGAGCACCCGGTGGAGGAGCAGATTCTGCATCGACCCACATGATCACCCGGTGGAGGAGAGCGCTACCTGGATGGGAGCCGTGATGCCCTGCTGGTTACGCCCCAGCCCTTTGCCCTCTCGCCAGCCCATCGCCTGCAGCATCTTGTTGCCGATGTTGTCACTGTTGAGGCCGTCCTTAGTGGGCTGCTCATAGTTACTGCAAGGAAACGGGATGAAGCGCCAAGAAGGTTACATGTCATCTCCATTACATGTCATCACATTACATCACTTTCAAAAGGCCCGGGTGGAGTGAACTCAAGAGTTTGATAACAGCAGCAGCCTCCTGAAACACACAAGGAAAGCCGTTGCTGCAGAGCGATGTCTCCTACTGCAGGAGGGTCTGCAGACGGCCTAGCGTCTTAACGCTACATGTGTGGAAAGTCTGCGTCAAACACTGAGCGCCGACGCCTCCAGACTCTCTGCAGGCTGCCAAGACCGATTCCCATTTCAAAACGCTGCGCAACAACCTGTGAGTTACACCCTGGGCTCTGGGCCCCACGTCACGCCATCATCGCTCAGCTGCGACACCAACCAGAACCTGACTGGTGCCAAAGCCTTCAACAACAACGGGCCGAACCAGTCGGCTCCCCGTCAGGCCGGTGAGTCGGTCCTGCACTGTGGAGCTCACCTGATCAACACCATTAACCGATGGCTGCCTAATGTGTAAATATAAGACTAATATGGAAAAACAAAACCTCTATTCTAGCTCCGTAATAAATCAGTCCCTCCAGAAAAACGTGATTCTGCGATCGCGTGATTTAACGCATAATCAGCCAAAGTCCGCACATTTATGCGGGGGCCGCATTTTTTCAAAGACGCCGCACTTTCGTTTAATAAATCGCCGATTTTCACGCAAAATGTGCAAAATATGCGGGGCTTACATGATTTCATAATCCCCGCATTTTCGTGGCAAAAAAGTCACATATATCTTCACAGAAAGTTGAAAAATGTTGCGTTTACTTCACACAAGAGCAGCCATTTTTCTCCTGTTGCCTTGGGAACATTATGAAGTGATGTCATTGGAAAGCTGCATACCCCACCAAGCAGTTTATGTTCATTTATGTTACAGTAAAAGATTGCACTTTGTGCATTGGAAGCACAGATTTTATTTTACTGTTTAATTTATTCATTTTTACAGAAGTTGTAGCGTATTCTTTTTGTAAAGCTACGGAACTTGTTTTCTCATCAACGTTTTGTAAGTTTGAGCCATGTGTTTATTAAGGTCTAAAATAAAACAAGAAGAGAACTTAATTATTCCCAGCACTTTCTGTGATATAGTAAGCTTGCTTATCACAAGAAGTCGTTAGAAATGACTCTTTACATTAAGGTAGTAGCCTAGAGAAAACAGAGTGTTTCACTGTTTTTTTGTTATTCATTTTTTTATTATTCATTTTTGCAACTTACCGCAATTTTTGCAAATTCCCACAATTTAATCGCTTAAAATTGCATAAATATCCCGCATATTCCATCACATTTTTTAAGAAAATGTGCCGCATAATCAAGGATTTCTGCCCGCAACAATGACAAAAAAACTCAAAAATTTTCTGGAAGGACTGATAAATATAAGCAGCAATATTGACTCCCCAAGGCAAGCTTAAGCCCTCCAGGATGAAACAGGTTACCGTTTCATTACCGACGAGGCTGAGGCCGCAGGCCTGCCTCAAAGACGAGGCTGAGGGCACAGGTCTGCCTCAAAGACGAGGCTGAGGCCTGCCTCACAGACGAGGCTGAGGGCTGCCTCACAGACGAGGCTGAGGCTGCAGGCCTGCCTCACAGGCGAGGCTGAGGGCTGCCTCACAGACGAGGCTGAGGCCGCAGGCCTGCCTCACAGGCGAGGCTGAGGGCTGCCTCACAGGCGAGGCTGAGGGCTGCCTCACAGACGAGGCTGAGGCCGCAGGCCTGCCTCAGGCTTGCGGTGACCAGTGTTTGGACTCACATGGCCACGGGTGGCGGCTGCGCAGCAAACTTCTTCTTCTTGGGGGCCGGGGGCTCCGGGACGCCGTACTTCTCCCGGCGCTCGGCAGCACGGTCGCGGTACTTGAGCTGTTCAACCAGAGCACAGGATTCATGTTGGCCCAGGGGCCCAAATACAGCCACATACACACGTCTTCCATAGCCCCAGAGTACCTGACGCCACGTCTTCCATAGCCCCAGAGTACCAGACGCTACGTCTTCCATAGCACCAGAGTACCTGACGCCACATCTTCCATAGCACCAGAGTACCTGACGCTACGTCTTCCATAGCACCAGAGTACCTGACGCTACGTCTTCCATAGCACCAGAGTACCTGATGCTGCAGGTCTACCTCTTCCATCATGGTCCATTATTATACCATGATATACAGCAACAAGCCTTTGCAGTGGGACATACCTCGGTCTCCTTTCTCTCCAACTCCTCCAGCTCAGCCTCGCTCAGTTTGGACCTACGGAGAACTTCCAGGTTTTGCTGTAAATAAAAAAGGAAAATAACACGTCTGTTGAAAACTGCTTTTCATGCGCTGTCATACCGTTGGATAGGCCGGTTGTGACGCCCCTTAGACGTGGCTCCTCCCCTATGCTACGATACCTGTGTGCTGTCTGCGGTCTGTCCTTTGTCTGTCGTTTGTATGTATCCCTCACAGGTGTGCTGGTGAATTATCGGGATACGGTGCACAGGTCACCTGACCCCTATAAAGTTGCCTGCTGTCTGTCAGATGGGGGGGCAGCGACACTAGGCGCATGTCTCCGACGCACGGGGTTCTTGGCTCGTTGTTGGCTTGAGGCCGCCTGAGGACCTCTTTGTTCTTTGTATATCGCCCATTGGGTTGTTGTTTGTTGTAAAATAAATTGTATTGCGTTTCTACTCCGTTGTACCCTCTTGTTCATGTTATCCTCATCCGTGAGCGTAACATATTGGGGGCTCGTTGAAGCTAGTGATTAGTGAACTTTGTAATTGCCATTTGTTTGATTTCCGTGTGCCGCAGCTGCGGGGTAATTCCTTTGTGTGGATTTGGTACCACGTTTACGTGCGTTGCACTTTCTTTGAAGGGGGACGGAGTGTGTCCAATATTCGCTAACAAGCGGTAATTTTGATTGTTAAACTGAGCAAACCTTTGTTCGTAATTAAGCTTGATACAAGTTTCTGACAAAGCAAGCTGTTTTTGCTGCTTAAATATAATTTTGTAATTGGAAATCTCGTTTAACGTTTTGATATTTGCCTGTCTATTGACTTATATTTTCCCCGCCCGGTTAGGTAAAGTGTGCATCTTCGGGTGTGCGGTTTGTTTTGTTTGTTTGTTGTTTTTGGATGGTACGGGGCTTGGTAGCAGTTGTCTCGGGGGCACATCCGAGGACTGGGGAGCTGTTCGTTAATCGGCAACTCTTTCGGACTTACGGGCTGTGGACCAGTGGGTCCCGCATGCTTAAAATCCTCGGCCTCACGCCATCTGAAGAGAAGGGTCTACTGTAGGTAGTTTTTCAGTTTATGTAGGGGCTGGGAAAATTGAATTAGAATTTGTTTAAACAATAAAAAACCATGGCTGCACAGTTGGTTCTGGATTTTGTTCAGACTCCGTCCGGGGCTCTTCTAAACGTGATGACCAAAGATGAGCTGTTAGAGGTTGCGGAGAAATATGGTATTGTCGTGTCCTTATTGCATAGGAGACTGAAGGAGACGATCAAGACCGCTCTCGTCACCAGTTTAGTGGAACAGCAGGTGCTGCCAGTGACTCAAGATTCAAGAGACTTTATTCATCCCGAGGGAAATTATTGTGCAACAGATCAAAACAAAGGAAAAAAAATATACACAAAATAAAATATACCCTAATATAACCAATAAACAACAATATAACAATAAACTAGAGTAACTTATAAACCAACTAACTACCAACTAAAACGGCAATGCTCCTTCGATGTGTACTGACCGGCCGTGCGCATCGCGCATATTCGTCATTGTCTCTAGCTGACGGCCAGGTCTATGAAACTGTAAAGTCTGCCGTGTTAAAAGCCTATGAATTGGTGCCGGAGGCTTATCGTCATCGCTTTCGTGCTATGCGAAAGACGCCAGGCCAGTCACATATGGAGTTCATACGGGACTTGACATTACAATTTGGACGCTGGCGAAAATCTGCCAATATAACTACCATGGAACAATTGGTTGAGTTAATTTTAACTTAGCAGTTCAAACTGACGCGCCCTGAAAATCTTGCAACCTTCATAATGGAGCGTGATGTGCGCACCGCTTCTCAGGCAGCTGTGCTGTCTTACGAGTGGGAGTTTGCACACCGTTCACGTTCGGTGAGTGTCAGGGGCGACAGAGGCAATCCTCGTTCTCGGCCTTATGTTCCTTCGCCTTTGGTAAGTCACGAGCAACGTCTCGTTCCAAATTCGCCGCCTATTCGTGAACTGACGTGTCACTACTGTTTGGGTAAAGCGCACTGGAAGCCTGATTGCCCGGTGCTAAAAGCCAAAAGTGGTAGACCGCGAGTATTTTCTGCCAAACCGACGGTCCTAGCTGCTGATGTGCCTGCGACCCCGGCTTCACTGTTTTCTATTGATAGGTCTGCGTCTACATCTCTGTGTGCGGCAGAGGGTGACGAGACATTTGAACTGTTTATCTCCGAGGGATTTGTGTCACTTGTTGGTAGTGGTGATCGAGTCCCCGTGAGAATTTTGAGAGACACTGGGGCAAGTAGTTAATTTATTGAGTCTGCGCTGCCTTTTTCTTCTAAAACCTACACTGGTAATTTGTTACTGATTCGTGGCATAGGCCTAAACACACTGGCTGTGTCTCAATCCACGTACTTGCGCACTTAAACTTCCCTTTTTGAGTACATAGTGCGTTCACACTGGTAATTGCGGCAAGATGCAGTACACTGCTAGTACCCGGATGGTGCACTCATAACGGTCAAAAAGCTGAGTGTACTACGCTGGACACTTTTCACCCTCAATGGTCGCCATTTTGTCTACGTAACGGAAGGGGAGGGAACGCCAGCACTTTCCAAAAAAATCTGATAAAGATTGCGGACGACACCTGTGGACCGTTGGCCCAGACCACTCCTTTTAAATGTAAGATATAACGTTACACATCAATCGAAAAGTGGTTATTTTTCGTTATGTATTACCATTTTATTGTTAGACAGATGTATGACAGATGTCATAAGCGATTGTGAACGGTTTGTGCTGATATGCTTATACGTGAATGCTAATACGGGAACGAACGCTTGTATCGTCATTATCGGTAAGTGCAAAACGGGAGTGCTTCATTTGAGACTGTACTTCTTAGACGGAATTCACGCACTACACCAGTAAGTACATAGTGCACACAGTGCAGTTACGGAAGTGTACTCGTGGAAGTACGTGGATTGAGACACAGCCACTGTCTGCGCCGCTGCATAAAGTGCGCCTGGAGTGCGAGCTTGTGCAGGGCGAAGTAGAGCTGGCTGTTCGGCCTGCTCTACCAGTTAATAATATTTCGTTGGTCTTGGGCAATAGTCTTGCGGGAAAATGTCTTTGGACCGAACCAGTACCTCCTTTGGTGGTTAGTGAGAAGCCTCTTTCCGTAGGAGAGTCTGATGAGAGTGTGAAACATTTTCCCGAGGTATTTGCTGCGTGTGTCGTGACCCGTGCTGCCAGCCAACGGATTGCTGACAGTGCGGAGTCAGTTAAACCCGACGAAAAGTTTTCATTGTCTAATTACCCTTGTTCGGTTAGTCGTGAAGAGATGTCATTGGAACAGCAAAATGATGACTCTTAAACCGCTTTTCGAACTGGTTAACCTGTTCAAAACCGCCGCCCCCGTATCCGGGGGCAACGGCAGTCCAGCCCATTGAACAGGGTGAAGCACAGGCTTGCCTCTATCAAATCTTTACATCCAATACATAAATCGCAGGAGAAAAACCTCAGCTACAACACTAAATAAAGTATTTTTATCTGCAGTAAGCACAATTCACACCGCAAGCGATTTTATAAGCTAAGCGATTTTGTACATATTTGTACACAGGCACTTAGCGGCCACCTACTGCCGAGCGTCATCAACTAAACTACTCGGGACGTCTTTCTTTTGATTCTATTGGCTCTGATGCTTCGAATGATGTGTCAATCATCAAAATCGACCAATGGGAACCAGAGCTATCGCCCCGCGTATCAAGCATGTTTGTGTGCGTAATAGCTGCGCATTTACACAGAGGGAGAACAAAGGACTGCAGAGGACGGCAGAGCGACACGACGGAGCAGAAACACATGACAGAGAACATAAGCATCGTTATAAGTATATATATTATAGTATAGTAGTGTAGTATATATAGTAGTGTATTTTATATAGCAGATATATATATAGATAGGAGATATAGAAGCAAAGAGACGCTGTAGACAGCAGACGCTGCTGAGCGAGCGGCAGAGGAGGAAAGACACGTGAGGGTGAAAAAGAGAAAACAGAAAAATGCCTCGTAAGAAATACACAGCAGAAGAGGCCCTTTCTTTATTCTTTGAGGAAACTCCGGAGCAGCATCTTTCTAGTTCGGACGACGAAGCGCTTGTTCATCCGGAAGGAGACTCGGATTATCAGATTCCAGAGAGGTATGTTTATATAACCGAAATTTGTATGTAGAATTTAGTTTATTTTCCCAAAGTAGCCTGTATGGGCCAGCAAACTTATATTTGTTTATTTCACATATGGTTCACAGTGACAGTGATAGACGAGGATGAACCAGTTCCAGTAAAGAAGCCGGCGAGACGCGTTTCTGCCCCCCACCTCAAACTCTGTGCCCTTCAGAAAGGTGAGGACTTTGTTTGGTGAATGAATTGTATATTATCATGAAAAAAGTAGCTCACAGCTTATTTAGTTCAAAATGGAGTTACATGTTCTCAACTCCTTTTTGTTCTACAGTGATGATGATGATGTCTTTCCATCAACATCTGCATCTGCCCCCCCTCACCGACCAGCTTCATCCACTCCAACAACAACAACAAAGAAGCCAGTGAGACGAGCTTCTGCTCCCCCACCTTAAACTCTGTGCCCTTCAGAAAGGTGAGGACTTTGTTTTTTTTGGTGAATGAATTGTATATTATCATGAAAAAAGTAGCTCACAGCTTATTTAGTTACATGTTGTCAACTCCTTTTTGTTCTACAGTGATGATGATGATGATGTCTTTGAGCCCTCTGCGTCTGCTCTCCCACCTCGGCCAGCATCCACCGCGCATCAAAAAGGTCGTCACTCTACTACACACAAAGCACCTCCTAAGAAGCGTGTTCGAGGTGGGTCTGCCACCGTGGAAGAACAGTGGCACGGCGCACACGAAAGAGACATAAAACCAAACCCTCAGCGATTCATGCCAGCCAGGGTTCCTGGTCCAACATTTGACAACACAGCATCATGGTCTCCCCTAACCCTGTTCCAGTTATTTTTTAGTCAGTCAGTGATCAGAACCATCATTGACAACACAAATGCAAACGCCCAGAGGAGATTGCAGGCTGGGATGAAGTTTGTATGGAATGTGCTGACTGTGAAGGACTTTTACATCTTCATGGCCATTATTATGTTTTCTGGCATTGTGAAAGTTCCCCAGAGGTCAGACCTCTGAAGAAAAGAATGGCCATATGATTTCAGCTTCCCCAGTGAGCGCATGTCAAGGGCACGCTTTGAGGCAATCCTGTGGTCATTGCACCTCAGCAACCCACAAGAGGATGAGGAGAACGAACAAAAGAGGAACACAGCAGAACATGATCGTCTCTTCAAGATCAAACCCCTCTACACAGACATAGTCACCGCTTGCAAATCCCATTTCCAGCCATATCAAGACATTTCCATAGATGAGAGGATGGTTGCATCTAAAGCCAGAATCTTCATGAAACAATACATGAAGGACAAGCCCACAAAGTGGGGCTACAAACTCTTCGTGCTGGCAGACTCTTCCACTGCATACACGTGGAACTTTTTTGTTTACACGGGAAAGAGTGAGTTCACCACCGGCCAGGGTCTGAGCTACACCTCAGTAATGGATCTGTTGCCATTCCCTGTGCTCGGTGGAGGCTACACCCTCTTTTTGGACAATTTCTACTCGAGCCCTGCCCTCTTTGAGGATTTGTCCAAAAAACACATTGGCTGCTGTGGGACCATCAGGAAAAACAGGATAGGTTTCCCGAAGACTGACGTCAATGACCTAAACAAAAAAGCTGCAAGAGGAGATTTGCAGTGGATTAGGAGGGGCAAACTCCTTTTTGTCAAATGGATGGACACACGTGAGGTCACCATATGCTCCACAGTGCATGAAGCTTTCAGTGGGCAAACTGTAAAAAGGAAGGTAAAAGAGGCGGGTGTGTGGCAGACAAAGAATGTACCTGTTCCTGATGCAGTAGTTGATTACAATAAGAACATGGGTGGTGTGGATTTGTCCGATGCGCTTATTGGTTACTACAGCGTCCACCACAAAACCATGAAGTGGTAGAAGACTTTTTTTTACCATTTTATGGACATCGCAGTGGTAAATAGTTTCATTCTACACAAGGAACTGTTCAAGAAGAAGTCTGATCCTGCTATCAAAAAGCCACACACCCAGAAAACATTCAGGGAGCAGCTGGCCAAAGAAATGGTTCAGTTTGCTCTTGCCTCAGAAGCACCACCACCACTGACCTGCATGCCTATGTACTTCGGAGAAGATGCCTCTGATGCAAGGAGGTACTGCAGGATGTGTCAGGATGCAGGCAAAAAGAGGATAAAAACACCTCTATATTGCAGGAAGTGCCAGGTCCCTCTGTGCCTCACATCTAAAAGAAACTGTTTTTTGGCATGGCATGATGCACTTTAGAAACTGTTTTTGAGGGGTGCAGCATATGCTGCTGAGTGGCATAACAGACATTGTATATGTGGAGCACTGCGGAGGCTGGCCAACAAGCTTGATGCCAAGGGCAAGGCCAACATCTACAAAACCCAGGTCAGGAGCATCATGGAGTACTCCTGCCTAGCCTGGATGAATGCCGCCAAGACCACTCTCGGGCAGCTCGACAGCATCCAGAAAAAGGCCTCAAAGATCATCGGGGTGGACGAGGACCTTGCCCTGCAGCAGTATGCCATCAGCAAGCTGAGCCATCGTAGAGCGGTTGCAGCAACAACTGTCCTCTACAAGATGCACACCCCCAGCTGCCCAGTGGATCTCAAAGCTCTGTTACCCCCACCCCACATCCCAGGTCGCATTACTCGGAGGACACTACCAAGCCACGCCCTGGAAGCTCCTAAGTCAACCACCAAATGCCTTGACAGGAGCTTTCTCCACTCTGCTATTTCCACATGGAACAGCCTTCCTCCTGTGGTTGTTGGAGACATTACACCAAGGGGTACTCAGGCCTTTAAGAAGAGGCTGAACAAACACCTCCTCACTATGTGACTGTAATCCTTAAAGCTCAAGGACTTTTTATCATCAACATACTGTTTACATGCTCTGGACTGAGTAGCTGCAGATCATTGATAGGTTCTGAATATACTGTATTCCTAAAACCTGTATCTGCTCAAGCTTAATAAAAAAAAAAAACTAGTTCTGATAGTTTTTTTATTTTTATCTTTGCACTTTCGAGATTTGGTTTTATTGTGTGTGTGATTATATTTGGTTATATTGTGTTTGATATTGTTCTAATATATTGTTCTATATGTATATTTTCAGTATTCTGAGTTTGAAAGTAAATCTGAGTCAAACTTCCATTTCTGTTTCATTGCTTGAGTGGGAAAATGTATGGAGTTGAATGGGTGAATATTCAAAACAAGTGAGACAACAGTTGAATTTGGGTGGATTTTATCCCTACAGTGATATGTCAATGAAATATAATAAGTTTTACAGTCTGGTACATGAAAAAGGTCAAATGGCACACTAGGTGTCCAAATGGCACACTAGATGTCCAAAATGGAGGTCCGCCTGGTTATAAATATGAAATACATGGTAATAATACATTGGACTACTGATTCCTGCATTATTTGGGCTACTAACCCATATTTCCAAGCTGATATTCATTATAAAACAGGAGTTTTCTCAGGCGGAGATTGAATTTTAGATTTTTTTTTCAATATTCTAGCTTTATTTGCTCTGTCACAGTAACATATATTTTAATTCCGACACTTCTGTAGTCAGCCCACATGTGTTAGCGTTCTTTTGATACCAGGTTTATGTATATAGCCCTTGTTGTTGTGGAGATTGTCCATATTTACTGTGGGCATGTCATTTCGAGCAGGAAACCTGAAAAATAGGGCTGGGGCTTAAGAAGTTAATAGCGATGAAATCCGGAATAAAGCCACGGGTTATGTTAAAGATGGAGTGCTATTGAGGAAGTGGTCTCCGCATGACGATTTTCTTGTGGGGGATCCGATTGTTCAGGTTGTGATGCCTGTAAAATTTCGTTCTGTGTTGCAAACTGCGCACGATAAATTGGCCGGACACGCAGGTGTCAAAAAGACCTATAATAGCATCCTCCGATACTTTTATTGGCCACGTATTAAACGCGACGTGGCCAGTTTTGTAAAAACGTGTGCGACATGTCAAGTAACGGGTAAGCCCAATCTGGTTCTGAAACCGGCCCCTTTGCGCCCAATACCACCGGTATGTCAACCATTTGAGCACCTCATTATTGACTGCGTTGGTCCTTTGCCTCGGGCGAAGAGTGGCAGCGAGTACTTGCTCACTGTTATGTGCCAGGTCACTCGTTACCCTGCTGCCTACCCTTTGCGTTCAATCAACACTAAGTCAGTTGTTAAGGCTTTGAGCCAGTTTATTTCGATTTTTGGTTTACCGAGAGTTATACAGTCCGACTGCGGCAGTAATTTTACTTCCACCATGTTCGCAGAAGTGCTGCGACAGTTGGGAGTAAAACAGAATCTGGCAACTGCTTACCACGCTCAGAGCCAAGGCGCTCTGGAGCGCTTTCACTCCTCTTTAAAATCACTGTTACGTGCTTATTGTGTCGAGTTGAACCGCGATTGGGAAGAGGGCCTACCCTGGCTGTTGCTGGCAGCCAGGGAGGTTACCCAAGAGAGTACGGGGTTTAGCCCGAATGACCTTGTTTTTGCGCACCGAGTGCGTGGATTATTATCTACACTTCATGATCAGTGGGCTGATTTAGACCCGCCAGGTAATTTGTCTAACTATGTGTTAGGATTTCGCCGTCGTCTCTCTTGAGCTTGGAGATTGGCTAGCGATCGGCTGGGGGAGTCTCAGCAAAAGATGAAGAGGTTGTTCGACCGTCGCACCGAACACCGAATATTTTGTGTGGGGGATCGGGTGCTTGCGCTTCTCCCTGTCGTCGGCTCGCCATTACAGGCCAAATTTGCGGGGCCATACAAGGTCCTCCTTTGTGGGCCCAATGATAACTATGTGCTCTCGACCCCCGATAGGAGGAAGAGAACACAGAAGTGTCACGTAAATCTTCTAAAGCCTTATTGTCATCGCGTCCACAACAGTTTTTCTCCGCTAGTTAAACCCGTGGTGCTGGTGGACAGCTCCCCGCTTTCAAGTGCCGCCCTTCTGGCGGTGGCAGCTTCAGATGAGGAGTTGAAAACTGTGGATGATTGTGTGTTGCAGGGACGGTTAAAAAATTCAGAAACATTAAAAAAACTTGTCCCAAATTCTTAAACCCAACACAAAAGCAGGAGCTAAGTGACCTGTTTAATGAGTTTCTGGTCTTGTTTTCGGACGTGCCCACTCAGACCAATGTGTTAGAGCAGGATATTGACGTTGGGGATGCTGAGCCCATCCGCCAGCGTTTCGATCGTGTTCCCTTGGATAAACGGGAGGTTTTAGAGAAAGAGGTTCAGTACCTGTTGGATAATAGGTTGGCTGAACCTTCTTTCTCAAGCTGGTCGTCGCCCTGCCTCCTCGTTAAGAAATCTGATGGTAGTTCTCGTTTCTGTACCGATTACAGGAAGCTTAACGCTGTAACCAAACCTGATTCGTTTCCTCTACCCCGAATAGAGGATTGTATCGATCAGGTAGGGGCTGCGAAATTCGTCACAAAATTGGATCTTTTAAAGGGATATTGGCAGGTCTTGTTGACCGAGAGGGCACGCGAAGTCTCAGCGTTTATTACGCACAATGGGCTATTTGCTTATCGCGTTATGAGCTTCGGCCTCCGCAACGCACCGGCCAGTTTTCAAAGATTAATGAACCATGTCGTGGCTGGTTTAGAGGGGGTAACAGTCTACCTCGATGATGTAGTTCTTGTGAGTGACACTTGGTCGTCTCATTTGCAGCGGCTGCGCTTGCTTTTTGACCGCCTTGCACAGGCACGGCTCACGCTCAATCTAGCGAAGTGCGAGTTCGCTGGGGCGACCGTGACCTACCTGGGCAAGGTGGTAGGACAAGGACAGGTGCGTCCTATACGTGCTAAAGTGAGGGCAATTGACAACTTCCCATTCCAGCAACTAAACGCGAGTTAATGCGCTTCCTGTGTATGGTTGGGTTTTATCGTTGTTTTTGCAGGAATTTTTCGTCGGTGGTTGCTCCGTTAATGGACCTACTGAAGTCCAAAATTACGTTTATTTGGACTGATGGTTGTCAAAAGGCTTTCGACAGCGTAAAGGCGCTGTTGACCTCCGCACCTGTCTTACGGGCACCCCGGCTTGAAAAGCCTTTCAAAATTCAAGTGGATGCCAGCAAGGTCGGTGCTGGAGCCGTGTTAATTCAAGAGGACGATGATGGCGTTGAACATCCAGTTTGTTTCTTTTCACGAAAGTTTGCGTCCTATCAATTAAATTATTCAGTTATAGAGAAGGAGGCCCTCGTGCTGATTTGGGCGCTCCAACACTTTGAAGTGTATGTGGGTGGGCGCGGCTCTCCTGTTGTAATCTACAGTGACCATAACCCTTTGACGTTTCTGCATTCCCTTCAGAACCCCCCGTGTGGTGTGGTCACCGTGTGGTGTGGTCACCGTGTGGTGTGGTGTGGTCGCCGTGTGGTGTGGTCGCCGTGTGGTGTGGTGTGGTCGCCGTGTGGTGTGGTCGCCGTGTGGTGTGGTCGCCGTGTGGTGTGGTCACCGTGTGGTGTGGTCGCCGTGTGGTGTGGTCGCCGTGTGGTCACCGTGTGGTGTGGTGGCCGTGTGGTGTGGTCGCCGTGTGGTGTAGTCACCGTGTGGTGTGGTGTGGTCACCGTGTGGTCACCGTGTGGTGTGGTCACTGTGTGGTGCGGTCACCGTGTGGTGCGGTCACCGTGGGTCACCGTGTGGTGTGGTGCGGTCACCGTGTGGTGTGGTCACTGTGTGGTGTGGTGTGTTCACCGTGTGGTGTGGTCACTGTGTGGTGTGGTGTGTTCACCGTGTGGTGTGGTCACCGTGTGGTGTGGTCACCGTGTGGTGTGGTCACCGTGTGGTCACCGTGTGGTCACCGTGTGGTGTGGTCACCGTGTGGTGTGGTCACCGTGTGTTGCGGTCACCGTGTGTTGCGGTCACCGTGTGGTGTGGTCACTGTGTGGTGTGGTGTGGTCACCGTGTGGTGTGGTCACCGTGTGGTGTGGTCACCGTGTGGTCACCGTGTGGTCACCGTGTGGTGTGGTCACCGTGTGGTCACCGTGTGGTGTGGTCACCGTGTGGTGTGGTCACCTTGTGCAGGTCAGACAGCTGCTGGTGCCGGACCAGGCCGTCCTTGTTGGGGAACTGTCTCCTGCACAGCAGGCAGGCCAGCTTCTTCCAGTCCGTCAGCCCGTCCTCCCCGCCCTCCTGCTCAGCACCGCCAGCCTCCTCAGGGTCGCTGTCCCCGCTGTAGGCCGCCACCAGGACGCACTGCCGGGGGGAGACCAAGGTTAGACACTACCAGAGCCCCCTGGTCAGACACTACCAGAGCCCCCTGGTCAGACACTACCACCCTGGTCAGACACTACCAGAGCCCCCTGGTCAGACACTACCAGAGCCCCCTGGTCAGACACTACCAGAGCCCCCTGGTCAGACACTACCACCCTGGTTAGACACTACCACCCTGGTCAGACACTACCACCCTGGTCAGACACTACCAGAGCCCCCTGGTCAGACACTACCAGAGCCCCCTGGTCAGACACTACCAGAGCCCCCTGGTCAGACACTACCAGAGCCCCCTGGTCAGACACTACCAGAGCCCCCTGGAGGGCAGGTGGCGGGGGGGGGGGACACGCTGCTCGCTGAGGCTACCTTGCTTGCGTTGACGGAGCTGGTCGGCAGCTCTTCTTCCACGCCTCTCGCAGCCTCCAGCGTGACGGTGTCGAAACCTCCCATCTGCTGAGAACAAACCCACAGGGCCTCTTAGAACCGCAACACAAAGCACTGCAGGAGGCCTTCTGCTGGACCCGGGACCTCAAGATACCTTCTTCTCAAACAGCGTGAAGCCAGCGTCGGCCGCAGCCGCCTCCCGCCGCTCCTCCTGGCTGACGGGCTGGAAGCTGCCCTTGAAGTTCTCCTTCTGCCGGTTCAGACTCTTTGCCCAGCGCTCCATGTCCTTGGCAATCTGGGGGGAGCACAGCCCGCTTCAGTACAGCCCCGGGACGCGCAGTCACGTAGCGTGACGCCTACAATACCATCCACTACATACAATCCTACAGACACAGCAGGACCACGCAGACCGTGTGACCCCAGTGACCCCCGATCCGCGCCCCGTCTGACCTGCTGCGCCGTCTTGCTCTTGGGCTTCTCCTTCTTCTCCTTCCCCTCCTTGCTGGCGGCGGCGGCGTTGCCGCTCCCAGCGGCGCCGTCCGTGGCCCCGGCGTCTGCGGCAGCGGGGACGTAGGTCTGCTTCTCGCTGTCCCAGTACAGGTACTGCTGGGTCTGGGCGTTGTAGTGGTACTGTGGGGAGAGCAGAGTCAGGGCCGGCCTGAGGGGCGTCAGCTGACGGGCGCGTGAAGGCGGCGTGCATACCTGAGAGTTGGGGTCGTAGAACAGGCCGGTCTGGGGGTCGTAGTAGTAGCCCGAGGACTCGTCGTACTGGTAGGTGGACGTGTCCGGGGCAGCTGTCGAGGCAAAGCGCACTGAGCAGGCGTGTGCGGCACCGGGGACAACCATGCTAAGCTCTCCATGACGTCCACATTCCCAACCCCGTGTGCCCGTCTTATAAATACATTTCCCGTTCAGATGACTAAGCGGCACCGCGGGCGGCGTGCTCATACCGGCGCCGGCGTCGGGGGTCGGTCCTGAAGCCTGCAGGGCGGCGGCGGCAGCAGCAGCCGCGCTGCAGGCGCTGGCGGCAGCTGATGGCAGCCCGGGCTGGTGGCCCGCGTCCAGCGGCTGGCCCACGTGAGAGGCCTGCGGGGGGGGGGGGGGGGGGGGGGACCGTTAGGGACCGGGACACCAACAGTCTACTGCACGGTGTGGGGGCTGCAGAGCACAGCTCAGGACGGGGGGCTGCTCACCATGACCGGCGGCTGGCTGATGATGGGGGGCTGGTAGACCAGGGCACTCTGGGAGATCATCATGCTGGCTCCAACAGGGGCCGCTACAGGGAGGACAGGGAAGTCTTATAACCAGTGACACCACGTCAGACCAACCAACACGGTCCATGAAGAAGGAAAACAGCCCAGCTTTATGAGCTTTTAAATGAACTTTTCTTTTTTTAAAACAAATCCAGTACAGCATAGATCATGACAGAGGGTCCGAAGCCGTCGATTGAACCGTGACGCCAGAGAAAACAGAGATGGGAGTAAGTCACACATATGCAAGTCTCAAGTCTTAACCGTCAAGTCTCAAGCAAGTCCCAAGTCATTTTTGTTAGAGTCGAGTCAAGTCAAGTCAAGTCATAGTTTAGGTCAAGCAAGTCACAAGTCAAGTCATAGAAATGTAATAAGCTGGAAGACAACCGTCTTAAAATTTTAAGAGACTGCAGCCTAAGTTTTATGTAGCCCTCCTTTGCACAAAAGGGCTAACAAATAGAGGAAGGGGATATAAGGCTAAAGAATAATTATAAATACTCACTAGGACCAGCAGGATCAGAATTACTAGGAACGACTACTGCTCTGCTATGCGCGTCGTTGCTATGCGCGGAGTGATATGTGAAGCAGTCAGCAGCAGCGTTGGATGGGGACAGGTGTACCTTATCGTCTCATAAGGTACACCTATCAGCCAATCAGAATCAAGCATTGGGACTAACAGTTTTAGAATCCGAATTTAACAATTTTGGGAACACTGGCTGTGTCAGCAGCAGAACTATTATCACCTTCCATCTTTCAAACCACAGCCGCTCTACTGTAAGATGGGCGGGAGCGGGTGTATCACCTATTAGAGCGATTACTGGTTGCCAGGTTCGCCCACATGCAACAGGAAACATCCAATCGAAAATATTTTTTATTATTATTCACCAATTAACCAAGACAGCAATGACTTGTCGAGTCATTTCATGCAAGTCTAAGTCAAGTCTCAAGTCATGAGTAGCAAGTCCAAGTCAAGTCAAGTCTTTTCTCACTGTTGATCAAGCAAGTCACAAGTCCTCAATCTGGCGACTTAAGTCTGACTCGAGTCAAGTCACTAGACTCGAGTCCCCCATCTCTGACAGAAAACTCTCCAACGGTACAGTAATTCCCCTCCAAAAAGCCAATTCTCTTCCACCTGAATTCCAACAAATACCAACAGTCTTCCCTTTTCCAGCCAGGCTTACCTCCGAGGATGCCATTGGCCTGGGAAGGGTCTGGTCCTGTTGCTGGTTGGTAGTAAGGGTGGTAGTCCTGTCAACAAGGGGTCAAGGGGTTAAACCTTTGCCAGCACTTTTCCAAGACGTGCCGTCATGGCGCCGTGGAAGACGGAGTCTCACCTGAGACAGCGGAGCGTAGCCCTCCTGCAGGTAGCTGTACTCTGACATGGCGTCCGAGCCCTGCTGCGCCTGGAGACACCACACAGGCTGTTTGTTTTGGTTCTGGTTTGAAACTCACATGAAGCGCGTCTGCTTTGTTTGGAGAACAGGAGAACCGGCCCACCTGGGTGGAGGACCACTGGGCCGCAGCGATGGCCGTGCTGGCCATGGAGAAGGCGCTGATCCGGTTCCCATCAGACAGCAGAAGGTCCCTGAAGGCACAAGTCGCGAGATTTAAACATGCAAGTTTGTGATTGGCCCGTCGGAGAGGCGGGCCGTCATGCAGTAGAAAAGCCCACAGCTGCCTCAGGAGGGACGCACTTCCTGGCACTCTTGGCGTAGTCCACGCCGATGGTCTTCCCGTCCAGCTTCAGCGGTGGCTGCAGCCCCTGCAGGATGGTGAGCAGCTGAGAGGCCTCCTGGGGAAGGAGAGGTGGGGTACAAGACTTAATGGTGATTTCTTACATTTCTTTAAAGCAATAAAAAAGAGAGGGTACATTGATTAGGAGTAGTCACACTGTGTCCATACAGTGACCGATCAGGTTGAACATATTGTAGACGCTGTACCAAAGGAGAGGAGAGCTGCACAAAGGCAAAGCCTCTGTTCTGCCCGGTCAGCTTGTCTTTGATGAGGCGGATGTTGTTGGGCATGAGGTTGGCGTAGGGTGCCAACATGGTCAGGATGGCCTCGATGCTGGTCTGGGGGGCGATGTTTCTCAGGATGATGGCTGCGGGGGGCAGAGGTGCAGCTGTTAGCGACGACACCAATGTGGGGCGAGAACCGTGACACCAGCGTGGCCTTGTTCCCCGGGACGAGGCGGAGCAGCCACTTACTGTCACCGTAGAAGTCTGGCGTGGGGTGGGGTTCTGGGACTCCTGGGGCACCGCTGCCCTCAGCCTCTGTCAAGAGAACCACAAAATGGACGTGGGGACATTAGCGTAGGCTGCAGAGTTGTGGGTTCATTTCCCAATGCATTGGCCTACGTGTTGTGCCTCTTTTCCACCTCAAAATACATTGCCCTAAGGCAACGGAGGGAAACAATGGGAGTTTGTTCTGAGCCAATGTTCTCCTAATGTCCCACTAGCACAGCGGTTCCGTCTAGCGGTCAGAATGTTCCACTCCCCCAGACCAGGGTTCCAGGGGTCTCCAGCTCCCAGCTGTTCTCAGCCTGCCTGGAACAAGATGTGCAGCCCCACATCCAACTCTGACTTCCTGTACCGTTCCTGTGCTCACAATCTAGATGTTAATGTGCTCTCGACACAAGGCTTGGCTGTAACCGTCCCGGCTGAGCGGTGCAGATAGGTCTAGCGCGGGCGCCTATGTTTTGCCGCGTGCTGCAGCCCAGCACTGTGTCTGCGGATGTCCGGAAGGCTGCAGCCAGAGGCCTCTTGGTTGACAAACTACTTACCGGCTTTGGTTGCTCCACACCTGAAGCACTTCAGCCTCCTCCGGAAATTGTACAGGCCACACTGAAAGTAACCGTTTACATCATTTTTATTGATTATACAGCTAAGGCCCTGAACAGTGCTGCCTTAAGAAAACACTCAATCCAAATTGATGCCGCATACCATACTTACCGGTGATAAGACCCCTTAAGCTCTGCTAGTAATTAACCCCCCCACCCCCCTCTAATTCAGTTTACCGTATAATAGACCGCCATAGACTGGACATTGCATATGGCTACTCGGAGGCCTAGAATTGAGGGGGATCTTCTGCACAAAGAGATGGGGCACGGTGGCTGTGGAGTCAGGCCAGAGCAGTGACTTACAGTGTTACAAAGCCAGTCTTCAAACTTGTTCCGCGGGTTGCTGTACTGCATGTCCACATATTTGCCTTGGATTGTCAGACGCTTCTGCAAAAAAGGGGAAGGAATGACACAAAATCAGTCCTGTTTTAGCGGTGGATCCTGTTCTCAAAAGAGCAAGAAGTGATGGAAGGGAGAAGAGAGGGGAAGGAGATCTCCTCTCTGAGATGGTCTGTGAGTTAAAGGCAGCCATATGGGTGTGTATGTGTGAATGGTGCATAGAGGACTCTTAAAAAAAATAAAAGGTGTATGGGACCCGAATGCCCAGACTGAGCTGGAGCAAATGTCATCCTGATGGAATTGTTTGAGTGCCTTCTGTAAAAGCAGGAGTGGGCATCCCGCACCAAACAATAGAACAGGAAATGAAAGCCATAAATAAATACAAAAGTCTAGGTCTCTGTTAAAAAAAAAAAAAAAAAAAAAAAGGTGAGATTTCCAGACAATCTCTGGTTGCCTTCTCCGTGGGGGTTCAGAGATAACATATAGAGTCCTTGTGGGATGACAATATCATCATCTTTAGAGTTCTGGGAAAAGCAACATGAGTGCTTGTGGCCTTGTATGGAGTTTTGATCCACCATCCTTCTTTATACTGTATTTGAGGTTTTTTCACAGTGCTTATTCAATGCATTCTGGTTGCTGTTTAGATAACTTTTCATATCCCCAAGGTAAATTCTAGGCTTGGCGATTGTAAAGCAACCTGATTGGTCTCCATCCATCGGGTAGCATCTTGCAAGTGATAAAAGTCCACGAAGGCGAAACCTCGGCTTATACCTAGAGACAGCATTCAAATATAGACGGGAGGCGTGTTAGTCAGAGTCCAAGGGAATATTTTTAAAACTCTTGTCACAAACTGCTTCATGACCCAGGTCCTCTGTTTGCCAAACATTCTCTACCAGTTTGACCATAGCAAGACATCTCGGTGAATGTCACGGCTTATACCACAAAGTGTGGTGCTGACATTTTCCCGAATGGAATATTCCTGCAGAGTCCTACTTACCCTCTACATCCACAACACATTGGAATAATACGGAGGCCACTTTGGTTTTTCGTTCCTTGTAGAAATAATCCAAAACCATTCTTCTACAGTGCTATTGCAAAACAGGACTAGACAGAAGCAGAATGGCCCTATGGTCAGAGACTTGGGGATGGAGGGGTCCTTGGTACACGCAGCCCTCACCTGTCTTTTTCTTCACCAGCCTGATGTCCACCGGCTGCGGGCCCTCCAGGGGGTCTACGGCAGCTCGGATCTGGTAACAGACATGGAATTAGAACTTCAACACCACATTCACATTCTAAAATGAATCATTCATTAAAAGCCAATAGACACTTTAACAGCCCCAACTCCAAGTCAAACATTACAAAAAATAAAAAGTAGGTTTCCCGATGGAAGAATCGATCCGTACCTCCTCCTCCGTGATGTTGTGAGGCAGCCCCCACAGCATGATGGTCTTGCTCTTCCTGTCGTCTCCTGCCTCTCTGCGGAAATCTGGATCAGGATAATCTCCGTCAGATTGGTAGCCATCTTCTGACCGGTCACTGTTCCGCCTCTTTCGCTCCCTCTGGTGACGTGTCCGCAGAGAGAGAGAGGGCAGTTAGGTGGGCCACCGTTAAGTGGGCCATATTCTGGGATGACGCAGCTGCACCAGCACATGGACCGGGACGCTACCTCTGGACTCTGGTCCCGGGTTCCTCGCCGCTCCCCGTCGTAGCGGTCGCCCCGTCTGTCGTCGGCCCAGCGCCGCATGTCGTGCTCCCGGTCCGGTTCGCGGTCCTGGTCCCGCCCCCGTCTCTCGCGCCACTCGGAGTCACTGCGTGACTGGTCCGAGCCATATCTACCACTTCGTTCTGTGCGGCTTATCCTATCCAACAAAATGTATGAGGTACAAAAAGAAGTGTACACTTATTAAAATACTATCCATCCATTGACCCGTCAAAAATTTGCCTCAATAGAATCACCAAGATTTATTTTCGGATACAATCAGATTTGATCCTTCGGAAACACTGCATAACTCCGCCCCTCGCACTTTCGGGTTTCCGACCCTGACTCGTGACGTTCGTATATAGCATAGTCGAACTTCCGGAGCCAAGATTAAGAAATTGCCAACATCATATCGACAAATTTGACATTATTTTGTTATTTGCGTGATTTCAGGACTCATTTCATGCAATTGGGGTTTAAAAGAAAACGCGGCCAACATTGTTGCAAGATGGTGGCGAGAATAAACCAATTTCACCTGCAGCGCTAATACATAATTGTTCCTCGGTTTTTAAAATCTTCATAGACGTCGATGAGTTCATGTGTTCGTCATCTGGATCAAACGTCATAACGTACAAATACACCTCACTTCATGTTAATAACCACGGAATGCTTTTATGAAAATTGAGGTTCACAGCCTAAATCAGGCATGACATACCTGACGTTGTAATATTCTTTCAGATGATCATGTTGATCATGTCATCATGTAGACTAATTAACATGATTTACGCATGGGTTATATAAACACATTTGCAAAATAAATGTAAATGTATTTTTATTTCATTTACATATTAAATAAATAAATTATATTTTGGCAACGGTGCCTGTATTATTGTACACACTCAGTTTCCTCGAGTATAACCAATCCAGTCCCTTGGGGTATATTTAAATCGGCAATACAAGCCGTAGAAGTGGAATGCAGTGAGCATTTGTATTGTATGTATTTGTATGTAGTATTATTCAGAGGATCCTTCCAGACGTCCCACCTGTCTTAAGAAACACGGTTCTACTCACCGCTTGTCGCCCCCCATGTCACCAAACAGCTTGGCCAGTAACTCGACCTTAAAACAAGAACAAGTGTCCGTGTTAACAATACGATGACGAACAGTACGATTACATGGCTACAATTAGACAGCGCGGTGTTTAATAAACGAATTAAATATAAAGACTCACTACCGAGCTCACGGACAACAAACGTTTCATGGAAAGACATTGGAAACATTCCGCTCACACTTTCGCCGATCGCCTTCGTAGCTTAAAAAGGTCTGATTACAGTTGAAATGTACCAAACTCACGGATTAGTGGAGCGGGTGTCGCGCAGCTCTGGTTGTGTTGTGAACGGGTGATAACGCAGCTTTTCATTCGATTGCTAGCACAATAATAGCCCACGTCTATGCATTGGTAATTCAAGGACTCGCCCAAACCAAAACCCCCGAACACTGCGATGAGAGCCCTTTCTTTATCCCAACATGCAACGGGGCACGTCGCCGCGGTGCATGTTGGGTATGTTTGTTTTCAGAGCTGAGAGGTTGGGGAGCTCATAGGGGGAGCTATACGGGATATGAAATACACCCATGTTTGGGAGGTTGATTTCTAAATATAATATGGGAATGAGCTGTTTCACTTTACATAGCTACATTAAATAAAACTAGGATATTTTTAGTCTGGAATTATTTCTAAGATTAACTGTTACCAAAATAAAACATTTACACTTTTGAGATTGAAAGGAAGTTAGTTGTACCTCATTTTAAATAGGCCAAGTTTTTAATGCGGATATAAGTTGCTGAACAAGAGTGTCACATTTTTATTTTAAATAAATAAACCTACCAATGAAGTACATTGTGCTGAAGGTCACAGGAATATGAATTACACATCTCATGTTGTACATTGCCACTATGTATACCACGATTATACAGTGGTATCTAAATATACATGGGGGTAGCTCTGTGACTGAACTGTAATTTGATGGGTAACAACATCCAATACATGTTGACTTATAGAATTAACATGGGACCCCATGTACACTAAACAGAGCTGGAATACAGGGCCCAACATCATAAAATGATTAGATAGTAGGCCTACCACTTTTAGAGGAAGGTGGAGGGGTAAAATAGAGAAATGAGATTGGGCCTTAATCCAGTGCTTTACTCACAATACTGACAGACAACATGGTCAATTTTTTCAAGTTATTAATTTCATATAGATTAACATGATCGATATAATAAAACAGGAAGTCATTATGTTCCCTTTATTACAGCATCAAAACCAGTTTTTTTTTTTTTAAATCACCAACAATATACTATACATGGTCAAAAGGCTGAACACACAACTAATAAAGCATGGCACAGGTATGTTATCCATTAATTACCCGCTGGTATTAATGAAATATTATAGAACAGAGGTGGCACTAAATTGTGTTAAAATCTGATTAAATATTAAAATGCTTAATATTGTATAGAAACAAAGGAAAAACAGAAGGATTTGCCACAACACTTAGAGGGGACAAATAACGCTCACATACACACCACACTCATGTATCTTATAAAAACTGGACAATTAAACATATTCACATGGTCCCAAAATGAACATGACTTTTCAACACATTGAATGAAACATGTTGACTGGGGAGGGTCGGGGGTGACGCTTGGACTTCCACATCCCGCGAGGACTCTAGGTTAGAGTCTCTCCTTTTGTGACCTGCGTAGAGAGAGCAAGTTAGATGACAGTCTTAGGAGGACAACCCAGCCTTAATAACCTTATGGATGCGATCTGTTTGGCGTCGATGCTAACAGGAACCCTCAGCGTACGTACTCTCGCTTCGATGTACTCAATCCGCCTTTCCAACGCAGTCAGCTTCTCGTTGAGTGTGGCCAACCGGGACCGACACGACATGTCTGTAACAACATTGTAGAACATTATTATTATTACTATTATTATTATTAAGGGGGTTGACGGAACCATCAGAACTGCTCTGTTGATCTCCGTGTACCGTGTTCACTGACAGTAACCTGAACACCAACAACAGTACCGAAGGGAACAATATCCGATCAAATAAACAGGGTTCCAAAACCTCACACGTCCATGAAGCCGTGTCCTCGAATTAATCATCATCGCAGTAATAAATACAACATGAGTAATAACAATATATATCGTCTTGGGAGTGGCCGTAACATCGCATTCATCTTACGCTAGCTTAGTGAACCACATCAGCTACGTTAGCTACATTAACGCTAGCCGTACGGGGTACTGCTACAGCTACACACCGATTAAAATCTCTTCGTCCAAATTTCCAGTGTTTTTTTTTCTTACCAAATGAATTCAGAAAGTCTGCGATTTTCTTGATGCTGCTTGTAATGACTTCTATGTATTCTCGATTGGCCCAGTCTTGGTGGATCTCTCGCTGCACTGGATCTTCCTGGCCCGCCATGTTGGTTCTGACCGCTGACACCACGCCGATGGGGGGCGCCAACGAGCAGGGCCACCTATACATTATATACGTTGCGCTCGCGCATTTAAATATCATAGTTTGCGATTACGGGCGAAAAATACAAAAACAACAAATCGATGTATTGATTTTCCATAAAATGCTCCATATTTAAAAGGGACAGGCTGTAGTGGTAAATAGTAATGGAGCTTGTTTCTAAAGCCATGGCAATGACACGACACCCCTAATGTAACGACATAATGGTATCTGCCCGGAAGTAGTTTCAAGTCATGCAAATCTTCGGGCGAACCGTCCGCTAAGTTACTTTATGGATGTATTAACGTTGTCTCTTCAAATTAAATCTAGAAACATAAGAACAAAATCTACGTTTTAACCACCGCAATTATTTCAGACTCTCGGTTGGACGTCCGAACAAGCTAACTGATCAGCATAGGGATCAGTTATGTCAGAATGGGAATTTATCTGTATAATACTTAGTGTTCTAACCATAGTTTGGTTTTGTTTGTACCTGAGACATGTCTCCGAGATTAACATAGGGTCTGGCTGTCCACCGATCAAGAACATTACACTTGCCTATAAACTCAAGGAGGGATCATACAGAGGCTGGGAACAAGTTTTGATGGAGTGTAGGAGTATTGACCCTAAGGTTGCCAACATTCGGGTATTATATGATGATCCTAAAAAGGTAAACGTGCAAATCCCTTCAGCGATTAAATCAGTGCATTTGTTTGGCTTTTGATCGTACGAGCTTCACATGTAGCTCGTATTGAATGAATGTAAATGTTCCTTTTATGTTTTCTGTCGACCGCTAGGTGGTGGTAGAACCATGTTCCATGAACAGTAACTGTTCATTTCAAGTAGTTTGTTTTACTTAACGACTTTCCTCGTAAGTATTGTTGATGTGTTTTCCCTGTTCCAACATGTGCTTGTTTGTGGACCGGTTGAATTACGGGTCTCTCCATCAATCTGTGCTCTACCATCTGGTTGGTTGTACCGTCTCTCTCGGTCCGCGATAGGATTGCATTTGTTTTCTTCAAATTGCTATTTTCTTCAAATTGCTTGGTTCTCCAAACATTGATTTTTGGTTTGCATGGTGAATACATGCCCAATATTGATTGTTTGCCAAATGAATGGTTGAAAATGCAGGTTTGCTTATAAAAAGAACCCCAGTGACTAATGACAAAGGCCGAAGCAGGGGCCTGCTTTATTATCCAGTCTTAAACCGGATCGGTTACATGAAAGTGGCCTTTTAATTAGTCTTGAGGCCAGTACTACCTAGGACCACGCATACCTTCTCCTAGATCACATTAGTTGGTCCAAAGTCATTTAATTCATCCATCCATCCGCCATGTTGACACCCAACTGTTACTAAGAGAAGCTCTATAGGCACCGCACAGCCTCCAGGCCTTGTGGACTGTGTGAAAATATGCAGCAGGCTAATTCTCTATCTGGGCGTTGCATAATAACCGGTGGATGTGCACCACGATTACGGAGCCTAACTGGAATTGAATGGCTCTCTTTCTTGCCCCACTTCCAAGCCCTTTTGTTTTAAACTATCCCCCTCTTTTCCCAAAGCTCGCAATTAGGCGAGCTGTGGCTTCTTGCTCGTCTGCACACGGCCACAGCCAAGTTCTGATCCAAGTCCCACTAATTGGCTTAATGATCCCAGCTCATCAGAGTCCCAGCTCATCAGAGTCCCAGCCCATCAGAGTCCCAGCCCATCAGAGTCCCAGCTCATCAGAGTCCCAGCTCATCAGAGTCCCAGCCCATCAGAGTCCCAGCCCATCAGAGTCCCAGCCCATCAGAGTCCCACCCCATCAGAGTCCCAGCCCATCAGAGTCCCAGCCCATCAGAGTCCCAGCCCATCAGAGTCCCACCCCATCAGAGTCCCAGCCCATCAGAGTCCCAGCCCATCAGAGTCCCAGCGCCAGAACGCTGTCCAACGGTACCATATTATTTTACAGGTTTTTAGTTTTTTGGGGGGATGCAAATTGACACATCCGAAGCACATGTGTCCCAGGAAGAGCAGCATTGGGCTCCATTAAGAATGATTTAAACAAAGGACGCGTGCGGCAAGCTGGAGTGGTAGACCCTGAGCTGGTTGCCATGGTTACGGGGCTGGTTCCAGCACTTCCTCTGGCTTCAAAGAGCGAGGGAGGGGGGATTGTAGTCCCCCGTGCGGTGGCCTGGCCCCGGAGGGCTCTGGGCTCTGGGCTGCTTGGTCTTTCCCTGCGTGAATCTTCTCCCCCTTCATCAGTCTGAGGAGGGAACAGAGGGACAGGCGGGGAATAAATGACGGCCAGAAGACTGTGCTGCATAGTGGCTGTAAGGAGGCCTTTTGGACCGGGTCAGGGTTCTGAAGCCCCTCGGACCAAAACGGTCAACGGAAGGAGCTCTGTGATGACCGGCGGTGCGCTGGTGGAATCAGAACGACCCGGCCCTCCGCACGCCCCTCTGCCGGAGGGGCGTTGTGTGACGCTCACCATAGACATGTCACGGTCAGTACGCTCACCATAGACATGTCACGGTCAGTACGCTCACCATAGACATGTCACGGTCAGTACGCTCACCATAGACATGTCACGGTCAGTACGCTCACCATAGACATGTCACGGTCAGTACGCTCACCATAGACATGTCACGGTCAGTACGCTCACCATAGACATGTCATGGTCAGTACGGCACTGGGAGTGTGAAAGCTTGGTGAGGATGTGAGTCGTTGAAACGGCCGCTTCCCCGTGTTTAGTTTGTGGTGGAACGTGTGCTGTTTCAATTTCACTTTCACTTCTGTCCATCGATTTGGACATTTGGGAGGACATGAGGAGGCTCTGAAGAGTGCTCCATCCATTGTAGCTGGAGGTCTCTCAGCAGCCAGGGAACGGGCTTGTTAAGAACCAGGACAGAGGGTCATTCTGCCACTGCTTCTCTGATGATTTCTTGTTGTGAAGGAAAGTTTCACTTAGCGCTGTCAGCCATGAAGAAGGAAACAACAAAACTGGTGATAGAATTAATAAAAACAATTTTTATTAAACTGATATGCAACACAATTATTTAAATCAATAAACTCAATTATCTGTATGACATGTGTACGGCATGCTCTGTGGCGAGCGTAACATTAGTCAGAGCCTGTTCTATATGCTGAACACCCCGCCTGCCCAGACTGCTAATATGCATGCAGTACCTATTACCAAAGTCCTCTGAAGCTGTTGGTGGAGCAGACACTCCCTGACACTATGGAATGAAAGTCAGGTAATCCATTGCAAATTCAAATTTCCACACTGGTGATTTTTTCCCCCCCTGCTCTTGAGGAAATTAAATGTCCAACCTTTTGTGCACACAGCCTCCACGTTGGCCCACTTCTCCCCCTAAAGGGACTACAATATCAAAGTACAGCCGAGGCTTGAGAATGACATTGCAGGATTTGCACAGGATTCATTAGCGACATCCTTGTGAGATGCAGGCGGTAAATAAGGTGTGCCGTTGGCCGCAGTGCGCAGCCCAGCGCATTTCAGCCAGTTCCATAGAGCTCATAGTGTGTATAACGTAGTGGAATACTTTACCAAACAAGATGTGTGAAGGAAGAATAACTCATAACTCAGAACGCCATCATCACCCTGAAGGAGTGGACCGCAGGGAATAGACTATCCACCCAACTGTAGTATTGCAAGTTCTTTTTGTGTAATGGTCACTCATATTGGGGTGAAATGTAATGGTGGTTGAGCTGCCAACGTTGGCACCTGCTTGGCATTGAAATCCTTGATTTTGGGCTGAGGTGTTTGTTCATGGTGTGTAATATGCAATGTATATCTTGGAGCCAGCGGTTTGTGGAGCCCAGCCCTGTGGGCTTCTTTTAGCGCTGAAGGAGATTAGGAGGAATAGCTAAACATAATGAGCAAGCCTTAATGTTTTGATCTGTATTCTTTAAGTAGGCCCTAATGGTTTGGAATAAAGAGAAGGTATAGTAATGAAGACTTTGTCATGCTCTCGCTCAGAGTGCTCTGTGGGTTCATTTATGGTCATGATAAGTCCAAAACATTATAGCCAAAATGTGAAAAAAAATAAAGTCAACTCGCAATGAAAATGCAATGTCATTTATCCAGTGTATGGTTGCTAAGTGCCTCGAGACGGCTTATTGCCTATCCTATACCTGGTTGCAACAATACAATTGAAATATTGACCAAAACAAAGGCTATAGTTTTATTGATATGTATATAGGATCTACTGTATAGTAGTAGTGACATCATCATCAGTCCTCATTGTTCTGGTTCTTCTCACGTGACCGTGAGTCCAGCAGGAGGGCGGCCGCCATGCAGTGGGCAGCATCCTGAGAGAGGGAGACAGCTGTGAGCAGCTGGAGCAGCTGGAGCAGCTGGAGCAGCTGGAGCGGCGCTTCACCAAGGCTGGCTTCCAGGTGTGCTCCTTCCCCGAGGTCACGCACGCGGTCACCGCCTCCACCCCCCACGGCTCCCCTCTGTCTGTCCTGCTGGGGGCCAGACGGGTGTACACGCAGCTGCAGGACTACATCAAGGTATGTTCCTCCACCATCAGACCCTCCTCCATGCTAATGACTGGCAATCAGCAGCGGCATCCAGACATGAAACCCAACCAGAATAAAAAGTGTCAACGGTATAAAAAGTGTCAACGGTAAATGGCCTCGAAAAAAGGCCAGTAGTCACTAGTCCGTTGTGCGGCGTTCCTTTCCTGGTTCCTTTCCTCTGGAACGCGCAGCAGGATGGCCACTCCAGCACACAGTGGGCTGTGTCTGGAGCGATGCGCCACAGAGCTGCACGCTGTACACAGCACACCCATGAGGACACGGAGTTCTGGATACGCCGCGGGGCGGACGCATCGTCACATCCTTCTCATCGTTCCATTGAAGGAAAACCCAAGCGATCCGTACCACAGCTGGAACAGCTGGGTCGTACGTCCAGACATACGGTTACCATTCAGACATAGAGGAAGGACATTCCCCTCTTTAGCTGTAGTGGAGGGGGACTGAAAGGGTTAAGCTGGGCCGGGGCCTTGAGAAAGGAGTCATGCATCTCTAACCCAGTGTGTGACTCTCTCTGGCTGGGCGTGTCCTAATGGGGCGGCGGTGAGGCAGGGCTGCGCGCCAGGGAGATTGTTGACAAACACTAGTTTAATTATGCTGCATGGGAGCACAGGTGGCAGCGCGCTGGGAGGCCCCGCCTCCTGCACGACTGAAGGGTCTGCCCTCTCCTGGCCATCTGTCACCGGCCTGGACGCTGCGGACCCCCGCGGTCTTCCAAGACATGCACTTAACCCGACATAACGGGGCTCAGCCAGGACGGCAGGTAGATCCAGGACCCCTCATTGTCTGGTAACGGCTGGCTTCTGCTGGTCCCACAGGTTCTCTGGTTGCTGTGTGATGGTCCTGTCTCAAGGTGGTTGTGATCCCCACCACTAAGGAATGTGTTGCATGTTCCAGTCATGCAGGAGATATTTGGGGGTTGGGCCCACTGCTTGGTTCTGTAGCTTCCAGGTGCATTGAAGTGGAGTCGCAGAACCTCAAGTTAGAGTCCTAAGTGAGTTGAGTGAGTTGAGTTGAGTCGCCATAACCTGGAGTCTGAGTCACACCATAACAGGAGTCTGCGTCACCACAATTGCAATGCACAAATAAACACCAGTCAGAAGGCCTGAGTGCGAGTCCTCGTGCCTGATACCCGAGGCCAAATGCTTGTCAGTGCTCGAGTCTGACTCTAGTGATGAGTCTTAAAGTCAGGACTCTACAACACTTGCCTCTGGGATATGCATCAGCAAAGCAGAATCAGGGAAATGGGTTATATATATATATATATACTGTTTATATAAACCTTTTTTATTTCAGTCAATGGTGGTCTGTTAAGATGGAGATGGAATAACAACCCCAATATTGGCAAACAAACTAAACTTAAGGTTACAGAAGTTCAAAATTAAACTTTAGTTGAAGGGTGCATATTTTCTATTATTGCTTTTTCCCTTGTGTGCACAGAAAAGCCTTTGAATCCACCAATTAGCTAAATCAATGAAAAACAAAGACAGAAATAAGCAAATCCCCACAAACGAGTGTAAAAAAAACAACAAAAAAAGAGGCAGGTCCCTAGAAATGGCCGTTGGTGTGTTTGGCGGCACCCTGGGGTGGGCACCCTGGGGTGGGCACCCTGGGGTGGCCACGCCCAGCTGGAGCTGTCAGATGCTTTGAACCGCATTTTCCCGCCCTTCCAGAAGAGTGGCTCCTCATTCCCACGCCTGGTTGTTCTCTGTGTACCTGAGGTCTGCTCCGTGTCGCTGCTTTTCTTCTGTGGTGTTTTGACGTTGACCCAAGGGATCAGCTGCTTCCCACCACCACCACCCTCCCCGCCTCACCCCGCCTCACCCCGCCTCACCCCGCCTCACCCTGCAGAGCTTCCCGTGGGAGCCCCGCTGCTCGCTCCTTGAGGAGGCCTGGTTGTGTTTCCAGTGCACGGCTCCCTGTGTCTGCTGAGGGTCTTTGTCTCCTAACCCAAGGCGTGGGACAGCATGCTGATCCTGCTGCATTCTGTCTTCCTCTTCTTCTCCTTCAGTGGAGTGATCACTCATCTCTGATGATGACGTGTTTCCCCTGATCCAGGAGGCGGCGGCCTGGCGTCAGCTCCGCGCTGTGGCTCCTGTTATTTTGATCATTTGCCTCATCACGCTTGGCTCCTGATGTCTGTTTAATCTGCCACTCCCTCACCACACTCGCACAAGACAACCACACACACACAGGTGCACACGCACACAGACACACACACACAAACAGACACAGACACACACACATGCAGGTGCACATGCACACACGGAGACACACACACTCACTCACACACACACACACACACACACACACACACACAGACACACGCACACACAGGTGCACACACACAGACACACACACATGCAGGTGCACATGCACACACGGACACTCACTCACTCACTCACTCACTCACTCACTCACTCACTCACTCACTCACTCACTCACTCACACAGACACACGCACACACAGGTGCACACACACACACACACACACAGACACACACACACAGGTGCATATGCACACACAGATACGCATACACACGCATACACGCACGAGAGAGACAGACATGTGTGCCCGCATCCTTGTGTGTGTGTGTGTGTGTGTGCTGACAGAACGACAAGCCATTTTTAGTATAAAGGCAGTGTGTTTGAAGTGGCGATGTGCGCTGGCCGTGCACGTCTGTGGTTGTTGACACGTGGAGGGTCCCGTGTGGGCAGACCTTTCCGGGCCCACCAGCATGAGGCAGGCCGTGCCGACGCCACCAAATTATTTTGCGGTCGGTCAGACACTTTTTGAAGGTCAGTCCCAGGGTTGAGGCTGATATTTGCCTATCTGGGCTGGATCGACCAGACTGTGTGTGTGTGTGTGTGTGTGTGTGTGTGTGTGTGTGTGTGTGTGTGTGTGTGTGTGTGTGTGTGTGTGTGTGTGTGTGTGTGTGTGTGTGTGTGTGTGTGTGTGTGTGTGTGTGTGTGTGTGTGTGTGTGTGTGTGTGTGTGTGTGTGTGTGTGTGTGTGTGTGTGTGTGTGTGCATATTTTCTATGGCCGGCGCCCAGATGCACCGGGGTTCCTGGGGAATAGCGAGGAGGAGCTCGGGCCTGCTGACAGGGCTGACGATGAAGATGGAATAATGGAGCCTCTTCCGCTGACATTCACAGACATCAGAAGTGCAACGTGTAGAGGAGCAGACGAGGGAACATTTGTTTGCTTCTGGTGCTGTAGTGTCTGCTGGGTAAGAGAAGCCCCTCCATCGCTGTGTTTCTTAACAGCTTGTTATTATTTATTATTATATCTTATTATCCAGTCCCCCGTTCGGTGACCCCCCCCTGTTCGCTGTGGGGGGGAATAAGCCATGTCTCGCGTGGTGATGATGAACCCGCAGCATCCAGGCTGGAGCACCGCTGAGCCGCACAGCTGCGAGTCCGCGGGGCCTGTACCACGTGCACGCTCTTTACACGTGCACGCTCTTTACACGTGCACACTCTTTAAGCAAGCACGCTGTTTTTCTACCTGGCAGATGGCGGTTGTGCTGCCTGTGAAGGCCAGGAATGGTCGAGGGATTGGCGAGGGGAGGAGATATGCAAAGCAGGGATGTTGACCTGTATTCATACAGGCCACTTCCTACAGGCCTCCCTGTATTCCTACTGGCCTCTCTGTATTCCTACAGGTCTCCCTGTGTTCCTACAGGCCTCCCTGTGTTCCTACAGGCCTCCCTGTATTCCTACAGGCCTCCATGTATTCCTACAGACCTCCCTGTATTCCTACAGGCCTCCCTGTATTCCTACTGGCCTCTCTGTATTCCTACAGGCCTCCCTGTATTCCTACAGGCCTCCCTGTATTCCTACAGACCTCCCTGTATTCCTACAGGCCTCCCTGTATTCCTACTGGCCTCTCTGTATTCCTACAGGCCTCTCTGTATTCCTACAGGCCTCCCTGTATTCCTACAGACCTCCCTGTATTCCTACAGGCCTCCCTGTATTCCTACTGGCCTCTCTGTATTCCTACAGGTCTCCCTGTATTCCTACAGGCCTCCCTGTGTTCCTACAGGCCTCCCTGTATTCCTACAGGCCTCCCTGTGTTCCTACAGGCCTCCCTGTATTCCTACAGGCCTCTCTGTATTCCTACAGGCCTCTCTGTATTCCTACAGGCCTCCCTGTATTCCTACAGACCTCCCTGTATTCCTACAGGCCTCGTTTGCTCCCCAGCATTGTGAGACGCTGCACTGGAGGCTGGGCTCTTATTCGCTGGAAGAAATGTCACAGTTTCCATGGGGAAGTTTAAATATGTATCCTTGCACGATTTTGTGTACAGAAACGATTCACTCCATTTCCCCCTGGAGACCACCCAGTTAATTCATCATTTTAATGCCTTCTCTTCAGATATTGCTGTTACCTTTGCCCTCAGGCTCCAGCCCATGTTTAAGTTTGTGTTTAAATCCTACAGAGCCACACATTCACCAAGCCCTGTGTGTTTTGTTTTAGCTGCTCGTCAGCTTCAGCCCCACTGTGGGCCGCCTGGCCGATACCTTCTCACCAGGACACTGCGGCTGGACATTCCCCTCATGGCCGCCGTTGACTCACCATAAGCTCATTCCAGTCACAGACCCCTCTGTGGAGTCTGCAGTCAAATGCTAGAACTTGACTCTTATCCCCTGGCAGCTGGGCCACTTTTGCGGTGAATGTCACATCTGCATATGATTGATCATGTCTGGGATGTATTCTCTGTCGAGTTCAGCTGTCACTCTCCAGATGGGAGGAGATACGAGGGCAGTGTTTTCATTTGGGGTTTTTTTGCGATCAAAGAACCGATTGCGAAAATACATTTGGGAAAGAATGTGTTTCCATGTTTAACACGTTTCCTGCTGCAGCGTGTCACATGTGGATAAAGAGCTGCGTGTAACGAGCCAACGCTTGCAGTTTGTGGAGACATCCTGTGCATCCTGACTGCATGGCGTAGTGACACGCAGGGGCCTCGCAGAGGTGGACGATTGGAGTGTATACATGACATTAATCCTCTTAGAGATACCGAGTACCAAAGGGCACTAATGATGTGTGAACTCCTTTCTTTGGGGTGATTTAAAGGCATGTCTGCTCACAGAGGTGAAAATCAGATGGAGCTCTCATTAACGCGGAGGTGACAATGAACTGTGAGGCTGGGTGGGTTCTTCATCCTCAAAGGGTTCTTTCAGCCACCGAGCAGAGCTCTCCAATACACAGATTGTGAATGTGTGTGACGAGCCGGCCGGGCCGAGCTCATGTGAACGGTCAGCAGTGATGAGCCGGTCAGACGGCCAGCCCGCCCTCATTATCATGTCTGCAGGACAAGGAGCCTGGCTGGCTGGCTGTTGGGGTCACTGAGAGGTCACAGACCGCGGGAGTCCCACGTTATTCAATTCTGTTCTCTGTAACTTCTATAACTCCTGAGTGACTCGTCGGGTCTGGTTGAGCTGATTCGCCCGAGCGGTGCGACTCTGGAGAACATCCCAGACTGGCTTCACGATTCCTTCAAACCCTGGAGATAAACAGCCTGTCTTTAACTGGCCGTTTATCTCCAGGGTTTAAGGGTTCTGGGGGGGTTCTGTCTGGGGGCACTGAACACACACTGCGGGGTCTTCCTGCTGTCGCTTGTCGACATTGTTGTTGTTCATTGGAAGTACACACACACACACACACACACACACACACACACACACACTCACACACACACACACACACACACACACACACACACACATCTCACACACACACATCCACACATCTCAGACACACACATACACACACACACACACACACACACACACACACACACACACACACACATCTCACACACACACATCCACACATCTCAGACACACACATACACACACACACACACACATCACACACACACACACACACACACACACACACACACACACACACACACACACAACACATCAAGACCCCCCCCCCCCCCCCCACACACAAAGTAATCCACTAACTTAGTAGCCTCTCAGAGATAGAAATGCAAATAGGTGGGACTTTCTCCATGTCCTCTTGAGGGCTTCTGAAAAGTAATTCAACGGGCAAATTGGGAAACCATTCAAGTATGAGTCCAGCCATGAGATTGGGCCACCTCACCCTGGGGGGGGGGGGGGGGGCTGTACACTTGGTGAGAGCAGGAGAAGATAAAGGAGACCGGGGGGAGCAGAGGGTTTCCTCCACCTCGCTGACGCTCCTTGCCGGCCCCCCGCCTGGCCATTCAGCCACCAAACCTTTGGATGACAAAAGGTTCCTGAAGTCCTCCTCTGGGCCGGGACAGACGGCCTCTGTGTGGCGCCAGGCGCTCCATCCTCAGCCCTCCTGTCCGTCAGACGAAGGCCCGCCCCCCGGCGAAGATGCTGACACAGTCAGGTCCTTCATCTGCACCACCAGAGGATGGATCATCTGGCCTCAGCAAGGAACTCCAATTCCAATGAAGTGATACTGGGAATTACACTAGTTACAGTGTACTTTAAGTAACACTGGGAATTACACTAGTTACAGTGTACTTTAAGTAACACTGGGAATTACACTAGTTACAGTGTACTTTAAGTAACACGGAATTACACTAGTTACAGTGTACTTTAAGTAACACTGGGAATTACACTAGTTACAGTGTACTTTAAGTACCACTGGGAATTACACTAGTTACAGTGTACTTTAAGTAACACTGGGAATTACACTAGTTACAGTTTACTTTAAGTAACACTGGGAATTACACTAGTTACAGTGTACTTTAAGTACCACTGGGGATTACACTAGTTACAGTGTACTTTAAGTAACACTGGGAATTACACTAGTTACAGTGTACTTTAAGTACCACTGGGGATTACACTAGTTACAGTGTACTTTAAGTAACACTGGGGATTACACTAGTTACAGTGTACTTTAAGTACCACTGGGAATTACATTAGTTACAGTGTACTTTAAGTAACACTGGGAATTAAACTAGTTACAGTGTACTTTAAGTAACACAGAATTACATTAGTTACAGTGTACTTTAAGTAACACTGGGAATTACACTAGTTACAGTGTACTTTAAGTACCACTGGGAATTACATTAGTTACAGTGTACTTTAAGTAACACTGGGAATTACACTAGTTACAGTGTACTTTAAGTTACACGGAATTACACTAGTTACAGTGTACTTTAAGTAACACTGGGGATTACACTAGTTACAGTGTACTTTAAGTACCACTGGGGATTACAC
>JAXIVH010000008.1:2744083-2776583 GCA_036785325.1 Urophycis tenuis
AGGTTAAGCTAATTGGAGACCCTGGCTTGCCTCTGGGTATGAGTGAGTGTGCTGGAGTGCACCTGTGTCTCTGCTGTGTGTGTCTGCTGTGTGTCTCTGCTGTGTGTGTCTGCTGTGTGTCTGCTGTGTGTGTCTGCTGTGTGTCTGTTGTGTGTGTCTGCTGTGTGTCTCTGCTGTGTGTGTCTGCTGTGTGTCTGTTGTGTGTCTCTGCTGTGTGTCTCTGTTGTGTGTCTCTGCTGTGTGTCTCTGCTGTGTGTCTCTGCTGTGTGTCTCTGTTGTGTCTCTCTGCTGTGTGTCTCTGTTGTGTGTCTGCTGTGTGTCTCTGCTGTGTGTCTCTGCTGTGTGTCTCTGCTGTGTGTGTCTGTTGTGTGTCTCTGTTGTGTGTCTCTGCTGTGTGTCTCTGTTGTGTGTCTCTGCTGTGTGTCTCTGCTGTGTGTGTCTGTTGTGTGTCTCTGTTGTGTGTCTCTGCTGTGTGTCTCTGCTGTGTGTCTCTGCTGTGTGTCTCTGCTGTGTGTCTCTGCTGTGTGTCTCTGTTGTGTGTCTCTGTTGTGTCTCTCTGCTGTGTGTCTCTGCTGTGTGTCTCTGTTGTGTGTCTCTGCTGTGTGTCTCTGTTGTGTGTCTCTGTTGTGTGTCTCTGCTGTGTGTCTCTGCTGTGTGTCTCTGTTGTGTGTCTCTGCTGTGTGTCTCTGCTGTGTGTGTCTGTTGTGTGTGTCTGCTGTGTGTCTCTGTTGTGTGTCTCTGCTGTGAGCCTCCAGTCAGCTGGGAGACTCCAGCCTCCACAAACCACGTCTACAACTCACTCGTTGGAGAAAGTGGAAAGTAGATCCTCTCCAAAATGTGAAGGTGACTCTGGCGCTGCGTGTCAGGCGCTGCGTGTCAGGCGCAGGGCCTGACACGCAGCGCAGGGCCGCTGTCGACGTCGTGAGGAAGGTGCAACGTATTGAAATCCAATGTGTTGCTGTCAGCTCTCTAGTGACAATCTGGATCCACTGCCCAAGAAGGTCAAGGCGTAGCTGCTAATCAAGGTTATGTATGTAGGTAGGTAGGTATCTAGGTACTGGTAATGTGATACTGGTAATGTGATACTGGTAATGTGTTGCCGGTCAGTGGCGGGCTACCGCGTGCAGTATTTCATTTGTTTGCATTTCATTTGTGACGTCAGACTTTTGAGGCTGCTGAGGTTCTACTTCACGAGCTAAAACAACAGAACTTCCTATCCTGCCTGGTTTCTTTCCTCTGAATGGGGTTCTCATTCCAACTTGCCATAGGACACGTTTTTATTTTTTTGGACTACATGTCACATGACCCTCTCCCTCCGTCAGCTGACCTCTGTGCAGCTGTCAGTTGTGTTTTGTTTCTCCGTCCTGTCACCTCTGGGGAAACATGGTGATTGCGGAGGCTGATTGCTGTCTTCTGAATCAATGTTGGTGCCCAGGATGGTCATTTGTCAGACCCTCCTCCCCACTTCACTCTCTGTTTCCTGTAAGGCTCACAGTAATGCCCAAGAGGACGCATTTATCCTACAAACCCAGAACTCCCTCTACAACATCCACTGTGACAGAACCTGGGAGAACAGACTGAATAAATGCATGTTATGCCAGTATAATGTTGTAGGCTCCAATACAAAACCTCCAGTAAATGCTATTTGGCTTCACATCCACATGGTTTTAATTGAGTAGACAATTTAAGTCATATGCTCTGATTCACTGATGCACTCTCCTGCTCCTTCACATTGGAGGGTAGATGCTGTGTTCCTCCAGGAACGTGACCTAGGATTCTAGCGTGTGTTTCACAAGGTGTGGCAGGGTCTTGTTTAAAAGCTCTAAAAATAACACACACTTTCATTTATTTATCCAAAGGCATATGTGATGTATATTCACAGGGCATTTCTGCAGCTGTTCATCCCCGAGAGAGAGGGAGGGAGAGAGAGAGAGAGAGAGAGAGAGAGAGAGAGAGAGAGAGAGAGAGAGAGAGAGAGAGAGAGAGAGAGAGAGAGAGAGGAGAGAGAGAGAGAGAGAGAGAGAGAGAGAGAGAGAGAGAGAGAGAGAGAGAGAGAGAGAGAGAGAGAGAGAGAGAGAGATAGAGAGAGAGAGAGAGAGAGTCCACACACACCACACAACAGAGCTGATGAATGTGTGAGTGTTTATTGTGCAGTATGATGATGATCGGCCGTAAGCCAGAGTTTCCTTGAATCTGTTATTGCCGCAACCGTGTTTCTCTTCAAGTACTAAATAATAAGGTGTGTGCATGTGTGTTTAGGTTTCTTCAACTGGCATGCATTCAACTTCCTGTAACCTCACTACAGCGGTACCTCTGAGGATTCCCCCTGAACGTGTTGTAGAATCGATAGCTCTGTGAAGGCCGAACAAAACAGAATCCCACTTTGAAGATACTCCCAGTCCATCCGCCACTCGTGACAGCACCCCCAGTAAAGTGATGCTACTAGACGGGCTGCTGCAGTATCTACAGGATCCTGTGGTCCTCTGAGATAATGGGGATGCTAACATGCTAAGTGAGGATCTGAGGATGGGCATGTCTGTCTGTTGGGATGGGGCCTGGTCCTGTCTCTGTGTCCTCCACTGTCCCGTCTCTCAGTGTCCTCCACTGTCCTGTCTCTCAGTGTCCTCCACTGTCCCGTCTCTCAGTGTCCTCCACTGTCCCGTCTCTCAGTGTCCTCCACTGTCCCGTCTCTAGTGTCCTCCACTGTCCCGTCTCTCAGTGTCCTCCACTGTCCTGTCTCTCAGTCTCTCAGTGTCCTCCACTGTCCTCTCTCTCAGTCTCTCAGTCTCCTCCACTGTCCCGTCTCTCAGTGTCCTCCACTGTCCCGTCTCTCAGTGTCCTCCACTGTCCTGTCTCTCAGTCTCTCAGTGTCCTCCACTGTCCTGTCTCTCAGTGTCCTCCACTGTCCTGTCTCTCAGTGTCCTCCACTGTCCTGTCTCTCAGTCTCTCAGTGTCCTCCACTGTCCTGTCTCTCTCAGTGGTCCTCCAACTGTCCTGTCTCTCAGTGTCCTCCACTGTCCCGTCTCTCAGTGTCCTCCACTGTCCTGTCTCTCAGTCTCTCAGTGTCCTCCACTGTCCTGTCTCTCAGTTGTCCTCCACTGTCCCGTCTCTCAGTGTCCTCCACTGTCCTGTCTCTCAGTGTCCTCCACTGTCCGTCTCTCAGTGTCCTCCACTGTCCCGTCTCTCAGTGTCCTCCACTGTCCCGTCTCTCAGTCTCTCAGTGTCCTCCACTGTCCCATCTCTCAGTGTCCTCCACTGTCCTGTCTCTCAGTCTCCTCCACTGTCCCGTCTCTCAGTCTCCTCCACTGTCCCGTCTCTCAGTCTCCTCCACTGTCCCGTCTCTCAGTGTCCTCCACTGTCCCGTCTCTCAGTCTCCTCCACTGTCCCGTCTCTCAGTGTCCTCCACTGTCCTGTCTCTCAGTCTCCTCCACTGTCCCGTCTCTCAGTCTCCTCCACTGTCCCGTCTCTCAGTCTCCTCCACTGTCCCGTCTCTCAGTGTCCTCCACTGTCCCGTCTCTCAGTCTCCTCCACTGTCCCGTCTCTCAGTGTCCTCCACTGTCCTGTCTCTCAGTGTCCTCCACTGTCCCGTCTCTCAGTGTCCTCCACTGTCCCGTCTCTCAGTGTCCTCCACTGTCCTGTCTCTCAGTGTCCTCCACTGTCCCCCAACCCTGAGGGAGGTAGGACCATGCTGGGAGGTAAACACGATTTGTCAGGTACCATCGTGACGAGGGAAAGTCTCAACGGGTTTAAAATGCATTTGGATTCACCCGAGGTCTCTCTCTCTCTCTCTCTCTCTCTCTCTCTCTCTCTCTCTCTCTCTCTCTCTCTCTCTCTCTCTCTCTCTCTCCTCTATCTCTCTCTCTCTCTCTCTCTCTCTCTCTCTCTCTCTCCTCTCTCTCTCTCTCTCTCTCTCTCTCTCTCTCTCTCATCTCTCTCTCTCTCTCTCTCTCTCGAGGCCGCTGTCCCAGGGCGGAGACGATAAAAAATAGAAGCAAAAAATCAATAACAACATTTGTACCCACAGTCCCTATGTGATTATAAAATCTCAGCGGGCATAGTTTCTGTCAGCGCTTTCGCCTCAGCTGTAAAACCCAACTCCTCTCTCCCTCCCGTTCCGCCAGGCGCTGCCCTGCTCACCGGCTCAGTCGCGGAGCACGCAACCCTTTTTTTCTCCGTTCGCGTCTTGAGTCGCACCCACAACGCCCTGACTCCAGCCAGTGGAACCAGCGACCCCTGTGTGCTCTGTGCATTGTCCTCCAGAAGGGTGCAGGGTGCTGAGGGCACCTTCAGCTCCGCGGGGAGCCAGACATCAGGGCCTCTGAAGGACGCGGGGCCCTGAACACGAGGGAGACATCCTCCTGTGTGCTGCTGGTCTCACACCTCAGTGGCCGGTGGCAGGCGAGCTGCGCTGACCGCGGCTGAAGTAAAGTAAACTAGAGACTATTTAACGTAGCATGACTGCTGGATCTGAGTTTAGACTCCTGAGTGACCAAAGCTGCACCAGAAGGAAAGTTAGCAGCCCAAATAACCCACCAGTACCGGGACTCTTCGCCCAAGAGTGTGGCCATGAGTCACTTGAACCCAAACCATCAGAACATAACCATCCTACTGCAGGATCTGTGCTGGTGTGCTGGCTGTCCCACGCGTTCCTGGAGGCCAATAGTCCATAGCTACCAGAAAACAGCTTGCCAGAATCCTTGATAGAATACCAGGACCTTAGTGCCCGCCTCCTGGAGAAGGCTGCAAACGTTGTTATGAGTTGTCCTGAAGGCGCAGGCCTTGAAGAGACTCTTCAACTCCTCAAGAGACTTTAATTTGTGTCTCGAACCTTGTGACTCAGACCCACGCTGTGCGCTGCATGGAGACAGCGGAACCACAACCCCAAACCAGCAGCGCCAGAGTCAGAAGAAAGATTGTCACCTTTAGACTCATTGGAATTAATGTAGAAACGCAGTTTGTGAAAAAGAAAATGGCATGTTGATTGCTATTCACTACAGCTGGGAGCAACCCCCAGGGGCCAGCCTGTTACACTTTCAACCATATGCTTTGCTGCCCTTTACCATTGACCTTTGTGGAGAGCTTCCTTTCAGCCGGAATACCAGCCAATTACAGCGAGAGCAGCCAGGGAGGAGGTGTCTGAATACCAATCAGCTGGGAGGGGGGGGCTCTGCTCCTCCTCCCCATCATCCCTACTTGTGTGGTCGTCCATCCCTGCTGTTCTTGAACAGTCCCACGGTCCTGCTGGGCGTCTGGGCTCCGTTCTGTTGCTTCACCAGGGTCCAGCCCTGTGGTTCTACTGTGGGGCCGTCGTGGTTCTGTAGGGCAGACTTTGCTGCTACAGTGATGTTGGTCGGAGCTCACCGTGTGTGTGGGTTTATATGAAATATAAACCTCACCCTGGTGTTTACTTGTTTTGTGCATTATTTTCAACCTGCCTGCGTGTGAAAAATATTTGCCCTATCGCTACACCAAGGCAGAGTCTCACACCATCACAGCCAGTTGTAAATATTCAGATGTGTGACCTTAAAGTCATCATCTCCAAGATATTCATGTAAATAGATGCCACAGATACCTCACACAATGAGGTCACACGAGGAGCCTCTATGGCCCAGATGAAGCCCATCCGCGATGCATGATGGATGTCAGCAACGCGGCGCAGTCGCTGACACATCTCCCGTCACCCAGCGCCACGAAGAACACTCCAGCATGACACGGCCAGACTCTCCGGACCACCGCTGTGTGCTGAACCTGGGCCAGGGCGCCGCACGCACGCACGCACGCACGCACGCACGCACGCACATACGCACGCACGCACGCACACACGCACGCACGCACGCACGCACGCACGCAAGCACATACGCACGCACGCACGCACGCAAGCAAGCACATGAGTGTGTGCGGGCGGGACGTCGTGACTCTCATGAAAGGTTAATGAGCGGGCAGACAACACGCGTGACGAGCCAGGCTCCCCATCTCCGGGGCGGAGCGCGGCCAGGGAGAGAGCCACGGTGCACCGTTAATTCAGTCTGCCGGAGCCAGGCGAGGGGTCGCTGATACATTAAAGATAGATGGTGGGGATCAAAGAAGTCCACTGGGGGGTGGTGGTAATGGTGGGTGGGTGGTGGTGGGGGGGTGGTGGGGGGTGGTGGTGGTGGGTGGGTGGGTGGTGGTGGTGGTGGTGGTGGGGGGGTGGGTGGGTGGGGGGGTGGTGGTTGTGGGTGGGTGGTGGTGGTGGGTGGGTGGTGGTGGTGGTGGTGGGGGGGTGGGGGGGGTGGTGGTGAGGTGGTAGCGAGGCAGGGGGTTCACTCTATTGCGGGGGAGGAGCTGACAGTTACTCGGCTCGGAAATCAAAGAAATCTCTCTCGCTCGCTCGCTCTCTCTCTCTCTCTCTCTCTCTCTCTCTCTCTCTCTCTCTCTCTCTCTCTCTCTCTCTCTCTCTCTCTCTCTCTCTCTCTCTCTCTCTCAGACGGACTGTGAGCAAACAAGAGCTCTTTTCTTTTTTAAGGGCTTGGCTGCCATATGCTGTTTTTTAGTTGTTGCTGTGCTTCGTGTCGTTACAGTAAACAGCACAAGGGCATTAGTGTGTGCATGTTGTTTTGGAGAAGATTGTGATGGCAGGTTTATATTTACTAAAATGTGCCTCATTTAAAAAAATGGTAACCGTATAATGTTGACACGAAGTTGTAATTATAATCTCTGGATTAATCCTCGTCAAAGGGGCCGCTCTGTTTGGGGGGCATTTTGTACAGCGGTCGGTTCATGTTGGGGGGGGCGGCTTTTGTTCTCACATTGGCCTTTGGCGTTGGTTGACCGTCTCACTGCGACACGCCACTTTAGCATCAGTCTAGAATGTTCTAGAATGTTAAGGAACCCGGCTGTGATCGGCCGCAGAGCCCAGTTCTCTGAACACTACACCACTGATCTCTGCGCTTCAGGGTTCTTCTTGTTCTCATTTCCCCGTTTTTGTCATTTTCCGTTCCTGCATGACTGGTGTGGTCTCCACGGCCCCAGGACAGGAAGCTGTGTGCCCACCCGTACGTGGAGGTCTACAGGCAGGGCCGGGTCCAGTACATGGTCCCCCTGGCCCGGCAGGGAGACTTCTACGTCCCTGAGCTGCGGCCCTCGGAGAGGAGGCTTTCTGCGGGCGAGGCAACGGGCAGCGAGTCGGACGCCTCAGGTACGTTGTTGTCTGATGGACCCTTTCATCACAAGCATTATCTGTTGGTACCTGTTCTTTTTTTTACACATGACTTGTTTTTGCCCTCGTTTCCCCCACGCCTCCTTGAGGTGCTAATGGATCCTTTACAGCATCTTTACACCTGTGGGAGAGAAACCACAGCCTTATTGAAACACTCTCCCGTGGGAAATATCACCGCAGGGGAAGAAACCCCTTTTAGGAAATGGCGATGTTTGGATGGTGCACTCTGCACCATCACCATTCTGCACGAGCGTCAAACCCTTTTAGACCAGGCAGTGGCTCCCAGCGCTCGTCTGAATGATGGTAGTTGGGAGTGAAGACAGCCCCCTCAGCCCCTGACTCTGAACCAGGACCAGGCATCACATGCAGTTCTCCACTCGCCTTCACACCAGCCTGACGAGAGGTCAGGCTGGTCCAGAGTCCCAGTGCTCACCGCGCAGTGGGGGCCAGATTGCCAGATTCAGTCGGTAACTCAGAATAGGGAAGGTGATCGGCGAGGGTTCACAAGACAGTGGCTCCCCGCACGACTTTGTCTTTTTGTTTGCGTGGCGTAGGAAACGCCCCGGCTAAAGACGACAGCCGGACCGCCGCGGGGCGTGACTTAACACCCAGCGGAACCAACGCTGGCGGGTTCGAGCGGCAGGTTCCGTCTTCCGCAGCAGCTTCCACAGCGCACGCCTGCTGGCGCCGGTCCGGTTCATTCACTGAGCTCGCGGAGACGCACGGCCCCAGATTGACACCTTGTAGGTGCTAATGAAAAAGAAGACGGGCGTGGTTCACCCAGGACGGGCGACAGGCCCGGCAGCCCCACGGGGGCCAAGACCCCCGGTCTGGTGCTGAAGAGCCCGCGGGTCAGTGTGATAGGCCTGGGCTGGGACGACTGTTGTTCCGTGAAATTCATTTTGAGGTTCACTTGATTCTTGAACAAAGTTAATGCAATTTCTGGCAGGGTTCCCAGGCGTCCTGCACTGGAAAACCTGGATTTGTATCCTCGTCCATTTTACAGCCAGTGCCTTATAAATGTTTTAAATAATTGCGGGTGACTGTTTGTGTGTCTTCTTTTGAGGCGGGCAAAAATACTCGATAGTGACAGCAAGGGGCATAAATATTGGTCATGCAATGCAGTTGTGTTGGCTAGTCAGGACTGGTGACTTCCTGGTGACTTCCTGGTGACGGCCTGGTGACGGCCTGGTGACGGCCTGGTGACGGCCTGGTGACGGCCTGGTGACGGCCTGGTGACGGCCTGGTGAGGGGCTGGTGAGGGGCTGGTGAGGGGCTGGTGAGGGGCTAGTGAGGGGCTGGTGAGGGGCTGGTGAGGGGCTGGTGAAGGGCTAGTGAGGGGCTGGTGAGGGGCTGGTGAGGGGCTGGTGAAGGGCTAGTGAGGGGCTGGTGAGGGGCTGGTGAGGGGCTGGTGAAGGGCTAGTGAGGGGCTGGTGAAGTCCTGGTGAGGGGCTGGTGAGGGGCTGGTGAAGTCCTGGTGAGGGGCTGGTGAAGTCCTGGTGAGGGGCTGGTGAGGGGCTGGTGAGTTGCTGACGATCGTGGCAGCTCCATGACGAGTGCCACATAATCAGTGAAGGTGCCATAACAAACTCTCCCTGCCTGCACATGTTATACGTGTTATTCGCAGACAAAGGTTTAATCAGATGTGTAACGATAAACACATTGGGAGTAAACTTTGATGTGAGAGAAGCTAATTAAACAGGATACTAATCGCTGAAGCGTTTTCACCTTACTAGAAGAGAAGAGAGTGGTACACTGTCAGTGTGCCACTTAGTGGAGGAGTGCACCAAGAGTGAGATGGAGTGACAGTGGTCGGTACAGTATACCTCCACTCCAGGTGTGTGCGAGGGGAGCCAGCGCAGGCCACTGCCTGGGAATGCTAACGTCACACGGGTTAAGGTGCCCATGTGGCCTCCCTACCTAATGGGAATGCTAACGTCACACGGGTTAAGGTGCCCATGTGGCCTCCCTAGCTAATGGGAATGCTAACGTCACACGGGTTAAGGTGCCCATGTGGCCTCTCTAGCTAATGGGAATGCTAACGTCACACGGGTTAAGGTGCCCATGTGGCCTCCCTAGCTAATGGGAATGCTAACGTCACACGGGTTAAGGTGCCCATGTGGCCTCCCTAGCTAATGGGAATGCTAACGTCACGCGGGTTAAGGTGCCCATGTGGCCTCTCTAGCTAATGGGAATGCTAACATCACACGGGTTAAGGTGCCCATGTGGCCTCCCTAGCTAATGGGAATGCTAACGTCACACGGGTTAAGGTGCCCATGTGGCCTCCCTAGCTAATGGGAATGCTAACGTCACACGGGTTAAGGTGCCCATGTGGCCTCCCTAGCTAATGGGAATGCTAACGTCACACGGGTTAAGGTGCCCATGTGGCCTCCCTAGCTAATGGGAATGCTAACGTCACACGGGTTAAGGTGCCCATGTGGCCTCCCTAGCTAATGGGAATGCTAACGTCACACGGGTTAAGGTGCCCATGTGGCCTCCCTAGCTAATGGGAATGCTAACGTCACACGGGTTAAGGTGCCCATGTGGCCTCCCTAGCTAATGGGAATGCTAACGTCACACGGGTTAAGGTGCCCATGTGGCCTCCCTAGCTAATGGGAATGCTAACGTCACACGGGTTAAGGTGCCCATGTGGCCTCCCTAGCTAATGGGAATGCTAACGTCACACGGGTTAAGGTGCCCATATGGCCCTCTCTAGCTAATGGGAATGCTAACGTCACACGGGTTAAGGTGCCCATGTGGCCTCCCTAGCTAATGGGAATGCTAACGTCACACGGGTTAAGGTGCCCATGTGGCCTCCCTAGCTAATGGGAATGCTAACGTCACGCGGGTTAAGGTGCCCATGTGGCCTCTCTAGCTAATGGGAATGCTAACGTCACACGGGTTAAGGTGCCCATGTGGCCTCCCTAGCTAATGGGAATGCTAACGTCACACGGGTTAAGGTGCCCATGTGGCCTCTCTAGCTAATGGGAATGCTAACGTCACACGGGTTAAGGTGCCCATGTGGCCTCCCTAGCTAATGGGAATGCTAACGTCACACGGGTTAAGGTGCCCATGTGGCCTCCCTAGCTAATGGGAATGCTAACGTCACGCGGGTTAAGGTGCCCATGTGGCCTCTCTAGCTAATGGGAATGCTAACATCACACGGGTTAAGGTGCCCATGTGGCCTCCCTAGCTAATGGGAATGCTAACGTCACACGGGTTAAGGTGCCCATGTGGCCTCCCTAGCTAATGGGAATGCTAACGTCACACGGGTTAAGGTGCCCATGTGGCCTCCCTAGCTAATGGGAATGCTAACGTCACACGGGTTAAGGTGCCCATGTGGCCTCCCTAGCTAATGGGAATGCTAACGTCACACGGGTTAAGGTGCCCATGTGGCCTCCCTAGCTAATGGGAATGCTAACGTCACACGGGTTAAGGTGCCCATGTGGCCTCCCTAGCTAATGGGAATGCTAACGTCACACGGGTTAAGGTGCCCATGTGGCCTCCCTAGCTAATGGGAATGCTAACGTCACACGGGTTAAGGTGCCCATGTGGCCTCCCTAGCTAATGGGAATGCTAACGTCACACGGGTTAAGGTGCCCATGTGGCCTCCCTAGCTAATGGGAATGCTAACGTCACACGGGTTAAGGTGCCCATATGGCCCTCTCTAGCTAATGGGAATGCTAACGTCACACGGGTTAAGGTGCCCATGTGGCCTCCCTAGCTAATGGGAATGCTAACGTCACACGGGTTAAGGTGCCCATGTGGCCTCCCTAGCTAATGGGAATGCTAACGTCACGCGGGTTAAGGTGCCCATGTGGCCTCTCTAGCTAATGGGAATGCTAACGTCACACGGGTTAAGGTGCCCATGTGGCCTCCCTAGCTAATGGGAATGCTAACGTCACACGGGTTAAGGTGCCCATGTGGCCTCCCTAGCTAATGGGAATGCTAACGTCACACGGGTTAAGGTGCCCATGTGGCCTCCCTAGCTAATGGGAATGCTAACGTCACACGGGTTAAGGTGCCCATGTGGCCTCCCTAGCTAATGGGAATGCTAACGTCACACGGGTTAAGGTGCCCATGTGGCCTCCCTAGCTAATGGGAATGCTAACGTCACACGGGTTAAGGTGCCCATGTGGCCCTCTCTAGCTAATGGGAATGCTAACGTCACACGGGTTAAGGTGCCCATGTGGCCTCCCTAGCTAATGGGAATGCTAACGTCACACGGGTTAAGGTGCCCATGTGGCCCTCCCTAGCTAATGGGAATGCTAACGTCACACGGGTTAAGGTGCCCATGTGGCCCTCTCTAGCTAATGGGAATGCTAACGTCACACGGGTTAAGGTGCCCATGTGGTCTCTCTAGCTAATGGGAATGCTAACGTCACACGGGTTAAGGTGCCCATGTGGCCCTCCCCATGTGGCCCTCCCTAGCTAATGATGCACTCGGCATGTTTAAGGTCAGCGGAGAGCTTTGGGTCAACATCACCGAAACGATGATTCTATCTAGAATGCTACAATTTGAGCCATGTCAGCCTTCTGATGCAATCTCTCCGCCAATATCTGAGGTTGAAAAGTATCCAGTAAATGCACCAAGCGAAAGCTGCAGAAAGCAAAAACGAAGGAATAGAAACTACGGCGGTAAATGCAGAAATAGGAAAATAGTTTGACACCAGGATGGATGCCCTCAGGGCCTCGCAACGTTTTTTTCAGTTATTGGCATTTAAGCAGCAGAGAATTGAGATATCTTCCCAATTTTATGCCTAATATGTGTTTGCCAAAACAAATGGGATTTCCTCCCCGTTGTCTAATTGGATTGTGTTGGATGAGCTGCAGGCATCTGGGCAGTGGAGAACGCTGGTTCAGCCACAGCTATTCTGGATCAGAGTTTCAAACCCCTTGAATCCTAGTGTTCCCCCGCAGAACCACACTTCAGTTCCAGGTGTGTTTGGCCACGTGGGACCAGATCATTTACTGCATACGATCGTCAGGTTGACTGCATTGAGGTCCTCTTGGCTGAACGCTCAAACACTTGTTTACTGAAAGTGGAAGGCGTGAGTCTTTTTTGTGCCGTCTGCCTGTCGGTGGTGGCCTGTCTGCCTGTCCGTGTGGCCTGTCTGCCTGTCCATGGTGGCCTGTCTGCCTGTCCGTGTGGCCTGTCTGCTTGTCCATGTGACCTGTCTGCCTGTCCGTGTGGCCTGTCTGCCTGTCCATGGTGGCCTGTCTGCCTGTCCATGGTGGCCTGTCTGCCTGTCCATGTGACCTGTCTGCCTGTCCATGTGACCTGTCTGCCTGTCCATGGTGGCCTGTCTGCCTGTCCATGTGACCTGTCTGCCTGTCCGTGTGGCCTGTCTGCTTGTCCATGTGACCTGTCTACCTGTCCATGTGACCTGTCTGCCTGTCCATGGTGGCGTTTCCCTGCTATGAACAGAACCTGTGCTTCATACCGTTGAGCAGTGTTTATTTTCCCACCCCATTCAGTTCAAGTGTTTGGTCACACAGGTCAGCCCCCTGCACCCACAATTCATCCCCACCAGGCTCTTAATGGCTGCCTGGGCTTGAAGTAGGCTATACTATGATGGGAGGATATCTCCTCACACACACAATGAATGGGAGGCATGAAGGTTAATCTCCCGCAGACTATGCAATTACAGCAGTCGGAGGTTCCCATTGTGGGGACCATTTTGTACGACTCAACTCCACAAATATGACTCCATTCAGCGGGGGTTCCGTCGTAAAAACAATAGAGCTGTAATCAAAGCGGCCGCTTCATTAACATTCCCGAGACAAGTTTGAGCGCTGGATTTGACACTGCGGTGCAACAGGAGTCACCAGAGACGCGCGGGTGTTGCTGGTGAGTCACTCGCTAATTAGCAAGCGGCAAAATCAAAAGCAAAGCCCGACACCTCCAAAGAAAGGATTCACAGGGCATTCACTGGCTCCGTTGTGCCCAGGAAGTGGCGTTTGGGAGCCACAGATTCTCCTGGTGTGTGTCTGTTCCTTCTGTTTGCAAAGCGATTGACCTCACGTTTGTCCATCCGCCTGGTGTAAAATAATGTGTATTAATAAGGTGTTGTTTTGTCTTAATTAGTGCCATTCTCTGTGTGGCATCCACTCACAGCATGTGTTAAGATAAGATAAGATAAGATATTCCTATTAATCCCCCTTAGGAGAAATTCACATTGACCAGCAGTACAAGGGGATAGAGGAGTGCGATAGAAGACCTGAGTATAGACAATAAACACTAAACAATAAATAGATTTACCTAAATTAAGATAAAATTATATGCGAGCTCTTAGAATCAGGTCAGATGAAAAAATTAAAACCTATACACATACATAGTAGTCATCATTGAGATGAACGGTGCAAATTGGTAGATGAACATACATAGTAGTCATCATTGAGATGAACAGTGCAATTGGTAATTGAGTCCTGCTGAGGTGTAGATATTAAGAAATAAAAATAGATGTGCAGATAGAATTGGGCAAAATAGATGTGCAAGTGTGCAAAATGTGCAAAATACAAAATGTGCAAATATACAGGATTTTTTCAGGCAGTAAGTAAGACATGTGAGAAGACATAAGTAACAGCGGCCTAGGTAAACAGTCCTGAGGTGTGGGGTGTGGTGTTCCGTCCATTATCTGGAGGTGTTGGGGCTATCGAGACGTTGGGAGCGGGTGGTTGAGGTGTTGTTATGTCCTGTGTTTCCTGGTATTGCAGCGGCGATGAGAACACAGAGAAACGCTCTCACACACGCTCGCAAAGCGCCATGGATGGCCAGCGGTTAACAATTACTTGTTTATTTCATGTTTATTTCATGTTTAGTCAGAAAATAAACAGCAATTACCGATTAAAAGCGTCTCCATCAGCCCTGGTCCAGTGAAACATCTCCACCCTGCAGCGCTGTGGTGGAGTGCTGGCCGCAGGGCACCGTGGAGCCATCGGGGCGCCGTTTGGGCCGGCTGGACTGAGGCGCTGCTCTGTGGTTGCACACGCTGTCCAAACAGTCCCAACCAATCACGGGCCTCCCTCTGACTGCTGGCGCTGGTGATTCCCCCCGCAAAGCGATGGTTGTGCCCCCCCCAGACCCCCCGTCTCACTCTGTGTTGTGGTGTCTGTGGTTCGCAGGCGTGGACTCCAACAGCGAGTGCAGCTCGGGCAGCGGGGTGCTCTGGAGCGACAGCCGCGAGGCCTCCGTCAGCGGCTCCTCGCCTGCCGCACGCCCCGAGGACTGGGGCTGGGGGGACGAGGACCGGGGCTGGCGGGACGAGGACCCCCGTGAGAGGGGCCCTACCGCCGGCCCCGCGGTGCGGCGCCAGGGCAGAGGGACCCGCGGGGAAGGCCCGGCCGGCAGCAAGGAGAACCCCCCAGACAGGAAGAGAGACGCAGCCGTGGGTGATGGGGAGGAGTGAGTCGCTGGGGGGCCGGGGGAGGGAGAAAAACTTGAAGTGTTTTTGTTTTGGTAAAGATTGTTCATTTGACCTGAATTGCTTGAAATTTGTTCTTGTCTCGTTGTCTCGGTTTCTTGGACGGTTGAAGGAATTTCGATTAGTTAAAGTTAAAACATTGTTTCAAATTTCTTTATTTCGTCTGTGTTTTATTCTAAGTATTGCCAGGTTTTACTGCCATGATCAAGTTGGTGACCGTCTGTATTCATGTCTGTAAACCACAGCCAATTATATACATAATTATATCTATATAACTATGTATCATGCCTATACATACTTATATATATATGATTATATATAACTATGTATCGTGCCTAAATATGTTTGATTTATGTATATCAAGCACAAGAACTGCTGTTGCTTTAGGAATGTTATCTGATGTGAAGCATTACTGCCAATAAAAGTTGTTTTTTTACTCATTTGGCGACATGTGAGTCTTTCTTGTAGCCGTAGAAGGATGGCCCTCCCAGGGTTACTCAACATCTTCCATCAGAAGTCCTGATCGTCTGAATCTTCAAGAATGTTTTCCCTGGCAACCACATCACACCCATCCTCAAATCCCTCCACTGGCTTCCTGTCCGGTACAGAATTGATTTCAAGGTTTCCCTTCTGTCCCACCAGTGCCTCCATGGCACTGCGCCCCTATACCTCAAACAACTCATCACCCCTCATTCCTCCTCACGCCATCTCCGCAGTGGACAAGCCAACCTCCTCCACACTCCGAGGACAAGGCTCCGAACCATGGGCGACCGCGCCTTCTGTTCAATTGCACCCAGTCTGTGGAATGCACTCCCTGACCATCTAAGGGCTCCACAGACTGTGGACTCTTTTAAAAAAGGCCTTAAAACGCATCTTTTTAGAAAGGCCTTTGGATAAACTGCTATTTTAATGTTTACTCTACTAGTTTTAAAGTTTTTAATGTTGTTTCATCCTGTAGCACTTTGAGGTCATTTACTTGATGTAAAGTGCGTTATAAATAAAATTTATTATTATTATTATTAACCTTGTCGACCAGTTCCTGAGTGCTCAATTAGTGCTAAGATCCAGACTGGACCCCCGAGCCCTGGTGAGGGTGGGCTTATGCAACGTGCCCATGAGCGGGGAGCAGTGTGGCCTGGAGCAGTGTGGCCTGGAGCAGCGTGGCCTGGAGCAGTGTGGCCTGGAGCAGCATGGCCTGGAGCAGTGTGGCCTGGAGCAGTGTGGCCTGGAGCAGTGTGGCCTGGAGCAGCATGGCCTGGAGCAGTGTGGCCTGGAGCAGTGTGGCCTGGAGCAGTGTGGCCTGGAGCAGCATGGCCTGGAGCAGCATGGCCTGGAGTGGAGCAGCATGGCCTGGAGCAGCGTGGCCTGGAGCAGCGTGGCCTGGAGCAGCGTGGCCTGGAGCAGTGTGGCCTGGAACAGCGTGGCCTGGAGCAGCGTGGCCTGGAGCAGCGTGGCCTGGAGCAGCATGGCCTGGAGCAGCGTGGCCTGGAGCAGCATGGCCTGGAGTGGAGCAGCGTGGCCTGGAGCAGCATGGCCTGGAGTGGAGCAGCGTGGCCTGGAGCAGCATGGCCTGGAGCAGCATGGCCTGGAGCAGCGTGGCCTGGAGCAGCATGGAGCAGCGTGGCCTTGAGCAGCGTGGCGTGGGCAGTGTGGAGCAGCGTGGAGCAGCGTGGCCTGGAGCAGCGTGGCGTGGAGCGCGGCTGCTGACACTTCGTCTCCCCTCTCGCTCCACTCTCCCTTGCTCTAAATATGGCCGCCACAGAACTGAGGAGCGCTTGAAGGAGAACACTAAGTAGGAGAACACTGTAGGCAGGAGAACACTGTAGACAGGAGAACACTGTAGACAGGAGAACACTAGGTAGGAGAACACTGTAGACAGGAGAACACTGTAGGCAGGAGAACACTGTAGACAGGAGAACACTGTAGGCAGGAGAACACTAGGTAGGAGAACACTAGGTAGGAGAACACTGTAGACAGGACAACACTGTAGGCAGGAGAACACTAGGTAGGAGAACACTGTAGACAGGAGAACACTAGGTAGGAGAACACTAGGTAGGAGAACACTGTAGACAGGAGAACACTGTAGAGAGGAGAACACTAGGCAGGAGAACACTAAGTAGGAGAACACTGTAGGTAGGAGAACACCATCTCAAGTCTGGATTCATGGCCAACTTCACAAACCTCCCACAGGTTCTTCACAAAGGACGCAGCCATGAAGATAAACCCATTTCCATTACAGTACAATACCAGTACAGTAACATGTCCAGTACGTTACAATACCAGTACAGTAACATTTCCATTACAGTACAATATCAGTACAGTAACATGTCCATTATAGTACAGTACCAGTACATTAACATGTCCAGTATGTTACAATACCAGTACAGTAACATGTCCATTACATTGCAATACCAGTACAGTAACATGTCGAGTACATTACAATACCAGTATAGTAACATGTCCATTACATTGCAATACCAGTACAGTAACATGTCGAGTACATTACAATACCAGTATAGTAACATGTCCATTACATTGCAATACCAGTACAGTAACATGTCGAGTACATTACAATACCAGTACAGTAACATGTCCATTACATTGCAATACCAGTACAGTAACATGTCGAGTACATTACAATACCAGTATAGTAACATGTCCATTACATTGCAATACCAGTACAGTAACATGTCGAGTACATTACAATACCAGTACAATAACATGTCCAGCACAGTACAATACCAGTACAGTAACATGTCCATTATATTACAATACAACTACAGTAACATGTCCATTACAGTACAATACCATTACAGGGCATGTCCAGTACAGTAACATGTCCATTACAGTACAATACAAGTACAGGAACATGTCCATTACAATACAAGTACAGTAACATGTCCATTACAGTACAATACAATTACAGTAACATGTCCAGTACATTACAATACCAGTACAGTAACATGTCATGTTCAATATAATACCAGTACGGTAACATGTCCATTATATTACAATACCAGTACAGTAACATGTCATGTACAATACCAGTACAGTAACATGTCATGTACAACACCAGTACAGTACAATACCATACAGTAACATGTCCATTATATTACAATACCAGTACAGTAACATGTCATATACAATACCAGTACAGTACAATACCATACAGTAACATGTCCATTATATTACAATACCAGTACAGTAACATGTCATATACAATACCAGTACAGTACAATACCATACAGTAACATGTCCATTATATTACAATACCAGTACAGTAACATGTACAATACCAGTACAGTAACATGTCCATTACAATACCAGTACAGTATAATACCAGTACAGTAACATGTTGTGTACTCAAGCTAAGAGAAGCAGATCTCATGCAAATTTATGCAGTGGTGCCTTTCTGAAACTCACTGTGCATTACACACACACACACACACACACACACACACACACACACACATACAATTGAAATACTTTACTAACTAAACCAACGACCAAGTGGAAGGCGATAATCTACACTTGCTTAATGAACCAACAGTGTTAAGAAAGCCCAGGAAGTCCCGCAGGGTCCGTCTATAGCCTACCTGAGGAGGTCTGAGGAAGGACACTTCATCACTTAGCTCAAATGACCCCTGATGATCTTCCACAGGGTCACCCATTCGTTTACATTACTGCATCCATTCGTTTACATTACTGCATACTCTTACAACACCTGAAGTGATGCTCTTTATATCCAATATATGCAATTAATGCCTCCCTGGTGGGAGGACTTTTCATCTAAATGCTAATAATTCTAAGCAAAGCAACGTGAGTGAGTGTGTGTGTGTGTGTGTGTGTGTGTGTGGGGGGGGGGGGGGGGGGGGGGGGGATTAATGACATTGATCAGAAAGATCGCCGCACCGCTTCACTGTTTTTCTGTTCGGTAGCACCGAGAGACTCCCAGCGTAATGGCGACGCGGCTGGGCGCTTGTGTCGTAACAAGCCCATTATACCAGAGTTGTGTTGGGGTCAGTGACAGGAGACTGTGGCTGTAACGTCCCGTTCCCAGGGAGGAAGCACAGCGCTGTGTCCCCTCTGTCACTTCATGGACATTGATTATTTTCCAACCTCCAAACGGATTAAAAATGATTGACAATGATTAAACAAAAAAAAACTATTATTTTAACAAGCGGTTATTAGTTGTGGATTCATCAGAGATGGCATTTAAACCTAATGGTTTGACCACTGTGTGCGTGCGTGTGTGTGTGTGTGTGTGTGTGCCTGTGTGCGCGTGTGTGTGTCTGTGTGCGCGTGTATGTGTGTGTGTGCATGTGTGTGTCATGGAAGACCTTCAGCCCACTATACTCTGCCAGGCTAACTATTCTGTTCAAACAGAACATTGGTCTCCTTTGTGTATTGCTGAGAGGAGCATACAAGAACCTCCTCGTTTTAATTGACACTGCGAACAAATCCACGAATCCGTTTCTAAAGACTGCATAACAAACTAACCGTTTCAGCGCCAGAAATCCTATTCTGTTCCCGACTGTCTGTTGCACAAATGGGTGGCTAATGAATTCAGGTAAAATAATATTTGCCGTCTGCTGCTGTGGTTCATCCTCGTCACCCAGATTCCGTTTTAATTGGTCGTGTTAAGTCTCCGGGTATTGGACTGGAAACAATGGATCCCGGGCCCCTCTTCTGGTTCTGGCCAAACTTCCTAATTGTGGAAGAGGAATGTGTGTTGAGGTGAATCACTGAATGGGAAGAAACGCTCACTTCACGCGCTCATTGTGGAGATTATCTGAAGTGTTTTTCTCTCTCTCCATAGGACCATGTCATCGAAGTGTTGCTTCATTGTCGTTGAAAACAAACGTTTCTTGCGTTTTTTCCCCACACCGATTTCCCACGATGAAGGCTGCTGATGGTCTAATAATATCTTCACATCGAATTGTGTCATATCCCATTCACACTGAAATGTTTCCATTTTGCATTTTAAGCATTTCCAACGGTCTACGTCCCTGTCACACGTCGTTTGGGACGACTGCCCAGTAGGCTGTTACTGGTTTGAAATAAATCCCTCATAATTGATCTCTGATATAGTTGAGCATTGTTGATGCAACCGCACAAATGCGCACGCAACAGTATTGTAGTGTTGTTGTTGTTAAACTAATATTTTAGTACACAACCTTCCTATTTGAGAAAAGTAATCGCTCCCATCACTGAACGCTGTGCGTGAGGTCCGCGCAACACACCGGATTGTCTTCTCATTGCGCAATCATCACCAGTGGTGTAGAGTCGCAGCCTCCGACCATGTTTGGATCTCAGCAGAGCATGTCTGAAGACCTCTGGTAATTTGATCTAATGCTTTCCATAATGACATAGGGCTGGGATAGAAGATACACATTTAGAAAGATGTTAAACTTAGTTCTGCATTTCCATAGGCTGATAACGACGACTTGCGGTAATCGGTTCGCGTGAGGATGTGCAGGTATTTGAACACTTTTTACACCTGAATCCGTGGGAACGAAAGCCTCATTGGCGCTGTAGTCACATTTAGAGCAACTAAGTGACCGAAGGGGCAACTTCAGAACCATGGCCAGGTCCAAACATCTACATGGCGAATATGCGTAAAGTTAATAGCAGGACGCGTCCTTTTCATTGAAGTTCGACTTGCAGACAGCCGGGGGGTAGGGGTGGGGGGACGGGGTTATCTAGACTACAGCCGGTAACATTAGGTCAATACAGTTGGTAAGATTAGGTCAATACATTTTACTTTCTTCGGAGAGAAATACTTTTACGCGGGGACGTGCGCCCGTGTACCTCGGAGGACCGGTCAGCTGTCGAGTGGAATTAAGGTACATTGATGTTTGAATTGTTTAAGATCATCGGCACGGTCGTCGAGTGGGCTCACGATCCAGCGATGCACGTGGCAATTACGCGTAAACACGTCCTATTTCCGTCATGATATTATACGTGATATGTTATTTTTCTGTCTGTTTTTTTGGAGTGTTTCCGTTGTTTCTTTTTACTGTACACCTGTGAGCTTGCTCGTTAATTTTCGGGCTGTTTACGGTTGGAACGTGTCCTGGTGAACCACTTTGACCGCACGCATTCCAGCGCACCTCGACAGAATGTCATGGAGAGGGACGGAACTGTCACATCCTCGTTGTGTAATAAGCAATCTGACAATAGTCTGCTGATCGGTCGTTTGCTGGACGGATATCATTCATTTGTACTCGTGTTTTAATTCATAACTATGCTATTGTTATACACCATAATAATATTTAAAATAATAATCCTCTACATCTTGATTATCCTTCTAAAGGTTTATTTCTGCTTTGTTTCAGTATTGCTATTGAACAGAGCCTACCCGGGCACTGTGTTGTAATTAGCAATTAACAAACACATTGGTGAAGATGATGAGGATGATCATCATTAGAACGAATGCATCAAGTACACATGAAGGCTTGAAGAAATTAAGAAATGATATGGAACCGAAATAAGGAAACACTGGTCTTGGGTAGGTGATACTCAAGATACTTGAGTATCACCTACTATACTCATGTTGTGGCTCTCCGAGACGACAACAGGACATACAGCTCCTGTATGCATTCTGATCTTAATTCTCATCTTGATATGTTTAAATATTCAGCTGAATGGACGGCGTCCTCCTCTTTTGTTGCCTCTGAGCGCTGCTCCTGTTTCCCACAGGGTAGAGGAGCATGTCCTCACCCTGCAGGGGGCTTAGTGTGAGGGCTGGAGGAGCCCACAGCTCTGGACTTGGTACACTGAGATCTGACTGTGTACCATGTACCATGATCAGCACCATGGTGACAACGTCACAGAGTGTGTCCACCAGAGCCCGGTGCAGACCGTGCTCAACGTTCTCTCAGAGCAGCATGTCAACACAGGTCAACACAGGTCCAACAGTGGTAGATGAGATGGTGGACGGTTAACAGAGAAGATAGAGATGGTTAACAGAGAAGAAAGAGATGGTTATCAGAGAAGATAGAGATGGTTGATAGAGAATAAAGAGATGGTTGATAGAGAATAAAGAGATGGTTGATAGAGAATAAAGAGATGGTTGATAGAGAAGAAAGATGGTTAATTGAGAAGAAGGAGATGGTTAACAGAGAAGATAGAGATGGTTAACAGAGAAGATAGAGATGGTTAACAGAGAAGATAGAGATGGTTAACAGAGAAGATAGAGATGGTTAACAGAGAAGATAGAGATGATTAACAGAGAAGATAGAGATGGTTGATAGAGAATAAAGAGATGGTTGATAGAGAAGAAAGAGATGGTTGATAGAGAAGAAAGAGATGGTTTATAGAGAAGAAAGAGATGGTTGATAGAGAAGAAAGAGATGGTTGATAGAGAAGAAAGAGATGGTTAACAGAGAACAGCTGCTGGATGTAATCAGCTCTGTCTGGGAGTGACCAGCCAGGTACCACCGCTCATCTCCAGTGCTTTTGTTTCCTCTACTTTATATGCGCTCAGCGAGCCCTCGTGTCCTATGAATGAAAATTCTTCCCGCACGCAGGATGACAATATGACAGCTGTGCTCGGATTTGAACCGGAAATTCCCCGTCCTGTCTGTGGAACGCTGGTGTCTCCAGCTTTCGTCCTTGCAGGTCCCTGACAGATCTAGACATCTGTTGTTGTTGGATGTTGTCTGTGTGTGCTGTGAAAGCGGCTATATGAAAGAGGACAGACTCAGTCTTTTTAAAAGAGACAGAATTGTTGTTGAAAGTTTGAGTTGAACACGACGCTGTGGCTGCTGTGGAGATGGGGATGTGCCTTAAAGCCACTGAGGGAGACGTTCTGAGTCGTTCAGATGGGAGGCCAGGTGGTGGGATAAACTGTATTCTAGCAGAGATTAAAATGACATCAGGAATAATTGGCTCTGTTGTACTATTGTGCTTTGGAACAAAAAAACAAAAAAAAAGAATATAGTGCTTTTCATGGTCATATATTGCCAGGGAAACAGGAAGATAGTCTCAAATACATTATGGAGCCGAATAAGAATATACCTCCTCTAACTGCCACTGTTTTTCCGTGCCATGCCAGGAGGATGAGACCAGTTCTGCTCCAGTTATATGTTGCCGAGCTGAGGGGTTCATGGTTCTGAAGTGGGTCCTGGTGTCCCCCCAGAAGGGGCGACCAGCAGCTTCACCTCAGGGTGCTAATGTCCCTCAGCGCTGCTCTGCACCCACCTGGCTGGGGGTCTGTGTGCAGGATGGTCAATAGAGGACAGACGTACAGGACAGACGACAGACGTACAGGACAGATGTACAGGACAGAAGGACAGACAACAGACGTACAGGACAGACAACAGACGTACAGGACAGAAGGACAGACATACAGGACAGATGTACAGGACAGACGTACAGGACAGAAGGACAGACGACAGACGTACAGGACAGACGACAGATGTACAGGACAGAAGGACAGACGACAGACGTACAGGACAGACATCACGGGGGGCGGGGGGACAGGGAGATGGAGAGAGAGATGGAGAGAGAGGGGGAAGAGAGAGAGAGCGATAGAGAGCGAGAGAGAGCGATAGAGAGGGCTATACTTGGAGCAGATGTGGAATGAAGGAGCAGTTTTTTTATTTCCCAAAAGTGCGTGTTCCTCTCCAGGTGTGTTTCCTCGGAGACGAGAGGCTGATTAGCAGCAGCGGCGCCGGCGGCCAGATGGCGTCCTATCAGGCGGCACGGCGTCAGCCAGGACTGAGCCGTGATCACCTGAAGACTTCATCTCCTACCTCCTACCTTCTGGAGTCCCTTCATCTCCTACCTCCTACCTTCTCCTGGAGTCCCTTCATCTCCTACCTCCTACCTTCTGGAGTCCCTTCATCTCCTACCTCCTACCTTCTCCTGGAGTCCCTTCATCTCCTACCTCCTACCTTCTGGAGTCTCTTCATCTCCTACCTCCTACCTTCTGGAGTCTCTTCATTTCCTACCTCCTACCTTCTGGAGTCCCTTCATCTCCTACCTCCTACCTTCTTCTGGAGTCCCTTCATCTCCTACCTCCTACCTTCTGGAGTCCCTTCATCTCCTACCTCCTACCTTCTCCTGGAGTCTCTTCATCTCCTACCTCCTACCTTCTGGAGTCCCTTCATCTCCTACCTCCTACCTTCTCCTGGAGGCTACACATCGAGGGTCACACTGGCTCTCAATCTGCATCTGAAAACATTTATGTTGGCACAGGCGCGCACGCACACACACACACACACACACACACACACACACACACACACACACACACACACACACACACACACACACAGACAGACAGATAGACAGACAGACAGACAGACAGACAGACAGACACAGGCACACACACACACACAGGCACACAGACACAGGCACACATACACAAACACACACACACACACACACACACACACACACACAGGCACACACACACACAGGCACACACACACACACACACACACACAGGCACACACACACACACACACACACACACACACACACACACACACACACACACACACACACACACACACACAGGCACACATGCAAACACACACACACACATACACACACACAGGCACATACACAGGCATACGCACACACACACACACACACACACACACACACACACACACACACACACACACACACACACACACACACACACACACAGGCACACACCACACACACATGCACACACACAGGCACACACACCCACATACAAACAAACATGCACCAAAAGCCAAGTTAGCAACAAATTCAACTCAATGTATTTGCCAAGGGAGATATTTGTATTCAACAACATCCTTCTGATTTGTGGAGTTGTATCACATTTATGTTATTTATTATGTTTATTAGCAACTTTTATGATTAAACAGCAAAACAAGGTACACACCCAGCAGCTCAGGTCTAGATGTCTTTTTTCGCTCAATACGATCTCACGTTTCCATGGACGGCATGATGAAGTTTGGCCCCTGTTGCCTCAGCCCTCGGCCAGCGTCCCTCGCAAACAGCAGGGAGCCTCAGTGTCCCAGTGTCCTAGTATTCCAGTGTTGCAGTGTCCTAGTGTCCCAGTGTCCTAGTATTCCAGTGTCCCAGTATTCCAGTGTCCCAGTGTCCTAGTGTCCCAGAGTCCTAGTGTTCCAGTGTCCCAGTGTCCTAGTGTTCCAGTCTCCTAGTGTTCCATTGTCCTAGTGTACCAGTGTCCTAGTGTTCCAGTCTCCTAGTGTTCCATTGTCCTAGTGTACCAGAGTCCTAGTGTTCCAGTGTCCCAGTGTCCTAGTGTTCCAGTCTCCTAGTGTTCCATTGTCCTAGTGTACCAGTGTCCTAGTGTTCCAGTCTCCTAGTGTTCCATTGTCCTAGTGTCCCAGTGTTCCAGTGTTCCAGTCTCCCAGTGTCCTAGTGTTCCAGTCTCCCAGTGTCCTAGTGTTCCAGTCTCCCAGTGTGCTAGTGTCCCAGTGTCCTAGTGTCCCAGTGTCCTAGTATTCCAGTGTCCCAGTGTCCTAGTGTCCCAGAGTCCCAGTGTCCTAGTCTCCCAGTGTTCCAGTGTCCCAGTGTCCTAGTGTCCCAGTGTTCCAGTGTCCCAGTGTCCCAGTGTCCTAGTGTCCCAGAGTCCCAGTGTCCTAGTCTCCCAGTGTCCCAGTGTTCCATGTCCCAGTGTTCCAGTGTCCCAGTGTCCTAGTGTCCCAGTGTCCCAGTGTTCCAGTGTCCCAGTGTCCTAGTGTCCTAGTGTCCCAGAGTCCCAGTGTTCCAGTGTCCCAGTGTTCCATGTCCCAGTGTTCCAGTGTCCTAGTGTCCCAGTGTTCCAGTGTCCCAGTGTCCTAGTGTCCCAGTGTCCCAGTGTCCTAGTGTCCCAGTGTCCCAGTGTTCCAGTGTCCCAGTGTCCCAGTGTCCCAGTGTCCTAGTGTCCCAGTGTCCCAGTGTCCCAGTGTTCCAGTGTCCCAGTGTCCCAGTGTCCCAGTGTTCCAGTGTTCCAGTGTCCCAGTGTCCGCCTCCCAGTGGCTCTGTGGTGGACACGCCCCCTGAATTAGGGCTCAGGCCCCTGATGATCCTCTGCTCCTGTGATCTCTACATGATGGTAATATAGATCAGTTTAGCTGCTTTCCTGCCCACCAGGCTGCAGCCCAACCTCAGCCAGTTACCCGCCATGTTTCCATGGCAACGGCGGTCTTTGTACGCACCGCTCGCGTAGCGCTCACACCCCGGAGACAACGCAGCGCTGCTCACATCCCTGGGAGGAGTGAGATGGATGTGTTTTACACCTTTTACACATGAACTAATGACTAATTCTTCTTTCTTTCTTTCTTTCTTTCTTTCTTTCTTTCTTTCTTTCTTTCTTTCTTTCTTTCTTTCTTTCTTTCTTTCTTTCTTTCCCTCTCCACACAGGGAGGTTGAAGCGATGCTGGCAGCAGACACACGGGGTCCTCGAGCCTAGAGCCCCGCAGTCCTACAGTCCTCCAGCCCCACAGTCCTCCAGCCCCACGGGCCTCCAGCCCCACGGTCCTACAGTCCTCCAGCCCCACGGTCCTACTGCCCCACGGTCCTCCAGCCCCACAGTCCTCCAGCCCCACAGTCCTACAGTCCTCCAGCCCCACGGTCCTCCAGCCCCACAGTCCTCCAGCCCCACAGTCCTACAGCCCCACGGTCCTCCAGCCCCACAGTCCTACAGTCCTCCAGCCCCACAGTCCTCCATCCCCACGGTCCTCCAGCCCCACAGTCCTACAGTCCTCCAGCCCCACGGTCCTCCAGCCCCACAGTCCTACAGTCCTACAGCCCCACAGTCCTCCAGCCCCACAGTCCTACAGTCCTCCAGCCCCACGGTCCTCCAGCCCCACGGTCCTCCAGCCCCACAGTCCTACAGTCCTCCAGCCCCACAGTCCTACAGTCCTCCAGCCCCACGGTCCTCCAGCCCCACAGTCCTCCAGCCCCACAGTCCCACAGTCCTCCAGCCCCACGGTCCTCCAGCCCCACAGTCCTACAGTCCTACAGCCCCACAGTCCTCCAGCCCCACAGTCCTACAGTCCTCCAGCCCCACGGTCCTCCAGCCCCACAGTCCTCCAGCCCCACAGTCCCACAGTCCTCCAGCCCCACGGTCCTCCAGCCCGTTCCCACTGCTTCTTCTTGTTCCTCTTCTTCTGCTGTTCCCTCATCTTCTTGTTCTCCATCTTCCTCTTCTCCTTCTTCTTCTCCCTGATCTCGGGGCCAAAGCCTCGGGGCCATGAGGCGTGCAGGCCACGGCCCCCGGCCGGCCCACCGCTGGCCTCTCCTCCTGCTGCTCCTGCTGCAGCTGCTGGCCCCGGGGGTCCGGCCCAGCGTCCCCCGGCTGCCTGCGGCCGCCAAGCGGGAGATCATCCTGGACGGAGACCTGGTCATCGGGGGCCTGTTCCCCGTGCATGAGAAGGGGAACAGGACGGAGGACTGCGGCAAGATCAACGAGGAGCGTGGCATCCAGAGGCTGGAGGCCATGCTGCTGGCCCTGGACGAGATCAACTCCAACGCCCGCATCCTGCCGGGCCTCAAGCTGGGCGCACACATCCTGGACACCTGCTCCAAAGACACCTACGCTCTGGAGCAGTCCCTGGAGTTCGTCAGAGCATCCCTGACCAAGGCCCACGAGCCTGGCTTCATCTGCCCCGACGGCTCCAACCCCATCCAGAACGACGTTCCTCTGGCCATCTCCGGCGTGATCGGAGGATCCTACAGCGACGTCTCCATCCAGGTAAATGTGTGGGTCTCCACCAGCTCCACACAGGGACATAATGTTGAAAGTGTCCACAGCATTACTGTAAGGAAATCCGGTCTCTGTGTTTTCTCTCGTTTAACATCAGTATTATTGATTATTGCGGTATAACGATGGGTACTAATTGGGCCAAAACTAAACAAGTTTGTCATACTGATCAATAATTAAGATGCACGCTTGTAGTATATTCCCAGTGTTTGTCCTCCCATCCTCTCCCACGTGGTGGCGTGGTGCAGCTCCTCTGCCAGCCGGCCGCTGTGTACGTGGGAGCGCCGTCTCTCCATACCAATGAGTGTGTAAGCGATGGCCGTCTCCCATCAGCGCTGGAGGCCCTGCCTGGAGCACCACAGTAAAACTGCTGCCTCGGTGTGAATAATGATCGGCGCGGCGGCGCGGGGGTCGTAGCCCGCGTGGCGGGATGCGTTCTACTGAGGCGCTCCACTTTGATTTCACCACGCCAGAAAACGGACCTTTCACACACCTGTGGAGCCGCCAGCGGCACTCCATGTGAGCATGCTTAATTAGAGAGTTCTCTGCCCTGTAACATGCATACTTTAGTGTGCAGGAGAAGGGTGAGAAGGGGGGGGAACTAATTCACAAAATCAGTTTCCCCCCCATCTCAACCTGAACAGCAGCAGAGGTGATCGTATTAACTTCTTCAATTGGGGATATAATGTGCCAACTTTGTGGTGCAAATGTGATGAACATAAACACTGCATTTAGTCTGCATTCATGAACATGTCCTGAGCTTCTTAGATGTCAAACCTTCTCCTTTCTCAGTGTGTGTAAGAGAAACTGGGATTACCTATCATGGCATGAGAGAGAGAGAGAGAGAGAGAGAGAGAGAGAGAGAGAGAGAGAGAGAGAGAGAGAGAGAGAGAGAGAGAGAGAGAGAGACAGAGAGAGAGAGAGAGAGAGAGAGAGAGAGAGAGAGAGAGAGAGAGAGAGAGAGAGAGAGAGACAGACAGACGGACAGACAGACAGGCACACACACACACACACACACACACAGACAGAAACAGGATTGGATCCAGTGGTCATGTTGAAGGTGGGAGTCTCTTGGGCTCATAAAAGTACATTCTAAACCTTATAGCTGCTGTGGCCCGCAGGCCTGTGAGAGGGGGGGCTGTGAGAGGGGCCCCGCGGCCCTGTGAGGGGGGCCCCGCGGGCCTGTGAGGGGGGCCCCGCGGGCCTGTGAGAGGGGGGGGCTGTGAGAGGGGCCCCGCGGCCCTGTGAGGGGGGCCCCGCGGGCCTGTGAGGGGGGCCCCGCGGGCCTGTGAGGGGGGCCCCGCGGGCCTGTGAGAGGGGGGGCTGTGAGAGGGGCCCCGCGGCCCTGTGAGGGGGGCCCCGCGGGCCTGTGAGGGGGGCCCCAAGGGGCTGTGAGGGGGGCCCCGCGGGCCTGTGAGAGGGGGGGCTGTGAGGGGGGCCCCGCGGGCCTGTGAGAGGGGGGGCTGTGAGAGGGGCCCCGCGGGCCTTTGAAAGGGGTCCCCGGCCCTGTGAGAGGGCCCCGCGGGCCTGTGAAAGGGGTCCCCGGCCCTGTGAGGGGGCCCCGCGGGCCTGTGAGAGGGGCCCCGCGGAGCCCCTCCTGTCATCCTTTGAGGTCATCAGCTGTTTCATGTTGTGACTGAATGCGACTGACGTCCCTCCGCTTCCTGACTCCTCGCCATAGTGAGCGGTGGTGAAAAGCCTGCTGCTGCCTTTGTGCCTTTGTGCCTTTGGTTGGAAGATGTTGTCTGCGTTGGTGTGAAGGGTGCTCAGTATCAGTACCGCTGCAGGCGACCCAAGGGGAGGGCTGTTCCTGTGCATGGGAGGGAGGGGGGGGGCGGGGATGGTGGGCCGTAGAACCCCTTGACAAGTGACCAGTGGCGGCCATGTTGGCCCCGTGTCACTCAGTGGAGTGAACTGTGGACAAGTGTGGGGGGGGGGGGGGGGATAGCAAAATATCTACTGTTGTTCTTTTTGAAATGCTGGTTTATGTAATATAATAGGTTCTAATTGGTTGCCGCATCCATGTTGTTAATTGGTGAAAAATAGCAATTAATGGCTCAGAAATACCATTTGTTATAAAAGGTATTTAGTATTTTCTCAAACGAGTGGGGGGCCTGAATCCACCGTTAGCTATCCCACAAATTAATTGCTGTCAAATAAATGAAATAAACTGAAATTAATTTTCCTCTCAGCCACGGTGTTGTGGCCCAGCATGCGTTGGACAGGCTCAGCTTCCCTACAGATTGGAGACTGCAGCCGGGGGCACTCTGTCTCCTCCTCTCCTACTGTCTCCTCTCCTACTGTCTCCTCCTCTCCTACTGTCTCCTCCTCTCCTACTGTCTCATCCTCTCCTACTGTCTCCTCCTCTCCTACTGTCTCCTCTCCTACTGTCTCCTCCTCTCCTACTGTCTCCTCCTCTCCTACTGTCTCCTCTCCTACTGTCTCCTCCTCTCCTACTGTCTCCTCCTCTCCTCCTGTCTCCTCCTCTCCTACTGTCTCCTCTCCTACTGTCTCCTCCTCTCCTACTGTCTCCTCTCCTACTGTCTCCTCCTCTCCAACTGTCTCCTCCTCTCCTCCTGTCTCCTCTCCTACTGTCTCCTCCTCTCCTACTGTCTCCCCTCCTACTGTCTCCTCTCCTACTGTCTCCTCCTCTCCTACTGTCTCCTCCTCTCCTACTGTCTCCTCCTGTCCTACTGTCTCCTCTCCTACTGTCTCCTCCTCTCCTACTGTCTCCTCCTCTCCTACTGTCTCCTCCTCTCCTACTGTCTCCTCTCCTCCTGTCTCCTCCTCTCATCCTGTCTCCTCCTCTCCTACTGTCTCCTCTCCTACTGTCTCCTCCTCTCCTACTGTCTCCTCTCCTACTGTCTCCTCCTCTCCTACTGTCTCCTCCTCTCCAACTGTCTCCTCCTCTCCTCCTGTCTCCTCTCCTACTGTCTCCTCCTCTCCTACTGTCTCCTCTCCTACTGTCTCCTCCTCTCCTACTGTCTCCTCCTCTCCTACTGTCTCCTCTCCTACTGTCTCCTCCTCTCCTACTGTCTCCTCTCCTACTGTCTCCTCCTCTCCTACTGTCTCCTCTCCTCCTGTCTCCTCCTCTCATCCTGTCTCCTCCTCTCCTACTGTCTCCTCTCCTACTGTCTCCTCCTCTCCTACTGTCTCCTCCTCTCCTACTGTCTCCTCCTCTCCTACTGTCTCCTCTCCTACTGTCTCCTCCTCTCCTACTGTCTCCTCCTCTCCTCCTGTCTCCTCCTCTCCTACTGTCTCCTCTCCTACTGTCTCCTCTCCTACTGTCTCCTCCTCTCCTACTGTCTCCCCTCCTACTGTCTCCTCCTCTCCTACTGTCTCCTCCTCTCCTACTGTCTCCTCCTCTCCTACTGTCTCCTCTCCTACTGTCTCCTCCTCTCCTACTGTCTCCCCTCCTACTGTCTCCTCTCCTACTGTCTCCTCCTCTCCTACTGTCTCCTCCTCTCCTACTGTCTCCTCCTGTCCTACTGTCTCCCCTCCTACTGTCTCCTCCTCTCCTACTGTCTCCTCCTCTCCTACTGTCTCCTCTCCTACTGTCTCCTCTCCTACTGTCTCCTCCTCTCCTACTGTCTCCTCCTCTCCTACTGTCTCCTCCTCTCCTACTGTCTCCTCTCCTACTGTCTCCTCCTCTCCTACTGTCTCCTCTCCTACTGTCTCCTCTCCTACTGTCTCCTCCTCTCCTCCTGTCTCCTCCTCTCCTACTGTCTCCTCCTCTCCTCCTGTCTCCTCCTCTCCTACTGTCTCCTCCTCTCCTACTGTCTCCTCTCCTACTGTCTCCTCCTCTCCAACTGTCTCCTCCTCTCCTCCTGTCTCCTCCTCTCCTACTGTTTCCTCCTCTCCTACTGTCTCCTCCTCTCCTACTGTCTCCTCCTCTCCTACTGTCTCCTCATCTCCTACTGTCTCCTCCTCTCCTATTGTCTCCTCCTCTCCTCCTGTCTCCTCCTCTCCTTCTGTCTCCTCCTCTCCTACTGTCTCCTCTCCTACTGTCTCCTCCTCTCCTCCTGTCTCCTCCTCTCCTACTGTCTCCTCCTCTCCTCCTGTCTCCTCCTCTCCTACTGTCTCCTCCTCTCCTACTGTCTCCTCTCCTACTGTCTCCTCCTCTCCAACTGTCTCCTCCTCTCCTCCTGTCTCCTCCTCTCCTACTGTCTCCTCCTCTCCTACTGTCTCCTCCTCTCCTACTGTCTCCTCCTCTCCTACTGTCTCCTCATCTCCTACTGTCTCCTCCTCTCCTATTGTCTCCTCCTCTCCTCCTGTCTCCTCCTCTCCTTCTGTCTCCTCCTCTCCTACTGTCTCCTCTCCTACTGTCTCCTCCTCTCCTACTGTCTCCTCCTCTCCTACTGTCTCCTCTCCTACTGTCTCCTCTCCTACTGTCTCCTCCTCTCCTCCTGTCTCCTCCTCTCCTACTGTCTCCTCCTCTCCTCCTGTCTCCTCCTCTCCTACTGTCTCCTCCTCTCCTACTGTCTCCTCTCCTACTGTCTCCTCCTCTCCAACTGTCTCCTCCTCTCCTCCTGTCTCCTCCTCTCCTACTGTTTCCTCCTCTCCTACTGTCTCCTCCTCTCCTACTGTCTCCTCCTCTCCTACTGTCTCCTCCTCTCCTACTGTCTCCTCATCTCCTACTGTCTCCTCCTCTCCTCCTGTCTCCTCCTCTCCTTCTGTCTCCTCCTCTCCTTCTGTCTCCTCCCCTACTGTCTCCTCCTCTCCTCCTGTCTCCTCCTCTCCTACTGTCTCCTCTCATCCTGTCTCCTCCTCTCCTACTGTCCCCTCCTCTCCTACTGTCTCCTCCTCTCCTACTGTCTCCTCCTCTCCAACTGTCTCCTCCTGTCTCCTCCTCTCCTCCTTTCTCCTCCTCTCCTCCTGTCTCCTCCTCTCCTACTGTCTCCTCCTGATCCGCGGGGCGAGGCTTGAGGACAGAGTGTTTGCTTTACAGAGAACAGGCCCAACGGACAGGAAGCAGATTCCTCCTCCTCTCCCCCTGAGTCTCCCTGAGATGGTGGCGTGAAGCCGCGGTGAACGCTGAAGCCGTGGTGAACGGTGACGGTGAAGCCGTGGTGAACGCTGAAGCCGTGGTGAATGGTGAAGCTGTGGTGAACGGTGACGGTGAAGCAGTGGTGAACGGTGAAGCCGTGGTGAACGGTGACG
>JAXIVH010000008.1:2781583-2819083 GCA_036785325.1 Urophycis tenuis
GTGTACCTGTCTCATACTACCCCAGGTGGCTCAGCTGCCCCTTCATGGTGTACCTGTCTCATACTACCCCAGGTGGCTCAGCTGCCCCTTCATGGTGTACCTGTCTCATACTACCCCAGGTGGCTCAGCTGCCCCTTCATGGTGTACCTGTCTCATACTACCCCAGGTGGCTCAGCTGCCCCTTCATGGTGTACCTGTCTCATACTACCCCAGGTGGCTCACCTGCCCCTTCATGGTGTACCTGTCTCATACTACCCCAGGTGGCTCAGCTGCCCCTTCATGGTGTACCTGTCTCATACTACCCCAGGTGGCTCAGCTGCCCCTTCATGGTGTACCTGTCTCATACTACCCCAGGTGGCTCACCTGCCCCTTCATGGTGTACCTGTCTCATACTACCCCAGGTGGCTCAGCTGCCCCTTCATGGTGTACCTGTCTCATACTACCCCAGGTGGCTCAGCTGCCCCTTCATGGTGTACCTGTCTCATACTACCCCAGGTGGCTCAGCTGCCCCTTCATGGTGTACCTGTCTCATACTACCCCAGGTGGCTCAGCTGCCCCTTCATGGTGTACCTGTCTCATACTACCCCAGGTGGCTCACCTGCCCCTTCATGGTGTACCTGTGTCATACTACCCCAGGTGGCCAACCTCCTGCGGCTCTTCCAGATCCCCCAGATCAGCTACGCCTCCACCAGCGCCAAGCTCAGCGACAAGTCTCGCTACGACTACTTCGCCCGCACCGTGCCCCCGGACTTCTACCAGGCCAAGGCCATCGCCGAGATCCTGCGCTACTTCAACTGGACCTACGTGTCCACCGTGGCGTCGGAGGGCGACTACGGCGAGACGGGCATCGACGCCTTCCAGCAGGAGGCGCGCTCTCGGCAGATCTGTATCGCCACCTCAGCCAAGGTCAGCCGCTCCATGAGCCCGCAGGGCTACGAGAATGTGATCCGCTCGCTGCAGCAGAAGTCCAACGCCAAGGTGGTCATCGTGTTCACGCGCAGCGAGGACGCCCGCGAGCTGCTGGCCGCCGCCGCCCGCATGAACGTGTCCTTCACCTGGGTTGCCAGCGACGGATGGGGCGCACAGGAGAGCGTGGTGCGGGGCAGCGAGGCGGCGGCTGACGGGGCCTTCACCATCGAGCTGTCATCCTACCCCATCAGGGAGTTTGAGGACTACTTCACCAAGCTGAACCCCTACACCAACACCAGGAACCCCTGGTTCAAGGAATTCTGGGAACACAAGTTCGGCTGCAGCCTGCAGCAGGCCGGCTGCAGCGAGCGCAGCCTGAGGGACGGCGTGTTCGAGCAGGAGTCCAAGATCATGTTTGTGGTGAACGCCGTGTACGCCATGGCCTACGCGCTGCACAACATGAGGCAAGCCGTCTGCCCCAATGCCTCCAAGGTCTGCCACGCCATGAAGCCAGGCAATGGGAAGAAGTTCTACAAGGAGTTCATTTTGAAGACCAAGTTTGAAGGTAAGCCACAGTGTGCTGCTGCTCTTTTCAGAGTTGTTTGTTTCTTCATGGTAGTATTTATGTTGCAATTTGGAATCATTCGAAGGATGTTCAGAAAATAGGCTGATTTCAGAGAATCATGGCCTCGCACTGTGGTATCAACAAAAGTTTGATCATTGTTCATTTGGTTGCCCACCAGTACCACCTGATAGGCCAAAGCAATTTAGATATTGATAAGGTGTGCATCTTTTAAAATCCTTTTTCTTCATCAGCCCCTTTCCGACCAGCAGACACGGAGAACATGGTCCGATTCGATGCCGTCGGCGACAGCATCGGCCGCTACAACATCTTCCACTACCACAAGGAAGACGGCAAGTTCACCTACAGGAAGGTGGGCTACTGGGCCCAGATTCTGACCCTGAACACCACCCTGGTCCCGTGGCAAGGGCAGGTGCCGCCCACCTCCCAGTGCAGCGACCCCTGCAGGAAGAATGAGGTGAAGAGCATGCAGCCTGGCGAGGTGTGCTGCTGGCTCTGCATCCCCTGCCAGGCCTACCAGTACCTCCGCGACGAGTTCACCTGCGCCGACTGCAGCTTCGGCCAGTGGCCCCTGGCCAACCTGAGCGGCTGCTACGACCTGCCCGAGGAGTACATCCGCTGGGAGGACGCCTGGGCCATTGGCCCCGTCTCCATTTCCTGCCTGGGCATCATCTGCACCCTGTCGGTGGTGGGCCTGTTCTTCAAGAACAACGAGACCCCAGTGGTGAAGGCCAGCGGGCGGGAGCTCTCCTACATCCTGCTGCTGGGGGTGCTGATGTGCTACAGCATGACCTTCATCTACATCGGCAAGCCCTCCACGGCCGTGTGCACGCTGCGCCGGCTGGGCCTGGGCACCTCCTTCGCCGTGTGCTACTCGGCACTGCTCACCAAGACCAACCGCATCGCGCGCATCTTCAGCGGCGTGAAGGATGGGGCGCAGCGGCCGCGCTTCATCAGCCCCGGCTCCCAGGTGGCCATCTGCGGGGGCCTCATCTCCTGCCAGCTGCTGGTGGTGCTGGTGTGGCTGCTGGTGGAGACGCCCGGGGTGAGGAAGGAGGTGAGCCCTGAGAGACGAAACGTGGTCACCCTCAAGTGCAACAGCAGGGATTCCAGCATGCTGGTGTCGCTCACCTACAACTGCATCCTCATCATCCTGTGCACCGTCTACGCCTTCAAGACCCGCAAGTGTCCGGAGAACTTCAACGAGGCCAAGTTCATAGGGTTCACCATGTACACCACCTGCATCATCTGGCTGGCCTTCCAGCCCATCTTCTACGTCACAGCCAGCGACTACAGGGTAGGTGTGGAAATGCTTCTCGATAATACATTACAATAAGAAGCAGAGGTCCACATTTTATGTCGTTTGCTTCAATGATTACTTAATTATTGCAAGTTGAGTTAATTAAGTGCAAATATTGTGAAATCATTACATTAGCTTAGACATTAGCCACAGTTATATCTGTGGGAACCCCTACTAAGACCAAGTCGACAGAGTAAGACTTGAAATAATAGCTGGTAACAAAAATATGATTCAGTTAGTTTGCTTTTGTCTGCAACTGCCTTGGAGCTGGGCTAGCACCGGCAGTGGTTTCCTGTTTTTTCTTTTTTGTCATTTTAGCGCTCAACAGCCTATTCATGAAGGACGTTGAAGACGACCAGTATTTATGCAGAACAACAGCATCTGCAGCATGTCAACACTGTGCAATACAACATTGATTTTACAATAACCAAAAAAGGCGTAGGACTCGAATCACTTTGGCTTGATATATAGCCCCTTCCAGTTATCGTTACAGTGTAAACTTTTTATGAGATGAAAGGAGGCAGAGAAATGGAAAAGAAAAGGTTGGGTCTTCAATCTTTAACTTGGTCGTTTTATCGCTGAATGCATTATGGGATATGGTCATGGAAGACAATGGTGTGCTAGGTACTACTGATGCTAACCATGCCCCAAGTCATCCTGGCATTGCCTCTGAGAATCTTTGGAGATGCGTTTACCTGGCTTTATAAAGTTATGGACTATTAGAGTGCAAAATGGAACCTCTGTTAGAAAGGACACATGGCTCCTGATCCGGGCTAAACTAAGGTGTTTATATTGGAGAGTATCCCACATTTAATTGGGCATGTCATTTCAAAAATACGCCATGCATAGGAGTAAAACAGATCAGAACTCAAATGTTGTGTTTCAATGACGCCAAAACCACACAATCTGTATTCCTCCTGCTCAGTAAAAATAATATGATATGACATGATATGATTTATATGAATTCAACATGTCGACAATTACTGAATCCTTTGGCAAGCTCAATGTATTCTGCATCTGTTGAATGAGCCCCAGCGCAGTTGTGGTGCATGTCGGTTAGTGATCAGGATTCACTGTTAGATATTGTTATGTGGTGTGTGTGTGTGTGTGTGTGTGTGTGTGTGTGTGTGTGTGTGTGTGTGTGTGTGTGTGTGTGTGTGTGTGTGTGTATGTGTACAGAGTGTACGGAGTGTATTAGAAAAAAAAAAAGACAGAAAACCCTTCCTCTTGGTTACCACACTGTGCAATGTGTCAGAAAACATTCATGTCATAGATTTAACCTTTCAGTGAAAATGACTATTTGGCAGTATGGTTCCACTCTTTAAAGTTGAAGCATGACACACAGATGTCAGATACAGCACAGCATCATTTGACAACAGGAAGCACTAGACAATCACCATGGGGTACAGCGGACATGTCAACCCGTGGTGTACGTTACATACAACACAGAGCAGAACCAAAGCAGCTGGAGGCTGGGGTGGAGGCTGGGCTAGAGGCTGGGGTGGGGGCTGGGGTGGAGGCTGGGGTGGAGGTGGGTGAACGTCTGCTCGACACACTGAACCTCACAGAGAGGGTGTGTTTGAGATGGAAACGTCTTACATTGACCGCTTTTATCTGCGTAGGAAGTGTTTGATTGGACCCGTTGGCTGTCAGCTGATTTCGGTGCAGGACCAGAGTGTTGGGCCAGAAGTGGCTCCGCCCTTACTAGTACATTCCATTTGATCACCTCCAGTCTCATGAAAGAACAGGGACTCTTTTCATGTGACTTGAAGAAAGAACAAAGCATCAGCAGAGAAAAGGCATGGCCTGAATATGCAGAGGGAATAATCTAGTTCAGTCCCATACATTCCTGCCTATTACTCTATGTTAATGAAACAAAACACTCACCACTTTTACTCTGGGACATGGAACTAATTGTATTAAGGTAATCCCAGGCTGTGGCATCACTTTTATGATAGTCAAAGTGAACTGTATGAATAAAAAATGCATCTCTTGCATAACATCACCAAGCCATTGACACAATGCTCGGGGAGCTGTAGTGTGTAATTGCTTCCAGTAAAAAAAACCAACACAATATGCAGGTTTCTTTTTACTGCTGATTTGTTGTACATATATTCCAGTCCTCTGGCCATCCACTACAAACGGCCGTATCTAAATGAGTAGAATATATGCAGAACCTTACATGTTTGTTGTGCTATGCTGGCCCACAGAAATAAGAATGAGCCCTTTGTTATGCTGAAGAAGTGAATATAGGGCTTAAGGGCTGAACTAGTATTTTTTTGTCCGTGCACAGTAGACAACAAACAAGGCGTAACAACAGGCGTGGAGATGAAGCTGGACGGAAGTTTCAGAGAGCGGAGCCAAAGGCCCATTTGGACGTAGCAGCATCCCATTTGTTCTGGATGCACAATAAGATATCGTTTTTTTGCCAGAAGGGGTTTTGCGTTTTTCCTCTCTCTATTTATGTCTGAAATGTTGGGAGTCTTGCAGGGCATCAATAATCCAAATAAGTTTCTTTGTTCCATCCCTTGTTTCTTCACTTCCGGATTCAATTTAATGTGCACCGAGTTAAACACTCATGAGATTACTCTCAAAGTTGTTTACCGAATCATGGAGTGAAATAAGACGTTGGGAATTACACAGTGCAGCCCCATTTTGGGGGCATCTGCTGTCGTTTGATTAAAACGAAGAACGGCTGTATTATTTATACTGTAAGTATTTAAGGAAGGAATTTCCAATTCACATGGATTGAGAACCACGGAAACGAAGTGAAATCCTCATATACCCGAAACAAGCAACCACGGATCTGGTTCCACATTCATAATTAGTGGGCTAGCTTTTAGCTAGCACACTATTGTTTTTCCCACTATTTCTTTCTTTCTTTCTTTATTATATGTTCTCTCCAAATCTTTGCCGCTTAACTACTTTGTCATTCTTTGTGCTTAAGGTTGCCAATTTCTCAATCCCAAATGCAGGACACTGTTCCAGGTGTGCGCGCACGCGGCCCTACCATGAACCTACCGTGCTCGTGTGTGGAGTGGGCTACTCCACACACGAGCACGGTAACCAGCAACATCCCTGTGTCCCATAGCAACTTGCCCGTGAGTTTTGGCGTATTTACAGCAAAGCTCCGCTCTAGAATAATATTATTTGGTTTAGTAGCCTACTATGGCCATTGACAACTTGACAAGGCAGATGAGGCTGTGATGGAAATGCGGGGCAGGAGCTGTCCCGTACGCGACAAATCAAAGTCACCCGAAATACGGGACGGTTGGCAACCCTATTTGTGCTAGAAACAACATTCTTCCCTGATCTTAGACGAGTTGATACATACCTCTCTCGCTCTCTCCCCCCTGTTACGTCCGTCAATAGAACCAACGTGACCTGCACGTCATCGCCTGCACTACCTGTAGTAGTAGAAGTAAAGAGTCACGTTGGTTCTATTGACAGAAGTAACAGGGGGAGGGGGAGAGGATCTTTTAGGAGTGATGATATTACTGCGCCAACGTCGAAGGTGTTATTTCGCCATACATTATAGTTATCATTTTTTATCTGCTTAGAAAATTGCCATGTTTCATTTTGGGTAACCATACTTGGGTCGTGTAACTACGTAACCGTATTTAAATAGGGAAAACGTGGAAGTGCTTCGTCGCTTCTAACTTCACCCCCGTTTGGATCCTAAGGAATATACTGGGCCATGCTACATGCTATCGAAGTAGCGCTGCGCTGCAGAGCGACCGAGTGCACGCACGAAAGTGAGACAGGTATGTATCAACCCATCTAAGATCAGGGAAGAACGTAGTTCAGTATGGACAAACGGTGGCGTTTTCCTTTAAAACATTCAGTTACTTTAGGAATCGACCGGGTCTATTTTTATTTTGTATAGTTTTTAAGATATTAAAGTTTTATTATTAATAGTGTTTTTTTTCCCATTGAAATGAATGATGGAATGTTCAGTTGTTAGAGTGATGGCAGTTGGTGATTTGAAAATATCCACACATTTTGTAAACTGCCACCACTCCTGCAATTTTCACAGTACTTTCACATATTATACATCAAAAGGTTCATATTTTCATGCTGTCACTCATATTCAAATATCTAAGCGATACAATTTATAGTTTTTGAATGATTAATGTTTGTTTGACACTCACTCTTCCAATACACACACGGGCGCTCCACTCTAGGTCACAGCTGGTCACATTTCAAATTTATACCCGTTTTCTAACTTGTTGATACTCCTACAATGTGTAAGCTACATGGACATATTATATATCAAACTGTTCCCCTGGTTTCCTGTAGATATCTAAGGTTTGACGTGTATCCTTTTTGAGATAGAGCCATTTGAAGCCGGCCCTGCTCTCCTCACAGAGAATAGTGGCAGTTAGGAGAAGAAGCCCATCCGGTTGTGCTCAGATTCCTTCACACTTTCTTCAGGAAATGTACTTTCTAGTTAAACACGTTACTGGCGTCCAGATTAGGCGTGCAATTTGTTGCGAGGGAGGCCGGTGTGTTGGCGGCTCTGTGTTGCTGTGCAGTATATTAGAGCGAGGCTTCATAACTCTGCAAATAGCAGCTAGCGGACCGCGGGGCTAACCGGGGGATGGCGGGGAGCTGGGCTCAGAGAGGCGGCCCAGGCAGTCGCTTCACATTAACCACAGGACATGTGACTAATAAGGGGCTGCCGTGCGAAGACAGCCGCTTGAAGCCTGACGTGATTTTGCCCTCCTATTCATGCGTAGAGCGCAAATAAGTGTAAGCTAAACTGAACGCACATGTCACCGCTAATGAAATGCTGAGTGGGGGATATCTGGGTGGGTCTGAGGGGCTGGTGGAGTCGGTTGTCTGTTTTTTATCCGTGGTTTTCTACAGCATGATCATATATTGATGATGCAGTTCAAGTTCATATTTTAAGGGGCATAAAATCATTGTAATAAAGCTTTTATCACACATCTTATACTCAAAAAAGATCTAAAACGATACACTTGACAGTCATGTCTATAAATAGCTAAATATATACAGTATGTATTACACTTAATTACATGAATTTTGCATTTAGACACTGCGTAAAGAGTACATAAACATGATCAAAACAGCAAATAGCTTCAGGTGCTTCGTTTTAGAAAAAAACATGTTTTTTACTAATACAGCAGACATTATTATTATTATTATTATTATTATTATTATTATTATTATTATTATATTATTATTATTAATAGAGGCCACTCGACCTAATACTAGCGATCCTTGAAATGGGATATCCCGAGGAATCAAAATGCTCTGACTGCTCTATATATCCTGTGTGTGTATATAGTATGAATATGTATATATAGTATATTTTCTATTGATCATGTGACTGCTGAGCTGCTGGTGTCTGAACGTAAGTCTGTAACGTGAGTCTGTAACGGGAGTCTGTAACATGAATCTGTAACAGGAGTCTGTAACATGAGTCTGTAACCTGAGTCTGCAACCTGAGTCTGTAACTTGAGTCTGTAACCTGAGTCTGTAACGTGAGTCTGAACGTGAGTCTGTAACGTGAGTCTGAATGTGAGTCTGTAAGGGGAGTCTGTAACCTGAGTCTGTAACGTGATTTTGTAACCTGAGTCTGTAACGGGAGTCTGTAACGTGAGTCTGTAACGTGAGTCTGAATGTGAGTCTGTAACGTGAGTCTGAATGTGAGTCTGTAACGTGAGTCTGAATGTGAGTCTGTAACGGGAGTCTGTAACCTGAGTCTGTAACGTGAGTCTGTAACGTGAGTCTGAACGTGAGTCTGTAACGTGAGTCTGTAACGTGAGTCTGTAACCTGAGTCTGTAACGGGAGTCTGTAACCTGAGTCTGTAACCTGAGTCTGAACGTGAGTCTGTAACCTGAGTCTGTAACCTGAGTCTGTAATGGGAGTCTGTAACCTGAGTCTGAATGTGAGTCTGTAACGGGAGTCTGTAACGGGAGTCTGAATGTGAGTCTGTAACGGGAGTCTGTAACCTGAGTCTGTAACGTGAGTCTGAACGTGAGTCTGTAATGTGAGTCTGTAATGTGAGTCTGTAACCTGAGTCTGTAACGGGAGTCTGTAACCTGAGTCTGAACGTGAGTCTGTAACCTGAGTCTGTAACCTGAGTCTGTAATGGGAGTCTGTAACCTGAGTCTGTAACATAAGTCTGAACGTTAGTCTGTAACAGGAGTCTGTAACATGAGTCTGAATGTGAGTCTGTAACGGGAGTCTGTAACGGGAGTCTGAATGTGAGTCTGTAACGGGAGTCTGTAACAGGAGTCTGTAACATGAGTCTGAATGTGAGTCTGTAACGGGAGTCTGTAACGGGAGTCTGAATGTGAGTCTGTAACGGGAGTCTGTAACCTGAGTCTGTAACGTGAGTCTGAACGTGAGTCTGTAATGTGAGTCTGTAACGTGAGTCTGTAACCTGAGTCTGTAACGGGAGTCTGTAACCTGAGTCTGTAACCTGAGTCTGAACGTGAGCCTGTAACCTGAGTCTGTAACCTGAGTCTGTAATGGGAGTCTGTAACCTGAGTCTGTAACATGAGTCTGAACGTTAGTCTGTAACAGGAGTCTGTAACGTGAGTCTGTAACGTGAGTCTGAACGTGAGTCTGTAACATGAGTCTGTAACTTGAGTCTGTAACCTGAGTCTGTAACCTGAGTCTGTAATGGGAGTCTGTAACCTGAGTCTGTAACATGACTCTGAATGTGAGTCTGTAACATGAGTCTGTAACGTGAGTCTGAATGTGAGTCTGTAACCTGAGTCTGTAACCTGAGTCTGAATGTGAGTCTGTAACGTGAGTCTGTAACGTGAGTCTGTAATGTGAGTCTGTAACTTGAGTCTGTAACCTGAGTCTGTAACGTGAGTCTGTAACGTGAGTCTGTAACCTGAGTCTGAACGTGAGTCTGTAACGTGAGTCTGTAACTTGAGTCTATAACCTGAGTCTGTAACGTGAGTCTGAACGTGAGTCTGTAACGTGAGTCTGTAACTTGAGTCTGTAACCTGAGTCTGTAACCTGAGTCTGTAACGTGAGTCTGTAACGTGAGTCTGAACATGAGTCTGTAACGTGAGTCTGTAACGTGAGTCTGCTATGTGAGTCTGTAATGTGAGTCTGTAACCTGAGTCTGTAACGTGAGTCTGTATCGTGAGTCTGCTACGTGAGTCTGTAACGTGAGTGTGTGAGTGTGTGTGTGAGTGTGTCTGTAATGTGAGTCTGTAACGTGAGTCTGCTACAGGAGTCTGAACGTGAGTCTGTAACGGGAGTCTGTAACGTGAGTCTGAATGTGAGTCTGTAACGTGAGTCTGTAAAGTGAGTCCGTAACCTGAGTCTGTAACGGGAGTCTGTAACCTGAGCCTGTAACCTGAGTCTATAACGTGAGTCTGTAATGTGAGTCTGTAACGGGAGTCTGTTACCTGAGTCTGTAACGTGAACCTGTAACCTGAGTCTGTAACCTGAGTCTGTAAAGTGAGTCTGCTACGTGAGTCTGTAATGTGAGTCTGTAACGTGAGTCTGTAACCTGAGTCTGTAACCTGAGTCTGTACGTTGACAGGTGCAGACGACCACCATGTGCATCTCGGTTAGCCTGAGCGGCTCCGTGGTGCTCGGCTGCCTCTTTGCCCCCAAGGTGCACATAATCCTCTTCCAGCCTCAGAAGAACGTCACCTCGCTCAGAGTCACTGCCAACCGCTTCAGCGCCACCGTGTCTGCCTCCGCCCCGAGCTCCAGCTACTGCAAAGGTATACACACACACGCACACACACACAAACACGCACGCACGGACGCACACACATACACACACACACGCACGTAGTACACACACGCACGCACACACACACACAGGCACGCACGCACACACGTACACACACGCACACAAACACGCACCCACACGCATGCACGCGCACGCACACACACACACGCACGCACGTACACACACACAAACACGCACGCACACATGAACACACACGCACGCACACATGCACACACACACGCACGCACGCACACACACACACAAACACGCACGCACACACACACACACAAACACGCACGCACACACACACAAACATGCACACACACACACATGCTCGCGGGCCCATACACACACCCACACACACATGCACGCACGCACACACACACACCCACGCACCAGCGCAGGCACACACACACACCCACGCACCAGCGCAGGCACACACACACACACCAGCGCATGTGCACGCACACACATACCATTTTCCCCTTTTCCCAGGCTCCAGCTACTCCAAAGGTATACACATTCACACCCACACCGGTACACACACACACACACACACACACACACACACACTTATATGTATGTGCACACACACAACCGGCCATGCACACACGCCGCCACACACACCATTTCCTCCTCGCTCACTTCGTCATTACTAAGATTAGATGTGTAAGACGCCTCGCCAGACATCATCAGCTCAGAGACGCGACTAGTTGCTAATCCAGAAACACGTTGACTTTTGTCAAGAGGGATGTACGATGTGGACCTGCACCACATGATCATGTAGGGGTGCGGCCATGTCGTCTCATCCTATAGCTACTTATTTCTCCTGATCCTAACATTGACCATATCAGTCACTCAGAAATACCATCCATCGGGCTCCACATGGTGCAGTCCAGTTAGATGTGAGGTTAACCAGATAACAGGTTCACCTCACATCCATCGGGCTCCACATGGTGCAGTCCAGTTAGATGTGAGGGTAACCAGATAACAGGTTCACCTCACATCCATCGGGCTCCACATGGTGCAGTCCAGTTAGATGTGAGGTTAACCAGATAACAGGTTCACCTCACATCCATCGGGCTCCACATGGTGCAGTCCAGTTAGATGTGAGGTTAACCAGATAACAGGTTCACCTCACATCCATCGGGCTCCACATGGTGCAGTCCAGTTAGATGTGAGGTTAACCAGATAACAGGTTCACCTCACATCCATCGGGCTCCACATGGTGCAGTCCAGTTAGATGTGAGGTTAACCAGATAACAGGTTCACCTCACATCCATCGGGCTCCACATGATGCAGTCCAGTTAGATGTGAGGTTAACCAGATAACAGGTTCACCTCACATCCATCGGGCTCCACATGGTGCAGTCCAGTTAGATGTGAGGTTAACCAGATAACAGGTTCACCTCAAGGGAAACACGTTCACACAAATGGGGAAACTCCCCAGTGGTGACTCCATAATAAAGATAATAACCAAGATTGACACAAAACAATGGTTATGATATGATATGATAAACAAGCATGATATCATATGTAAAGCAAAAGCCTTTTGATTAATGATTACATGAAAATGTAGGATTAATATCAGATACCCAATATATTCACTAAATACAAAACATTTACATTTAACAGACACTTTTATCCAAAGCGACTTACAAAGCGTACATTTGTCATAAGAAGGTGAAACATTTCATTGCTGCTAATACAGTAAGAAAGTCTCCAGAACAAGTTTCAAGCATTTCAATTGCTAGATTAACCATTGCTAGTTTACAAGATCTCTGACTAAGTGCCAAGTTACAAAGAGTGATTAAAGTGCCAAGACATACAACAAATAAGAGCATGACGGTAGGGTTATGCAGGGTTCAGATGAACTCTGAACAAGTGGGTCTTGAGTCTCTTCTGGAAGATGCCCTTTGTCAAATCGTTTCTTCACAATTTGACAAAGGGCAGCTTTGAAGCAAACCAACCCACTGTGTATTACCCACCCTGAGGCCTACTCAATTAGGCAGGCGCCATCACTATTGATGCAGGCCATGCAAGATCTGCACACTTCCTGTGTCCCACGCTTGTTTCTATGTAGGCAGGATGCGGGGCATGTTTCTGTATCTAGGTAGGGCACAGGGCATGTTTCTGTATGTAGGTAGGGTGCAGGGCGTGTTTCTGTTTCTAGGTAGGGCGCAGGGCGTGTTTCTGTATCTAGGTAGGGCGCAGGGCGTGTTTCTGTATCTAGGTAGGGCGCAGGGCATGTTTCTGTATGTAGGTAGGGCGCAGGGCATGTTTCTGTATCTAGGTAGGGCGCAGGGCATGTTTCTGTATGTAGGTAGGGCGCAGGGCGTGTTTCTGTATGTAGGTAGGGCGCAGGGCGTGTTTCTGTATCTAGGTAGGGCGCAGGGCATGTTTCTGTATGTAGGTAGGGCGCAGGGCATGTTTCTGTATCTAGGTAGGGCGCAGGGCGTGTTTCTGTTTCTAGGTAGGGCGCAGGGCATGTTTCTGTATCTAGGTAGGGCGCAGGGCGTGTTTCTGTATGTAGGTAGGGCGCAGGGCGTGTTTCTGTATGTAGGTAGGGCGCAGGGCGTGTTTCTGTATGTAGGTAGGGCGCAGGGCGTGTTTCTGTATCTAGGTAGGGCGCAGGGCGTGTTTCTGTATGTAGGTAGGGCGCAGGGCGTGTTTCTGTATCTAGGTAGGGCGCAGGGCATGTTTCTGTATCTAGGTAGGGCGCAGGGCGTGTTTCTGTATGTAGGTAGGGCGCAGGGCATGTTTCTGTATCTAGGTAGGGCGCAGGGCATGTTTCTGTATGTAGGTAGGGCGCAGGGCGTGTTTCTGTATGTAGGTAGGGCGCAGGGCATGTTTCTGTATGTAGGTAGGGCGCAGGGCATGTTTCTGTATGTAGTTAGGGCGCAGGGCATGTTTCTGTATCTAGGTAGGGCGCAGGGCATGTTTCTGTATCTAGGTAGGGCGCAGGGCGTGTTTCTGTATCTAGGTAGGGCGCAGGGCGTGTTTCTGTATCTAGGTAGGGCGCAGGACATGTTTCTGTATCTCCCACCCACACGTCGCCCCTCTGCAGGTTCAGCCTCCAACTACGTGCCAGCGGTCTGCAATGGGCGGGAGGTGGTGGACTCCACCACGTCCTCGTTGTGAGGCCGGGGGGCGTGGCCTCCACCATGTCTTTGTTGTGAGGCCGGGGGGCGTGGCCTCCACCACGTCGTCGTTGTGAGGCCGGGGGGGCGTGGCCTCCACCACGTCTTCGTTGTGAGGGTGGGGGCGTGGCCTGCGTCTCTAGAAGGCGGATCCTCCAGTCAGCCTGCGGTCACAGCCAGCTTCAACTCTACCACCCTGTCCTGTAGGCCGACGGCGGCGAGAATACATTTTTAAAGTGTGAAAGCTTCCTTCAGAAAAACAAAACAAATGAAGGCCGTTGACACGTCCTGTATTTTAACATGTTAACTTAACATGCTGTGATCTCCTTTAAAAACATCGTAACGCTGGAATGCATTGCAACTGTTGTGAGAAGTGTTGTGAGCTGGCTGTGAAGCCATCCTTATTTAATGAACAAAATGGTCTTCATATTGTTGTGAATAGGATCTAATGCTATTAGACAGATGTGACTAAATGACTGCTACTGAACCAAGCTGAGCCCTTCCTTTGGAACAAAAAAATGTGAGTAACATCATTTGTGAAAGTTATCGACAACTAAATATTATAATGGACATTGTTTTAATGTAGCCTGTGTAGAGATGTCTGTGCTTTTTTGTAATTAATGTAAATAAAAATGTTTCTTTTTTTAAATATTAAACCATAAAGTATGTTTTGTGTGCACCTGAGTGTACTGTAATTTAAACATCCCAGACAATGATTCACGCTGTGGACAACCATGGGCTTTCACTAGTTTTACCTGAGAAAAGGAACTTAAGTTGAGCGCTGTAACTTAAGGTGAATCAACAATTCCCCTTAAAAACACAAGTCAGGGGCCACGCAAGTCAACAAGCATGATATCACAGCAGAACACTCAGGAATAAACTCATGAAGCAGAAACTCATGAGTGTTCTGCTGTGATATCATGCTTGTTGACTTACATGGCCCTTGACTTTGTGTTTTTAAGGGGAATTGTTGAAATCCTAAATTTGGTCGAAAAAAGTCGAGTTTCATGAGGCAGGCTGGGATTTTTTAAATAAATATCACTACAACTACAACTTTTTTCCCTCTATACCCACGTCATTCTGATGCATTTATTGACAAAAGCTGTGAAAAACACCCCTACGCAGCACGCTCTTACCCTCACAAGGGAATGGTACAACTAAATATAACTACTGAACCGTAGGCTGAGTCTGTACTCTGAACACGGCGGCTTTACTCCACAAACAAGGGAAAGAACGCAGTCCGCCTGCTCGCTTATAGACTTTTAATTTAGAAAAAACACGGGGGCACGTTGGAACAAAGCAGTCACTCTGCAGCACAAGGCTCTCCCTGCTGCGCGCTCCGTCTCCTCAGAGGAATGATGTAGACGCCGTTCTTTGCCTCCTTGAGTCTCCACCACCGGCCAAGCCTTGGAAAAACAACAACCAGAACCTGAGGTTAGTTCCCCGCTGAGCAGACGCCGCTCTCCAAAGTGAGGCGTGTCCGGAGTCCCGGACGTCGTTGGGGTATCTCGCTCCAGGATGGCAGCGCACAAGGCTGCCAACGTCGGGGGTCCCACCCAGACCGCCGCAGCGTCCGGGGTTTGATGCAGACAGGTGAGTCCACCGCCATGACAACCCTCCACACCCATAATGCATTTCACCACTAACCACAGCAGGTAAATGACCCCGACAGACCGTGTCGTCAGAGAGCCCCGCCAACTGAACTTTGAGATGACTTATGCTTCAGCCCCCCGACGCGGGAGAGAAAAGGTCCCCACGACGCCAGTAATGGCCGCTAAAGGGCAGCCGCCGCCTTCTCATACTCAAACCAGGGGAACAACAGAGCAAACAAACAAACAACGACCACCCCGTGTCGTCCATCACACAGTCAGTCAAATTAGCTGGGGATCCATTTCTAATAAAAGCGCTGAAAGGGGGGCCTTCCAAACACTGCATTAAAAACGGCTCGTCGTTCGTATCGGAAACACGCTGAATGGAGAACACAACAAACCCACCGTGTGACGGAAATGAAAGGAGGAGTTGACACACACACACACACACACACACACACACAAGCGTGACATTAGAACACACTTAAGAGTGCGGCGCTTCAAAACTGGAGCCAGCAATTTTGTCAAAAGATAAAAGAAAAAGAAAATGTATTCTGAGAAGGGCCCTTCAATGAGGGGACCCTCAAGGCGCTACAGAAGCATGCTAATGCTCTGAGCTCTGATGGGAGCGACCCTGAGAGTGGCTGCCTCACATCAGTGGAGCCACAAAGCTCCCTAAATAATGACCAACAGCTGAGGGGCAGGGCCTCCCTGGGGAAAGCCTCACTCTGATTGGCTTAAAAGGCAGAAAGCCGTCGTCACTCCAGCTGCAATAACTTCTAAAGACCAAGGTTGGTGATTTAGGGTCAATAACATCCTCCCCACACATGACAGCTGTGACACCCACTAGCCACACGGCAGCATGACAGGACTGATGAACGTGAGAGGAGCAGCGGCAACCTACTGCTGTTAACTGTGGAGCCGATAGAGGTAGGAGGGTGAGAGCCTACTGTAGAGGGGAGGAGGGGGGGGGGGTGAGAGCCTACTGTAGAGGGGAGGGGAGGTGAGAGCCTACTGTAGAGGGGAGGGGGGGGGGGTGAGAGCCTACTGTAGAGGGGAGGTGAGAGCCTACTGTAGAGGTGAGGGGAGGTGAGAGCCTACTGGGGAGCCTATAGAGGTGAGGTGAGGTGAGGGTGAGAGCCTACTGTAGAGGGGAGGTGAGAGCCTACTGTAGAGGGGAGGGGAGGTGAGAGCCTACTGTAGAGGTGAGGGGAGGCGAGAGCCTACTGTAGAGGTGAGGGGAGGCGAGAGCCTACTGTAGAGGGGAGGGGAGGTGAGAGCCTACTGTAGAGGGGAGGGGAGGTGAGAGCCTACTGTAGAGGGGAGGGGAGGGTGAGAACCTACTGTAGAGGGGAGGGGAGGGTGAGAACCTACTGTAGAGGGGAGGGGAGGGTGAGAACCTACTGTAGAGGGGAGGTGAGGGTGAGAGGGTGAGGGCCTACTGTAGAGGTGAGGGGAGGTGAGAGCCTACTGTAGAGGTGAGGGGAGGTGAGAGCCTACTATAGAGGTGAGGGGAGGTGAGAGCCTACTATAGAGGGGAGGGTGAGAGGGTGAGAGCCTACTGTAGAGGTGAGGGGAGGTGAGAGCCTACTGTAGAGGGGAGGGGGGGGTGAGAGCCTACTGTAGAGGGGAGGGGAGGTGAGAGCCTACTGTAGAGGGGAGGGGAGGTGAGAGCCTACTGTAGAGGTGAGGGGAGGTGAGAGCCTACTGTAGAGGGGAGCGTGAGAGGGTGAGAGCCTACTGTAGAGGTGAGGGGAGGTGAGAGCCTACTGTAGAGGGGAGGGGGGGGTGAGAACCTACTGTAGAGGGGAGGGGAGGTGAGAGCCTACTGTAGAGGGGAGGGGAGGTGAGAGCCTACTGTAGAGGTGAGGGTGAGAGGGTGAGAGCCTGTATTGTTAGCAGCCATCTGATGACCGGTCAATGTTAAGCGCTACAGTAATACCATGACTACATGAGAACACTTCAGAAGGGGCTTTATGGAAGAGAATGGACAGTGCCACCTAGTGGAACACAACAGTCATTGTAAGTAGTTGATATCATTCACCTGTGCTCTTGTCCAACACCAGCCACCAGGAACTTCCCAGAGCTGGAGAACTCCAGACTGTTGATAAATCCGGTCTAGACACGAAACATAAGAGACATATTGTCTTATTATACCAGCAAAATTATGATTTTTTTTTTTAAAACAACCAAGCAGGGATGCTCTTGTAGTGGTTGGTAATGGAAATGGTTGTTGAGTGCAGCCTGCAGGGGGCGTGCTGCTGGGGGCGGGGCTCACCACGGGCACACTGAAGAGAGGCTGCAGGGAGCGGAACCCTGGGCCACACGCCCACAGACGCACCTCGGAGCTGTTGGACCCTGGAGGACACACAATGGATCAAGAGGAACAGAAAGACATGATGAAAGACGTGCAACATCTATGTGTTCAATGTATAACAATGTATAGATGTGCAAAATAGCAACACTCTTACTTCTCGCAATGTCATGAACCATGTTCCAAGGTGTGTGTGTGTGTGTGTGTGTGTGTGTGTGTGTGTGTGTGTGTGTGTGTGTGTGTGTGTGTAACAGCTGGAGGTACCTGAGGCTACGGTGTCTGAGTTCTGCAGGGCCGCCACCGACGCCACCCAGCGGGGCTGCTCCAGGCCGGCAGCGCCAACGCTGCCGTGGGCCGTCTTCACCGTGCTGAGGGGCTTCTTCTTGTTAACGCTCCACACTGACACAGAGCTGGGGGGGAGAGACACAGTGAGGGGGAGAGACACAGTTAGGGGGAGGAGAGGAGAAACCACACAGACACAGAGCTGGGAGAGACACAGTGAGGGGGAGAGACACAGTGAGGGGGAGAGACAAACGGTGAGGGGGAGGAGAGGAGAAACCACACAGACAGAGCTGTGGGAGACACAGTGAGGGGGAGGAGAGGAGAAACCGCCCTGGACTGCAGTGGTTTGTTGGGACTTGACGTTGGAAGGCAGCGGGTCTTACCCATCATCTGATCCTGTGATCATGTGCTCCTCGTTGATCAGCTGGATGCAGTCCATGGACCCCCTGCAGGGGAACACAGCAACACAGTAGGCTGGTCAGCTTCACGCAACACAACAGTGATATTTATGGACCAATTTCCTTACATTATATTGGTATGTGAAAGTGGTCTGTTGTGTTGCTGTATTTCAAAGTGTTCATGACTTCATGTCGATATAATGCCACATGTAACATAATACACATCTAAACATTATGCAATGAGTCACGTCTTTCTTACTCTATACAAACTACTTCTATGGGGGAAATCCCATAGGAGTAGTTAATAAAAACTTGACTAAACTAAAACTAGCTAAATGAGAATTGTGTCCCAATAAGGAAGCCGCCCAGTTGGACACTGAGTGTGTGGACAGAGCCGCTGACCCGTGGCCATGGAACACCAGCTGGGACTCCTCTGTGATCTTCCAGACCCTCACGGTGTTGTCTCGGCCCCCCGCCGTCACACAGCGCTCCCGGCTCAGACAGTCCAGCCCTGTGATGGCGTCCTGGTGCCCAAAGCTGCAACACAACCACAAGGATGAGGAGGAGGATGAGGAGGGAGGACATGTGACTGCAGACCCTGGTGAATGCTGGGCTTCGGGCGGAGGAAGGTGCTCACAGGGTCTCCACGTAGGAGTTTTCATCCACGTTCCACACCTTGACAGAGCGATCGTGGGAGCCGCTGTAGAGATCGTGGCTTCCTGTTCTGAATGACAGCGCCTACAAGAGAGGAGAAGAGTCTCATGAGGACAAAGCATACAAGAGAGGAGAGTCTGAGTCTCATGAGGACAGAACCTACAAGAGAGGAGAGTCTCATGAGGACAGAACCTACAAGAGAGGAGAGTCTCATGAGGACAGAACCTACAAGAGAGGAGAGTCTCATGAGGACAGAACCTACAAGAGAGGAGAGTCTCATGAGGACAGAACCTACAAGAGAGGAGAGTCTCATGAGGACAGAACCTACAAGAGAGGAGTCTCATGAGGACAGAGCCTACAAGAGAGGAGAGTCTCATGAGGACAGAACCTACAAGAGAGGAGTCTCATGAGGACAGAGCCTACAAGAGAGGAGTCTCATGAGGACAGAACCTACAAGAGAGGAGTCTCATGAGGACAGAACCTACAAGAGAGAGTCTCATGAGGACAGAACCTACAGGAGAGGAGAGTCTCATGAGGACAGAACCTACAAGAGAGGAGAGTCTCATGAGGACAGAACCTACAAGAGAGGAGAGTCTCATGAGGACAGAACCTACAAGAGAGGAGAGTCTCATGAGGACAGAACATACAAGAGAGGAGAGTCAGTCTCATGAGGACAGAACCTACAAGAGAGGAGAGTCAGTCTCATGAGGACAGAACCTACAAGAGAGAGTCTCATGAGGACAGAACCTACAGGAGAGGAGAGTCTCATGAGGACAGAACCTACAAGAGAGGAGAGTCTCATGAGGACAGAACCTACAAGAGAGGAGAGTCTCATGAGGACAGAACCTACAAGAGAGGAGAGTCTCATGAGGACAGAGCATACAAGAGAGGAGAGTCTCATGAGGACAGAACCTACAAGAGAGGAGAGTCTCATGAGGACAGAACATACAAGAGAGGAGAGTCAGTCTCATGAGGACAGAACCTACAAGAGAGGAGAGTCAGTCTCACGAGGACAGAACCTACAAGAGAGAAGAGTCATGAGGACAGAACCTACAAGAGAGGAGAATCTCATGGGGACAGAGCCTACAAGAGAGGAGAGGAGGTCTGAGTCTCACAAGGAGCTCTGGCCGTTCTGCACAACCACCCCAAGATTCATGATGTCAAAAAGTAAAAACACATTTCTTCTTGTTATATCTACATATCTATTCAGTATATGGGTCAATATTTTGAATGACATCATGAGAACTTACCGACACGGGGCCTCTGTGGCCTTTGAGTTTATGCAGTTGTTTACACGTTTCTGCCTCCCAAATTATGATTGCTCTGTTCATGTCTCCCGTGGCCTGAAACACAGAATCAGCGGCCAGTCAAACTTAACCATGCAATCTGGGCAACAAGAAGACTATGTTACCACTTTAGGTGACAAGTCTTCTGCTTCCATAGAGCTCGGTGACAGACACTCACCAGGAACCGCCCGTCTGAGGAGATGGCCATGCAGAGCACCTGGGTGGTGTGGCCCTCGTGGCGCCCCTCCGTCCCCTTCCTCCCTCCCTTGATTGTGTGCAGCTTCTTTCCAGTCTCCACATCCCCTGATGGCAACACAACGTTACAAGGATGGACTCGCCGTCTTCTGGCTGAAGGCATGGTGGCATTTCTTCAGTGCATTACTCACATTTGATAATAGAGCCGTCTTTAGAAGCAGAGAAGATGAACTTCTCGTCAGTCGAGACGACCAGACAAGTGACCGGGAGCTGATGTCCTCTCAACAAGCGGATCTCCGAGGCATCCGGCGGCAGGAGCTGTGAGTACAGAGGATGTCCACCGTGAACCAACCAGAACATAGCAGCACTCAAACAGAACATAGCAGCACTCAACCAGAACATAGCAGCACTCAACCAGAACATAACAGCACTCAACCAGAACACAGCAGCACTCAATCAGAACATAGCACCACTCAACCAGAACATAGCAGCACTCAAACAGAACATAGCAGCACTCAACCAGAACATACCAGCACTCAATCAGAACATAGCACCACTCAACCAGAACATAGCAGCACTCAAACAGAACATAGCAGCACTCAAACAGAACATACCAGCACTCAACCAGAACATACCAGCACTCAATCAGAACATAGCACCACTCAACCAGAACATAGCAGTCAGCACTCAACCAAAGAAACCTCGGATTGTCATCTATCCACTTACATCTTTAGCAACACACCGCTGAAGTTTTCCTTTTTGCTCGAGCTGCAGGGAAAGATGGGGCGCAAAATTAAAACCTTCTACCTATGATCAAATGTTATGCACAAATAACACAACACAACATAACAGACAACTCAACATAACAGACAACTCAACATAACAGACAACACAACATAACAGACAACACAACATAACAGACTTACAAGCTCATCTTGGAGCCTCCCAGCAACCAATTCCGTCTCAAACTGTTCTTCTTCTACCTTCTTTTCCTCTAGGATGTGGAGAGACAGAGAGACAGACAGATAGATAGATAGAAGAGGAGATAGGAGAGAGGCATGCCGGCCATTTGAAAATGGATCATTTAAATGTGACTGCAACGTGCCTGAATGATGATGGACTGAAACGCTGAGACAAACCTTCCTCCCTCAACTGCTCAAGATACAACTTGGCCAATCGGAGCTTCTTTTCTTGTGGCGTTTCATCGAATTCGTCCTCCTCTCTCTCGTTCTGCTCTGCAGTGCTGTTGGGTGGAATCAAGCGAAATTAATGATATATAGAACTAAATCTGGTCATTGGCGAACAGCGACAGTATAACATTACATTTACCCTCGACAGTATAACATTACATTTACCCTCGACAGTATAACATTACATTTACCCTCGACAGTATAACATTACATTTACCCTCGACAGTATAACATTACATTTACCCTTCTGTCTCTGAGTCACTAGAAATGTCTTCATTGTGTCTCGAGTTGGGTTTCTTGGCCCGACCTTTAGTCTTGCCTCCAGGGTCTTCTTCGCTCTGCAAAAGTATAACACATTTTTAACGCCAGACTGACGTTTCAGTCCGTTAAACACTTAAAAGCACAACACCAACAATCGAAATCCAGAGCAGCCAGGTGGCCATTCACTGTGCATGAGCTCTACCGCTAATACTCACGTTGGCCTTGCGTTTAGACGTCGCTAAACTGTGTCCTTTCTTGGGAAACGCCGAGTTCACGCTCTTCTTTATAAAGAACGTAGACGCCATGGTGAAACACAATAAACCGGCGAATTTAATCAAAACTTCACTACTGAAAATATTTCAACATGCTAACGTTGATCCCACATGTGTGCTTTTCAACCAAACTATGAACATAAGAGACATGCCTTCTGGTCGCATACGATGCTGATTGGTTGATACTCAGAACTGATTTGACCCCGCCCATGAATTCAGCCTTATGTCCCGCCTTCTGCTAAAACGGAGAAGTATTATTGCACAAGCAAAAAAAACCCCTCAAGACCTGCAATCCTATTGGCTACAGGTCGAGTTTATTTTAACAGGAAACATGTACAACGACTAATACTTCCCTTGAAAATTGCGTGCCTACAAATTTGTTCCGTACATAATTGGAAAACGAAAAATCACAGTACACATATACGTTATATACACTAGCAACGTATGCGGGCATATAGAAACACATTATACATATTTTACTAGTATTTAACGCGGATATTTTTTTACGCGCAATACAAAATATAACTAATACCATGTCGAGGTCTATGTACTGCACTACTGCAGTACTACCACTTCCTTTACTACGCAGTATTTCCATGTACTGCGTGTCTTTTGTTCCTCAACGCGTATCTCTACTCAGAAACCCGAAGTCCAACCGGTTTGCCAGGTGAGCTCACTAATCAACACGCAGAAAAGAAAGACACGCACATATGGACCGTTTGAGAAGCGAGAGCTTTAGAAATGAGAACTAGTCCACTCAGAGAAGGTGAGGTCTGGAGGAGGGGCGCTGAGGAGGTGCAGGGCTGGAGGATGCTAAGTAACTTTTTACTCGAATTAGCTTCAAACCAGAGCGCCTTTCTATGTACGAGTGGGGGGAAAACAGTAGGTTTAACTTTGAATCTCCGGGGAATGAATGACGGGTGTTGCTCTGTGTTCAAGGAGTGTCTGCTCATGCCACCCAAGAGGGAGACTGTTGCGGCCACCAACCCAACGCCAGTCAAGATGATGAAGATCGGTACAGACGCGCAGGACTTTGCGTGTGATCCGCTGGAGGACAAATATCGGTTCTCCGAATGTCCCAGCTACTCGCCTTTCGCGCATCAAGAGGTTGCATCTTTGTGATTCAGCAAAGTAAAAATACGTAGCGTTTTTTTTATAAAGCTAAAACGAACTCATTACTTTTGACTTGAGCAGAGCGAACCTGCCGGTTTTGAGGAGGAAGATGGAAGTCCAGCGATTCGAACCGACACGATTACTCTCCTGATGAAGATAGAGCAGCTCCAGGCGCAGCTCAAGTATGAACGCAGATGTCGGATTCTGGCCGAGAGGGAACTGCGAGAACTTAAAGGTAAGCCGTGGTTCTTGTCGGCAATGGATGATTGATTGCATGTGTTTAGAATGAATATAAGTTATCGTAGATGATTAAAAACTAAATGTTAAAATGATTCACTAGGATTTTTGTAACTCTTAATTGTTTTTTTGTTTTTTTTACTATTCATTCTGGTTTTGTTTTGACTAAGGGCCTACATTGGACTGGAGCTGTATTGTACAACACTTTGAGCTGCATTCTTATATATATATATATATATATATATATTCACGTTATGCCATATAAGTGGTATGTCTAGTTGTTTGTTGGGTTATTATCTGTACCAATCCATGGTGTATTTGCAGAGATGAACGGCCTCATGCTGCAGATGAGACACACAGCTCACGAGCTGCGGGCCACTCTGGACCAGGTCCGACAAGGGACCAGCGACGCCATCTCCTCCCAGGGCCTGGCGGAGGAGGAGATCTCCTTGGCCACAGATCCAGACGGAGAGATGAGAATACCCTACCACATCGCTGAGGTGGATACACACTCGTCTCCAACTGTGATATCGATGCAAGGTCTTTTCTGAAATGACTGAGTGTCAATCCAAGAAACAAACGCTTTTATCAATATCTTTATTTGTTAGCTTACTTTCATTTGTTGGCTCAGGATGAATCCCACAATGACGTCCTTATGATGGCAGGTGAAGAGAAGTTCACAGGTTCTCGCTAACGCCTCCTTCTGCTCCTCAGGAGGACAGTAACTTCCTCTACCTCTCGGAGAGCCTGAGGGTGCCGAGGAATCTCTACGAGCGCATCTCTGAGATCACAGACTTCAGGAAGTACACGTCGGCGCTGCTCATGATGCTGTTCGACCGGGAGACCCTGGCCACCCACTCGCTGCAAGGCCGTCGCACCAACGTCACCGGGGACGAGTGTCAGAAACCCCAGCTGCCCCCGGAGATCCTGAGCAGCATCATCGGTGTGTACCCCCCCCCCCCCCCCCCCCACACACACACACACACACACACACACACACACACACACATTTACATTGAGGGCATCTAGCAGACGCTTTTATCCAAAGCAACTTACAAAGAGTACATTTGTCATAAGAAGGTGAAACATTTCATTGCTGCTAATACAGTAAGAAAGTCACCAGAACAAGTTTCAAACATTGCAATTGCTAGATTAACCCCATTGCTAGTATACAACACACACACACACACACACACACACACACACACACACACACACACACACACACACACACAGGCACACACACACACAGACATGCACACGCACACACACACCGCACACACACTCACACACACAGGCACACACACACACACACACAGACGGGCACATGCACACACACATACATACCGCACACACACACACACACACACACACACACACACACACGGCTGCCCTCCCATGGCGCCGAGGGTTGGGGGAACGTGTTTGTAATGTCGTCCGTTTGACTTTCCTCTTGTTTTCTTCCAGATCACGTGGGGGTGAAGTTCGGCGTGGATGGCAGCCAGATCAAAACCGCCATCCGAACGAAGCTGAACAATGAGGACAAGTTGTTGAAGAAGAGGCTGGGCATTAATAAACACGATAAGAACGTGTTCGCTCAAAGCTCCAGCTTCGATCACAACTCTGAACAGAATGCTGAGGGGCAACACGCTGACAATGATTAGTCCCTGGTCAGGGATAGTTTTATTTTTGTGTGTCTTGGTCACCAGTATTACATAGCAGATAGCTATCTAAGTAGACTGTTTTTTGATGGATACGTTTAGAGTTTAAATAATGGTATTTAATGAATGTTTAGATTATAGCTCTTTATATATTGAATTTACAACTAATTATACAATGTAAAAATTGTAGACATGCTGTTATTTGTAACAGGGTTCCGGGTTCGAGTCCTGCTCGTCTTCTGACCGGAACCCGCGGTAGATACTGCATTTGTTAAGACAACGCGTTCGAATGCAGTTTTTGAAATAAACTATTTTTCCTAGCTATTGAAAAGTGTCAACTCATCAACGGTACTGTAATGGACATCACTGTGGACAGAGTATTTAGTAGTTTTGATTATTGTTAGATTTTATCTACTCAATACAATATCTTATCAGCCAAGTCTATGTAACTTATAGAAATGTGATTAACAATAGAGGGCTATCTATGTTTTCTAGCCTCATGGGCATCGCATATAGACGGGTAGTACTGTGTTGCTGGAACAATTACATGTCAGTACAAATAATGTGTTTGGAAACGTATTTCGGTGCTTCCTCTGCTGTCACACTGCGTGCACATTTGGTCTGTCTGGCTATCTCAAGGTCCAATAAACAGGTCATATATTTATATTCTATCAACAAACCACTATGTGTGTTTTCTTGCTTCCAGCAAATCATGAGATGCTGTAGTGGGATCCTCGGGCTGTGTTGTGGTTCCACACTGCTGGGAGGGCTGGGATTCACAGCCCTTCCACGTGGAGCCTTCACAGGCCTTCCACGTGGAACCTTCACAGCCCTTCCATGTGGAACCTTCATAGGCCTTCCACGTGGAACCTTCACAGCCTTTCCACGTGGAACCTTCACAGGCCTTCCACGTGGAACCTTCACAGCCCTTCCACGTGGAACCTTCACAGGCCTTCCACGTGGAACCTTCACAGCCCTTCCATGTGGAACCTTCACAGGCCTTCCACGTGGAACGTTCATAGCCCTTCCACGTGGAACCTTCACAGCCCTTCCATGTGGAACCTTCATAGGCCTTCCACGTGGAACGTTCATAGCCCTTCCACGTGGAACCTTCACAGCCCTTCCACGTGGAACCTTCACAGCCCGTCCACGTGGAACCTTCACAGCCCTTCCACGTGGAACCTTCATAGCCCTTCCATGTGGAACCTTCCCAGCATGAATTACCGGCAGAGGACGGTTTGCTGGTGGGGATTGTTGTGTAAATCATCCTAAAAGACGAAACGCTGCAAGTTTCGGTTGACCACATGCTTTGTTGCACTCTGCGACACTATTGATGTTGAGAAGAATTGTTTGTAGTTGTTGCAATCATTCATACAATTTTATGTTCAGGATGTGTGTACATTTTACATCCACTTTGATATTTCAAAAGAAGTTCTCAATCAATAACCTTCCCAAAAATGTTTTCTACACCGGGTAGGCTATCACGTACAACACGACGGCTACTCAACTGACCTCAAAGGACCCAGTGTCTCCTGGCTCAACCAAACAGGGAGACTTGGAGCAGACAGCGTTTTCCACTTCAAAGCTCTTTTTGTTCCTCCTGGCCTTTGACGATGGCTCCCAGCACAATGCACTTTGTTCCTACAGTGCATCAGGGGCCGTGCGTCGTGTACCAGACCTTTGTTCCTCTCTCCTGCATTACGGAGTTGTACCTTTCACAGCCCAACGTTCATGTTGGTGCTCCTCCAGGGACGTCCTCCAGCTCTCCTCTGAGCAGGGAGCCCTGGCTGAGGGAAGGAGGTGTTGCTGAGTTGTTTCAGACTGAGATGTCTGATGAGTGCTATACGAATAAAATAGGCCTGAAATGAGAGGTTGTCATGCAAAATGATAATTACAACAAAAAATGGGCTGGCAATCATTTCCTGTAATAATTGAGTATGAGTAAGTTTAATTGTTTAAAGTTTTATTGTCTTTAATGGCGTGACTTCCATGGCACATGTCAATCTGTTGGGCTTGTGTGTCACCAGTCCCTCCCCTGGTCAGCTGGTCAGAACAGACCACTATGATTGGTGGAACTGATGAGCCTGGAATGGAACCCGCCCACAAGAGGATGACTCTGCGCTGCTGTCCACATACGTCAGATTAAATCAGCAGTGTACCTAAGATCAGCTGCAAACATATACATGTATGTTTGTATGTAAAGAAACATGCTTTACATGCTCATCTCAGTTACCACCGCTGCCTAGTGGAAACCAGTGTGTGTGTGTGAGTGTGTGTGTGAGTGTGTGTGAGTGAGTGAGTGAGTGAGTGAGTGAGTGAGTGTGTGTGTGTGTGTGTTAAAGTTAAACTTTATTTGTCAGGTACAAACAGGTACAACTAGTAGTGAGATGCTTCCCTTTCCTGCTCCTGTTGAGACCTGAAGTGATGCTGTACACAATCATTATAAGAGTGAACGGATGAAATAAAAGTACTAGTATATTTAAGTAAAAAAGAGTAAAATAAAATATATATAAAATATATATATATATATATATGTGTGTGTGTGTGTGTGTGCGTGTGTGTGTGTGCGTGCGTGTGCGCTGTGTGGAGGGTTGGGCTACTGTGGGTGTGACTTTGTGGGATCATTGTCCTGAGAGCTGGGACTTGGCCCCTCCCAGCTCTCAGTTGCCACAGCTGGCCCTGTGGTGTGACAGCACAACACCTCCGGCGATGGGATCCCAGCCCTGTCCCTGGGAGGTGTGTTCTCCAGAGACACCGAGCTGCAGTAGGAGTCTGTGCAGGACTACAGGTCATTGGCCAGCTAGTCCCCAGGGAGACTGCATGGGGAATGACCATAAGGGTGCACCAGTGGAAACACAAAGGTTTTGAGAGGATTCCTTGGTTTTTTTGGTACTGGTTCTGGAAGTATTTAGATCTACGCATCGCTGTATTCACGTATTCACATCATTTCATCAGGAAAGTTAGCAGGTAAGATTTTTGTGTTCATTGTCTGAGAATTCTATCTGAATTTGAAAAATTCTAGAAAAAAAGCAAGGCAAAATAAGTTACAGAAATTGTGCAAATGCTACAAACACATGAATAAATAATGGAATCACATAAATAATGGAATCTTCTCCAACCTAGTCAAGTGTTATAATCATATAGTTATTTTTATGTTGTAAACAAAGGACACAATGCTCTAAAAAACATTTATGAGCATACAAAGTATAAGCAATGCAGCTAAATGATATAGATATCTAGCTTCATTATGTATTTATGTAGTTTGCCAATTGAAGTTGTAATGAATTCACAGGCATTCACGTTGTTACAGTTTACTCACATCCTTGTGAACTGGACAGTGTGGATAGAAGATGTGAGTTCAGCATCACAAAGACATCGAGGTCATTACGGGGTCCCAGCACCAGTGGGCACCAGATGTTCAGGGCTGTCTGAGTTAGGCTGAAGGATTGTTTCTGAGCTGATTTTGTACTCAACTTTAATGTTAATATCTAACAAAATGGTTTGTGAATCACATTCACTTCTTAAAAAGGACATGTGAACATCACTTCACCCCAGGCCAACAGGCACCAGGCCAAACTAAGAACAGGAATAGGGGCTCATTGTGGTGACAAAACTCATTCATATTTTGACAAAACTCATTCATATTTGTATTCTTGAGAGTCCTTAACACCATGCGAGCATATTCCACAACCAGAACATGGTGACAATCAGGGCAGCCTTACATAATACACATGAAGCTGTGCAGTCCTACAGAGGGATAAAACCTCTGTCCTCCAGAGAAGATTACACAGCCTCATGTCAGAGCAAATGGGCACATGTACCGAGGACAGAGCACGTTGTGCAGTTACACAGATATTGGGATATGATTATGATTTTCTGCTAAAAGCAGTGTATGCACTATTCCGGACTGTTTGCAACAGTCACAAATGTTTGTTACATGTGTTGCGTTTGTTTGTTAGAGTCCCGCAGTTTTTATCTGACAGACGGGGTATGCAAACTAACAACCTGTGGTGGAACATTGTCATGTGATTAATGTGATTAATGCTGTGGTGTGGAGGAGAGCTCTGGTGCTTGGAGGTTGTGTCTTTGATGGCGTTATGCAGGGTGACATTAAGCACATACTAATCAATGCAGCCAGCGCCTTGCAGCTGGCCTAAAACAACCACTCTCATTATCTTTCATTTCAAAAGGGGGTGAGGACAGACAGAGCCCAGCCAGGTCGTCCTCTATGAATTATTCTTATTGATCTCCTCCCTGGAGCTCCTCCTAGAGACAGCCTCCACCACAGCCAGGTGGCCATCGGTTCACGTCCCCGTTCCTTTAAAAAGAGGCTTACATATATCTCCTGTATGCGGTGCAGCACAGGGCAGTACAGCAGCGCTGCCACTCTAACTGGGGTTCAAGGAGGCACTTTGGTAAACACACAGCCAACCACAAGATTGGTTGCACTTTAGTTGTGTGTTTGCGTGGATCAGACAACTCGCATTATTAACCGAACAGAACAGCGCTGTGATGACACAACAATGTCATACTTGTAACCACATGGTCTGACTCATTTATGAGAGACAATGCCGTCAAGCAGTGTTATTATCAGCAGTTTAACCCATTGTGGACGCCTTGTCTAGCTGCAGGCTGAGTGGATCACCGACTGCCTGTCTTTGTTCCAGGGCTGAAGAGGTCCACCATGTGACCACTCAGGGCTCCCTGGCTGAGACAAGATGGCCGCTGGCGGCGAGCTGTGGACACCCTCGCTGTGAGCCATGGAGGACGTTCGCTCGCTTCTGAACCCCGAGGGCAACAATGACAGCGGTGCGGCGTGGGCCCCGGGACCCTCGGCCATCAGCAGGCAGCTGGCCCCCGGCCGCGGCGCCCCCGCACGCCTCAGGGACCTGTCCGGGATGCTCTTCATGGTGGCGCTCAACGTGCTGGCGCTGCTCGCCAACACGGCCGTGATCGTGGTCATCCTCAAAGCCCCCCACCTGCGCAAGTTTGCCTTTGTGTGCCACCTGTGTGTGGTGGACCTGCTGTGTGGCGTGCTGCTCATGCCCCTGGGCATCATGTGCAGCTCGCCCTACTTCTCCGGCCTGGTGTTCACCGTGCTGGAGTGCCAGATGTACGTCTTCCTCAACGTCTTCCTCATCGCCGCCTCCATCTTCACCATCACGGCCATCAGCGTGGAGCGCTACTACTACATCGTCCACCCCATGCGCTACGAGCTCAAGATGACCTGCAGGCTGACGGCGGCCGTGGTGGCGTTGGTGTGGCTGGCGTCCTCGGCGCTGGGCCTGGCCACCGTGTTCGGCTGGCCCCGGGGGTCCCTGGGCGCCGCCCGCTGCTCGCTGCAGTGGAGCCGCGGCGACCACCGCCGCGTGTTCTCGCTGCTGTTCTGCACCACCTGCTTCTGCCTGCCAGCCGCCGTCATCTTCGCCGTGTACTGCAACGTGTACAAGGTGGCCCGCGTGGCGGCAAGGCAGCACGGACCCCTGCCCTCGTGGACCACCGGCACGCAGATGAAGAGCCGCTCGGACTCCATCAACAGCCAGACCACCATCATCACCACGCGGGACGCGCCCCGCAGGCCGGCCCGGGACCCGCCCTTCGGAGGCAGTAAGGCCGCGCTGACCCTGGTGGTGATCGTGGGCCAGTTCCTGGTCTGCTGGCTGCCGTACTTCGCCGTCCACCTCCACCTGAGCCTGGAGACCTCGTCCACGGTCCCCCAGGACCTGGAGGACACGGTCACCTGGCTGGCGTACTCCTCCTTCGCCATGAACCCATTCTTCTACGGGCTCCTGAACCGGCAGATCAGGGAGGAGCTGGACAAGCTGCGGCGCTGCTACGCGGCCCGGCCGGCCCGGCTGGTCCTCTCCAGCCATGAGGCGTCCGGCCCCGAGAACCTCCTGCAGTTCCTCCATCGGACCAGCTGCACGGCCGACACGCGCGCCAGCTTCACCGTGTCCAGCCCCCGGAGTGGGCCGGACCGCGCCCCGCAGCCCGCAGCCCGCCTCCCGGGCCAGATCCCCGAGGAGCTGAGCTAGACACGGGCCGGACCGCCGGCTCCGGGTCTCCCTGGCCCTGCTGCTATACTGCAGGGGACGGCCCAGCTGAGGGAAGACCCCCGGTACTGTACACAGGGAATACTGTAACATGTAAGACCCCAGGTACTGTACACAGGGAATACTGTAACATATAAGACCCCAGGTACTGTACACAGGGAATACTGTAACATGTAAGACCCCAGGTACTGTACACAGGGAATACTGTAACATGTAAGACCCCAGGTACTGTACACAGGGAATACTGTAACATGTAAGACCCCCGGTACTGTACACAGGGAATACTGTAACATGTAAGACCCCAGGTACTGTACACAGGGAATACTGTAACATGTAAGACCCCTACTGTACACAGGGAATACTGTAACATGTAAGACCCCCGGTACTGTACACAGGGAATACTGTAACATATAAGACCCCAGGTACTGTACACAGGGAATACTGTAACATGTAAGACCCCAGGTACTGTACACAGGGAATACTGTAACATATAAGACCCCAGGTACTGTACGTAGCACAGGGAATACTGTAACATGTAAGACCCCAGGTACTGTACACAGGGAATACTGTAACATGTGACATGAATGTACACACATCTTGTATTTTATTTTATATATTGTATTATATTCCAAATTATTGAAGGGTAATCATTGAGGAATGTGGTACGGGTATATACGGTTTTCGACAAAACTGTTCAGGACATACATATTTACATACACATATATATGTACTATATACATATACATATTTGTACTATATGAGTCCTTTTTTAAATATATTTGCTACAAAGTGTAACTTTTAAGTTGAATTGCTGTCCTTTCCGGTATGTGTGTAATGACGGGTAATATCGCAGACTTGAAATGTAAATTATAATAAAATATATCGGTTAAACAGAACATTTAACTGGCAATTTTTGTGGTCTACAGATTATCCATAAGTGCTAGAGAACTTTATTTTTTACAAAATATGAATATGTTAATGAATATGTTAATGAATATGTTAATGAATATGTTAATTAATATGTTAATGAATATGTTAATGACAGCAAAATGTTTGTACTCATCTCAAGGCTGTATTGTATAATCATCACTGTTTTGGAACGAGGCAGTTAGGCTTGCATTGATTATCTCATCATTTGAATATGTTTCAGTTTATGAGTTGCGTCTATTTGCCATTCACATACATTCATTTGAATATGTTATTAATAAAAATGAACAAATCTGATACAATATCAGTCTAACTGTTTGGTTTCGTGCCTTTATAACGCCATTTCCACTTAACGCTCGCTTTATTTCCACATTACTTTAAGCTTGTTTTGCGCAAAGTAAAGTAACGCAACACTTTTTGGGCAGATATCAACAATAAATGATCTGTCCATCTTCATCTATTATCACAAAGGATCTTCGAATTGAACAGCCATGTCTGGCTTCCTTCTACCATCATGTGTTCACAGTATGGTTGTTAGAAGTGTGTTGATCCTCTGGTCCCCACAGCCCCGCCCCTCCCTCTCCATTTAGGGTCCCCACAGCCCCGCCCCTCCCTCTCCATTTAGGGTCCCCACAGCCCCGCCCCTCCCTCTCCATTTAGGGTCCCCACAGCCCCGCCCCTCCCTCTCCATTTAGGGTCCCCACAGCCCCGCCCCCCCCTCTCCATTCAGAGAAGCCTGTAACCGACTGACCAGTGGTCACGTCACAAGAAAAGGCTATTTCATAACAGCTCGGCACGGTGATCTCTAAAAGCCTCCTTTTGTGTGTCCGCCAGCAGATTAGGTGATAACCATCGTTAAACATTAGCAGATAAAGTCATCACCGGGATCATATAAAAAAAAACAAATCCAATATGGCGTTTGTGCTCCTGTCATTCAAACCAAATGAAGATGTGGTGTTCACAAGATGTACGGTGAAATTTCATTTCATTTCACCATTTCATTTAATTCACATCTTCTAAATTTTATATTTCTATTTTATTTTTCTTTATTTTTATGTTTATTTTATGTATATTTTCTTATTTTTATTTCTATTTGTACAGTTTCTATTTATATTCTATTTTATACATTATTTATATATGGTATCCAGTGTGGGCAGCAAAGTAAGCATTTCATTGTCCAGGGAAACGCGTTTCTTTACTGCACACATGACAATAAAACCTTTGAATCCTTGAATCCTTGAATCCTTGAAAGAGGCGTGTTGTGACGGAGGTGCTGGGACCACCGGACCACGTGTCCATCTCTACTGCGTGTGTTTAGTTTCATCACATGTATACATACATTAATAACATGAATACATTACAGGGAGAGGTGCATATGAAGCAGCGTCTGCTTTCAAAACTCATCCCCTCTGCCCTGGTCGTCATGGGGACGTGTAGAACGCACACCTAAAGAGAAGACCAGAGAAGAGAAACAGAGAAGACCGGCAGGCATAAGGCTTTGTTTTCACTCTCTGGGAAAACAACATGTATTGAACTGTGAAATGTAGCGACTAGTCCTCCGACGGCTCCTTACTGTTGGAGTAACGCACAGAGGAGTAAGGGGGTCAGGCCAGAGCTGCCTCAGAGACCTTAAGAGTGCAGAGCAAATGTAAACATTCTTCATCTCTATCTGGTCTCCTGGTACACTAAAGTGCCAGCGTGAACAGCATGCACACAAAACTCACATCACATATAGGATTATGGTTAATATCCAATGTCATAATGACAGTGCCACAAGAAGCACACTTTAATGTACCCAAACATGTAACGCACGCAAAAACACCCAAAACTCATGATGATGACATGAACTCAAAAAAATTAATGTCATCAGTCATGAGTTCAAAACCACACCCAAAACTCATGATGATCATGAACCAGTGTCCACAACGGTCACATGGCCAGTGATGATGACCTCATGGTCACATGGCCAGTGATGATGACCTCATGGTCACATGGCCAGTGATGATGACCTCACGAGAGTGAAGGAGCTCCCTGAAACTCAGCACTACTCAGGAGGAGACACTTTCATTGTAGGCCTCTTCGTTTTCTACATCAGACACAAGCTGCTGGGGAGACAAAAGAACAAACAGGATGTGAGTCCACCACCAGGCAGGATGTGAGCAGACCAGCCCGGATGTGACCCAACCAGACAGGATTTGAGCTGACCACTGGATGAGATGTGAGCCGACCTGACAGAATGTGCATCAACCAGACGTGATGTGAGCTGACCAGATGATGGGATGTGAGACGACCAGACGGGATGTGTTCCCATCAGACACGGCGCAATCAAGGGCAGAGGTGTCATTGATGTCTCTGGCGTTCAGCAGCTTGACCACATTATTACATTATGCACACACTTCAAACGGCAGAACCCCAGGGTCCGGTACGAAGAGCACAGTGGCAGTGTGCATACCCCGCCCCCCCCCCGAGGGGCAGGAGTAAAGGAAGGGTGAATACACACACATTTAGTCCCAGCCCACCGCTGACTCCTGTTTCACTGCTGACTTCAGAAGAAAAGGGGCTGGGAGGGTCTGTCATGTTTTGGCATGATGCAACAGCTGGAGTAACAGCTGCAGAGCAGGAACAGGGGGGGGGGGGGGGGGGTGTTCTCTGGCTCAGTTATTAAGGCTTTAATTGAAATGAGCAGTTCAGACCAGACAGCCTATATGACGTTATGCCTTCTTAGTATATGAATATAGTTTGTATCCATTCCATTATTGTCGATTCACTTTATTAAATGGAGCTATGGTCATAGTGGGGTGGGATGCTAAAGTCATATCTGTGTGTGTGTGTGTGTGTGTGTGTTGTGTGTGTTTCCCCATCTGGCTAATCTTTTTCTGTGCTATGCTTTCTATTTCTATTACTATTACTATTACTATTACTATTCACTAGTCATTAGGTAGGGTTAGGCATCTTGCAAGACTGTGGACATTGGGGTTCAAACCCAGTGTCAAACACCCTCTCTCTCTGTTTCTATCTGTCTCACCCTCGCAGGTCACTGCTGTTTATTTCTCTCTCCAGCTCTCTGACACGCACACACACACACACACCCACGGACGCAACCACGCACACACACAAACACACACACACACGCACACGCACACACGCACGCAAGCAACCACGCACACACACACACACACACACACACACACACACACACACACACACACACACACACACACACACACACACACACACACACACACACACACACACACACACACACATCCGCACTGTCCTACAATCTCCAACTCACCTGTCGACACAAACAAACCCCAGCCATCTGTCAAGGTGTTGGGGCCATTAGCATACCGCTGTCTCTCGCTAGCCCGCGCAGACACAGGAAGCTCTCTGGCAGCAGGTCGCCGTGCTCCGTGTCGGGCTTTCTCCTCCAGGACAGACGTCACCATGGCGACCGCTCAGCGTTCAGAGTAGCAGCAGCGCGCAGCACACAAAGTGATGCGCCGCTAGCGATGACAACAAAGTGTGATTATTCACGCAGTGTGGCGCTGGTGGCTGCGGGCGGAGGAGTGGATTTACAAGGCATTTATATTTGAATTACTTTACGCCTAATCTATGAAGATGTATAATGTTATGTACTATATAATCGATTCCGTTCGGTTGATGCAGTAATTAAATGGAATTTTGTACACAAATACGACTATTTATTTGACTACTCTTCTAAAAAAGTTTTAAATATAGGGTTAGGACACATATAGACATAAATATAAAAACGTATTTAATATAGAAAATATAGACTGAAATACAGATAACTACTGTTTTTAATATAAATGTAGTAAAAGTCTAATAGATGTCTAAAATATCAAAATATCCCCCAAAACAGTCCTAAACAATTTTAATGTAAGCTTCTTTAACAGTGCAGTGTGGAGGATATAATGCCACCTAGAGGCGAGGTTATAGATTGCAGCTAACAGAATGCAAACAGGGGTAATGATTGCTTTTACAAGATGACTTTTTATTTTACCTTGGAAATATGAATATGTTGATCAGGTAGCAGGCTTGTTGTTCCGGTATGAGCAGTTTTATGCCGGTTACCTCCTATTAATAGCAGCGTGATGATGACTTGCTAATGGGTCCGAAGGTTACAACCCCGGAAAAGAAACACACACACACACACACACACACACACACACACACACACACACGCACACACACACACACACTCACGCGCACGCGCACGCACACACACACATACACACACACACACACACACACACACACACACACACACACACACACACACACACACACACACACAGCGCGGACAGTGGTTGACGTCATTCAGCATGGAGTCATTTTGTAAATGTCCCTTTCCTTCTTGGACAGGTGGATGGAGAAATGTGGAAAACAGAAAGTTTATGTAAATCTGTCGAAGAAGTGCGGAAGTGTGAATGATTTGTAATTCACAGATAAATCCCTCTAGCCCTGTAAACCGCTGAAACTGCTTGAATGAAAAGTGCTTCATAAAACCGAGCAGCATGCAGGACCACGCTGGGACGGTGCAGTCCGTCAGCCGTCAGCAGCAGCAGCGCCCCTGCTGGCCACGCAGGGGACTGTCAGCACAGCAGGCAGACAGCCCAAATAAAGTTATATATAACTAACGTGATGAAGTAACTCAGCAGCACTGCATCATGTTATAATGTTATATATAACTAACGTGATGAAGTAACTCAGCAGCACTGCATTCTGTTATAATGTTATATATAACTAACGTGATGAAGTAACTCAGCAGCACTGCATTCTGTTATGTTATATATAACTAACGTGATGAAGTAACTCAGCAGCACTGCATTCTGTTATAATGTTATATATAACTAACGTGATGAAGTAACTCAGCAGCACTGCATTCTGTTATAATGTTATATATAACTAACGTGATGAAGTAACTCAGCAGCACTGCATTCTGTTATAATGTTATATATAACTAACGTGATAAAGTAACTCAGCAGCACTGCATTCTGTTATAATCTTATATATAACTAACCTGATAAAGTAACTCAGCAGCACTGCATTCTGTTATAATGTTATATATAACTAACGTGATGAAGTAACTCAGCAGCACTGCATTCTGTTATAATGTTATATATAACTAACGTGATGAAGTAACTCAGCAGCACTGCATCATGTTATAATGTTATATATAACTAAGGTGATGAAGTAACTCAGCAGCACTGCATTCTGTTATAATGTTATATATAACTAACTTGATGAAGTAACTCAGCAGCACTGCATCATGTTATAATGTTATATATAACTAAGGTGATGAAGTAACTCAGCAGCACTGCATTCTGTTATAATGTTATATATAACTAAGGTGATGAAGTAACTCAGCAGCACTGCA
>JAXIVH010000008.1:2826583-2846583 GCA_036785325.1 Urophycis tenuis
AAGTCCCTCTGTAAACTCCAACTGGTCCAAAACTCTGCTGCCCACATCATCACAAAGACCCCCTCATACCTCCACATCACCCCTGTCCTCCACATCACCCCTGTCCTCCAGGACCTCCACATCACCCCTGTCCTCCAGGACCTCCACTGGCTTCCTGTAACTCACCGCATTACTTACAAACTCCTCCTGTTCACATTCACGGCCATCCACAACCTTGCCCCTCCCTACCTGTCTGTCCTCCTGCACATCACCATACCCACCCGTTCCCTTAGATCCTCCTCCTCCATCCACCTCTCTGTGCCTCCTGCCCGCCTCAGCACTATGGGGGGCAGAGCCTTCAGTCGCTCTGCTCCACGACTCTGGAACAACCTGCCACCTGACCTACGGAACTGTGACTCTCTCCCCCTCTTCAAATCACGCCTCAAAACCCACCTCTTCCGGTCTGCCTACTCCCTCTAACCTCCTTGCTTCCTCTTATACTTGCCCTATTTATATTTATTTTATCTTATTATGTTGATCTTTTCTACCATGGTCCTTTTGAGCATGTGATTTGTATATTTCATTATGTGATTTTAATCTATTCTGTCTGTACAGTGTCCTTGAGTGACCTGAAAGGCGCTTTTAAATAAAATGTATTATTATTATTATTATTATTATTATTATTATTATTATCATTAAAGACCAGGGACTTGTAATAACAGCATCATTAAAGACCAGGGACTGGTAATAACAACATCATTAAAGACCAGGGACTGGTAATAACAACATCATTAAAGACCAGGGACTGGTAATAACAGCATCATTAAAGACCAGGGACTGGTAATAACAGCATCATTAAAGACCAGGGACTGGTAATAACAGCATCATTAAAGACCAGGGACTGGTAATAACAACATCATTAAAGACCAGGGACTGGTAATAACAACATCTTTATGAATAAAGATAAATAAAGTTGTTCTATTTCTATTTTAAAGACCAGGGACTGGTAATAACATCATCTTTACCAGCCTCGATCAACTTAAATTAATTTACTTATTCATATAAGCAAATGTAGAATTAGAGCTACAGCAACATAAAAGGCACAGATAGACAACAATACGCACATGCACACATACACACACGCATGCACGCACACACACACAAACAATTTAGAGCTTTACAGCTTTTGACAACAACTTTTAGAGCACACAATATTAAAAAGAGTTCCTCACACCAGTTAACATACGGTATAATAATACAATATAATAACATAATATCATCAGTAAACTGACACTTGTTGATCATGCATTGGAGGAAAAAAATAATCAGAATGCAATGTCATTTTCCCAGACATGGATTTCACATTTTGAATATACAAATGCAATCAATACCCCCTTTTCCCTTTTACACCAACAAAACAAAACAACAAGAACCAGTTGCCATGCTTACTACAGCATCAGTCTAGATTAGATCTACAAGCAGCCTGCAAGCTGTCCCGATAGTGTCTGAAGACATAAACACCGCTGGCTGTATCAGCTGGTCTGCGGCGCGACTCCCGCGCTGGATGAGTGCGTGAGGCTCCTCTGGCTGCTGGCGTTCTTCATGACGAATGCGGTGCTGGCCGGGTGGCTGAATTGCCGCTCGCAGCCACTAGAGGTCGCTCTCAGGTGCCTCCCGGAGCAACAGCGCGTGCGCCGTAGGAGATCACGAAACAGGTGGCCGGCGAAGAACATGTAGATCCAGGGGTTGCAGCAGCTGTTGAGGCTGGCCAAAAGCATGGCGATGATGAAGGCCGTGTCTGAGCAGGGGACGAGGGTCATGGTGTTAATGGTGGCCGAATATGCAGATCACTGATATGAAGCATCTTCATGGTCAAAGGTCAAAGGTCAGCTCAGTCCATCAATCGAGATTTGATGGGCATTCATCAAATGGGATGAACCAATCATTCATTTATTGGGCCATCCAATACAATATTGATTTCATAGAGAGATACTATAAATTATAAGTTAAACTGGCTCTGATTCACTGATATTTCTTATATCTTGTTTTTTACACCACAATAAAAGCTAACAATTAAAGTGCCATTGCTTGCACATCTGTTGCACAGGCATTCAAAATATGCAACTGTTCATAGTAGAAAGGCTATTTTTCCCCATTATGACTGGATATCTTAATCTGATGGAGTTTGGAGGGCCCTGGAGACACTCCATGTCAGAGCTGGAGCGGCTCCATGTTGGAGTCCTCAGAGCTGCACAACACAAAGGATGAGGGGCCTTGCTGAAGATCCAGTGTACAATACATCCAACGTGTCCCAGTGGGGCGTCCAGGATACAGCCCCACTCTGGTGATAAACACTACAGACTGTGTTGCCTTACAACTAAACACTCACTACAGACTGTCTTACAACTAAACACTCACTACAGACTGTGTTGTCTTACAACTAAACACTCACTACAGACTGTGTTGTCTTACAACTAAACACTCACTACAGACTGTCTTACAACTAAACACTCACTACAGACTGTTTTGTCTTACAACTAAACACTCACTACAGACTGTGTTGTCTTACAACTAAACACTCACTACAGACTGTGTTGGAGCCATTTTGCCTATTTTTGTGTGAGGAATGGTTTGACTTATTATTTACATATTTTGGTCATGAATTACTGATATTTATGTTTTTGATATTTTATCTGGTAATTATTGGTTATTTATTTTGCTGTTGGACTGTTTGGCTTGATGAGCTGCTCTGTCTGGCCTACTGTGTGTGACGTGTCTAATTGAAAATGGGATGACGTTTCATAGACGCGCTGGACTGAGACGGGCAGGTAGAGCGGAAGAGGCAAACAGTCTTTCAACCGCGTTGTGAATCTTCGAATAGAGCCTTTATTGTTTGTATACCTTGAGTTTACGAATCCCTTTTGTTAAGTTTGAATGTGAACGAATAAACAAGACTTTATTTTTCTACAACGCGCGTTGGACGAAGTTTTTATCCGCTCAGAAGAGGCAGCTGCGAAGCTGCCCCTACATAAGTTGAAAGACTGCTTCAAACTTCGGATGGCTACGGACAAAAACCACGCTTCTTAAAAAGGATTACTGGAAGACTTTCGGTGGATGATCCTGCATCGTCTCAGTGTCGTGAGTAACCTGGAACATTATTTGATCGACAGACCAGGTGAGCTCAGTCACCTTTTTCGAGAGACTTTGTTTGGAACTGTTTGGAAAGACAATAAGCGAGGCCTACATTGAAGCCACGGCTCGCATTTCGGTTGGATTTATCGTGGATTAAAGAAACTGAAGACATTTTTTCGTTAACATTAACAACTTTTTCGTTTTCTAATATTATGGACAGTGCAACAGACTGCTTTTTGTGACATTTGTACATTCTTGGGAAGGAATATAATTTAAATAAGCCCCGCGCAATTGACAATTGAAGTCGCGTGTAATACGAACTGAACTGTGAACTGAACTTCCGAAGTTGCTTTGACTTTGTTTGAGACGAGTTTGAACGAAGCTGAAATACAACATCCTGCTAGTATGTCTGACGAGGAGGCAAATACGGAGCCCACTAGCTCCGACTTGAAAATTACTGAATCGGAGCCACGACAGAAGCCAGAACCGTCATTTAAATCACTGAGTGCAACTCGGCGCGGCAAACTTAGCCATTGCACTCGCAAGATGAATGACATGAAAAGAATGATGAGTGAAAATGTTGATTTTGCTGTTGTGAAGTCTGATCTGCTTGGGTTTAAAATGTTACTTGGTGATTTCAGTATGTGTCATGAGTCTGTGCAAGCACTTCTGTCTGATGAAATGAAAGAGAATGAGAATCTGGATTGGTATGAACCCAAGATGGCAATATTCAATAAATTCATTACTGACACAGATGCTTGGGTAACACAACATGAAGTATATCCACAACAGCATGACTTAGACCCACAAACACTAGTTGGCCCGAATGACAGTGCATCAAGGGTGTCAAGACGTAGTTCCTCATCACGTTCATCACGTACATCCAAGACCTCCAAGTCCTATGTGTCTGATACCAGAGCTGAACTAACAGTAGATAGAGCAGGATTGCTAGCAAAAGTAAAGACTCTAAAGGAAAAGCTTGACTTGCAAGCCAGGATGGAGGCCCTGCAATTGAAAGAAGACCTGGCTGTTAAAGATGCAAAATTGAAAGCCCTAGATGCATTTGAACATAGCGAGGAAGCAAAAACAAAATTTGAACCCGAAGATGACATGAATGCTTACCTGGAGGAATACCTGGAAACGGACCAACACCGACCTACTGAAACTATGGCAACTAAAGACGGCCGAGTTGACTCACTGATTTCATCACCTCACTTTGCTGAATTAGGAGCCATACCAAAAACACCTCTACAGATAGCCATGCGAGCACATCAGATTTCAGCAGCTCCAACACCCAGGACAAAAACAACAACAACCACAACAATACCACCAATGGCAGCAAACCCGCTGGCGAAACGTGCTACATCCAGACCTACTGCCAGCAAGAGGGTCAGCCAACAGATAGGAAGTCAGTCTACTCCGACAGGGGGCGCATCCAGTTCCATGAACTTTACAGCACAATCAGACCTGACAAATCTGCTTGTGTCTGTTGTGTCACAAACCTCTCTCCCCAAAAAAGAGGTTCCTGTCTTTAGTGGTGACCCCCTCGAATATCAGCTGTTCATGCAAGCTTTCAGACACAATATCGAAGACAAGACGGACAGCTACGAAGACCGACTGTACTTCTTAGAACAGTTTACGGCAGGACAGCCGAAAGAACTTGTGAGAAGCTGTCTACACATGAATGCTGCATTGGGCTATAATGAAGCAAAGCGCTTGCTTAAACATCACTTCGGTGATGAATTTAAAATCACAGCAGCTTATATGCAGAAAGCGTTGGACTGGGCCTCAATTCGTCCAGATGATGCTGATGAACTGAACAGCTACGCACTCTATCTACGAAGCTGCAACAACACTGCACAAACATTTCAGTACATGTCAGAGCTTGACTTACCTTCAAATTGAAACTGATTGTAAGCAAACTTCCATACAAACTCAGGGAGAGATGGCGATCTGCGGTATGCAACCACATGGAGCAGACTCAGCAGAGACCCAAGTTCCATGACCTAGTCAAGTTCATTGAAAGGGCAGTCAGAATAATGCAAGACCCAGTGTTTGGCAATATTCAGGATGTGACTAAAATGTCGAAACCCAGACAAGTGGCAACAGACACACGCCATACACAGTCTGGAAGCAAGAAAAATTTCGCTACCACAGTGTCCCCAGTCACAAATTCTACAGATGCCAACACACAGAATTCTGACACCAATACAAACAGGGACGCATTTGCAAAACCCTGCATGTACTGCCAGGGAAATCACACCATGGAATCTTGCAGACGGATAGCCAAAATTCCCCACGACCAAAAGGTGGAGTTTCTGAAGAGCAAAGGACTTTGTTTTGGGTGCTTGATTAAAGGGCATCTCAGCAAGACATGCAAAACCCGTCTGACATGTCACTTATGCACAAAGAAACATCCCACGATCCTGCACTTCACAAAAAACCCACCAGATGGTATTACACAGAATGCAATAGTCTCTTCTGTGACCAAGAAAGAGGGCAGCAATGGCACAGGTTCCGTCTTAGTGAGCATGACATCTACAGGCCAAACAGGGGCCGGCACTATAGACCACAAACTACCAATCGTACCTGTGAAAGTAAAAACATCCAAGGGCAGTCACATCATACAAACCTACGCCTTCCTCGATTCCGGAAGTTCTGCAACATTCTGCACCGAGGCACTCATGGAACAGCTATCTGTGAGGGGAAGAAAAACTGAAATCTTATTACGAACTATGAACCAGGAAAAGCCTGTGCAAACATACAGTGTGACAGGACTGGAAGTCTGCAGCCTCGATGGTGACCAGTTCCTAGCGCTTCCCGAGGTCTTCACACAATGCACCATTCCTGTAAAAAGAGAGAACATCCCATGTGAGGATGATGTGAAGCAGTGGCCCTATCTACACGACATCCACTTTAAGTCCCTCATAGCAGACGTCAATCTGTTGATTGGAGTGAATGTTCCCAAGGCCTTGGAACCACTGAGGGTGATCAGCAGTCAAGGCGAGGGGCCATATGCTGTCTTAACGCGCCTAGGATGGATTATAAATGGACCACTGGGCATTAGCTCACCTGTAGACCACCATGGCCGACCACTGGTCACAACCAACCGAATATCGGTGGCCCGCCTGGAAGAACTCTTGGTTCAGCAGTACAACCAGGATTTCTCAGAATTGGCCTACGAAGAGAAATCGGAACACTCCTTCGAGGACAAACGATTCCTTAAAATCGTGAATGAGTCTGTGACGAAACGAGATGGTCACTATGAGTTGCGACTGCCATTTCGCAGAGATGAGGTCTGTCTACCAAACAATAGGAAGATGGCCGAACAAAGAGCCCTGGGTCTTAAGAAGAAGTTGGAAAGAAACTCAATGTTTAAGAAGGACTATGTCAGCTTCATGAATGATGTCCTCAGGAAGGGACATGCTGAGATGGTATCTGAAGAACAGCTCCATCGGAACGATGGAAGACTCTGGTACATCCCTCATCATGGGGTCTATCACAAGCAGAAAGGGTCTATCCGTGTGGTCTTCGACTGTACTTCCTCCTTCCAAGGCACATCCTTGAACTCTGAGCTATTGCAAGGCCCTGATCTTACGAACACCATGTTGGGTGTACTACTTCGATTCAGACAGGAATCCGTGGCCATGATGGGGGACATTGAAGGAATGTTCCACCAAGTAAAGATTCCTGAAGAAGATGTGGACTTTCTGAGATTCTTATGGTGGCCAGATGGCGACACCGAACAACCACTAAGAGAATACCGAATGATTTTGCATTTGTTCGGTGCAGTGAGCTCCCCAAGCTGTGCAAACTTTGCCCTTCGACAGACAGCTGAGGATAACAAAGGCAAGGCCGACATGTCTGTCCTCAACACCATCCTGCATAACTTTTATGTAGATGATTGTTTGAAATCAGTGGCCAATGAAAAGCGAGCCATCACTCTGGTCCAGAACCTGAAAACAGTTTGCGCTACTGGTGGATTCAAGCTCACCAAATGGGCCAGCAACAGCCGTTCAGTCCTCGCATCACTACCTCACGAGGAACGGGCCAAAGAGCTCAAGAACATCGACTTGGAAAGGGACAAACTTCCAGCTGAACGTGCTCTCGGCATGAGATGGGACATCGAATCAGATATGTTCTTCTTTAACATCACTTTGAAAGAAAAACCGCATAGCAGAAGGGGAATCCTGTCAGTATTGAACTCCATCTATGATCCCCTGGGATTCTTATCGCCCGTCATGCTGTCCGGAAAGAAGATTCTCCAAGAGCTTTGCAAGCTGAACTACGGATGGGATGAGGATATCCCACCAGCACTTGCATCAAAATGGAAGGGATGGCTGAAGGACCTTGAGGTACTCTCCAGCTTCAGAATTGAACGATGCTACAAGCCAGCAGGATTTGAAGTCACAGATGCCCAACTACACCACTTCTGCGACGCCAGTGAGAGTGGCTACGGGACAGTGAGTTACCTGCGACTGACCAGTAGAGGTGGACCTCCTGAGATTGCCTTTCTGATGGGGAAATCAAGAGTGGCTCCATTGAAGGTGGTAACAATACCTCGACTGGAACTTGCATCAGCAGTATTAGCTGCTCGAATGGACCGAATGCTGAAGAATGAGCTACAGCTCAGGATGTCAGACTCCGTATTCTGGACTGATAGCACTTCTGTCTTGAAGTACATCATGAATGACACACAGAGATTCAAAACATACGTGGCAAACAGAGTGACACTCATTCGCAATCTGACAGAGAAATCTCAATGGCGTCACATACGAACTGCTTTGAACCCAGCAGACAAGGCATCCAGAGGGATGCGAGCTGAGACCTTACTGGCAGCTACAGATTGGATCAAAGGCCCCGACTTCCTGACCGAATCTGAAAGTGCTTGGCCAAAACTTAACACTGAACCTCTGGAACTCTCAGAGACTGACCCTGAGGTAAAGAAAATGGCTGTGACTCTTGCCACAACAGTCCAGCAGAGCCCCCTTACCAGCTTCATAGAGTACTTCTCATCATGGCCAAAACTGATCAGAGCTACAGCTTGGCTTCTGAAGTTTAAGAAACACCTGAGGCAGAAGAGCCAGACCAGTGTCTCATTCAAAAGGTCTGTAAAACCAGACCTTGCAGACCAACAGCTCTCCGTGCAAGAGCTCAAAGATGCTGAAATGTCACTTTTAGCCCATGTTCAACATCAGGCCTTCAGAGAGGAAGTGTGTGCGCTACAGAAGGGCCAAACTGTGAAGAGATACAGTAAGCTCTATAAGCTAGACCCTGTTCTCCAAGAAGGGATTTTAAGAGTGGGTGGCAGACTGAGTAGGCTGGCCATGCCGGAAGAAGTCAAACATCCAGCCATTCTGCCTCATGACCACCACTTATCAAGAATACTTCTGAGTTACGTCCACAACTCAGCCAGACACTGTGGAAAAAATCAAATGCTCTCAGAAATACGAACCAAATACTGGATCCCTAAAGCAAATGCTGCTGCAAGAAGAATAACTGAGGAATGCATACTCTGCAGTAGGTGGCATAGCAGAGCCATCAACCAGAAAATGGCAGACCTGCCCTCTGTAAGAATAACCCCTGACTTACCCCCATTCACCCACACAGGCCTGGACTACTTCGGACCTATTGAAGTCAAGTATGGTCGTGGCAGAGTGAAGAGATACGGAGCATTATTTACCTGTCTTGTCAGCAGAGCCGTACACTTGGAGATGTCCTACACCCTAGACACAGATTCCTGCATTTCAGTCATCCGCAGATTCATCTGTAGACGTGGCCAGGTCAAGGAGATCCTCAGTGATAACGGAACCAATTTTGTGGGAGCCGAAAGGGAGCTCAGGGAAGCCCTTATGCACCTGAACCTCAGTAAGATACAGAACGCAATGCACGAGAAGGGAATCAAATGGACCTTCAACCCACCATACGGCTCACATCATGGAGGTGTATGGGAGCGTCTCATACGCATCATCAAGAAAACCCTGTACTCTGTCACGAAAGAACAAACCATGACTGACGAATGTCTTCACACTGCTCTCTGCGAAGTGGAAGCTATTCTCAATGCACGTCCAATCACTGCAACATCTGGAGATCCGAAGGATCCTGAACCCCTTACACCCAACCACATACTTCTCCTTAAAGGAAAGCCTATTCTTCCACCAGGACTCTTTAACAAGCAGGACTGTTACTCCAGGAGAAGATGGATGCAGGTCCGGTACCTATCGGATCTCTTCTGGAAAAGATGGACGCGAGAATACCTTTCCCTCATGCAAGAGAGACAGAGGTGGAATGAAGTGAAGAGAAACCTTAAACCTGGTGACCTGGTACTGATCATTGATGAAACCGCCCCTCGCAACTCCTGGCCTATGGGCGTGATCACAGAGACATTCCCTGATACCAACGGACATGTACGTCGTGTCAAGGTCAAGACCCAAACTGGCACCCTTGAAAGGCCTATCACGAGACTTTGCCTCCTCAAAGATATGGCCTGACTGACTTGACCTGACAGAACACATAGAACACGCATCACAGTACATATAGGACACATGACACTTTACTGACCACACAATAGTGCACTGAATGAAAGTGTGTATGTGCGCGAGCATACAGTTTCGTGTGCACGTTCGTGTGTGTGTGTGCGTGTGTGAACATACGGTTGCGTGTGCGTGTTTTTGTATGTGTTGATATGAATGTGGAAAGCATTGCTGAATTCTTTGAAATTTTGGGACTATGAAGGAAAATTGAACTTTGAATGTGGAATTAATATGAAAATTTACTTGAGTTTGACTTTTGAATCTCATGCTTGAATAATGAACTGTGAAATAAGCATACAATGACTTTATTTTTTGAATTTTGAAACCCTAAGGATTTTTCCCTTTTTCTCATGTTTTCATTTTTGAATGGACTATTTTTCTCCAAAGGAGACACCTTTTGAATATTTGAAGGACTTTTACGTTGAAATATTGAGAGACTTTTGTGCTATGTGCTTATGGGGAACTTGAATGCCTTTGGACTTCTGATTGTGATAATGGCTCCTTATGAATGTTTTGAATTGCCACATTGTGCTCAATTAGGGGCCGGAATGTTGGAGCCATTTTGCCTATTTTTGTGTGAGGAATGGTTTGACTTATTATTTACATATTTTGGTCATGAATTACTGATATTTATGTTTTTGATATTTTATCTGGTAATTATTGGTTATTTATTTTGCTGTTGGACTGTTTGGCTTGATGAGCTGCTCTGTCTGGCCTACTGTGTGTGACGTGTCTAATTGAAAATGGGATGACGTTTCATAGACGCGCTGGACTGAGACGGGCAGGTAGAGCGGAAGAGGCAAACAGTCTTTCAACCGCGTTGTGAATCTTCGAATAGAGCCTTTATTGTTTGTATACCTTGAGTTTACGAATCCCTTTTGTTAAGTTTGAATGTGAACGAATAAACAAGACTTTATTTTTCTACAACGCGCGTTGGACGAAGTTTTTATCCGCTCAGAAGAGGCAGCTGCGAAGCTGCCCCTACAGACTGTGTTGTCTTACAACTAAACACTCACTACAGACTGTGTTGCCTTACAACTAAACACTCACTACAGACTGTGTTGCCTTACAACTAAACACTCACTACAGACTGTGTTGCCTTACAACTAAACACTCACTACAGACTGTGTTGCCTTACAACTAAACACTCACTACAGACTGTGTTGTCTTACAACTAAACACTCACTACAGACTGTGTTGCCTTACAACTAAACACTCACTACAGACTGTGTTGTCTTACAACTAAACACTCACTACAGACTGTGTTGTCTTACAACTAAACACTCACTACAGACTGTGTTGCCTTACAACTAAACACTCACTACAGACTGTGTTGCCTTACAACTAAACACTCACTACAGACTGTGTTGTCTTACAACTAAACACTCACTACAGACTGTGTTGTCTTACAACTAAACACTCACTACAGACTGTGTTGCCTTACAACTAAACACTCACTACAGACTGTGTTGTCTTACAACTAAACACTCACTACAGACTGTGTTGTCTTACAACTAAACACTCACTACAGACTGTGTTGCCTTACAACTAAACACTCACTACAGACTGTGTTGTCTTACAACTAAACACTCACTACAGACTGTCTTACAACTAAACACTCAATACAGACTGTGTTGCCTTACAACTAAACACTCTCTACAGACTGTGTTGTCTTACAACTAAACACTCACTACAGACTGTCTTACAACTAAACACTCACTACAGACTGTGTTGTCTTACAACTAAACACTCACTACAGACTGTTGTCTTACAACTAAACACTCACTACAGACTGTGTTGTCTTACAACTAAACACTCACTACAGACTGTCTTACAACTAAACACTCAATACAGACTGTGTTGCCTTACAACTAAACACTCTCTACAGACTGTGTTGTCTTACAACTAAACACTCACTACAGACTGTCTTACAACTAAACACTCACTACAGACTGTGTTGTCTTACAACTAAACACTCACTACAGACTGTTGTCTTACAACTAAACACTCAATACAGACTGTGTTGTCTTACAACTAAACACTCACTACAGACTGTGTTGTCTTACAACTAAACACTCACTACAGACTGTGTTGTCTTACAACTAAACACTCACTACAGACTGTGTTGTCTTACAACTAAACACTTACTACAGACTGTGTTGTCTTACAACTAAACACTCACTACATACTGTGTTGTCTTACAACTAAACACTCACTACAGACTGTGTTGCCTTACAACTAAACACTCACTACAGACTGTGTTGTCTTACAACTAAACACTCACTACAGACTGTCTTACAACTAAACACTCAATACAGACTGTGTTGCCTTACAACTAAACACTCTCTACAGACTGTGTTGTCTTACAACTAAACACTCACTACAGACTGTGTTGTCTTACAACTAAACACTCACTACAGACTGTGTTGCCTTACAACTAAACACTCACTACAGACTGTGTTGCCTTACAACTAAACACTCACTACAGACTGTGTTGTCTTACAACTAAACACTCACTACAGACTGTGTTGCCTTACAACTAAACACTCACTACAGACTGTGTTGTCTTACAACTAAACACTCACTACAGACTGTGTTGTCTTACAACTAAACACTCACTACAGACTGTTGTCTTACAACTAAACACTCACTACAGACTGTGTTGTCTTACAACTAAACACTCACTACAGACGGTGTTGCCTTACAACTAAACACTCACTACAGACTGTGTTGCCTTACAACTAAACACTCACTACAGACTGTGTTGTCTTACAACTAAACACTCACTACAGACTGTGTTGTCTTACAACTAAACACTCACTACAGACTGTGTTGTCTTACAACTGGAGGACGAGGAGGACGGAAAGCAGGTCCCCGACACTGAAGAATACAGCCGGTGAAGAATTGCACATTTATACGCCAACAACTTAGCGATCGATTTCACTTTGCTGTTATTTTGAATATTTGTAGCAAAATGCTTGGCATTCACTTCATATTAACTGAACAGCTGCAGGATCAAACAAGGAGGTGGCCAGTGGACGCATTCTTCTGCTGGACGTGTTTAGAAACGCTGTGAGGGTTGACACTGTTAGTGGAGGTATGGGACATCACAAGAGCCATGTCTTATTTCTTTAAGAGGATACCAGGAATGCCAATCGTGTTGCCCTCCACTTAAAGGGGCCAGCCCTTAAGATAAGAGGGGAAATTATCTCGTGAATTCATGTCGTTAGTGGGGAAACGGCACGTAGTCACCATTAAGACCACTTTGATGTGGTTGTTTTCTACATGTGAGGGCTTTCCTCACGCAGTATGACGAGTGCATTTACTGTGCACAATTAGCTTGTGATGTTGAGAAGACCTAATTCATGAAAACAAGTGTTGCTGTTTTTTACACATTGTGGATAATCTATGTTGTGCACAGAAGTAAGATTTATTACATATAGGCTGATGAAAATAACTCAAACCTACGCACACGTGAAGTTGTCTTTAGTTGAGCCAATACAAATATTAGAAAGAAATATCGTCAACACTTTAATAATTGGTAGGCCTACGTAGGCGGCGTATGGAATCCAGTCAGATCTTATTAGATTCCAATGTTATATGGACTTGAATTGGGCTGGATATAGTGCTGAGGGTGTTTTGACTTCAAGCACAATGGTTGTGGGTTCGAAACCCAATGTCTAGCTGTAGGGCATCATGGAGCAAGATGTCTTACCCTTACCTAACGACAAAAGCAAAAGCTAAAGAAAAAACGCGACTCATTTCAGTTCAAACCTATTGACAATCCACGATGATCGGATATCATTCAAAACAATATTGTTTGAGGTCTGCACGGAAATGAAACAACAGCAGGTGTGGCAGCGAAGGGGACTACCTTCTCGTGGCGCAGCTGGGTCCCACGCGGACCACATCTGTACAAAGAAGAACGGCGTCCAGCACACGATGTAGGCGAGCACTATGACGAAGGTCATCTTAACGGTGCGGATCTTCGCCTGCGAAATGAGTCTCACGCTGCTCACGCGAGACAGGAGGACAGCATCCTTGCGTGCGCGGTGATTCAGCGGCGTGCACTGTCCCCCTCTCAGAGTCTTCAGCCTGAAGTTCTGCCATATCTTGAAGGTGATCAAGCCATAGCAGATGCTGAGGACGGAAACCGGGATGATGTAAATGGCGAGACTCATCCACGTGATGTACGCCTTGGCACCCCACGGCTGCACGAAGTCCCCCCAGCAGTCTTTCACCCCGTCGCCCACCTCCCGCAGGGAGAAGATGTAGACCTGAGGGGTGCTGAACGCCAGACTGAGGGTCCACGAGGTCACGACATGGAAGCGGTGTCTTCCGGTGCGCAAGGAGCGCAGCGGCTGGCATATGGCTAAACACCTGTCTATGGACATCAGCACCAGCATGTAGGTGGACGCGAACATACCGACCACCTGCAGGTATTTGACCAACCTGCACAGAACATCCGGTCCATAGAAGCGGAAGGTGATGTCCCAGATGAGCTGAGGCAGGACCTGAAAGACCGCGACCACTAGGTCGGCGATGCTCAAATGCTTCATGAAGTAATACATCCGAGACGTGCGGTGTTTGCTGGTGTGGATGCCTAACAGCACGCACACGTTTCCGACCACAGCCAAGAGGAGCACCAAGACCAGAACTGTCACTTCCACTTTGGCCACTTCTTCGTTTCGCTTTAGGGGATTCCATGTTTTGTTCCCCGAGTCAGTGTGGTTCTTACGGCTTGAGTTGCTCCACGAAACATTGATGAGCCACGTTCCTTGCTCCCGGGGAAAGTCATCCATGTCTGTGCGTAAAAGCGCCACTTCGGCGCACGCCAAAGTCAAGTCACATCACAAAACCAAATGACCAGTTTCGGCTTCGGTCCTCAGTGGCTCGTATCCACTGGAATGAAACCACGAGAATATCAACAGAATCCACTCGCTTAAGGTTAAAACACAAAACGTTGTAAAGGCGTAAATGTAATTTGTAACATAGGCTAAACAAACAAGTTCTAATAACCGTACGTTAGAATAAAAAAAAAATCTGTTAAAATGTAATAGATTTTTTATAAGATAAAAGCAGCCATCACCACCTGCGCGGTTCAAACATTCTGCAGAGGCATTTGCTCAACTATTGCACAATCATACCAATTTGAGTTGCCGCAGTCCACTTTTCCCACCCCCAACCCAACCCCTCCCCTTCAACTAAATGTAGACTATCTCATCATCCCGACAGAGCCTGCATGGGAATCACGGAGAAAACACACCAACAACGAAGCCCGACATTTATTTTAACAAACAACTTTTCATTTTGTAATGTATTGGGATTTACGCTAGGCACAGGCTTACCGGGTTAGTCTGTGATGTGTGGGCTTGGGCAAGACACGCTTTTATCATATAATATTTGAAATGTTTCTAATTTGAATTGCTGTTTTAAATAAAAAGAGGCAGACACAGTGTGACAGCTGAGTTTTGATAAGCAGGGAGTCCACCGCACGGGTTCTGCCGCCCTCTGCGCTGCGTAACGCGTGCATGAGGAATACATTCCCATCAGAGGGCCACAGACTGTATCGCTGTTACACATCAGCCTCTTCAGTGTCACCAACTAAGTACTTAATGACTTTAAAACATGCTGACTGGAAATCAATGCAAAGGTCTGACTCGCCCATTGGACTGCTCTCAGACCTGTTGTACTTCTTGTGTCCGCATAATGGGAGCGGTGTGTTGCGTGTTGTGCATGTAGAGCGGGACTCGGCGGCGTGCCGCGCGTCCAACATGATTTATGAATTGCGCGCTGAGCACCGATTGTCCCCAAATCTTTGTTATTTTCACTGCATGGGATGGATCATTTTAACTGCTGCTTTAACGCGCCTTCCTGAGAGTGGTCTGCTGTTTGTTATGCGCTGCCTGCCTTCACCGTGCTGTAAACCTTCTTATTCTGTGTACTCTAACCTCTTATTGCCTGGACAGGACATATGTTCTGACTCCCCTAACCACTCGTTACAACTGAGAATATTGTTCTCTGGCTCACATTGGCGCTGAGAGGGGAACACCTTTCAGATAGCTCAGATCAGAAGATCTCCATCATTGCACCTTTGTGGTAATGGGCCGTGTCTGGCTCATCCGTCATCACAGATTCCTAGTTGGCATCACTATGCTTCACTTCCTGACCATAAATACAGTGATATGAAAGGAACTAGCTTGGCAGGGCTGAAGGGCTCGTCGGTGAGCGTGTGCTCCACCGCCAGGCTGCACTCAGTCAGTCACTAACGGCTTCTAATGCGCAGTTCACGTGATATATCAGTTTTACATCCATTGTGGGTACAGTACATACACACACACACACACACACACACACACACACACACACACACACACACATGTAGCGAGTCCCGGCTTGTTCCCCACTGGCAGATATATAGATACTCCTGTAATGTTAGGAAATAGATATGAAGTGAGACGGGACGACGCGTGCAGTTCTTCTTCCATTCACTTGGGTTATCATTTATTGCCCACATGCATTCAGTTATACACATTCCTGTTATTCTGTACTGTAGTACTGTTTTTTACATAAATGTACTGGTCACAACCAAATATAAGTGAATAATGCACTGTCAAATATCAAGTAACATGTTACATTAATACTAAAACATCACAAATAAACCCTTTTCATTTCAGAACATCAGTATGTCTCTGTATATTCTTCATTTAAACTCTCAATATACAGTGCAACCTTCTTATGAAAGCGTGTAATATGTGGATACTCCAACAATATTTCCTTAGTATTATATACTAACTATGACAGGAACAACTAACTTTACATGTGGGACAAATCAACACATTTTAAGAATTACATATAACACATTTCAATAATACCACATACTACATGGCTAAAACAGTATCAAATACATACCCAATGTAAACTTTAATTTAACACAAAATGGCGCCGGCGGGTCTAGCTGAACAGCAAAAAATGCTACACAAAACGGCGGCCACTGCATTAGCTCAAGCTACTAGCCGTAACCAGACTGACAGTAGTTAGCTTACCAAGCAACATCTAAACATTTCTCTGGTAGCTGCTAACAAATACACTTATAATGTACAGATGTCCAGGAGCCAGTGACAAATAAAAACACAATAAAATAATAGCGAGTGGTTGGTAAAATAACATGTAAGCGGGACGCCATTACAGTTTACCCGAGGCAGCCGTTACTTCACTGTAAGACTCGCTTTTAGCCTGATTAACCACACGTTATCTTACAGATACTTTGTCATTAATGACTAGGAATATCTTATAACTGTCTGCATTGATTTGTGTGGTGGAAACTAACCTGTAATGTTAGGAAATAGATATGAAGAAGTGAGACGGGACGACGCGTGCAGTTCTTCCATTCACTTGGATTATGAACTTCACGTCCCGGACTCACGTTACATTGTGAAAAGCCACCTGCTGGCGCATTATGGTATTGCACTCACATTGAATCAGACCAAAATAAGATACATCTCCAAAGCATTACATTAAAACAAATACACATATTTTGTGAGTATCACACATACATACAAACAACAACAGCAGCTCCTAGTGCAATGAATAGGCTACTGCAAGGTTAAGAGATCATAAGTGAACATCTGCTTTATGGTTGTCCTCCCAGTTTAGGATCTCCTAAGTATTTAAACAGGTTTCCTGCACATATGGCTTCTGTTATTAATGGTGGACCCAGCTAATTGGAAGCAAAACTTACTTTTATACATTTCATACTTTTATACTTTTAAAGTTGAGTAAAAACCAGTGAATGAGAGTTTAGTTTGTTTAGTTGAATCCACAAGACAATTGTTAATAAAAATGGAATTACATCTATAATTCTCCGTTCCACTTGTATAGCTTCTTCAAGATATTTTGTTGTTAGAAATAGAATGCTTTATAAATTAAGCTGGAAAACAAGTCTGGAAGCCCTTTGCTCATTTGAATAAAGCTAAGAAGCTCAGCCTATCAGACTCAGGGATTGTAAGCAGCCTAACTGCTTCAATGTGTCTACGTTTAGCACCCAGACTGTCCCGGTCCCCAGAGGAGTCTTAGTTCCAAGCAGAGTCACAGTCCCTGACAACACTGTGTTACGGTTACATGATGGGAAAATGCACTGATTGAAGTATTTGGCTGATTCTCACTCACTTCTAAAGGATTCACCCCCAAGTGCTGGAGTCTATTTCATAAGCTGTTTGGTTGAGCAATATCAAAACAGTTGAGTTTAGTGACGGCCCAACATCGATCAGAAGGACCATGGAATCTGCAGTAACAAATATCCCAGATAATGCATTTATTCAACCAAGCAGTCTGCTGTTATGCTGGGATGTCTACAGTCATGGTGGGATGTTATTGTGGCATGTTTACTGTTATGCTGGGATGTTGCCTGTTATGTTGAGGGGGTCCGTTGAACACAAGCCTTTTGAGGGGCTTCTTCAGAGAACAGCGGTGAGGGCAGAGCACCAGGAAAACACAGGGGAGTCTGACACTGACTTTACTGCCTTGTGACAAGCACGTCCATTCAGCCGGCCACCACACACACACACACACACACGCACGCACGCACGCACGCACGCACGCACGCACGCACGCACGCACGCACGCACGCACGCACGCACGCACGCACGCACGCACGCACGCACACACACACACACACACACACACACACACACACACACACACACACACACACACACACACACACACACACCTCCCGCCATTCGAAGATCTAATGACCAGTGTGTGTGTGTGTGTGGGGGGGGGGGGGGGGGGGGGGTTCTGTGTGTTTGATGCTATTAGCTGGAATTGAGTCTGCGTGAGTTATGAGCTTGGAAGGTTGTGAAAACAAGCGACCATTATCTAGGAAATAGGTTTATGATGCAGACTCAAAAACATTCAAAAGCACAGGGTCGTGTCACACAAGCTGTGTGAAGCACCATTCTCACAGTTGAACAGAAACTTGGTCATAGCGAGCCCCGTATATGGGAATCAAATAGATTCAGGCATTACCCAAAATAGCAGTTTAGTTTAAAATCTTCCACCATGACTGATTATTTTGTAAACACAACATCCTGTTCCATAAAATACAAAAAAAGATGTTATGCAATAGGATACACACACTGCCAGTAACACGTAAACTTCAGTAATACCCATAATACTTATAATACCTTTGACCTGAACATGAATTCATTCATATATTGTCCTGATTCATCCCAAGAGCAGGCCTTTGAACATTCTGATCTGTTCACAAGCCAGTGGTTGCCCAATAATCAAGAGAAAGCAACATTAGCACAGTTTCTTTGCTTTGATATGTACAGAGCACTCAGTGGATTTCATGGCTGAGGAACTTGAGTAAATCCTCTTGTGTTATACTACACATAATCACGTTCACATTCACACCATTGAACTTGAAACAAGATTCAAAGACAAAACTGATTGTGGTTATTTCAGTGAATAACACACGCAGTCATGCACATGCATGAACAGACACATGCAAAGGTGTACACTTTTACGCATATAAATATTAGATTAGATAAGATTAGATTAAACTTTATTGTCATTGTGCAGAGTACAAGTACAGGGACAACGAAATGCAGTTCTAACCAGAAGTGCAAATGAGCGATTAAGGTGCAGGTTGAAATGCAGATTAAGGTGCAGAGTGCAATATTGGAAAACAGGAAAAGTGGCAGTAGTGATTAAAGTGACGGTAAACAGTAAACAGTGCAAGTGGAGGTAGTGATTGTTGAGGTAGTAACGGATAAGTAAACAGTAGCAATGTAAACAGGCTGTAAACAGCGTAAACAATGTAAACAATGTACAAGTAGTGCAATACAAGACAATACAGACAATACAGATGCATCATCGAGATATCTGTAACCAGGTGTTTACTAACCCAGATTCAGACATGATATCTGTAACCAGGTGTTTGTTAACCCAGATTCAGACATGATATCTGTAACCAGGTGTTTGTTAACCCAGATTCAGACATGATATCTGTAACCAGGTGTTTGGTAACCCAGATTCAGACATGATATCTGTAACCAGGTGTTTACTAACCCAGATTCAGACATGATATCTGTAACACATTGATGACTTCCCAAAGATTTCCAATGTGTTCCAAATAGCGGCTTGTTAAAAACAAGTGCCAGTAACACCACCCCCCCCCCTGCTGCTGCCAGAGTTATGGTATCAGCTGCTTCTGGCTGGTGGTCTGGAGCAGGGTGAGCAGTCAGCAGTCATCACAAGCAGTCCAACACTCCCAGCTCCAACTCTTCTGCGTGTTGGAGGAGAAACCACAATCCATGTCCCATACTGGCACCCATTTGGAATAAGAAA
>JAXIVH010000008.1:2851583-2864083 GCA_036785325.1 Urophycis tenuis
GTGGGGGGGGGGGGGAACTCTGAATCCAAAAGATTTCAGCTGGGTGTTTACATTATGGGTTGAGGAGGGCGGGGGGTTGGTGGTGCAGGGGCAAGGCCTGGAGACTTCTGGAACAAGTTAAAAGGAAATCATGTCCAGGATTATTCTGTCAGGACAGAGAGTCTGGCGTGAGTAATTCCCACCAAGTCCACACCTGTCATGGGTTCTGGGGAGGTGTGACTCTCCCAGCTCAGCCCTGACAAGTCCTACTGGACCTCACCTTGAAATCGCCATTTTCATGGCACAGATTTAACCTGTGGGTTCAACTTTTGGATGTAATTGAATGTGATAAACCAAACACAGGGAATTGGGTTCCAAAGATTCTGAAAAAGGTAACTTTCTTTAAAAGCTGTAGTAGAGTATCCCCTGCATGGTTATACACATGCTACCCACAGTTGGCAGTGGCTCAGTGGGTAGAGTGGGTGGACAGAGCGGGTTGTCCACTAACCGGTCGGCGGTTCAATCCCCTCGATTCCCACTTCCAAACTGTCTGCATGTCGAAGTGTCCTTCAGCAAGACACTGAACACTGAACCCCAACTTGCTCCCCGGGTGCTGAACATAGCAGCCCACTGCTCCTATGTACCACAGGATGAGTCAAATGCAGAGAACACATTTCGTTCCCATATCTAAAAAAATACTGAGAATGACCAATAAAGACTGAAAGGTCTTCTGATCTGTCTTCTCTTCTGAACTGTCTTAACACCGTGAACAGAGGCACACATTTAGGGAGTCACTCTTTCAAACAACTTAAGAAACAATTCAACAGCATTTCAGTGTATGTAATATGACTCATAGATAATTGTTAGCAGCAGCGTCTGTCATTCTTTGGAAATATGCAAATATTATTCACAAGAAAAGCTTATTGCAGATAGCGACACTTAAATCTTAAAAGAACTGCTGGTGCAGGCTCCTTGTGATTTCTGAAATTAACTTCATATTCTCATTTTAAGAAATTAACTGACTGTTCTCATAACTGATAATTCTATTATATCATAGTCCATTATAATAATTATAATATTAAACCTTTTTCTTTTCAGACCAGTGTCTAAAGGGACATTAGGAGCTGTACAGAAATAAGCTCATAAGCTCTTTTCTGTAAGAAAATACACAATGTGGCATTCAGCATTTCATAGTGGTGGAAATATCTGAGCCAATATCTGAGCCAATACCTCAGACGTTTTCATAACTTATCTGAAACTTGGGACTTACTTTGCTTTTTGAAAATACCTTTAAAGGAATGAGAAAGAGGTAGCCATTCCTTCAACTCAACTACAAGTTCAGATCCTAAATGTGATGCACTTGAATGAAATGATTTCTATTTTTGGTTGAGTCGAGGATTGATCCTCATAACCTTATTATTATTATTATTAACCTTATTATTATTATCATAACCTTTCTTATTGCATCTGGTGTCGCACAGCGTGTTATCTTCTTTCATCGTATTTATGCAGTTGATCAATCCTTCAGGAGGGAGTCTCGTCACCAGGCCATGCGTGGGATATGCGACTACAGCATCTGTTGATCTGTAAATGCAGGCCACAGCTCTCTGTTCTCCATTCACCAAAACACCTTTTGTCATTTTGTAACCATGTCTGCATTCTGGAAGAAAGCCCCATTGATACTTTGATGTTATAATCGGGAAGTGTTGCTGTTGTAGATGTTGCAAAGAGAAACAATGGTCTTAACTAGGTCAAGATGCAGTGTTTACCATGAACTGGGCCTTCCATGTGTGGTCGCTTTGAACATTTGCTGTGTTCACGCTATGCAGGTTGGGAGGGGGGAGGCGGGAGTTACTAAGGCAACAATGTCCTTTAAAGACACACAAGATGCTTGCAGCTGTAGATCTGATTTGATATATAGTATACAGTTTACTGTCTTACTCTGGCTCTTGTACTGACCTTCTCTTTAATAGCATCCTTTTACCAACAAATGCCAAGTCGCCACACACTTACCTGGCAGTGCAACACACAGTGGTCCTGCCTCCAAACCTTCTGGGCCACAGATGCTCTAACAGGAGGTCCAGGAGATGGATGCAGGAGAACCAGCTAGCGAGGTTGTTAACCTGAAGCAGCTGCACCTGCTCACCTGTGATAGCACACCTGGGCTCTGTAGTTTCTCATGCTTCTTCCTGCGTATTATTGTATGTGTTATTCATCATCTCATGCCACACTGAGGGCTATACCTCCATTTTATAAGTGAGCGTTAACAGACTCTGAATAAAATAAGATGGAGCGCAAGAAAGAGAGAGAGGGAGACAGAGAGAGAGAGGGAGCGAGAGACAGAGACAGAAAGAGAGAGAGGGAGGGAGCTGTAGATGAGAGTGACAGTGAGAGTGAGTGTGAGACAGAGAGGCTGTACACAGGATCAGCCCTTTTGGAGCATTTTGGATCTCCCATCTCTCTCCCTCTCTCTCTCTCTCTCTCTCTCTCTCTCTCTCTCTCTCTCTCTCTCTCTCTCTCTCTCTCTCTCTCTCTCTATCACACACAAAGATAGATTATAAATGTACATAACATCTGATTTCCTCAGAGTGCCACCTGGATGCAAATGCACTTCCCAGTTTAAACATCAGCTTTTCAGCTGATACCTTTTCAAGGTATATCAAAATGAATAAACATGATATTCAAACCAGGGGCTTGCAAAGTTGTACTGTATAGAACATTTTCACATTTGTCAAACACTCCCAAATGATAAAAGATTTTGTCATGAAAATGTGATTTAGTGTTGCAGGGAGGGAGTGATAATGGGTTCTGTTAGCAGGCTGGCTCAATGTGGTGTCCATCATATTGGTCATGTATGTTTGGTCATGAATCATGGTCACTCCTGCCCTCATAAACCTGACCCACGCCAGGACCTCCAAGACCTCCAAGACCTCCAATACCTCCAAGACCTACAGGACCTCCAAGACCTACAGGACCTCCAAGACCTCCAAGACCTCCAGGACCTCCAAGACCTCCAGGACCTCCAAGACCTCCAAGACCTCCAAGACCTCCAAGACCTCCAGGACCTCCAAGACCTCCAAGACCTCCAAGACCTCCAGGACCTCCAAGACCTCCAAGACCTCCAGGACCTCCAGGACCTCCAAGACCTCCAAGACCTCCAGGACCTCCAGGACCTCCAGGACCTCCAAGACCTCCAAGACCTCCAGGACCTCCAAGACCTCCAATACCTACAGGACCTCCAAGACCTCCAGGACCTCCAAGACCTCCAAGACCTCCAAGACCTCCAGGACCTCCAAGACCTCCAAGACCTCCAGGACCTCCAGGACCTCCAAGACCTCCAAGACCTCCAGGACCTCCAGGACCTCCAGGACCTCCAAGACCTCCAAGACCTCCAGGACCTCCAGGACCTCCAAGACCTACAGGACCTCCAAGACCTACAGGACCTCCAAGACCTCCAGGACCTCCAATACCTCCAGGACCTCCAATACCTCCAGGACCTCCAAGACCTCCAGGACCTCCAAGACCTCCAAGACCTCCAAGACCTACAGGACCTCCAAGACCTCCAAGACCTCCAAGACCTCCAGGACCTCCAAGACCTCCAAGAACTCCAAGAACTCCAAGATCACCACTCAAAGCAAAAAAACATTTTGTTTGCTTTCTATTAAAAAAATAGATCGTATTGCGCCATGATGGAGGGTTGATGATTCTGTGTGAGTGTGTGTGTGTGTGTGTGTGTGTGTGTGTGTGCGTGTGTGTGTGTGTGTGTGTGCGTGTGCTTGTACATGCATATGTGTGTGTGTGTGTGTGTGTGTGTGTGTGTGTGTGTGTGTGTGTGTGTGTGTGTGTGTGTGTGTGTGTGTGTGTGTGCGGAAACCATCCATGATTAAATTAAAGATGATGATTTTAAATATTTTAGTTAGTGCTAATTTAAGTAAGGGAAGTGTCTGCAGAGGTATGTACCTCATTCATCACACATTCATCACAGGTGTGTACCTCATTCATCACACATTCATCACAGGTGTGTACCTCATTCATGACACAGCAGCCCCCTGCTCAGGTAGCAGTCTGCTTCTATTTAAAATCCTAAACTTTAGGCTGAAATATGCAGCACTGTATATCAATGGTCTAGCAGCCCCAAAATATGGGAATGATGAATATTGCTTTAGATTATAAAATTGTGTGAATGAAAATGTCCTACATCAAGTACTAGGTTCCATGTGGCATGAACTATGTTTACAGTCTCCTCCAGGACATCCTCCAGCATAAACAGCACACATCACATACTTTTATTTTGATACTCCTACTTTTGAACGTATGCTAGACTATACAATATAAAACATAACCTTTATGTACAAAATAAACAAAGGAGGAAATGGTTATATAGTATTATATTCAAGGAGAACGTGGGGGGGGGGGGGGGGGGGGGGGGGGGGGTTCTTTTTAAACTGCTAGGTAGATCAGAAGTTGGATCTAAATTAGTCACTGTGTTATTGCGCTTCGAGACATATTAACAGGCCTGGGCCAGCAAGGGAAGGGACAGTTTAGTGGATAATAACAGATATCAGAACTGCTTTCATATGTTGTTAATTAAACTTAATTAAAATCATTATCCTTGTTAAAAGTTCAAGTTAAAGTTTTTCAATAAAGATGAAACACACTGACTATGGAGGGTAATTGTGCGCAGCTTCTGAGTCATTGAGCAGCAATGGGGACCAAGAGATGAGTTTCAAATCATTCATATGCTTCAGACGAGTTACCATTAACATCTGAATTGGACATAATAACCCATGTGAACAGATTTGCCACATAAGAAATTAATATGAGAACTCCATACTTCAGCCTTGGCCAGGCTATTCTGTGAGGAGGTCCAGGCTGGTGGAGGTCCAGTCTGTTCTGTGAGGAGGTCCAAGCTGGTGGAGGTCCAGTCTGTTCTGTGAGGAGGTCCAAGCTGGTGGAGGTCCAGGCTGTTCTGTGAGGAGGTCCAGGCTGTTCTGTGAGGAGGTCCAGGCTGGTGGAGGTCCAGGCTGTTCTGTGAGGAGGTCCAGGCTGTTCTGTGAGGAGGTCCAGGCTATTCTGTGAGGAGGTCCAGGCTGGTGGAGGTCCAGGCTGTTCTGTGAGGAGGTCCAGGCTGTTCTGTGAGGAGGTCCAGGCTATTCTGTGAGGAGGTCCAGGCTGGTGGAGGTCCAGGCTATTCTGTGAGGAGGTCCAGGCTGGTGGAGGTCCAGGCTGTTCTGTGAGGAGGTCCAGGCTGGTGGAGGTCCAGGCTGTTCTGTGAGGAGGTCCAGGCTGGTGGATGTACAGGCTGGTCAACATATTTTAAAGAAGTCTCTTTGCAGGTATAAGGGCGGCAACAACAGTTGTGATAAGTTATCATTTACGTTCTAAATGAGTAATTTCACTCATAAGGCGTCCACTCGGAACATGAACATCAGTGTTTGTTCACGTCAGTGATTCATGGCGCTGGAGGGGAGGCCTGTAATAAAACACTCAAATTGTAATAAGAAGGAGCAGAATACGAAAGCTTTGCTCTTGCAAACCTCTTGACGTTGACGTAAAGCAGCCCACCATAACCAAACAAGTGGTATTGACGTTTTCACCATTCACCGTACCAAGAAGATACGCAGCGGCCATTAATCAGGTCCACACAATCACATGACCAGCATCACAGGGGTGGTGTAAGAACAATAACACTGTAAGAACAATAACAAAGTCTGCAGTGTTTGTCTGAGTTGGTAAGCTGTTGATGGAAACGTCTCAAAGTTTGATTCTCAAATGTTTCCCCTGCAAACTTTTAGGCTCAAAAGTATTTGTCAAAGTCGACAAGTCCTTTTCTGAAGGCGTTCCAGCGCAGCCCGCTGCACGTCACGCAGACCCGGCTCCACTTTGAAAGATAGTCTAATAAAAATGAGGAATGGAGCGAGGGAGACATACATTCTGAGCAGGAACGCCATTCCTTCAACACCTTCCTTCTAGTAGGAAAATGCACTCATTGCATATCTATAGGATTTATTTTATCTACCATCACAAATTGGAAGAAAGGAAAGTGGAGAGGATTGGAGAAACTTTTTCAGTTGGGAGTTGTGATAGAAGCACAGCATGCTTTCTGTTAAACACTCCAGGTGCTGCGTCTTGTGCAAGATGGGAATTTCACCTTTTGAGCATATCATAATAACTGTACTATAATAACTGTACTCAAATGGTTGTCCTGTTCAATCAGAGCTGCATAACCATCTTCTGAAACTCTGTGTCACACTCATAAACAATAAGATGGCAGCCATCTTCTTCAAGACACGGCACCCATTTGTGAGTTCATGATTAGCTTTTTGACAAGTTTTGAAAAATAATTAATTTTTTCAAGGAAAAAAAGTTTTTTTTGTCTTATAATGGAAAAAACTTGTGCATGGTATAATTTATTTTTTTTCTTCCTGTAAGCCCTCAGGGAAGCAAGAAGCGGAAAATGTTTGTGAGCAAACATTAGGCTTTCCCTACACCTTCATCATTTCAAACATGACAAAACAAATGAGGTACAAACAATACATTATCAGTGCCTGGTACAAGCATCATTAGAGTGGTCCATTGGGCTTGATGGAGAGTTTCAAACAGCACTATATATATAGAGTACAAGGTCTGGGAGGCAACTCACAAATAATGACCTGATCTGAAGAGTTTCACTTGTAAGTTTGAAATACATATCCAAATATTTGTATGAACAAGTCGGCAAATGAGGTCCACCTTCCTGCTGTTTAACAATCTCTGGTTGTCCAGGGCTTCTTATTGTGGCCTTACTTTTGAGTTCTGAGGAATAACACAGCAATAAAATATTGTATAGAGCTTTAGGCCATGTTCCCGTAATCACAGACACAAATCTAAGACAATAAACAGAACCAATAAACACAACATTGGACAATGGACACGAGGTCTTGGTCTGGACACACTCAGTACAGTGGGAGCCCTCAGCAGCTGAGACCAATGACTGCAGCTCATAGCCCCGATGTATTTATGGAATGTAAATACTCTATTACACCACAACAGTGTCGGCCTATCGCCTTTTGTCCATAACTTGAAGCTGGGCTACAAAATCCAAACAAAAGACGTTTTTTTTTTCCACCCATAAATGAAAACTGGAGCTCGGAGTACAGTGACCAGAGCCGGCTCAGTGCTGGCTTGAGTTTGATGTATTGTGAACGTGGAAACATAGATTCTTTATATATTCCATTACATGACTGGAGCTGAGAGCTTAAGGGCTCTGGACAGTGTAATGGAGCTGCAGTGTTCCACCCAACACGTTTACATTATGGGATGTATGGGAAGGAAACACAGGCTCAACGCTCACTGTCATCTCTCCCTCAACCTCTGGGTTTGGTTGCTGAGGTAAATATTTACACAGCATAAATATTTGCAGGAGAAATCTTGTTTACCAGGTTTACCACTGTGTATAGTTCTACTATTGTTATGGGCCAACAATGATGACCCTGAGCCGAGAGGATGGTCATTACATTGCAGAACTTTTACCCTTTCCTTGTTGGATGGAATTCCTTTTCCCCACTTCTGTTTACTGAAGGCTGAAACCTCTTTCTGTGCTTCACAAGTCATCTGAGCTGCACCAATCAGGAGCTAAGTCATCTGAACTTGACCAATTAAGACATAGAAGTCATTTCAACCAGACCAATCAAGAGGTAGAAGTAATTTTTACTGGGTCAATCAACGGGTAGAATTAAACTGTTACTGGTCTAATCGAGGTAGGTACAGGGATTTTGTCTTTTCACAAAATGGTCTCCGATACACGGACAAACACATCTGGAAACACTGTCAGACAAATATTATTGTTTACATTAGATTCAATTTAGAGGTTCTGCTTGTATTACCAGCTGCAGATGTGATAGCAGAATTGCTTTTGCATGATTATTGGTTTACCATTGTAGCCTTGGTAAGAATGCATGTGAAAACATGAAGAAATGAATACATGTCTTCATTATCAAGACAAACATGTGTAACGCAAAGTAATACTATTTGTTTGTTTGTTGGAAAAGTATGTGTGTGTGTGTGTGTGTGTGTGTGTGTGTGTGTGTGTGTGTGTGTGTCTGTGTGTGTGTGTGTGCGTGCATGTGTGTGTGTGCGTGTGTGTGTATGTGGGCGTGCATCTGCGCGCGCGTGTGTGTGTGTGTGTGTGTGTGTGTGTGTGTGTGCGTGCATGTGTGTGTGTGCGTGTGTGTGTATGTGGGCGTGCATCTGCGCGTGTGTGCGTGTCATTCGGCAGGCTCCTATGGGACTGGTCCATCCCCAGGGCCACTTCCTGTAAGGAGGAAGAGGCTGAAGAGAAACAAACAACCCTAGAGCGCTCCCCCCACCTCAGCCTCCACCCCCACCCTCAACCTCCACCCTCTACCCTTGGGCTTCCACTCTGCAGTAACACGGGGGAGCAGAATCCTCCCAGTCAGATGGAGGCGGGGGGAGGGAGCTGTACATCTGCATCTCATCCCAGCCACACGATATCTGTGAAATCTGGAGTGGCGAGCAGCCAGCGAGGCTGCAGAGTGACGGCCACGCTGCGAGGCACGTGGGGTCTCTGAAACCCAAGCTGAAGGGAGCCCCGGGGGGCCGCGCTGTGCCCGTTCCATATTTGGGGTTTCATAACACCGGCACGAACGCCCGCCGGCCGCGGCGCCTTGCGTTCTGTTACCCAGCGGAACACCAACAGTAAACACGTCTTCAGACGGTCCTCCCCAGGGCGAATCGTACGCTCATCACGTGAAGGATGTGTGGCGACACGGCGGCAGCCGACAGAGGGAGCGTAGACAGAGGGAGACATGTGGGGTGCAGGGGCACGCCATCCTGCAGGGTCCATCCTGCAGGGTCCATTCTGCAGGGTCCCGCCATCCTGCAGGGTCACCTCATCCTGCAGGGACACCTCATCCTGCAGGGACACCTCCTCCTGCAGGGTCCATCCTGCAGGGTCACCTCCTCCTGCAGGGTCCATCCTGCAGGGTCCTGCCATCCTGCAGGGTCACCTCATCCTGCAGGGTCCCACCATCCTGCAGGGTCCCACCATCCTGCAGGGTCACCTCATCCTGCAGGGTCACCTCATCCTGCAGGGTCCCACCATCCTGCAGGGTCCCACCATCCTGCAGGGTCACCTCATCCTGCAGGGTCCCACCATCCTGCAGGGTCACCTCATCCTGCAGGGTCACCTCATCCTGCAGGGACACCTCCTCCTGCAGGGTCCATCCTGCAGGGTCACCTCCTCCTGCAGGGTCCATCCTGCAGGGTCCTGCCATCCTGCAGGGTCCCACCATCCTGCAGGGTCCCACCATCCTGCAGGGTCCCACCATCCTGCAGGGTCACCTCATCCTGCAGGGTCCCACCATCCTGCAGGGTCACCTCATCCTGCAGGGACACCTCATCCTGCAGGGACACCTCCTCCTGCAGGGTCCATCCTGCAGGGTCACCTCATCCTGCAGGGTCACCTCATCCTGCAGGGTCCCGCCATCCTGCAGGGTCACCTCATCCTGCAGGGTCACCTCATCCTGCAGGGTCACCTCATCCTGCAGGGTCACCTCATCCTGCAGGGTCCCACCATCCTGCAGGGTCCCACCATCCTGTCAAATAAATAAGAGAGTGTAGAACGTAGAAGAACGCATCCTCATATCGTTATGAGCATCTGTCAACACGTTGCCATGTTACACTTCTCTCTGGCAAAATTCAGGACATTTCTGTGTGACAGGTTCCTGTGTGGACACAGACCAGGCGGCAGGTAGCAGTGGTGCAGTCACCTCGCCATGTCCACGTCATTATAAACACAGTCACCTCGCCATGTCCACGTCATTATAAACACAGTCACCTCGCCATGTCCACGTCATTATAAACACAGTCACCTCGCCATGTCCACGTCATTATAAACACAGTCACCTCGCCATGCCCACGTCATTATAAACAAAGGCCCCGTTAATTCTTCAGCCTGTCACACCACCTCTTGACACACTCACACACACACACACATATGCACGCAAACACATACACATGCGCACACAGGCAGGCATTTAACACAAGATAGATACAAGATACAAGATACAAGAAGTGTTTATTGTCATCACATCGCAGGACATGACGAAATTACAGTAGCTACCACAATAATAGTGCATTCAATTTATTGTTTTTAAAACAAAACAATAAATGGAGAAGGGTAGAAGGAGAAGTTAAGAGGCCATAAAAATAGTTATATGGCCCACACATACTGAAAACAATGCACACACATACGGAATGATGGAATGAGAATGACAATGAACGGAATGAAATGACAAATGAGGTTATTGAAGTGAATATAAGGTAAACACACAGCGACAACTGCCCAAGCCGTTAACAGTTTCCACACAGCAAACATTCTGCTGGAGATCCTATCACTTGTGCTCTCATCTACGTCTGCCCCTGGTTAAGTAGTAAGCACTTCAAAATAAGAGTGCAGAGTTCGTTCCAACTCTTCTCCTCTTCAGAGCCCAAAGCATTTTCTCGTCGTGTTCTTCTTTTCTTATTCAATTAGAGGAGTGAAAACAAGCAGACCACCACCATGTCCTCCCGAGTCCACTGGGTCAGTGGAGGTGGAGGAATGTCCTCGCCTGAGGTTTGGTGTCCAACAATAATTCTTTTTATTTTGGGGCCATTATTTATTTTAGCTTGGGTTGCGCTACTGTGGCCGTTGAGTTGGAAATCTTAATAAAACTGTTATTGCATATTGATATTGGTGGCATGAATAGAATACCATAATGATATATTTGCATTGATTTGTTGAAGTATCTATGGCCGCTAGAACAATCACTGCATCAATACCTAGAGACCATGAGAGTAGGAAGACATGAGGGGACAGTCCTCCAGCGTGGACTGTGACCCACGCCTGAACGTGTGAGTGTGAGTGTGAGTGTGAGTGTGTGTGTGTGTGTGTGTGTGTGTGTGTGCATGCGTGCGTGCGTGCATGCGTTTGTGTGTGTGTGTGTGCGTGCGTGCGTGCGTGCGTGTGTGTGTGTGTGTGTGTGTGTCCACCTCCCTCCAGCCTGAGATTGTTCTGTATGATGCCTTTTCTTTTCCTTTTCTTTTTTGTTCCTGTCCTTCTTCCTTCTGTCCGACAGACAGACAGAGATCAGCGGCGCCGGAAGGGGGGGGGGCCAGGGGACCATTGGCCCCCCCACTTTTACCCTCCTGCCACATTCAAAGGTCCCTATATTACATTACTTATGGTAAAAAAAAGTTTCACTCCTCTCTTCCACTCATACATAGAAAATACAGAGAGGGGCGAGGGCGACAGAGAGAAAGATACAGCCTTCAGCGGGCACTCTGTGGACTCCGCAGACCTCTCGCCTTCCCGCCTGTTACTGCCTCACCAGCCCAGTAAAGGCTCCTCTGCAGGCTCTGGGTAGACTCTCAGCAGTCTGGCTCTATCCAACAGCCCCTATAGCAGTAATCCCCACCTACCCTGGCACTGTATGGGCTCCAGTTATAAAATATATGAATAAATAAAAAAGCGAGCCAAATTGTATCTGGTTCGCAATCAAACATTTCTAGCGCTGATGTGAAAAACCCTACTCTGAAAAGCTTTATGCTCACCGGGAAATATGCATCACACGAGACCATCAATGAACTTATAGTCTCTCACCACTCTCTTAACAGAAATACAAAGCAATGCAAAACACTACGCAATTACTGTGGATGAAGCTCGCGATTGTGCTGGGCGTGAACAGCTCTCTCTGTCTGTCCGATGGGTATCTGCTGACTGAGCGCAGCTTGCTTGCTCCCTTACTATGTGCGTGGTGCGCGCACCGAGAATAACGTGAAATATTTGTTTGCTCAATATTCATTGATTTTTCACCCAGCACCGTATATCCTGCAGCTCTGACACCAACTGTAGCCTCGTTACAAAGTGAAATCAAACAGATATTTAATCAAATGAAGAAGATTAGTTTTGTTTTTATTATGAAAGCAAATATGTGAATCGTTAATTTATAGCCTATACTATATTGTTAATATTGTTTACTCCAAGCCTGCTTTGTCGTTGTTACTTGTTGGGTTGTGTGCGGGCTTTGTGCACCGCGGGGTGTGAGCGCAGGTAATGAGAGCAACGCAGTTGTGCTGCTGAGGATTTGCATGTCACGGTAAAGATGTTTGAAAAAAGTTTTTCAACCACTGTTTAAATTCATTCGTTGCTTATAATAGTTTTTCCTTTTCCCAATATTATTTTATTAATTTAGAAGACAGTTCTGAATCCGGCGCGCCTGACAGAGATACATGCAGGAAGACAGAGAGGCAATAAGACAGACAGACAGACAGACAGACAGACAGACAGACAGACAGACAGACAGACAGTCTGAGTCCAGAGACCGGTAGAGAGACAGACCGGGGGGTCTCTAAACAGACAGTTCACCAAGAGGCCTGATTCCAACATGCAGGCCTCTGGGCAGCCATGACACAACTCCCCCACACAAGGCAGCTTCCATTTTGCTAAAAATGTGGAAGGCCTCAAAAATGGAACATTCTGT
>JAXIVH010000008.1:2866583-2877133 GCA_036785325.1 Urophycis tenuis
TAGGACACCACCTCTCAGGACAGTGGACGTCTATAGGACACCACCTCTCGGGACAGTGGACATATAGGACACCACCTCTCAGGACAGTGGACCTCTATAGGACACCACCTCTCAGGACAGTGGACCTCTATAGGACACCACCTCTCAGGACAGTGGACCTCTATAGGACACCACCTCTCAGGACAGTGGACCTCTATAGGACACCACCTCTCAGGACACTGGACCTCTATAGGACACCACCTCTCAGGACAGTGGACCTCTATAGGACACCACCTCTCAGGACAGTGGACCTCTATAGGACACCACCTCTCAGGACACTGGACCTCTATAGGACACCACCTCTCAGGACACTGGACCTCTATAGGACACCACCTCTCAGGACACTGGACCTCTATAGGACACCACCTCTCAGGACAGTGGACCTCTATAGGACACCACCTCTCAGGACAGTGGACCTCTATAGGACACCACCTCTCAGGACACTGGACCTCTATAGGACACCACCTCTCAGGACACTGGACCTCTATAGGACACCACCTCTCAGGACACTGGACCTCTATAGGACACCACCTCTCAGGACAGTGGACCTCTATAGGACACCACCTCTCAGGACAGTGGACCTCTATAGGACACCACCTCTCAGGACAGTGGACGTCTATAGGACACCACCTCTCAGGACAGTGGACCTCTATAGGACACCACCTCTCAGGACACTGGACCTCTATAGGACACCACCTCTCAGGACAGTGGACCTCTATAGGACACCACCTCTCAGGACACTGGACCTCTATAGGACACCACCTCTCAGGACACTGGACCTCTATAGGACACCACCTCTCAGGACAGTGGACCTCTATAGGACACCACCTCTCAGGACAGTGGACGTCTATAGACACCACCTCTCAGGACAGTGGACCTCTATAGGACACCACCTCTCAGGACACTGGACCTCTATAGGACACCACCTCTCAGGACACTGGACCTCTATAGGACACCACCTCTCAGGACAGTGGACGTCTATAGGACACCACCTCTCAGGACAGTGGACGTCTATAGGACACCACCTCTCAGGACAGTGGACCTCTATAGGACACCACCTCTCAGGACAGTGGACCTCTATAGGACACCACCTCTCAGGACACTGGACCTCTATAGGACACCACCTCTCAGGACAGTGGACGTCTATAGGACACCACCTCTCAGGACAGTGGACCTCTATAGGACACCACCTCTCAGGACAGTGGACCTCTATAGGACACCACCTCTCAGGACACTGGACCTCTATAGGACACCACCTCTCAGGACAGTGGACCTCTATAGGACACCACCTCTCAGGACACTGGACCTCTATAGGACACCACCTCTCAGGACACTGGACCTCTATAGGACACCACCTCTCAGGACAGTGGACCTCTATAGGACACCACCTCTCAGGACACTGGACCTCTATAGGACACCACCTCTCAGGACAGTGGACCTCTATAGGACACCACCTCTCAGGACAGTGGACCTCTATAGGACACCACCTCTCAGGACACTGGACCTCTATAGGACACCACCTCTCAGGACACTGGACCTCTATAGGACACCACCTCTCAGGACAGTGGACCTCTATAGGACACCACCTCCCAGGACAGTGGACCTCATAGGACACCACCTCTCAGGACAGTGGACCTCTATAGGACACCACCTCTCAGGACAGTGGACCTCTATAGGACACCACCTCTCAGGACACTGGACCTCTATAGGACACCACCTCTCAGGACAGTGGACCTCTATAGGACACCACCTCTCAGGACACTGGACCTCTATAGGACACCACCTCTCAGGACAGTGGACCTCTATAGGACACCACCTCTCAGGACACTGGACCTCTATAGGACACCACCTCTCAGGACACTGGACCTCTATAGGACACCACCTCTCAGGACAGTGGACCTCTATAGGACACCACCTCTCAGGACAGTGGACCTCTATAGGACACCACCTCTCAGGACACTGGACCTCTATAGGACACCACCTCTCAGGACACTGGACCTCTATAGGACACCACCTCTCAGGACAGTGGACCTCTATAGGACACCACCTCTCAGGACACTGGACCTCTATAGGACACCACCTCTCAGGACACTGGACCTCTATAGGACACCACCTCTCAGGACAGTGGACCTCTATAGGACACCACCTCTCAGGACACTGGACCTCTATAGGACACCACCTCTCAGGACACTGGACCTCTATAGGACACCACCTCTCAGGACAGTGGACCTCATAGGACACCACCTCTCAGGACACTGGACCTCTATAGGACACCACCTCTCAGGACAGTGGACCTCTATAGGACACCACCAGGGGTCTCAGGGGTCTCAGGGAGACTTTCAGACTGGAACAGCTCCAGTAGGACGCCCAGGCGGTGCAGTGAGGATGCTATTGAGGTAGCAGGTAGGACGTTTACACACTGAGTAGGAATTCATTCTGCTAGGAATCAGCGCGCTGGAGCTGAGGAATATTGTTCCCTCCTGAGACGGCCGTCCTGCAGAGAGGAACACAGAGTCGCATTCTCATATTCATCATGCGTTCTGTTTGTATATGTGGCAGTGGCTGATTAATGTAATGTAATGTAATTAATGTATTATTCTGGTATAATTCAATAATTCATTGTACCTGTTCTTAATAGTTTACAGTACCTATGTAGTTAATATTGTATTGTGCATATGGATTTATTTGTCCCTTTATTTACGATGAAACATCACCACTGAGTCGACAATAACTCTTTACAAAATATAGTTATAGTAATTCTAATTCTCTCTCTTCCATTGAGAGAGAGAGAGAGAGAGAGAGAGAGAGAGAGAGAGAGAGAGAGAGAGTTAGAGAGAGAGAGAGAGAGAGAGAGAGAGAGAGAGAGAGAGAGAGAGAGAGAGAGAGAGAGAGGAGGAGAGAGAGAGAGAGAGAGGAGAGAGGAGAGAGAGAGAGAGAGAGAGAGAGAGAGAGGAGAGAGAGAGAGAGAGTTAGAGAGAGAGAGAGAGAGAGAGAGAGAGAGAGAGAGAGAGAGAGAGAGAGAGAGAGAGAGAGAGAGAGAGAGAGAGAGAAGAGAGAACTTGTGTTGGTCAAAGTTAACATGGAGCCAGCCAAACAGAATTACAAAACACCAAGCAGACAAAGTGCTTCCTCAGTTCATCAGTGGGACGTAGCAGCCCGGTCCAGCCTGCTGGGTAATGGGTGTATAACTGTAATATGTTAATGGGTTTAATGCTGCCATCGTTGGTCTCCATGGCAATCGAACGGAGAAGAGAACATACATAACCTCAGGAGATTCATTAAAACATAATCAAACAGTAACAAATGCTCTGCCAAAGCAAGCCTCATAAGTACATTTTGGTCTATATTCAATTATAATCATATAGAATGACAGACATGCCCCGTGGAAAAACACAACAGAGTCATTCTGAATGTTAATCTGAAGAATAATACATTTAGGGGCCATTACCCCATCCAGCCTGGCCCTGGGCACAGCTGTTGAGTCCTCCTCATGAGAACCTTTTAATACAAAGGTCTTCAGAACCCAAGGAAATCAGAGCCCGGGTACGTCTGAGTCTGGCCTGACTGCTGGAAGGGCCCTAATCTCATTGTATTCACTTTCATCTCAACAAGCACACCTAAATGGATTACAGCTGAACGTGTCGTCCAGTATGAAGGGCTGGGTGAGACTCCGATACCATCCGCACTAAAAAAAAAAAACAGCACTCGTGTTTTGCGGAATTAATACAGCAAGAATCCAACTGAACTTTGGTTCATTTGTTGTTATATTTTGGGGAACCGTTGTTGTTGATAAAATAGTAGTTATCACGGTTAAGAATTTTATCTTGGACAATTATCTTCCAAATGACGAGATTTGTTGTGTTTGTTTCCGACATTTACTTCAAATACTGCTTAAACATAACGAGTAAAAATAAAATGGACCTGTAGTGACACACAAACTACGCGTTGTAGTATTACAGCCACTAGGTGGCCCTAGAAGATCATTCTGGGTGCTTGTGAAGTTATCATCTGTCCACTAGGAGGCGCTAGGGAACAGATTCTGAACGCTTCCATGACCGTTCTCATGAGAGTCCAGCAAACACAAACTCCGCACTACAGAGTCAGTGTTACAATTCATGTGGGTGGTTTCAATGCATTTTTAAATGTTGAGGTAGCCTACATTGTTTTTAACGGCCGCCATTTTTTTTTTTAACAAGGAGTCGTTATTCTTTGGTTGTCAATCAGTCGCCTATGGTTTATTTAAGTTAAATAGTCAATGTAGAAAAGAGAAAACAGACTGCAGATTTTTTGCATTTATTCTTGTTTTGTAATGTTTGTGCGAGGAGTACTGAACGCGCTACACGCTACAGACCACAATATATCCTGTTCCTATGACACAGTGTTATTTATACAATATAAGTAACCTTTAACAGTACACTCATTTTTCAGTTAAAACGTGCCTATTACACTTGAAAGAAGAGGATTATCCATAAGCTATATGACACAACAGTAAACAGTCCCCACATCAACACCTCAGTCTGAACCATTGGCTACCTAGTCAAGTTTCAGTGAAACTCTGATGTGCTATAAATCTTGAAGAGTACAACTTGATCAAAATGCCGAAAACACAGAATTTATCAATGCTGCACGATTGCCTATAGTTTATAAGTGCATTAGTCTTTTTTATGATAAGAGCAAGTGCTAAATGTTTCTTGAGGTAATATATATTATCTAAAGATGGTAGAGATAAGTGGATTAAGATAGTGCTGATGTCGGGCTAATAGACACACAGCAGTGTGGTTGAACTGCTGTGTTGAATGAGATGTTTTGTCAGCTAAACATTACAAAGTAACAATAATAAAGTACTTTTCCAGATAGTCCCATTTTCATCCAGCATGGCCCAAGGTAGTCTTGAAAATGTGTCAATGATTCTATTTTCGTCTTTTGTGCTTAAAACGCCAACTGACAATCCAACGTGTTTGGCGTCCTCCAGCAGAGATTCTCCATTGGCAACACTAAATGAGTACCGGTTTTGTACCGGTGTGTGTGTGTGTGTGTGTGTGTTACCGGGCACCAGCGAGGTGGTTACGCATCACGTTTGCTGGTGAGCACAGGGACTGCCCCCCTCCTCAGACACGCGTCGCACTCCCTCTGTCTGTTGTCTCACTCCCTCTGTGTGTCGTCTCACTCCCTCTGTGTGTCGTCTCACTCCCTCTGTGTGTCGTCTCACTCCCTCTGTTTGTCCGAGGAGGAGGAGGAGGTGGAGGGGGAGGGGGAGGGCGCCTTGGGGAAGGCCCGCTCTGCGGAGGAAGAGGAGGAGGCCACGCCGGGGCTCCCCAGGCCGGAGGAGGAGGAGCTACTGGAGCGGTGATGGTGGGGGCCCCGGGGCCAGCACGGCGCCGGCCGCACCGGCCGCACGGGGGGCGGCCGCAGGGGCGCGCTGGGGCGCCGCGCCGACAGCGAGGGCTTGAAGGTGGTCATGGTCTCGGAGGAGGAGCTGCTGCTGCTGCTGCGGCGCAGCGCGGCGTCCGGGTCCCGATCAGCATGGTGTGCAGCGGGCTGCTGGGGCCTCAGGGCCGCGCGGGTGCTTCAGGGGCTCCAGCGTGTCCAGCACCACGTCGGGGGCCTGCTTGGCCACGTTCTGCCGCTCCAGCTCCCGCAGCTCGTGGAGGGCTGTGTTCATGTCTTCTCGATGTCCTGGGGGAGGAGGAGGGGGGAGAGGAGGGGTGAGAGGAGGGGTGAGAGGAGGGGTGAGGTTTCTGCCCCCTGCTCCCACGATGCAACACCGCCAAACTGCTTGTTAGGGACGGAAATCAGGATCAAGTGAATTAATAAACAGGAGGAAACAATGGAGGTACACTGTAGCCTTTCGCTGATTATTTACTAGGAATAAATTCACCTCATTCAGCGATTTGTAACAACCAGTTAAACAGCAGCCCTGCTCTCAAAACACTCGGCTCCGCCTCAGTTTTACGACTGGAAAGAAAAAAGAAAAGAAATCTTTGGCCCGCTGTGTAACCCAGTGGCTCCAGAGAGGCCCCGTCAGTGGAAACATCCTCCTGGAGAGCAGGGCTCGCTGGGCCGGCTCGCCCCTGGCCTCCAGGCTCCACCGCGCAGCGCCTGCAGAACGTACGCCTGCAGAACGTTCACACCGCCTGCAGAACGTACCCACCCCTGCAGAACGTACGCCTGCAGAATGTTCACACCGCCTGCAGAACGTTCACACCGCCTGCAGAACGTACCGCCTGCAGAACGTTCACACCGCCTGCAGAACGTACCGCCTGCAGAACGTTCACACCCCTGCAGAACGTACCCACCCCCTGCAGAACGTACCCACCCCCTGCAGAACGTACCCACCCCCTGCAGAACGTACGCCTGCAGAACGTTCACACCGCCTGCAGAACGTACCGCCTGTAGAACGTTCATACCGCCTGCAGAACGTACCGCCTGCAGAATGTTCACACCCCCTGCAGAACATACCCACCCCCTGCAGAACGTACCCACCCCCTGCAGAACGTACACACCACCAGCACCACCCTCACCTCCGCCAGCGCCTCGGCCTCCAGCGCCTTGTGGTCCCCCAGGCTGGCGTGGCGCGTGCCGCTGGGTGAGGACCTCTGGGAGGCCCGCTGGGCGTGGCCCTCGCTGAGCGCCTTGCGCTCCACGTGGCCGGCGCCCCCGAAGGTGGTGAGCCGGCGCTTCTCGGGCTCTCGGCGGGGCCCCGGGGGACCCCCACCTTGAGGGGGCTGCAGGGCCGCGGCAGCACCCTGGGGGGGGGGTCCGAGCGCGGGGGGCTGTGGTGGTGCTCCGCCCCGCCCCGATGGCGAGGGCTCGCTGCCGCGCCCCCGTCAGAGCGCACTCTCACCTGGGGGGGGGGGGGGGGGGGCACAGGGAGGGGTTAAGGTGGACCTTGTTTATTTTTGGGGGGGTTGAAGTTGGCAGTTGAGGTTCTCCTCACCTTCCCTGGGCGGGATCGTAGCGGTGCTCAGGGGTGTGTGGTCGCCCTGGGCGCCGCCCTCACGTCGTCATGGTGATGGGCGCCACCGGGCTCGCTGTCTGACCGCGGCGTGGCACTGTCTGAGAAGGCATCGTCCCTGCACACACACACACAAACACACACAGGCACGCACGCACGCACGCACACACAGACACACACACACACACACACACACACACACGCACACACACACACGTGCACACACACACACGTGCACACACACACACACACAACACAGGCACGCACACACACACACACACACACACACACACACACACACACACACACACACACACACACACACAGGCACGCACACACACACACACACACACACACACACACACACACACACACACACACACACACACACACACACACACACACACACACACACACACACACACCTATGAAGAGCTAGGAAGAGCTAGCCCCGTCTCCTTCATACTGAAGGAACCAGTCAATCATTAATGGGCTCATTAGCAACCTTATTACAACCTATCTTATCCTCTAGCAGCTATCACACCATCTGAAGAAACACTAACCTACATCACAGCTGTACAGAGGCAACAGCAGAGCAGCCTGACCTGGTTTTCATCTTGAATAATTCATAATCAACCCAAAACAAAGCAGAAGTAGAACTGAACCTGGTCATTCACAAACTCAGCAGCGCCTGCCACACAAAACCCATTTTATCAATCATCCTTCATCGGTCAGACGAACGGACTGGGCTGAGGATGAGGACACAGCCATGGCTGAACCAAAGCTGTGGAGAGCAGTGGAGAGCAGTGGAGAGCAGTGCAGAGCAGTGCAGAGTAGTGGAGAGCAGTGCAGAGTAGTGGAGTGCAGTGCAGAATAGTGGAGTGCAGTGCAGAGTAATGGAGTGCAGTGCAGAGCAGTGCAGAGTAATGGAGTGCAGTGCAGAGTAGTGGAGTGCAGTGCAGAGTAATGGAGTGCAGTGCAGAGTAGTGGAGAGCAGTGCAGAGCGGTGCAGTGCAGAGTAGTGGAGTGCGTACATGTCCTGCACCACGATGTACTGGTGGGGGATGAGGCCGTCCACTCCGTTGTGCCGGCCCTCCCACCAGTCGTGGGACGCCCGGTGGTACAGCAGGAGGACGCGCCCTTCTTGAAGGACAGCTCCGCGGGCTGCGGCCCACGTAGTCGAACTTGGCGATGGCCTCGCTCTGCTCCGGCTCTGTGGAAACCAGCACAGCTTCACGCTACACCAGGGGCCCATGCTAATGCTAATGCTAATGCTAATGCTAATGCTAAGTGATGATACGTGTCACTGCATTAACCAGCGTGGATGGTCCAGTAATGTACCCTTTGTTGATCTCCACACTGGAGATCAGTTCAGTTTGGAACAAATGATTGAACTTCTCAACCATCCTTACCATATATATATATAATATATATATATATATACCATATATACCATAACTAACATATGCAAGTCAGTTCTACAGGAGACCAGCAGCACATGTATGAGAGTCCAGCTGGGACGACACATCACTTATTACCCATGTTCATGTTGACCTAACATGACTAGTAGAAACACCAATTACGCCCCTTCAGTTACCCACTTATGTACAAACAAGACCTGGATTCCTTCCCCCTGCTCATTGAAGAACATTGTGTATCTTCCCCTCTGGGCTTTGAAGACCGAGAAGGGACATCATCTGTATCTTAAACTCTTCCCATGATCATCTTTTATTCAATTTGATGCTTGGCCCTGAATCTTTTTCACAACAGTCAGCATTGCTTTTCAGCCCTGCTGCCTGACAAGTGAGAACGCCTCCTCACCTTCGTCACTGCGTTGGCCCTGTACCGTTGTCTACCTCGTCCAATGCACCAGGCTCACTGTGAGGGCTCTCACTGAAAACACAGCGGAAATGTGTGTGTGAGAGAGAGAGAGAGAGGGAGGTGTACAGTACAGGAGAGAGAGAGAGAGAGAGAGAGAGAGAGAGAGAGAGAGAGAGAGAGTGAGAGAGAGAGAGACAGAGAGAGAGAGCTCGAGGTGTACAGTACAGAGAGAGAGAGAGAGAGACGAGAGAGGTGTACAGTACAGAGAGAGAGAGAGACGAGAGAGACGAGAGAGAGAGAGAGGAGAGAGAGAGAGAGAGAGAGACACACACTGTCTACCTGCAGGCATCCCTGAGTGAGATGCCCTCACCTCTACCATGAATGACACCAGATCAGATAAGATAACACAATATTGATCCCAAGGCGTGGACATCTGGGGCCGGTACCCAGCAGCAGAAGACAGCGCCTTAATGAGCCGGACGCCGGGCTGAAGAGCCTCCACAGAACACTGCATACGCAGCAGTGAGATGGTAGTTAGACAGCGGCTCTTTGCGTCATCTGTCAGGGCCTCCGCAGCCACTCACCAGTACTCCTCCACCTCGGCCATGCACTTCTCATACACTGGGCCCTCCAGCTCCCGTGGCCGGGGAAGATGGCCTCATGGTGGACGATGATGGTCTTTGATGACCTCGTTGACGTGCGCCTGGCACCCCACGGGGTCCTGGTCATCAGGGATGGGCATCAGGGTGGGCCCGAAGCAGATGGCCAGGTTGTAGGGGTCCATCATGTTCTCATCACTGTACTGGGACAGGCTGGGGAGGGGGGGGGTGGCAACATGGAAACACTAATACACTCACTATAACACTTATACACTCACTATTACACTATTACACTCACTATACCACTTATACACTCACTATTACACTTATACACTCACTATAACATGTATACACTCACTATTACACTTATACACTAACTATACCACTTATACACTCACTATTACACTAATACACTCACTATTACACTTGTACTCTCACTATAACACGTATACACTTAGACACTATGACACTTACTAGTAATGAACAAAGTACATTCATTAGCCATTTATCATTGGTTAATGCAGTAATAAGCATTACTATATAGCATAGGAATATGCTATAATACATGTATACATTACATATGTACAATGTATACATTTATACCTTAGTCAACATGAACACCATTAGTAAATGGTCACCTGACACATTAGGTCACTCTGAATGAACTAATAATGAATCATTATTACAGCATGAAGGTGTGGTTGTAAAGGAGTAATGAATGACCCTCATTGTACAGTGGTACCAACACTTATCAAACAGAGAGTTCCGGTCCTCCATTCTGATTGGCTCGAGGCTGTTGTAAAATTCTCTATAAATGGCCACCTGTGACCGCAGAACAATACTTTTTTTTGCATCACTGGCCGCCAGTCTCAAAGTATGCTAGCCTGTGTTGCTTAGCAACCACTCTGCTGTCCTGAGGAGCCAACGCTGCTTGCAGGAAGATTTTGTTTCTTAACAGACGATGTTGTGTTTATCTGGGGAGCTCTGAACGGGGCCGTCTACTATTCTACCACAAAGCATTCCAGTGAACGTTCCCCGTCTACACAAAGAATTCCAGTGAACGTTCCCCGTCTACACAAAGCATTCCAGTTAACGTCCCAGAAGAGCAGGACGCACCGGAGGCCGCGGTGCCTGAC
>JAXIVH010000008.1:2877333-2912198 GCA_036785325.1 Urophycis tenuis
GAACAAGTCTAAGTGTACTCATCACTTTGTTTGACCTCAGTGTGTGAAACACAGAACTGCAACACTGTTGCTGAGGCAACCACAGTCGCAGACACTAAGATGGCCAACAGATGTGGCCATCTTAGTGAGGAGAACCGTTTGGATGCTACTTTGGAGCTTTGGGAAGCTCAGCCCTGTAGCCTGCCTGTAGCCCTGTAGCCTGCTTGTAGCCCTGTAGCCTGCTGTAGTTCAGCCCTGTAGCCTGCCTGTAGCCCTGTAGCCTGCTTGTAGCCCTGTAGCCTGCTTGTAGCTCAGCCCTGTAGCCTGCCTGTAGCTCAGCCCTGTAGCCTGCCTGTAGCCCTGTAGGCCTCCCTGTAGCTCAGACCTGTAGCCTGCCTGTAGCCCTGTAGCCTGCCTGTAGCTCAGCCCTGTAGCCTGCCTGTAGCCCTGTAGCCCTGCCCTGTAGCTCAGCCCTGTAGCCTCCCTGTAGCCTGCCTGTAGCTCAGCCCTGTAGCCTGCCTGTAGCCCTGTAGCCTGCCTGTAGCTCAGCCCTGTAGCCTCCCTGTAGCCTCCCTGTAGCTCAGCCCTGTAGCCTGCTTTTAGCCCTGTAGCCTGCCTGTAGCCCTATAGCCTACCTGTAGCTCAGCCCTGTAGCCTGCCTGTAGCCTGCCTGTAGCTCAGCCGTAGCCTGCCTGTAGCCCTGTAGCCCTGCCTGTACCTCAGCCCTTTAGCCTGCCTTGTAGCTCAGCCCTGTAGCCTGCCTGTAGCCCTGTAGCCTGCCTGTAGCCCTTTAGCCTGCCTGTAGCCCTGTAGCTCAGCCCTGTAGCCTGCTTGTAGCTCAGCCCTGTAGCCTGATGTAGCCCCTGTAGCCTGCCTGTAGCCCTGTAGCTCAGCCCTGTAGCCTCCCTGTAGCTCAGCCCTTTAGCCTGCCTGTAGCTCAGCCCTGTAGCCTGCCTGTAGCCCTGTAGCCTGCCTGTAGCTCAGCCCTGTAGCCTGCCTGTAGCTCAGCCCTGTAGCCTCCCTGTAGCTCAGCCCTGTAGCCCTGCCTGTAGCCCTATAGCCTGCCTGTAGCTCAGCCCTGTAGCCTGCCTGTAGGCCCTGTAGCCTGCCTGTAGCTCAGCCCTGTAGCCTCCCTGTAGCCTGCCTGTAGCTCAGCCCTGTAGCCTGCTGTAGCTCAGCCCTGTAGCCCTGTAGCCTGTAGGAGAGAGATAGGAGGGGGCGTGGCTCTCTGGACCCAATTAGAATAGAGAGGGGTCATGACACACATGTGTCAGCAAAACACATCAATTCTAAACAAAACTAAATGCTGTTTGTGTTTCTATACACCTCACTATTCATCTGAGAATATGATACTGCCAGCTGAAATAAATCACATTTGGGTGCATTACGGAGGTCATGTGACTGAAATGTATTTTCCATGAGGGGGTGTGGCCTGTGGTGCTGGAGGTGCAGTGTGGATCAGGAGAATGTTCCAGCACTCAGGACTGACCTCGCTCAAATGAGTTCTTAATGTCATTGACTTCCACGTGGGATCCTGGGACACGGAAAATACCCTGCTGCTGCAGACCTGTAGATCAGAGGGGAGTCAAATGGAGAGGGAACCACACACACACACAGGGCACGCACACACACACACACACACACACACACACACACACACAGGGAACGCACACACACACACACACACACACAGGGCACGCACACACACACACACACACACACACACAGGGCACGCACACACACACACACACACACACACAGGGCACGCACACCACACAAACACAAACAGGGCATGCACACCACACACAGGGCACGCACACACACACAGGGCATGCACACACACACACACACACCACACACACCACACACAGGACAGACATACACACACACACTCACACACTAAAGTGGAATGCACCAAAAATAAGCGCAGGGCACGCACACACACACACACACACACACAGGGCACGCACGCACACACACACACACACACACAGACAGGCATGCACGCACACAACACACACACAGGGCACGCACACACAGACACACACACAGGACAGACATACACACACACACACCTACACACCTACACACACACAGGACAGACATACGCACACACGCACACACACACACACTCACACACTAAAGTGGAATGCACCAAAAATAGCGAATGTATGCGATAACCACAGCGAGCGCAGCAGGACGAGACAAAGCGAGGACCGAAGCGTGTCAGTGAGTGAGCTCAGCAGCAGCAGCCTACCGTACAGGTTGATGTATCTCACACAGCTCTCCACCACTGCAGGTATGGCCTGCCCGGGACTCCTGCCAACCACCACACAGAGCAACCAATCAGAGGCTGTACCCTCTCAGGTGATCCGGGTGTAAAACATGTCAAAGATGTTGTGTAAAACATGACACCGTAACATGAGAGAAACCTGACCGACGACACATCGGCTGCAGGCGGTCCGGCCAACTGACCGTTAACATTACAGAATAACGCACATCAACATGGTAATGCAGGTCTGAGTGAGAGTGCGACGGTGTGAAGCCCAGACAGAGCCCAGAGAGGAAGCCACACACAGATGCAGTACAGTATGCTAGCATGCTATTCTCAGCACACACTCCACACTCCTTAACCAATCAGAGCCATGGAGGGAGGGAGAGAGAGAGAGAGAGAGAGAGAGAGAGAGAGAGAGGAGAGAGAGAGAGAGAGAGAGAGAGAGATGAGAGAGAGAGAGAGAGAGAGAGAGAGAGAGAGAGAGAGAGAGAGAGAGAGAGAGAGGAGAGAGAGAGAGAGAGAGAGTACCTGACTCCGGGCACGCCACATTCCTTCTTCCCCTGGGGCGGTATCACAGACAGACAGAGAGACAGACACGTGGAGAGAGAGACAGACAGGAAGAGAGGCGAGAACCAACAACAAGTTAGCAGAAATAAAGAGTTGAGGACGGCTGAGGCCCATGAGAGAGAACAGCCCCCACAACGAGAGCAGCGGAGCGGGCGGCCGGAGAGCCGTAACCATCACAGCCCCCGACGCCTGTGAGGGCGTGGCCTCAGAGAGCTTCACAGCTTCACATTATCCATCTCTGCAAGCACTTTCCATCCACCCAGCGCCCCCTCCCTCTGAGCCCAGCCCACACCAGACGTCTGCAGATGGAGGGGGGCCCGGCTGAAGGCAGACCCCCGTCCAGCGAGGATGCACTGGGAGAACAGTGTGTTTTCTTAAAGACCCCAGACTGAGACAGCAAACTGTTCAGAGGAGAAATGTAAAACAAATAAAGACATGAACTGGGGGGGGGAAGGAAGGCGTGTGTGTGTGTGTGTGTGTGTGTGTGTGTGTCTGTGTCTGTGTGTGTGTGTGTGTGTCTGTGTGTGTGTCTGTGTGTGTGTGTGTGTGTGTGTGTGTGTGTGTGTGTGTGTGTGTGTGTCTGTGTGTGTGTGAGTGTGTGAGTGCTCTGGGGTGTGGCTAAGAGTGACAGATCCCAGAGGTCCCAGAGTCTTGCTCAGGAAAGAAACTCGTCTCTGAAAACAGCAATACCTGGATGAGGGTCTCCATATTGCCGTTAAACATCTTACACCTAAGGGCGCGTGGCCTAAACCTCCGAGCTCGCAGGGGCTTTAGGGGCACAAGGGGGGGCCTGGGGAAACGGTGGGGGTTGTACACTGAAATCTGAATATCATCATCCATGAATGCAGCACGTATTGAGCAGACACTTGGAATCCTACTTTGGGTGTTACGCTAAAGACGTTGATGCAGCAGCATCTCGTCCTGGTTATATGTAATAATGACACACAGTAAAACAATAATATGCAAATAACAACACATTTACATGTAGCACATTACATGCGCAAGAATCTATAGGCTGCGGGGCTGAGAAAAATGGCATCGTGTGATCGATCAATAGACACCACAGATCGCGTGTCTATCGATCGATAGTGTCTACAGATCAACAGACACCATCGATCGATAGACACTAAAGATCAATAGACACTATTGATCGATAGACCCCACAGCGCGGCCCTATAGACCCCAACACCTGGATGACCTCATAGTCTGGATGATGCAACACACAGAAACATAACGGGCCGTCTCATCAGATGTCATGTGACGGGTGAGCGGGAGCGATGACATCATCCTCCGTGCACTGCCGCGTAGGTGACGCTATCGCCGCCAACACTACACCCGCATGCACCCCCCGCCCCCCCCTCATTCCCCCCCGCCCCCCCCTCGCCCCTCCCCTCACCCCCCCTCCCTCCCCCCCCGCCCCCCCTCCCTCCCTCCCCCGGCTCGCAGGGCACCCTACCTTGTTGTTCCGTAGTCAGGCCTCTCCCCTGAAAAGAGGGTGAGAAAGGAGGAGAGAGAGAGGACAGATTAGCGTACGTCTGACTGAATGGCCCGCGGCCGGGCGGGGGTGGGGGGACAGAGGGTGGGGGTGGGGTGCAGCAGATGGAGAACGGGGTGCAGAAATGCCGGGTGTGAGGAGGAAACGGGGTTCTATTCAGACCTGCTCGACGGTGCGAGCGCCCATGACTGCCTTTGACTCAGCGCCAGGCAGCCGCCATTCAGCGGTCGCCCCTGGAAACCGCATTGGTGTGTGTGTGTGTGTGTGTGTGTGTGTGTGTGTGTGTGTGTGAGGTTAAGTGGGCTTGATTCATACAGTAGAATGATTTTCATCACTTTAAGCTCGGCTCATTGAACTCATAAACAAGTCACTGTACTTAATACATCACTGGGGACAGTGATGTATGTGTTGTGTGTGTGCCTTCAGAGTGTGTGTGTGTGTGTGTGTGTGTGTGTGTGTGGGTTGACGACTGTGGCATGGTGGGTAATAGAATCACAGCCCAAGACCCTAACTTCTCCAAGCCACGCAAAGACACATGACATAATGTCATAAACACTGTGACAAAAGTCAACAAAAGTGATCTCTTAAATGAGTTGAGGACATATCTGAATCACACTGGGAGCCAGCAGACAGACAGGTTCCCCCGCCTCCCTCAGCAGACAGACAGGTTCCCCCGCCTCCCTCAGCAGACAGACAGGTTCCCCCGCCTCCCTCAACAGACAGACAGGTTGCCCTGGGTCCCGGGGGGCCCAGCAGACCCTCACCTTCTCCCAGGGTCTGCTTCAGAAGGTCGTGTTTGGCCTGGAGCTTCACGATGAGGTTGCTGCCGTTCAGATACTCTTTGTATTTCTGCGCAGGAAACAGGAAACAGGGTGGTGTCACACAGGAAGGCAACTGCAGGATCACATCTGCTTGTGGCTGGGCGTGGCGAGGCAGCGGGCGGCTTCACCGTGAAGTAGAAGCCCTCCGTCTCCTGCTGGTTGGAGCGTCTCTTGGCCATGTTGGCCTTGCTCATGGACGAGTCAGAAGAGGCCGACTTCACCGACTCGGTGGACTGGCTGTGCTGGAAGGCCTCGGACACGTCAAAGTCCTCCACCGTCAGCATGTCCTGCAGGGTCTGCATGGTGGCGTCCAGAGTCTTCCTCACCTGGAGGATCACAGGCGTTAAGACGAGAGCACTCTGCATCACGAGCACCCCACATACATACATACATACATACATACACACAGTACATACTGTACATACTGTACATACACACATGTACACACACACACACACACACACACACACACACACACACATACATACATACATACATACATACATACATACATACATACATATATATATATATATATATATATATATATATATACATGTAATCCCTTGCGCTACCTGATGGTCACAAAGTGAACGTAAGGAGTTATGGGTCATGGTGTCGTTACAGTTGAACGACAGGATGAGATGGAGGTTGTCAAAGTAAATGATATTAGAGGACTATAGTATCATGTTAGAATGGTATTATATCATAGAATCATAATCACAATCATAATCATAAAATATCTAATAGATCTCTCACATCGATTGTCGATTCAATTTTGCTCAGTGAATTAGCACACATAGCTAGCATATGCTATCTGTCCACCATGTTGACACGTCAGCTGGTAGGAGTGTCTCTACAGACTGTAGAAGATGTTCTTTTCAGAGCAGAGTTGGGAAAGACAAACACAAAGGAGGGTCGTGGAAGTGCTGCCGTCCATCACAGGCCATCTCTGACCTCACACAAATGTGACCTTTGTGTGTGTGTGCGCATTTGTGTGGATGTGTGTGTGTGTGCATTTGTGTGTGTGTGTGGATTCATAGCCAGTCTGGCTGCAGCAAAAGCCACAGCAGGGGGTTGGACAGAGAGAGAGAGAGAGAGAGCGAGAGCGAGAGCGAGAGCGAGAGAGAGAGAGAGAGAGAGAGAGAGAGAGAGAGAGAGAGAGAGAGAGAGAGAATGCCTGAAGTCAAACCAATGTCAGATGAGGGGTAACTCAAACTAAGATCCTCTAGGACAGTGAACAACACAAGCACTTGGATGATGAAGGGAGATGTACTGTTACTGCACCACCATGTGTCTTCACATGGGGAATCTGTAGTATCTGGCTGCAGACTTAGAGGGCCTGATGTCTGTGTTAATGGCTCCTAAGTAATGAGGCTGTACAATCTATTGTGTACAATCCAAACTTAAACCACTTAGCATAAATCATGCTGGTTTCTCATGTGAAATGATTAGCTTACCTATTCACTAGATAGTGAATTGTGAATTGATTGTTTAGGCAGCTCCTTTTGCAGGCCCGTTTAGCGTTATCAATCACATATCCACAGGTTAGGGGAGCTCAGGTGGAGCATTTCACTAAAAATCCAATACTTCCTTCACTGCATCTAAAGACGACAGAAGTTCTCCTTTGAGAGGATGTTGGTGTGTCCCACAGCCAACGAAGTGCAAACACAAACCCTGGAGTCAACCTCAGAGAGAGCAGCTCCTCCGGGCCCCTGGCGCTCACCTCCTCGTTCTCGATCTTCAGCGTGGCCAGGCGGGACTGCAGCTGGTGGTGACGCATCGACAGCTCGCTCTGCACTGGCTGCTGGGCGCTGACCTGGCACACCTGGACACGGGATCCTTCAGTCAGTCAGGAGGAGGCCCGAGGGTTCAGTCAGTCAGGAGGCGGCCCGAGGGTTCAGTCAGTCAGGAGGAGGCCCGAGGGTTCAGTCAGTCAGGAGGAGGCCCGAGGGTTCAGTCAGTCAGGAGGAGGCCCTCGGGTTCAGTCAGTCAGGAGGAGGCCCGAGGGTTCAGTCAGTCAGGAGGAGGCCCTCGGGTTCAGTCAGTCAGGAGGAGGCCCTCGGGTTCAGTCAGTCAGGAGGCGGCCCGAGGGTTCAGTCAGTCAGGAGGAGGCCCGAGGGTTCAGTCAGTCAGGAGGCGGCCCTCGGGTTCAGTCAGTCAGGAGGCGGCCCTCGGGTTCAGGTGGCAGGAGGTGCCGGGGATAGTTTTGGTTTCAGGTGCGTCGCCACGAGAATCGAGGTGGCAGCAGCTGATCCGACGTGTATTAATAACTTAACGCAGCACAGGGCGCCTGGATTGGTTTTTCAATGCCCACAGTCGCCCTCCGGGAGCAGGAGTCCTGAACACCTCCCTCCTAATGTCCTATCTTCTAACGTCCTACCTCCTAACGTCCTATCTCCTAACTTCTCTTAACACATACCTGCTGAAATGAACAAACCCTGATAATACTTCTCCATGTCACGTTGGATCACCTGGTAAGCACCTCGATAGTACCGGTAGACGCGAGTGAGGCCGACATAAATCAAGTCACTAACTGCGCTCCACAAAGAGCTCCACAGTTGCCGCGATGCCGTGACATTCCCGTGACATTCCCGCAACGTTCCCGCGGTGCCCACCTCGTCCCCCATGTGCGGCTGGTAGCCGAAGCGTGCCGGCGGGCAGAAGATCTGGCTGTGCGTGTCCATGACCTTCAGCTTGTCCCCCCGCACGTCCATGGCGTCCACCGCGCCCTCCAGGAGATCCAGACCCTCGTGGCGCGAGGTCTCCAGGCTGTACTCGGCGGACAGGAAGGTGCGCATGGTGCGGGCCAGGCTGGCGTGGAAGCCTAGGTCACAGCACTGCCCAGGGGACAAGAGGACAAGCTCAGTTCAACTGGACATCGGAACGTTTGACATTTGTGACCTCACACTTTTTTCTGTGACATGAAGGAAAAGAAAGGTGACTTACGTCGATCAAATCTGAAATATCGTGGATGTAGTATTTGGCCACCAGGGCGTTGGTGGCAGACAGATTCAGGAGATAATCGTTTCTGGCTTTTGTGCACTTCAGCTTGTTTTCAGAGTACTTAGCTTGTCTCTGAGGACAGGAATGAAAAAAGGAAGAAGTCAATACTTGATCTAGGAAACGTCTCCCACTGCAATAACCCAATTACTTTGCTCTTCAAACGATACATAAGCACTCATAAGAGAAATATTAATAATTCATAAATACATTTTATACCTTTCAAAGCTACACACAGGCTTGTGGTTTAGTACTATTTTACAACCAAGGTGTAGATAGGTCCACAGGTGTGTGTGTGTGTGTGTGCGTGTGTGTGTGTGTGTGTGCATGCTTGTGTGCGTGTGTGGGTGCGTGCGTGCATGTGTGGTCTTCTCCAACCTTCTCCTTCATCTTCTCCATCTTCTTGACGGAGCTGCGTCTCTGGGGGCGCTCCTCATGGGCGTGCCGCAGCAGGCCTGCGTCGTTGGCCTTCCCCATGTGCTTCTCCTCCTGCTTCTCCGCCTCCTTCAGCTTGGTCTCCGCTGACAGGCTCTCCGTGTGGTACATGTGGTACGTCTTCATGACCTGCACGGGCAAGGCTCCGTCACTTCCCAGGGTCTCTCTCTCTCTGGCTGTCTCTCTCTGTCTCTCTTTCTCTCTCCCTCCCTCTCTCTCTCTGTCTGTCTGTCTCTCTCTCTCTCCGTCTGTCTGTCTGTCCCTGAACAGCAGACACGTCAGCTCTGTTTTAAGAATCACAGACACAGCATTCACCCAGAGGCAAGAATAATCGTAACGGGATTATGATTTGATAAGATTGATTGGAAACCTTTTAGAGCGTCACCATCATTTGTCTTCTTTAACCATGCTGAGAGGGCTCCAACACTCCATTAATATAACATCACCCCTTAATAGGCTCTGCTAATTGCCCGAGATCTCTTAAGATGTTTGTTTGTATTTTCCTCACTGACGCTTCATGCAAATATGCAAACAGACACACACACTGTTTACCACACAGCAGGAATGATGTTATAAAACAGGGGATTCTTCTGTGTGTTCTCCTTTGTGTGTCTGGTTCTGCAGAGCGCCAGCAGAGCGCGGTGCGGCTAGCCCGCGGAGCTAGCCCGCGGAGCTAGCCCGCGGAGCTAGCCCTCGGAGCTAGCCCTCGGAGCTAGCCCTCGGAGCTAGCCCGCGGAGCTAGCCCTCGGAGCTAGCCCTCGGAGCTAGCCCGCGGAGCTAGCCCTCGGAGCTAGCCCGCGGAGCTAGCCCTCGGAGCTAGCCCTGGGAGCTAGCGGGTGAGGAATGTGTCAGACCACACAGCAAAGCGGCGCTTCATGTCTCCTTTCAGACGAGTTCTGTGTGCCAGTGTAAATCTGTCAGCGATGAAGACAACTGTAACCAAAAAACACACGCATAACACACACACACGCACGCACACACGTGCACACACACGCACATGCACACACACACACATGCACATGCACACACACCGACTAACACACACAACTTGTGTTCCGCCCCCACATGTTCGCACGTCCCGGTCTCCTAGCAACGGCTGATTAAAATAATGCATATAAACAAGGGAAGCAGAGTCGATACGGCCGGCAGCGAGGAGGTCAGGCGGTCAGAACGCAGCCCCCCCGCCGAACACAGAACAAGAACCTGCTTGATTTCCAAAGAGAGGCCCCAGCCAGCGGCTAATGGATGGGCGAGGGCCCCACAGCGCTGCAGACCCCCGGCAGGATTACCATTCAGCACACGACGCACGGCAGCAGAGCCAGGGTCACGCTAACATCAGCCTACAGCCTTCTGACCACTGGAAGGGCTGTTCTGTTCAGCTATGCCCTAGAAAGCTCTAGAAACCATCTCGTGTTGGCTGTACTGGAGGGCTGCTCAGTGGCTCAATGTGTCAGACACACGTCTTTAATAATGAATGAGGGGGGGGGGGGGGGACAAATCAATGCAGACGAAGTGCAATATAATGTTACATGGGAAGACTCTGTTCTGTGCTCACTTCAGAGCCAGCATGGTTCTCCTGAACTGAGCTGCAAACCATATGTTGTCCTTTACAAAACTACAGAAGAATGCCATGAACAATAATATCTGTACCTGTAATACGACTTAATTACTTAATACTATTAGGTCAAAGTTATGAAATGATGAGACAAGTTATGAGACAAAAAAAACATACAACAATATCCTATGTAATATCTGTATAATGTGTAAAAGACACTACTTTACATGGTTGTATTGTATTGAATGATGCTGGGATACTGCCACAAACAAATCAACCCACAACATTTACATGACAGCATCACTGCTGTCCATCTCTCTCCACCAGCACTACCAGACTGAACACAGCGCTCTCCAGTCAACAGCCAGGCCTCTCAGCCTCCATCCTATGTGTGCCTACATGCCGGAGTGCTACTTACTTGAGGCCAACTGCTTCAGTTTCGGCTCATTCAAGATGTGCTCACTCTCATAAAGAGAAGTGATAACCTGCCAACATGAGAAGATCTCACTTTCGTTCTCCTTGTGTCTCTCTCTCTCATTCTATATGTCTCCTTTGCTCTCTCTCTCTCTCTCTCTCTCTCTCTCTCTCTCTCTCTCTCTCTCTCTCTCTCTCTCTCTCTCTCTCTCTCTCTCTCTCTCTCTCTCTCTCTCTCTCTCTCTCTCTCTCTCTCTCTCTCTGCATACTGAGAACACTGTGCTCCTCGAGTCATGCAGGACATACACCGCAGAATAGGGAAGTGAGATATCACAGACAGATATTGGCCAGGCGAGAGACACACTGGCAGCATTGTCCGACTGATAAGATATATTCACAACACTCACCGTGTAGAGCTCATTCGTCACTTTCACCAGCTCCTCGTGCATCTGGACACCCAGGTCTTTGCTCTGGAGAGGACAACAAGGTAGGATGATAACCGCCAGGTTGTTCACAACACGCAGATGAACACTGTGACACAGGAGCACAACACTGGCTGCAGGAAGGCTTTGTGTTAGCGAGCGGCTGTGGAGTGTAAAGCAGGCAGGTCGTTATTCTGTCGGTTGTTAGAAGGTGTCGTGGTTTTCAGACTGGTTTTTAGAGGGTTTCTGGGTTACCGATCACAGACTTTATGTTCCTATAACATACTGTAATTGTCCACTAATATTCTCCCAGCTCTTGAAGAAGTTGTGGGATTAATGAGAAGTTGGCAAATGTCCTCAAGGGGATACGAGATGGTTTTGTTCCTCAGAAACCTCTCAGTTTGGGTAATACAGACCTCTCAGTCTGTGTTACTTTGGGTAATACAGAATAACGTTTCTCAGGGAAATCTAGTCAGGGTGTTTGACTTGCAGGTTCGTACCCTGAAGTCTACCCCACATGCATCCTTCTTAGCCCCTTTCTGTTCATTCATGACATGTAGCCACTGTAACCCCCTTCGTCTGAAAGCATCTGCCTAATGACTTAACAGCGTCGGTAGGAGCCGAGTCTCCAGAAGCCTGTGCTGAGTGAGGGAACAGCCCCGGCAGGGCTGCTCTCGCTGCGCTGGCCAAGGAGTCTGTGCTCACCAAGAGTCTGTGCTCTCCAAGGCCTCCGACTCATAAGAGACCCAGAGGACATGGAGTAAATCACTCTGCTCCCGCCGTGCATTAGATAAACATCATAAGTCTGCCGTGAAATACAGAGCTGTTCCCTGCACTCCAGCCCGGCCTTACTACGGACACCAGACCGGAGCGCGTTATTACATGAGCTCATGGGAAGCGATGGAAGGGCCAAAGCACTTGAGCCGGCCCCCCTCAGCGGCCCGCGTTCACAATGGGGTCTGCATGCTACCATCATTTATGGAGCCATTACGCAGGAGCCTTCTGACAAAGCGTTATAATGAATGGAGCGCTCGTTTCCAAGAAGCTGGAGCCCTGCACAATGCCGCTCACTGTGAGTAAGGCGCCAAAACCGGCCCAGGCATAGTTTGCATAGCCGGCGCTGGCCGCCCGGCGCCCCCCACGCCACGGCGTCCGCGTCGCGCCCGCCGGCGGCTGCCACGTCGCCGCGCCCCTCGCTGACCTTTTTGAAGAGTCTGATGACATCTTCGCCCACGTGCGCCAGCCGGACAATGATGTTGTTGTTGTAGATGTCGCTGAGCGTGGCGTGGTCGCGGCTCTCGCGTCGGGTCTGGTTCAGCACCAGGTACCAGCAGTTCACCGTGGACAGCAGGTTCTGGTCCTTTCTGGAGCAGCCAGCGGGCAGAGGGGAGGGGGGGGGGGGGGGGTTCACAAAGGTTTAGGCTTTGGCTTTAAAAAAGAAAAAAAGGAAAAGGAAACCAATGCAAAGTGTGCCTTCAAACAGTAAGTCAAAGTCTGTGAGTGGTGAACGGCTCACAGCCACCTCTCTCACCAAGGAGGGGACGACACGCTTCCTGTGACGCCGCCTCACGGCTCACGATGTCAAACCCAAAGTGATCCTGGTGATCAGACCCAGAGCGACCCACCCTGGAGCCCGCAGACCCTGCAGGTGAGCCCCCTTCCCCCCTCGTCCTCCACGGCCGTCCCTCACACCCCACAGCCTCTCTGGAACCCAGAGCCGCGTCCCTGCGGCCTGCACTTGAAAGCGGTGCGGGCGTTTGATCGGCGGCTGCCCCGGATCACCGCAGGCCGCTGAAGCCTGCCGTGAACCTTCAGACCAGCCAGGAGCGCAGGAGACTTCAAACGGTTGGCAGGCTCCCATGGAGGATCATGGATAAGAGGAGGAGATGAAGGAGATGCCCTGCGCTCCTGACAGCTGACAGGAAGACGACATCAAACACCCGAGACGCAACGTGGCAAAATGTGACATATAATGAACTCCAATGAAAGTCAAATGTTGTGGGCGATAGCGATATGTTAAACACAGCCCTGCCAGGTGCTGACCAGGGTGACGTACACCAACACCTTCGCTGATAAACACATTCTCAAGGAGTTCCTCACACAACTTCCACCTGACAAGCTGCGTGATATCCAGGTTCATCTTAAAGCACCGCAGGTGAAAAGTCTGAATCATGTGCACAGTAATGGACAGAGCTAACCGATAGAAGGCGTGAGACGAGAGACCGCGGTGTGACGTTCTACGAACAACATGACAGGAGAGTGGAGAACCCCATGCAGAACGTGCGTGTGCATGACTGCGAATGCTCGACCCGATGGACTGGTTTGGTTCTGCATGCTGCTACAGAACAGCGGCTCCCTCGTTTCACAAACCAACAACATCTGCCTGGTCTCCCCGGGTCTTCGACGTGCACCCTTTAATGAGCAGACCCCCCACATGGAATGTTCTGGAGATCCTGCTGTTCTTCTGAGGCTCCCAGGGGGGTGCAGACCATGTCAACCAGGAGAACCAGGAGAACCAGGAGAACCAGGAGAACCAGGAGAACCAGGAGAACATCTCAGCTGGAGGAATGGAGGAAACGACTGCGACCGCGGGACACGGCGCCGTCCGGGATCAAACCCAACAGGGTCTCCTGGGACCAGATAACTCAAAGTGCTTTTATTCCCCCCACACACACACACACACACACACACACACACACACACACACAACGACACACACACACAGACACAGACACAGACACACACACACACACACACACACACACAACCACACACACAACCACACACACACACACACACACACACACACAGACACAGACACAGACACACACACACACACACACACACACACACACACACACACACACACACAAACACAGTCCAGCTAAAAGCAACATGGCGGCCGAGGGAAAGCGGTTGCCGTTGATTCTGAAAGCAATTAGCGCGGCAGAGAGAGGGAATGCAGGGCAGTAGCATGTCTGTGTGGCGCGGAGGGCCGGTGTGGGAGGGATGGGGGGGAGGGAGGGGGTGACAGCCGGATATAAAGGGAGACAGTGGGTAAAGAGTCTGACCCAGTTGGGAGAACGACAGAGGCCCCGGGCCAGGGGTGGTTGTTGTTTTTCTTTTTTCTTTTTTCCTTGGCACGCTCTGTCTTTTCTGTTCAGGTCATTTCACTTTCACTTTCACTTCCCCCACCCACCCCCCACCCCCACCCCATCACCACCACCACCCCCCACCACTATCTCCGCCACGCACATAGAAACCTTTGTTCTCTTTGACTGGTCATGTTTTGCACCTTTACTGGCAGTCAGGGGCAAAAAAACTTGGGCAGAGTATCTGGTCGCTGGGCCGTGTACTAGTGTGTGTGTGTGTGTGCGTGTGTGCGTGTGCGTGTGTGTGGCTATAAGACTGTTGAACTCCTGAGCTCTGTGAAGGTCAATACATCTATCTGTTTATAGGAAAATATTTATTTTCATATTTATTTAATTATATTATTTAATCCATATCGGTCCATACCTCCCCATAACTGCTGCTAATTCAACTGCACATGTAAATATAAATTAATAAATTATAAACACTTTTACTTTTACTTTTACACTTTCTGCACCTTAATGTTTAATGTTTCAATGTTTATATTATTATCATGTTGTATATACATTTTATTATTATTATTGTTTTTTATTTTTATTTTATTTTTTTTATTGCACTAGTTTTTCTCTTCTTCTGTTATTCTAGACACTTATTGAGTTGTTTTGGGGTGCCTGGGACTTAAGATTTTCATTGCCAACATGTACGCTGTATCTGTTGAGCAAATGACAATAAAGACCTTTGTGACTTTGTGACTTTGTGTGTGTGTGTGCGTGTGTGTGTGCGCGTGCGTGCGTGTATGCGTACATCTGCGTGTGCCTATGTTTGGCATGGCACCAGTGACAGCGCCTTACTCACTTGAACTGCTGGTGCTCCCGGGACGTGCGTATCTTGGCCGAGTAGCGCTCCGCCAGCTTGTCCAGACCCCTGGAGTACTCCAGCTGCAGCTCGGCCTTACGGCGGAAGAAGTCCTGCAGGTCCTGCAGCAGCTGCAGCCTGGACTCGGACTGCTGCTCCAGACACCTGAACTGCTCCACCAGCTGGTTACGGATCTCTGCACACAAGGAGAGCCGTGGTCAAGAAGGGAACCTGCCGGGCTGGACCGGAGGTCCACGGGAGGAGGTGGAGACCAGAGGGAGGGAGCCTGAGTCACAAGTCAAGAGCACAGCACTCACACAGGAAGTGGAAGAGGACTCATTTTCACAGGCGCACTTATGACTCCCTGAGCACTATTCAGAAGTACTGTCTTCATAAGTGAATTGAACCAAATGTAAAAAGTACAGTTGTCTACTGTCTCACATTTTTGTGGATAATAATGTGTGTGTGAGTGTGTGGGTGTGTGTGTGCATGTGAGTGTGTGTGTGTGTGTGTGTGAATGATAACAGCGTTGCGTGTCTGAATGCTGTGGTACTGGCAGCGCGTGTGTGAGATGTTTGTCTGCTGATTGCAGCAGACGAGACGGAAAATGTAAAATAGGTCAGCTTCTCCAAAAGCCTAGTGGTGCTGACGAGGGGAGCCGCCTCCAGAAGGACAGGCCAGGGGGCTGCGGTCTGATGACGTCCAGGGGGGAACGTCATTGGTTCATACAACCAGCATGTGAACGGAAGAATCCACACATCTTGAAATGAAAGAGGATAGGATATACTTACATATCACAGGATAATCCTGCAATCATTTTTTGAAATACAGACATGCAAACACAAACGCACACACATGCACGCGCGCACGCGCACACACACACACACACACACACACACACACATACACACACACACACACACACAGCAGCTCACCCATACATATCTCTCTCAGGAACCAAAAAGATGTCTGAAAATGTATCAATGGAAAAGATGGCAGAGCGAGAGAACAGCCTTTTATTCAGTTATGAATGGCGTTTCTGTATGAATGAACAGAGAGAGCCGCAGAAACGCCTCATCATCCACGCCTGTGTGCTGGGAACACTGGGAACACTGGGAACACTGGGAACCGGGAGGAAGATGGTGGGAAGACACCAACAGGAAGAGACAAAGTTAGGGAGGGAAAGGGAAAGAGAGATATGAGAGAGAGAGAGAGCGAGAGAGGGAGTGAGAGAGAGAGCGTGAGTGAAAGAGAAAGGGAGGGAGTGAGAAAGTGTGAAAGAGAGCGAGAGAGAGTGTGATTGAGAGTGTGAGAGAGAGGAAGGCAGTGAGTGACAGAGAGAGGGGGGAGGGAGGGGGAGGGGGAGGGACTGAGGGAGAGAGTGTGAAAGAGTGTGAGTGAGTGTGCGAGAGAGAGACAGAGAGAGAGAGAGGAAGAGAGTGAGTGAGTGAGTAAGTGAGAGAGAGGGGGGAGGGAGAGAGAGAGAGACAGAGAGAGATAATATTGTGCAGCCACTAGCAGCTTGGAAAGTAGCCCTCATGGTATCCATAGTTGCCCAGTTGCCTGGATACATGCGTCTGGAGGCATCTGCAGAGGGGCAGTGTGGTCCCACTCGCCTCTCTCTCTCTAGCTGGCATAATGGCTGGCGACAGGGACGGCTCCCCCCCGGCTCTGTGGGTTCAGCGTCTGATGAGCCAAAGACTCACACAATGTCACTGTGGAGAGTCTCCCCAAAATACACTTCATGTGTGTAACTCCATGTTTTCTATACAATGGAGGGTAAGGTTGATTCATGCGGTGTGGGGAAATGATGAGCATTATTCAGATATTAGGACATCTCTTGGTGGCAGGGCGAAAAGTCTTAACTGTATCTGTATCTCTCTTGAGCGTGGCTATTTTTGGAGGTAACATTGTAGCTGCGAGGCATGGTGCAATACCACACTACATTCACTGAATGATTCAGGCTACAGCCAAGGAGGCCTAGCGCATAATAAGGATGCTAGCATGCAGCTACGGTGCTAGGAGGTGTAGAATGACCATTGTAACCAGTTGGGGTTTTGATTTGGTTAAAGTCGTCCAAATGTTCCCCACTCATCTGGGGACATCTGGACATGTCCCCACTCCACCTTCCAATGATAACTAACAGTTTTCGTTCTCTCCTGACCCCGAAGAGTTAAACCCCATGTGGTCACAGCTGAGTGTGTTGACCACCAACGTCTTCCACAGACCTGCAGAGGAGAAGCCGTGTGAACGTGGTGGAGAAACCCCCTCCGTCTCAGCGATGACTTCCGCACCATCGCGGTAACGCGTGTGTTTTACAGCACACTTGTATGACTGGATCACAGCCTGCAACGCTGTGGTTCCAAACAGCCTACAGAACGAGGGCTGGAGATGTTGATGCTCCGCAGTGGAACCCTGAGACCGCGCCATATCGGACCCCGAGACCCTCCATATCGAACCTACGAGACTGCACCATATCGGACCCCTAGACCCTCCATATCGAACCTACGAGACTGCACCATATCGGACCCCTAGACCCGCCATATCGAACCTACGAGACTGCACCATATCGGACCCCTAGACCCGCCATATCGAACCTACGAGACCCGCCATATCGGACCCGAGACCCTCCATATCGAACCTACGAGACCCGCCATATTGGACCCGAGACCCGCCATATTGGACCCGAGACCGCACCATATCGGACCCCGAGACCGCACCATATCGGACCCGAGACCGCGCCATATCGAACCCGAGACCGCACCATATCGGACCCGAGACCGCGCCATATTGGACCTACGAGACCGCGCCATATCGGACCCCGAGACCGCACCATATCGGACCCCGAGACCGCACCATATCGGACCCGAGACCGCGCCATATCGAACCCGAGACCGCACCATATCGGACCCGAGACCGCGCCATATTGGACCTACGAGACCGCGCCATATCGGACCTGAGACCGCACCGTGCCTCAGGCGGCTGCTGACGTGGCAGAACCAGACCCGCCCCCTCGCCGCCTCTGGACCACAGCCCAGTCTCAGCGATGACTTCCGCACCATCGCGGTAACGCGTGTGTTTTACAGCACACTTGTATGACTGGATCACAGCCTGCAACGGTGTGGTTCCAAACAGCCTACAGAACGAGGGCTGGAGATGTTGATGCTCCGCAGTGGAACCCTGAGACCGCGCCATATCGGACCCGAGACCCTCCATATCGGACCGGAGACCACGCCATATCGGACCCCGAGACCCTCCATATCGAGCCTACGAGACTGCACCATATCGGACCCCGAGACCCTCCATATCGAACCTACGAGACTGCACCATATCGGACCCCTAGACCCGCCATATCGAACCTACGAGACTGCACCATATCGGACCCCGAGACCCTCCATATCGAACCTACGAGACTGCACCATATCGGACCCCTAGACCCGCCATATCGAACCTACGAGACCCGCCATATCGGACCCGAGACCCTCCATATCGAACCTACGAGACCCGCCATATTGGACCCGAGACCCGCCATATTGGACCCGAGACCGCACCATATCGGACCCGAGACCGCACCATATCGAACCTACGAGACCCGCCATATTGGACCCGAGACCGCACCATATCGGACCCCGAGACCGCACCATATCGGACCCAAGACCGCGCCATATCGAACCCGAGACCGCACCATATCGGACCCGAGACCGCGCCATATTGGACCTACGAGACCGCGCCATATCGGACCTGAGACCGCACCGTGCCTCAGGCGGCTGCTGACGTGGCAGAACCAGACCCGCCCCCTCGCCGCCTCTCCGGTGGCGTGGGGTTCGGTTGCACCTCCCGCAGCGTCGCAGCAAAGAGCAGCGTGTCAAATCAGGACGCGGCCGCCGCCAGCCGGCCCCCCGGGGGGCCGTCTCCGGGGGGGCGTCTCCGGGGGCCGGCCGCAGCCAATCACACGCGCCCTAATCTGAACCGACAGGGCTGACGTCGTTTGGGCACAAATCAAGGCCGGGTCCTGTGAGCACTTGTCTGTGGACGTTAATGACGCTGGAATGTCTTCACAGGATCTCCTGAATAACCCCACCTCGCTGGCTCGCCCGGCCCTTTGCCTTGAATCGCCTGGAATCCTCTCTCTCTCTTTATATATATATATATATATATATATACGAATGCGGTGCACATGCCTGCATGAATGCATGATTACAGTGAATGAAGTGTGCCCTGACACACAGACAATGGCGTGCTGTGGAACGCCACGCCATGTCACCATATCAAGTGTTTCATCATGGCTCCCACAGAGGGGCGTGTCCCATCCTAGTGGAATGCTACTCCCAAGTAAACACGTTGGCCTGAGGAGAAAAGAAGGGACATAACTTCAAGGTCTTACGATGCCCAGAGGAGGGCTGTCCTTCTCCGTGGCATTAAAGAAGGTTGATGGTAGTCTGAGGCCTTGTTACCACAGGCAGCACATGAAGCACATGAACACATGAACACATGAACACATGAAGCACTGTCAACATGATGCCCCATTCAGCGCTGGGTGACTGCTGAACATTCAGCATGGACTTGGGCCTTCAGATGTTCTTTTATTATTGGTGCTAACTCCTTACTTCACTTGTCAACCTAGCATTGCTCTGTTGATGTCAAAATCCCAGATTAATAGTAATTACACATTGTGTTTATAACTTCAATAGAACCCCTCTCTGGTGGTTCTGTTTCTCAGACTGGTCACTGGGAATGTGGCGAGTGTCACGTTGTTGCAGTTTTGTTATTTTACTTGACTTGTACTTATTATTGATGATGTATTATTCATTGTTGTACTTAGGGGCCATGCAATGCACACTGGAGTCCAATAAGGGTGTGAACTCAGGAGCAGAATGGAGAGTTGTAACAATGCAGAGCGGTGCATTCAGATGATGAAATCAGGTGTCAGAGGGACAGGGAGCAGCAGAGGGACAGTTCTGCTCTATAGTTAGAAGATCCTGGAGGCCAATATTGATTTCAGGCACAGGGAACAAAGCAATCATGTTTTTTTCAATCTTCCCATTTCCATTACACTTTATCAAGAAACATTTGATAAAAAAATGTACAATTGTTAATGTCCACTAACTAGTGAGTATACACAGATGTAATACTCTCTAACTAGTGAGTATACACAGATGTAATACTCACTAACTAGTGAGTATACACAGATGTAATACTCTCTAACTAGTGAGTATACACAGATGTAATACTCACTAACTAGTGAGTATACACAGATGTAATACTCTCTAACTAGTGAGTATACACAGATGTAATACTCACTAACTAGTGAGTATACACAGATGTAATACTCACTAACTAGTGAGTATACACAGATGTAATACTCACTAACTAGTGAGTATACACAGATGTAATACTCTCTAACTAGTGAGTATACACAGATGTAATACTCACTAACTAGTGAGTATACACAGATGTAATACTCTCTAACTAGTGAGTATACACAGATGTAATACTCACTAACTAGTGAGTATACACAGATGTAATACTCACTAACTAGTGAGTATACACAGATGTAATACTCACTAACTAGTGAGTATACACAGATGTACAGCTCAACACTGGTGCACAGCTCATGAGGCCTATAATCAGCCTGGTGATATGATACAGCTCAGAGAACAGCAACATGTAACTGAGAACCTCAAAAGGAGTGACAAAGGTCTTCTGTCTGCCTGAACCATCAGGTCCAAGAAGGCCTTTTTATTGACACCCAGTTATCAAGTAACTGGACCACAGCCCAGTTAAAGCAAAGGGCCACAGGCCAGCAGACGCTGAGGCCTGGCTCTGCACTGATTGTCTCTTACAGCGCATTATGGGGGCTGTTGTGCCACAATAAGCCGTTACAGCTCCAAAGTGATCTAACCTGGCCTGCAAATGAGCTTCATATGTCAGCTTAAAAGCTCTTCCTGAAACCGAGAAGGGATTCTGAGGCTGTGGAGCTGCACTCCACCACAGAGGGGAGGGAGAGAGAGAGAGAGAGAGAGAGAGAGAGAGAGAGAGAGAGAGAGAGAGAGAGAGAGAGAGAGAGAGAGAGAGAGAGAGAGAGAGAGAGAGAGAGAGAGAGAGAACAGTGACAGATAGAAAGGTGAGATGCTTTTAGAGCTAGTCCTACCTCATATTTCTCATTCCATCCACACAGCAGTTCATGAACAAACATCCAAAACATCTCCAATCCATTTCGTTGCGATTAGCGATGTGATGGCCACATGTGTTGGCTTCACACTTGAGAGAGAGGCAACCCTTTGCGTGATAAATGCTGGGATTAAATTGTCTGGAATAAGGAGGACAACCAATTACAGGGAAAACTAAAACGGGGGCTACTGCAGTATGTAGCAATTAGACGTTCTATTGGCTGTCGCTTTGTATAACAACGTATGTTCTTTTTGGCTGTTGAGCCTTTTTACCATGTTGACGTCTTCATTTATAAACTCAATCTAAACATCGATCGATACATTTACCATTAAAGGCAAAGTGCTAAACGCGGGCTAAGATAATAGAGGGTTGTCTAATGTATTTTCTGACAGGCAGGAACGTGAGGATGCCAGTTTAGGTTTGGTTATGACTGGGATGCATCGGAGGAAGTTATAAGATAATTGATCAATATTGTCGATCAGGAAGGCCGCGTGGTTTTCCTCTCTCCTCTCCATTCATCCAGCCGCATATTTTAGAGCAGACTGATAAATCCTCTCATTGTCCATAATTTATACTGACAGCATACATTAATGATGGACTTCTTGAACGATTTCTACTCGTGTGACCTTCTCGCCCCCCCCACCCCACCCCCACCACCAGCATCAATTAGGCCTTCACTTGAGCTGAAGGGACAAAGTGTAAGTAGATTAGCATTCAATTGTATTTCAGTGTCATCCTCTGCAGTTGATGTTCATGTAATGTTGCACAGATCTGCTGTGCAGCGACAGCACAGCCCCCTCCCGTCCCGCGGTGTTAGGCCCAGCCAGCTTTCTGCAAACACTTCTATTTCACCTGAGCTGGCTGATGATCCAAAACCCGTTTGCGGTTTAACGATGAACATCTGACAGCAGACAGTTTTGCCCTGCGCGCACATAGGCCCGGGCATGCCCCCCACCGCCCCCCCCCCCCCAGTCCTCAGTCACAGAGCGTGCCCCGTTTTTGTGTCAAGTCCCCACCATCAAACAAGTTCACATACCGTCACCAGTGAACCACAGCGTATTGCTGAGGCTGGTTTCTTTGAGACGTGTAACGCAAGGGAAGGTTGAGTCGTAACAACGCCTCGTTATAACGAGATCCTTCATCTGCACAGAATATCCACAAGATGTTTAGCATGTGGGCTCGAGACGAGACGCACCAGCCGCAGCGCACCCCAAAGCAACGACAGACCATCTGGACCCCCCCGGACCACGGCGCGCCAGCGAGTAGTTCACCCGAGGCACAAGGACACCAACATCCGCCGATCAGTAGAAAACAGGCTGCTCACCTTTCACTTGGGTCTCGTATTCCGCAATGATCTCCTTTTCCTTCTTGATTTTCGCCTGAGCTGACATTTTGCCTTAAGGGGGGAAAGGGTCGTGAAATCCTGTGCAAATACTGTAAACTTTTCCCACAACGCAACCTTAGCATCTAAATAACCTTGGAACGGCCACTGCGATACGATCGGCCGCGGAACGCTGCATGCGTGACGAGAACTTCGCGTATTGGGGAGACTGGAGCCTCTGCGACGCCAGGGCGCTCGGAGCCGTCGGGGCTAAAAGTACATGACGCGTCCTCAGCCACTCCTTTTTCTCTCTCCTTCAGACGGCTTCAGCAGATCGTGAAGTCGTCCGTGCGTTGCGTCCGCCTTGAAATACAGCAATGCATAACAGAGAGGCGTACGGCTCGATGTGCACACAATGTGCCACAGAGCAGATTGTCCACGAGACCAGCGCTGCTCGAAGCCTTTTCGCTGCAAGTTCAACGCTGCTGCAGCAAAAAAAGCCTCAATGGATGCAAAGTGAACGGAGGCTCCTCCTCTCTGTCCGCCTCGGCCACTTCGCTGTGGAAGACTGATTTGGCCTCTAGTGCATTCTGTGTGTTACCGGTTACATTGTAAATGCGCGTCGTAGAACTTCTAACAAAACGTGGTAACAAGCTGTAAGGAATACAAGGAAGCGATCGCAACGACTGTAGGAAAACTGCAAACACACTCTTGGCAATGCATCTCCATACGGTTCGATGGGATTTTTATATTTAGAAATCATAATCATCATAAATCATGTTTCATATTGTTTGTGATTTTTTTCAGGTTACTAAAATTGGGTTGTTGTAGACATAATATTTAACAACAGTAGGCCTAACTCATTAATTGCACGCACGCACACGCACACACGCACACGCACACATAATATCAGAATCATTAGAACATAAAAGCTTTGATTTAGGCCTACACTACATTTCGCTGAAGTGACTGCATTAGAGTTCATCTACTCCCTCTGCTGGTCAAACACACGAACATTAATCAGATCAACCAAAAGTTTCAACTTGTGAATTTGTGTTGTCGAGGAGACGTTTTGCGCCATTTCGCAACACACACCACATCATTTTACAGCGCATCATCTCTAACAAAGGTTCATGACAAAAGTTAATGACGACATCCGACCTTAAACGAAACCCATGTGTCTTTACCAGCGCGTCATTGCGTGATTTTTTTTATGGACGTGATGATGCAGGTGTGTGGTTGACCAGTTCTCCTGATTCTAAGGTAAGTGTCTTCATGACTTCCAGCTAAGCGTCAATCAAACCCGGGCTGTCCCTGGAGTGACACGCCCCACGCCCCGCACCTCCCCGTACCTCCCCGCACGACGAGACGCGCACAAGCGCCCAGCGTTCCGCAGAGAAAAGCAGAAGCGAGCACGGAAGAACTAAGACGAACGACACACACCACCACGCACCGTATCATGTTCTTGATCGCCGGATTGTTGCTGCTGATTGCGGTCGGGGCCCTGGTGTTGCTGTGCGGTGGTCGCTCCAGGTGAGTTGTTATTGATGGAAGTCAATTGACCTGAACTATCACTTGATCTCCTAAACGATCCCGGGGGGGAGTGGACGCTCCTTACCTTCAGAGCATGGATGTAGACTTGAGAGTGAAAAGGGAAATCATAGTCATGTAAAAATAACACCTGACCTTACTTTCAATAGTTAAAACATTGGATTTGTTTTTTCATGTGATTTCCCCCCCCCCTTACTCGTTACAAGTAACGAGTAAGGGGGGGGGAATTTACTCGTAAATATCTCTCATATCGTTGGCAAGGTGTAACATCTATGAGGAAATGCAAGCAACAATGTTATGGAAATAGAACTAATGTTATGGTGCAGTTTTTATTATCTCATAAGGGCGCTCTCAAACCGGTCCGCAGGAATGAATGGAATGGTTCTTAACGAACGGTTGAACGGTCTCTGACTCTGTGTGTCCTCATGGTCGGGGCAGACGGGACAATGAGCCTCCTCTCGATAAAGGCCTCGTCCCCTGGCTGGGACATGCCCTGGAGTTTGGAAAAGATGCTGCGAAATTTCTGACACGGATGAAAAACAAGCATGGCGATATCTTCACAGTGAGTCCTTAATACCGAGTATGAGCAAGGAAAACAAAGTCATTCATTACGTTCGATCATATCTTCCACTGGGATTCATGTTAAATGTATGCACAGTTAGTCCTGCAACATTGGCAAAAAAAACCCTCAGATGTTTGTATAAAGAGTTCACGTAGGCCTACTATATATATATATATATATATATATATATATATATATATATATATATATATATATACAGTATATACACACACACAGCCACACGGCAGTCTGTGAAATAGTCCCGAAATGTAATCTATATATTTGTGAAGCCTACATGGACACAAATTTTCCTTTTTTTCCTGACACTCAGCACAACTTTTATTATACCCCAAACCCTAACCCTAACCCTAACTTAACCCCTAAACCCTGCCCCTTACCCTAAACCTAACACTAACTATAACCCTAACCCTGACCCCTACCAATGATATCCTGGGGTTAGGATATCATTAAGAGAACTGGGGGCGGGTCCTCGGGCAGCTTTAGATGGTGTCTTCACCATAGTAACGGTCGATGAGACTCATGCATGTACCATGACTCATGGTACTGTAGTATTCACTGTAAAAACGTGGTGCAGGCACGAAAGATACTTCCATTGAAATACATTAGTTTGAACCGCCGTGAGACTGGGTTGATATATAACGTACGTTTATTATCACATAGATAACCTTTGGGAATAAAAGAGGAAACAGCCTATGAGTGTACTTGCTTTGTTTGAGGCGTGTCCCATGTTTCTCTTAAGAGATGAGTAACTGTAACTCCTGTTTCTACTGAACGTCACCACACCTCCAGGTCCGTGTGGCCGGGCAGTACATCACAGTTCTGCTGGACCCTAACAGCTACGACCACGTTCTGAACGACAACGTGTCCTTGGACTTCACCCGCAGCAGAGCGCTGCTGATGAAGAAGATCTTCTCCCTGGTGCTCCCCAGCCACAACCCAGATAAGGAGAGGGCATGGATGGAACAGTGAGTATTAACATGTCAATCAATCAAGTTGATTGTGATAACAATGTTCATTATTACCAGCAGTGAAATTCTTGTTGCTCGGGTCGTTCAACTTTGGGATATAAATACAAACAATGAAGAATAAAATTAAGAATCGTATAGACTCCAGAATAAAACACCTATACCAACACAATAAATAGTATACAATATTTCTAAAAGGATCAAATTAAGTGAAGTAAGGAGGAGAGTTAACATGGAATGCATTCCTGAAAGTGTTGAGGGTCTCGCAGGACCAAGATGTTATGACCTGAACTGACCTCACAGCTGACCTTTCATTTACATTTACATTTACATTTCAGGCATTTAGCAGATGCTTTTGTCCAAAGCGACTTGCAAAAAGAAATGATTTTGTAATTGCGAGGAACACGTCTTGTAGCCATCATCTTTCTTCGTCATTACAAGATGATGAAGTTGTGACTGGCAGTCCGACTGAACGCCCAGCGACCTCCGCGATGACTTCCTGTGTCCGCGGCTGTTTGGATTAAAGGCTTGCGTGTCCATCTCTCTATAGGCACTTTCATGGTGTGGGTCTGGACCAGCTGTGCCTGTCCATGGACGCCCAGCTCCGTGGCCTGCTGCTGGCTGAGCAGAGGGGCTTTGGTACGGAGTGGAGAGAGCAGGGGCTGTTTGACCTCTGCTATGGTCTGCTCTTTAGGTGACCCCCTGCAGTCTGGAAATATATGTTAGCACATAGATGAGTAAGACATGTGTCATTGTGTGTGTGTGTGTGTGTGTGTGTGTGTAACATGTCATATAAAAAGGTGACAAACATACAAAAGTCCCTCCCTGCGGTGTGTGAGAGTTAATGTTTACCCTGGCAGGGCCGGCTTTCTCTCCATGTTTGCGAGGGACGACAACGCTGACGCCGTCTACAAACAGTTCCGCAACTTCGACCGGCTGCTCCCCAACCTGGCCCGCTCCACCCTGAGGGGAGGTGGGTGACGCTGCTGCCCCCTCACGCTCACATCCCACGCTGCTGCCCCCGCACACTCACATCCCACGCTGCTGCCCCCTCACACTCACATCCTACGCTGCTGCCCCCTCACGCTCACATCCCACACTGCTGCCCCCTCACATCCCATGCTGCTGCCCCCTCACACTCACATCCCACGCTGCTGCCCCCTCATGCTCACATCCCACACTGCTGCCCCCCACACACTCACATCCCACACTGCTGCCCCCACATGCACGCATCCCACACTGCTGCCCCCCACACACTCACATCCCACACTGCTGCCCCCTCATGCTCACATCCCACACTGCTGCCCCCCACACACTCACATCCCACACTGCTGCCCCCACATGCACGCATCCCATGATATCACATCTCCAGAGCCACCGTGCCATTCCCCTAGTGGAACCACCAGCTCCATTCTGCTGTGTCCTCCAGCCCAGAGGCGCTCGGCCACCTCCACCCAGGAGGCCCTGTGGGAGCTGCTGGGTCCTGGAGGGGATGGGGGCTGCTGGCAGGACAGCTACCAGCTGCACCTGGGCCAGGCGGGGGCGGACTCTGACACCCAGAGGAGGGCCCTGCTGATGCAGCTGTGGACCACCCAGGTGAGAGCAGAGCTCCTCTTTGCTTTGGTGTGGCGTAGCATTGTACATCTCTCTCTCTCTCTCTCTCTCTCTCTCGCTCTCTCTCTCTCTCTCTCTCTCTCTCTCTCGCTCTCGCTCTCGCTCTCGCTCTCTCTCTCTCTCTCTCTCTCTCTCCCCCCCTCTCTCTCCCCCCCTCTCTCTTCCTCTCTAAGGTGTGAGTAACAATAAGATGACTATGACACCTGAGTATTTTTCCCAGGTGACTTATTGTCCAAGGCTCCTCTTCTTATTGAAACTAAAAACTTTTTTCTCCTTCTCATAAATATAAACTGTAAATAATACAACCATCAGAGGAAGATCAGCAGATGATACGCAGCACTGGAGCCCTTTAAAGCGAAGACGTTTGGTTTGAGCTGTTGTTCATGTAATGGGAGCGTTTGTCAGCCCAGAGAGAGGCTCACCCTGTTAACTGTGTGAACGGCGTTGGCTGAGGTGTGTCATCATGCATGCTCACATTCCTCCCACTAGTCCTCAGTCCTCACTGCTGAGGCACCGGAAACCATGAGAACCAGCAGGAGATCCAGGGGATGGAGTGTGACCTCATCTGATTTGTTTTGACAGCTCCTACAATACAGCAAATATGACCTCCAGGCTCAGGTCCTTCACGCTGAAACATGAAGCTAACACATTTTTATTAGCCTAAACCGCACAGTAATAGTAGCTAATTACTGAATATGGATGAGTTGTTGTTAGTTGCTTAGTACTTGTTCCTGGAGTTGTACAAAACCTTTGCCCCCCACATTCCACATTCCCCAGCATGCCTGTACAGACCAGTGTGACCGGGTCATTCTGGGGCCTCCACTCTGGTGCTGCTGGAGTTGAGTTACAAGACGCATGCAAGTTGTAGTCCATGACAAAATATATCAAGAGGATGAACTGAGTTATAGAGGAAAGACTTGACAGACACACGAGTGCACACACACACACACACACACACACACACACACGTAATGTTTGTCCATATAAGGTCATAACCTCCAGGTGAGGAGAGAGAAAGGTGTGTCCCTCTAGGGTCAAACAAGTGAGAAGTGAGTCTATATAGGGTTGTGGACAACATTAGCTGGTAAACTATACACAGTGCAATACAACAAACAATCAGTCCTATTGCAATTGGTTTAACATCCCCTTAACCCAGGTTTGAGTTGGACTAAGTGATGAACAACTTCTGCCTCATGCTTATAAATAGTTCAGTCAGCAAACAGCTTTTGATTCAAAAGGACTGCGGGCTTTGGGATCGGCCTTCCTAATGCCAGGGAACCCTGAGGGGAACTATGTGTTGTTAGACCTCCCTGCTGAGGAACACACAGGCTCACAACGGGTCAAGTCCTGCTGCTGCCAGCAGAGGGAGACATGACACCGCCCAGTCAGGGCTGCTGTCCACTGCCCAGTGGAACCAGCTGGCCGCTGACGTTCCTCTGCTCTGCCTCCGGGCTCCACCGGGGGGAATGGAGGCGTTCTCACAAGGGGGAACGTCTGGTGAGAACCCCCTGCTCGGGGCTGGAGCTCACCCGGCCGGAGCAGGGACTGGAGCAGGGACTGGAGCGGCACTTGAGAGAGTAGAGGATTAGGTGTTAAGCTGGGGAGACGAGGTGCCATTGTGAGTGATTGTCAGCATTAGTTACTCACAGTCTGCGCTGCATTCTGTCCCTGAGTTGCTCTCTTGGTGTTGTGGCCCCAGAATCGCTTTTGTAAAAGTGTGAAGAAAATCTTTTCAGCAATAAATTTAGCCAATTATTTCACAGGGGAAGTTGTTAGGAAAAAATACATTATGAATAATAGAAATTAAAAGAATGTTGATCATAAATGCAATATAGAAAAACAGAATCAACGAAGAGAAGCACAACAGAAGCCAGTGCCATGTTAGTATGACAGACAGCACACACACACAGACACACACAGACACACACAGACACACACACACACACACACAGACACACACACACACACACACACACACACACACACACACACACACACACACACACACACACACACACACACACACACACACACACACACACACACACAGACAGACACACACGGGGCCCTCCTGTCCTGGGGTATTGGCCCTCTAGTGGCAGTGGGTTGACCTCCATGACGTTGACGTGGCGTTGAGGAAAATTGATCCCCATAACTCACAGCAATTACTGTCTGACCGACTGGACTTCTGCTCTTCTCCATGTCATGGACTGCCATGTTATGTAGGCCTTATTCAATGTCTCATCTACATTAAATGTACTTATGGATTAAACCAGACACATGCACAGAGAGCTGCCTTCAGACCAGCAGCATGCAGACAGCTGGGGTCTGTTGGGGCCATGCTTCTGTACAGCTAGATTCACAGGATGGTGAGTCTCTGAAACGTCTTGGGTTTGGGTCTCTCTCTCTCTCTCTCTCTCTCTCTCTCTCTCTCTCTCTCTCTCTCTCTCTCTCTCTCTCTCTCTCCTCTCTCTCTCTCTCTCTCTCTCTCTCCTCTCTCTCTCTCTCTCTCTCTCTCTCTCTCTCTCTCTCTCAGAAGGGTTCCATTCATTCAAACAAGATTTAAAACTCCAAGTCCACTTCCACACTTCCAAAAGTGCATCTGAGGTCTTGTGACAACTTCATGGTCATGGTGACAACTTCCATGGTGACAGCCTTCCATGGCGACGGCCTCCATGGTGACCACTCCGCGGCGGTTCCTTCTAGTTTTGGCTAAAAGTAGAACACTTTATTTTCTTCATGAAAATGAAACACCCACCCAGTTTCCCTTTGTTGAGTTTCCCAGGTGGAATGTTTTGTATCTAGCTGTGAGCTCACTGGGTCTCTGTGACTAAACAACAACAGGAACTTGTGTTTCTTTCGGCTGGCTGAGATACGCCACCGCAAAGCCAAAGAAACAGAAGTTGTAGTTGCGATGGCGCTGAGCGTGACGTCAGCAGATGACTGCGTGTAACATTCCACGTGAGGAAGTCATGGCGAGCAACAGGAACTTGTTCCTCGGGGGCTGCTGAGACACGCAGCGGACGCCCTCTCTTTGTGAGGCAGGGTGGGACAGGGCTGGGGGGTTAGGTAACGCCCCCCCCTCCCTTTAGAGATGAGGAGGTTCTCCAGGGGTTGGTGGTTCCCCCTTTAGAGATGAGGAGGTTCTCCAGGGGTTGGTGGTTCCCCCTTTAGAGATGAGGAGGTTCTCCAGGGGTTGGTGGTTCCCCCTTTAGAGATGAGGAGGTTCTCCAGGGGTTTCCCCCTTTAGAGATGAGGAGGTTCTCCAGGGGTTGGAGGTCCTCAGACGTTTTGACCTCTGCGTCGACTGTTACCTTGTCAGCAAGTTGTGTAAAAAACTAAAAGCGCTTGTTTGATGAAATGATGGTTATTCATCTATATATTTATTCATCTATATACAGGCAGTTGTTCTGTCCTTTGTTCCGCCTGTAAATTCCCACGCCTCAGCATTATATCAATGGGAAATTGATACAATGTGCATGTCAGCAACCTCCATTCAACTCAAATCGCAATAGTATTCCCAGTGCATACAACCACGATTTCACTGTTCCAACACTCTTGACAGGCACACTATTTTGTACGTATTCATTATGAAATAAAGCAGTTTCACAGCAGCGCTCAGCCCATGTGACTACTAATAATGACGTGTTCTCCTCTCCTCTCCAGTGTAACGCCGGCCCCGCTGCCTTCTGGCTGCTCGGCCTCCTGCTGCAGCACCCTGAGGCCATGCAGGCGTTGCAGGCCGAGGTCTGCAGAGTGATGCGGGGCCACTCCCTGCAGCTCCCCGCTCTGCAGCGGCTGCTCGCTCACAGCACACCTGTGTTCGGTACGGACAGGCCACGCCCCCCCCCCCCCCCCCGCCACGCCCCCCGCCCCGCCCCCTGAATGATTCAGCTCAGAGTGGATTCTGTTGACTCGTTTCCTGTTTCTGCTCGACAAGAACCATAGCCGAGCTTGGGCTGACGGGACTCTCTGTGCCAACCTGCCTTGTTTTTTGTTCCTTTGTTTGAACTTTTCTTGATGTGGGTCCGAGCAGGTCTGTTGGTTCCCCTGTAGAAGGCAGGTCTGTTGGTTCCCCTGTAGAAGGCAGGTCTGTTGGTTCCCCTGTAGAAGGCAGGTCTGTTGGTTCCCCTGTAGAAGGCAGGTCTGTTGGTTCCCCTGTGGCAGTGGGAGGTGTTTCTGACTGTGGTCCGCTGTCTCCCTGCAGACAGCGTCCTGAAGGAGACTCTGAGGCTCACGGCGGCCGCCTTCATCTCCAGGGAGGTGGTGGTGGAGGACAAGAGGCTGCGGCTCAGCGGGGGCCAGGAGTACGTTCTGAGGCAGGGGGACAAGGTCTGTCTCTTCCCCTTCATCAGCCCCCAGATGGACCCGGAGATACACCGGGAACCAGAGGTACACACGCACACACGCACGCACACACACACACACACACACACACACACACACACACACACACACACACACACACACACACACACAGTCACACACTCACATTCATACACACACATGCGCACTCACACACCCGCACACTCATAGACACACTCGCACACGCACACACACACTCACACATGCACACACACTCACACACACACACACACACACACACACACACACACACACTCACATTCACACTCAGTCACACGCACTCACACACACACACACACTCACATTCACACTCACAGTCATACACACACACACACGCATGCACGCACTCACACACACACACACACACACACACACACACACACACACACACACACACACACACACACACACACACACACACACACACACACACACACACACAAACATTCACTCACACATGCAGAGATGCACACACATGAGAGACCCCTTTAATAAATAAATGAAGCTATAGCTTAGAGCATTATGAATATAATGAACAGTACACAAACATATGTGTACATCAAATATTCAGTTAGCTGGATAGGCGCTATGTATGCCGAACCAGAGCACATGCAGTGTTTGTTAGCTGGTGTCATGTTTTAAACAAAGTCTTGAATCAAAAAGCTGAATTTTAGTGAACTAACATTTTGACAGGGTCTTACAAATGTATTACATTGTGTGGCAAACGTGCCTTTCATAAAGTTGCATTCACTTCAATCTCGCTTTTAAATGAGTTTTGGGGAAAACTCTGTATTGATCACGCTGTAACCAAAGTAGAAAAAGAAAGCAACCCAGAACCAGTAAGCACTAATGCAAACTGCAGCCGGGTCAGAACCTACAGAACCTACAGAACCTACAGAACCTACAGACACACCGGGCCAGTGGGCGGCCGCGGTGTGTGGGCTAACGCGGCTTCTCCTGTCCTCAGCCTTAAAGTCTTTCTGTCACTGAAGGGCAGGAGGACATCTGTCACATCTGGCCAAGGAGCAGGGCACTTAGGGCTGAACCTGTAACTCACCACGGCCTCCTCCACCTCCTGTGAGAAAACGCAGTGAGTGAGGAACTCACCAGTTGTAGTTCTGCTCTTCTGCGACCTCAACACCTCAGACCCCCGGGGGAGTCTTCAGGGGCTTCTTTAGACCGCATGCTGCAGCGCCTCCTGGAGGGCGTGGCCCGCAGCGATGTGCTGGGCCGTCCGCCGTCTCTCTCTGTTCCAGTGCAACATCTTAATAACGTGAACAGAGCCACAGGATTAAGTGGAGTGGTCTCAGTGGCTGGTGGATCCTTTGTTGGATAAGCCCTTAATAGCCTGCTACTCAGACAACACATGCACACCGCACATGCATGCACACACACACACAGTGCACACGCGCACACGCACATGCACATGCACGCACACTCACACACACAACACACACACGCACACACACATGCACACACAACGCACACACACACTCGAGAACGGTAGACACCCCATCACTCCATCACCCCACACTTTGATCCTTCCCGTGTGTACTTTTAAGGTGCGGCCGTGACGTTCGGTCCAGTGTGTGTGTGTGTGTGTGTGTGTGTGTGTGCGCCGTGCGCGCGTATGTGTGTGTGTGTGTGTGGTGCGCGGTGCGCGCGTATGTCCGTGTGTGTGCGTTTGTGTGTGTGTGCGTGTGTGTGCGTTTGTGTGTGTGTGCGTGTGTGTGTGTGTTTGTGTGTGTGTGTGTGCGCGCGCGCGTGTATGTCCGTTTGTGTGTGTGTGTGTGTGTGTCATCACTGGGTGCACCAGATGACCCGTACCCCGGCTGCTCATCTTCATCCCGGAGCGCCGTCGGACCCTCCAGTGTCTGATCATTCTCCCTCTGCCTCAGAGCTTCATCTACACACGCTTCCTCAATGACGACATGAGTGAGAAGAAGACCTTCTGCAAGGCGGGGCAACCCCTGAAGTACCACAACATGCCCTGGGGCGCCGGCACCAACAGCTGCGTGGGGAAGCAGTTCGCCATCAGCACCGTCAAGACGTGAGTACCATGGCTGTACCTGTGTCCCCCCGTACCATGGCTGCCCTCTGTGTCCCCCCGTACCATGGCTGCCCTCTGTGTCCCCCCGTACCATGGCTGCCCCTCTGTGTCCCCCCGTACCATGGCTGCCCCCTGTGGTCCCCCCGTACCATGGCTGCCCTCTGTGTCCCCGTACCATGGCTGTACCTGTGTCCCCCCGTACCATGGCTGCCCTCTGTGTCCCCCCGTACCATGGCTGCCCTCTGTGTCCCCCGTACCATGGCTGCCCTCTGTGTCCCCCCGTACCATGGCTGCCCCCTGTGTCCCCCCGTACCATGGCTGCCCCCTGTGTCCCCCCGTACCATGGCTGCCCCCTGTGTCCCCCCGTACCATGGCTGCCCCCTGTGTCCCCCCGTACCATGGCTGTACCTGTGTCCCCCGTTCTCCACAGCCCGAAGGGTTCTGGTGTGTTCACAGAGGCCAGCCTTTTCAAACCTAAGAATAGACACACACACACACACACACACACACACACACACACACACACACACACACACACACACAGTGCTCATTAATGGGCTTTGTTGTAATTAGGAAGTTGCTGCACTCCACAGACGCACACGTGACGATGCATTTGATGAAGATGTGTGATACTTTTGCCCTGGTCCTTCATAAGGACTTGTGTGCTCTGGACATCTGTGGTTGTGTTGATGTGTGATCTCATTGTTAATCACATTGTTAATCTGTCAGGTGTGTATGGCGTGTGTTTGTCCCCCTTGCTTCTGGGCAGGTTTGTGTTCACGGTGCTCAGCCATCTACAGCTGGAGATGGTTGAGCCCACTGTCGCCCTCCCGGGGGTCAACGCTCAGCGCTACGGGTTTGGAATGGTCCAGCCCAACGGAGACCTGCAGGTCCGCTACAGATTCAAGAGGGATTGATGTGGTTCTGGATGTCTCTGTCTCTCTGTCTCTCTTTCTGTCTCTGTCTGTCTCTCTGTGGCTCTGGATGTCTCTCTCTCTCTCTCTCTCTGTGGCTCTGGATGTCTCTCTCTCTCTCTCTCTGTAGCTCTGGATGTCTCTGTCTGTCTGTCTTTCTCTCTCTTTCTATCTCTGCCTCTCTCTCTCTCGCTCTCGCTCTCGCTCTCTCTCTCTTTCAGATTCATATTCCTTTATTTAGAATACAGTATAGCAAATACCTACAATGTATTTGTAATTGTTTTTTTATTCAAATTTGTAATTTGAAATATTACATTTTGTTGCTCAATAATTTATTTTATTATTTTTTAATGCCCGTTTCTTCAATAAAAAGAAAGTTGTCTTTAGTATTTTTGTCGAAATACTGAAATAACTTGCAGA
>JAXIVH010000008.1:2912398-2937398 GCA_036785325.1 Urophycis tenuis
CGGTGGACTGGCTGTGCTGGAAGGCCTCGGACACGTCAAAGTCCTCCACCGTCAGCATGTCCTGCAGGGTCTGCATGGTGGCGTCCAGAGTCTTCCTCACCTGGAGGATCACAGGCGTTAAGACGAGAGCACTCTGCATCACGAGCACCCCACATACATACATACATACATACAGTACATACTGTACATACACACACACACACACACGCACACGCACACGCACACGCACACGCAAACACACACACACACACATACATACATACATACATGTAATCCCTTGCGCTACCTGATGGTCACAAAGTGAACGTAAGGAGTTATGGGTCATGTGTCGTTACAGTTGAACGACAGGATGAGATGGAGGTTGTCAAAGTAAATGATATTAGAGGACTATAGTATCATGTTAGAATGGTATTATATCATAGAATCATAATCACAATCATAATCATAAAATATCTAATAGATCTCTCACATCGATTGTCAATTCAACTTTGCTCAGTGAATTAGCACACATAGCTAGCATATGCTATCTGTCCACCATGTTGACACGTCAGCTGGTAGGAGTGTCTGTACAGACTGTAGAAGATGTTCTTTTCAGAGCAGAGTTGGGAAAGACAAACACAAAGGAGGGTCGTGGAAGTGCTGCCGTCCATCACAGGCCATCTCTGACCTCACACAAATGTGACCTTTGTGTGTGTGTGCGCATTTGTGTGGATGTGTGTGTGTGTGCATTTGTGTGTGGATTCATAGCCAGTCTGGCTGCAGCAAAAGCCACAGCAGGGGGTTGGACAGAGAGAGAGAGAGAGAGAGAGAGAGAGAGAGAGAGAGAGAGAGAGAGAGAGAGAGAGAGAGAGAGAGAGAGAGAGAGAGAGAGAGAGGAGAGAGAGAGAGAGAGAGAGAGAGAGAGAGAGAGAGAGAGAGAGAGAGAGAGAGAGAGAGAGAGAGAGAGAGAGAGAGAATGCCTGAAGTCAAACCAATGTCAGATGAGGGGTAACTCAAACTAGATCCTCTAGGACAGTGAACAACACAAGCACTTGGATGATGAAGGGAGATGTACTGTTACTGCACCACCATGTGTCTTCACATGGGGAATCTGTAGTATCTGGCTGCAGACTTAGAGGGCCTGATGTCTGTGTTAATGGCTCCTAAGTAATGAGGCTGTACAATCTATTGTGTACAATCCAAACTTAAACCACTTAGCATAAATCATGCTGGTTTCTCATGTGAAATGATTAGCTTACCTATTCACTAGATAGTGAAATTGTGAATTGATTGTTTAGGCAGCTCCTTTTGCAGGCCCGTTTTAGCGTTATCAATCACATATCCACAGGTTAGGGGAGATCAGGTGGAGCATTTCACTAAAAATCCAATTACTTCCTTCACTGCATCTAAAGACGACAGAAGTTCTCCTTTGAGAGGATGTTGGTGTGTCCCACAGCCAACGAAGTGCAAACACAAACCCTGGAGTCAACCTCACAGAGAGCAGCTCCTCCGGGCCCCTGGCGCTCACCTCCTCGTTCTCGATCTTCAGCGTGGCCAGGCGGGACTGCAGCTGGTGGTGACGCATCGACAGCTCGCTCTGCACTGGCTGCTGGGCGCTGACCTGGCACACCTGGACACGGGATCCTTCAGTCAGTCAGGAGGAGGCCCGAGGGTTCAGTCAGTCAGGAGGAGGCCCGAGGGTTCAGTCAGTCAGGAGGAGGCCCGAGGGTTCAGTCAGTCAGGAGGCGGCCCTCGGGTTCAGTCAGTCAGGAGGCGGCCGAGGGTTCAGTCAGTCAGGAGGCGGCCCGAGGGTTCAGTCAGTCAGGAGGAGGCCCGAGGGTTCAGTCAGTCAGGAGGAGGCCCTCGGGTTCAGTCAGTCAGGAGGCGGCCCGAGGGTTCAGTCAGTCAGGAGGAGGCCCTCGGGTTCAGTCAGTCAGGAGGCGGCCCGAGGGTTCAGTCAGTCAGGAGGAGGCCCGAGGGTTCAGTCAGTCAGGAGGCGGCCGAGGGTTCAGTCAGTCAGGAGGAGGCCCGAGGGTTCAGTCAGTCAGGAGGCGGCCCTCGGGTTCAGTCAGTCAGGAGGCGGGCCCTCGGGTTCAGGTGGCAGGAGGTGCCGGGGATAGTTTTGGTTTCAGGTGCGTCGCCACGAGAATCGAGGTGGCAGCAGCTGATCCGACGTGTATTAATAACTTAACGCAGCACAGGGCGCCTGGATTGGTTTTTTCAATGCCCACAGTCGCCCTCCGGGAGCAGGAGTCCTGAACCACCTCCTCCTAATGTCCTATCTTCTAACGTCCTACCTCCTAACGTCCTATCTCCTAACTTCTCTTAACACATACCTGCTGAAATGAACAAACCCTGATAATACTTCTCCATGTCACGTTGGATCACCTGGTAAGCACCTCGATAGTACCGGTAGACGCGAGTGAGGCCGACATAAATCAAGTCACTAACTGCGCTCCACAAAGAGCTCCACAGTTGCCGCGATGCCGTGACATTCCCGTGACATTCCCGCAACGTTCCCGCGGTGCCCACCTCGTCCCCCATGTGCGGCTGGTAGCCGAAGCGTGCCGGCGGGCAGAAGATCTGGCTGTGCGTGTCCATGACCTTCAGCTTGTCCCCCCGCACGTCCATGGCGTCCACCGCGCCCTCCAGGAGATCCAGACCCTCGTGGCGCGAGGTCTCCAGGCTGTACTCGGCGGACAGGAAGGTGCGCATGGTGCGGGCCAGGCTGGCGTGGAAGCCCAGGTCACAGCACTGCCCAGGGGACAAGAGGACAAGCTCAGTTCAACTGGACATCGGAACGTTTGACATTTGTGACCTCACACTTTTTTCCGTGACATGAAGAAAAGAAAGGTGACTTACGTCGATCAAATCTATCAAATCTGAAATATCGTGGATGTAGTATTTGGCCACCAGGGCGTTGGTGGCAGACAGATTCAGGAGATAATCGTTTCTGGCTTTTGTGCACTTCAGCTTGTTTTCAGAGTACTTAGCTTGTCTCTGAGGACAGGAATGAAAAAAGGAAGAAGTCAATACTTGATCTAGGAAACGTCTCCCACTGCAATAACCCAATTACTTTGCTCTTCAAAACGATACATAAGCACTCATAAGAGAAATATTAATAATTCATAAATACATTTTATACCTTTCAAAGCTACACACAGGCTTGTGGTTTAGTACTATTTTACAACCAAGGTGTAGATAGGTCCACAGGTGTGTGTGTGTGTGTGTGCGTGTGTGTGTGTGTGTGTGCATGCTTGTGTGCGTGTGTGGGTGCGTGCGTGCGTGTGTGGTCTTCTCCAACCTTCTCCTTCATCTTCTCCATCTTCTTGACGGAGCTGCGTCTCTGGGGCCGCGTCCTCATGGGCGTGCCGCAGCAGGCCTGCGTCGTTGGCCTTCCCCCATGTGCTTCTCCTCCTGCTTTCCGCCTCCTTCAGCTTGGTCTCCGCTGACAGGCTCTCCGTGTGGTACATGTGGTACGTCTTCATGACCTGCACGGGCAAGGCTCCGTCACTTCCCAGGGTCTCTCTCTCTGGCTGTCTCTCTCTGTCTCTCTTTCTCTCTCCCTCCCTCTCTCTCTCTGTCTGTCTGTCTCTCTCTCTCTCTCCGTCTGTCTGTCTGTCCCTGAACAGCAGACACGTCAGCTCTGTTTTAAGAATCACAGACACAGCATTCACAGAGAGGCAAGAATAATCGTAACGGGATTATGATTTGATAAGATTGATTGGAAACCTTTTAGAGCGTCACCATCATTTGTCTTCTTTAACCATGCTGAGAGGGCTCCAACACTCCATTAATATAACATCACCCCTTAATAGGCTCTGCTAATTGCCCGAGATCTCTTAAGATGTTTGTTTGTATTTTCCTCACTGACGCTTCATGCAAATGTACAAACAGACACACACACTGTTTACCACACAGCAGGAATGATGTTATAAAACAGGGGATTCTTCTGTGTGTTCTCCTTTGTGTGTCTGGTTCTGCAGAGCGCCAGCACAGAGCGCGGTGCGGCTAGCCCGCGGAGCTAGCCCGCGGAGCTAGCCCTCGGAGCTAGCCCTCGGAGCTAGCCCGCGGAGCTAGCCCGCGGAGCTAGCCCTCGGAGCTAGCCCGCGGAGCTAGCCCTCGGAGCTAGCCCTGGGAGCTAGCGGGGTGAGGAATGTGTCAGACCACACAGCAGAGCGCCGCTTCATGTCTCCTTTCAGACGAGTTCTGTGTGCCAGTGTAAATCTGTCAGCGATGAAGACAACTGTAACCAAAAAACACACGCATAACACACACACACGCACGCACACACGTGCACACACACGCACATGCACACGCACACACATGCACATGCACACACACTTGACTAACACACACAACTTGTGTTCCGCCCCCACATGTTCGCACGTCCCGGTCTCCTAGCAACGGCTGATTAAAATAATGCATATAAACAAGGGAAGCAGAGTCGATGCGGCCGGCAGCGAGGAGGTCAGGCGGTCAGAACGCAGCCCCCCCGCCGAACACAGAACAAGAACCTGCTTGATTTCCAAAGAGAGGCCCCAGCCAGCGGCTAATGGATGGGCGAGGGCCCCACAGCGCTGCAGACCCCCGGCAGGATTACCATTCAGCACACGACGCACGGCAGCACAGCCAGGGTCACGCTAACATCAGCCTACAGCCTTCTGACCACTGGAAGGGCTGTTCTGTTCAGCTATGCCCTAGAAAGCTCTAGAAACCATCTCGTGTTGGCTGTACTGGAGGGCTGCTCAGTGGCTCAATGTGTCAGACACACGTCTTTAATAATGAATGAGGGGGGGGGGGGGGGGGGGGGGGGGGGGGACAAATCAATGCAGACGAAGTGCAATATAATGTTACATGGGAAGACTCTGTTCTGCGCTCACTTCAGAGCCAGCATGGTTCTCCTGAACTGAGCTGCAAATCATATGTTGTCCTTTACAAAACTACAGAAGAATGCCATGAACAATAATATCTGTACCTGTAATACGACTTAATTACTTAATACTATTAGGTCAAAGTTATGAAATGATGAGACAAGTTATGAGACAAAAAAAAACATACAACAATATCCTATGTAATATCTGTATAATGTGTAAAAGACACTACTTTACATGGTTGTATTGTATTGAATGATGCTGGGATACTGCCACAAACAAATCAACCCACAACATTTACATGACAGCATCACTGCTGTCCATCTCTCTCCACCAGCACTACAGACTGAACACAGCGCTCTCCAGTCAACAGCCAGGCCTCTCAGCCTCCATCCTATGTGTGCCTACATGCCGGAGTGCTGCTTACTTGAGGCCAACTGCTTCAGTTTCGGCTCATTCAAGATGTGGTCACTCTCATAAAGAGAAGTGATAACCTGCCGAGAGAGCGAGAAGATCTCACTTTCGTTCTCCTTGTGTCTCTCTCTCTCATTCTATATGTCTCCTTTGCTCTCTCTCTCTCTCTTTCTCTCTCTCTCTCTCTCTCTCTCTCTCTCTCTCTCTCTCTCTCTCTCTCTCTCTCTCTCTCTCTCTCTCTCTCTCTCTCTCTCTCTCTCTCTCTCTCTCTCTCTCTCTCTCTCTCTCTCTCTCTCTCTCTCTCTCTCTCTCTCTGCATACTGAGAACACTGTGCTCCTCGAGTCATGCAGGACATACACCGCAGAATAGGGAAGTGAGATATCACAGACAGATATTGGCCAGGCGAGAGACACACTGGCAGCATTGTCCGACTGATAAGATATATTCACAACACTCACCGTGTAGAGCTCATTCGTCACTTTCACCAGCTCCTCGTGCATCTGGACACCCAGGTCTTTGCTCTGGAGAGGACAACAAGGTAGGATGATAACCGCCAGGTTGTTCACAACACGCAGATGAACACTGTGACACAGGAGCACAACACTGGCTGCAGGAAGGCTTTCTGTTAGCGAGCGGCTGTGGAGTGTAAAGCAGGCAGGTCGTTATTCTGTCGGTTGTTAGAAGGTGTCGTGGTTTTCAGACTGGTTTGTAGAGGGTTTCTGGGTTACCGATCACAGACTTTATGTTCCTATAACATACTGTAATTGTCCACTAATATTCTCCCAGCTCTTGAAGAAGTTGTGGGATTAATGAGAAGTTGGCAAATGTCCTCAAGGGTATACGAGATGGTTCTGTTCCTCAGAAACCTCTCAGTTTGGGTAATACAGACCTCTCAGTCTGTGTTACTTTGGGTAATACAGAATAACCTTTCTCAGGGAAATCTAGTCAGGGTGTTTGACTTGCAGGTTCGTACCCTGAAGTCTACCCCACATGCATCCTTCTTAGCCCCTTTCTGTTCATTCATGACATGTAGCCACTGTAACCCCCTTCGTCTGAAAGCATCTGCCTAATGACTTAACAGCGTCGGTAGGAGCCGAGTCTCCAGAAGCCTGTGCTGAGTGAGAGAACAGCCCTGGCAGGGCTGCTCTCGCTGCGCTGGCCAAGGAGTCTGTGCTCACCAAGAGTCTGTGCTCTCCAAGGCCTCCGACTCATAAGAGACCCAGAGGACATGGAGTAAATCACTCTGCTCCCGCCGTGCATTAGATAAACATCATAAGTCTGCCGTGAAATACAGAGCTGTTCCCTGCACTCCAGCCCGGCCTTACTACGGACACCAGACCGGAGCGCGTTATTACATGAGCTCATGGGAAGCGATGGAAGGGCCAAAGCACTTGAGCCGGCCCCCCTCAGCGGCCCGCGTTCACAATGGGGTCTGCATGCTACCATCATTTATGGAGCCATTACGCAGGAGCCTTCTGACAAAGCGTTATAATGAATGGAGCGCTCGTTTCCAAGAAGCTGGAGCCCTGCACAATGCCGCTCACTGTGAGTAAGGCGCCAAAACCGGCCCAGGCATAGTTTGCATAGCCGGCGCTGGCCGCCCGGCGCCCCCACGCCACGGCGTCCGCGTCGCGCCCGCCGGCGGCTGCCACGTCGCCGCGCCCCTCGCTGACCTTTTTGAAGAGTCTGATGACATCTTCGCCCACGTGCGCCAGCCGGACAATGATGTTGTTGTTGTAGATGTCGCTGAGCGTGGCGTGGTCGCGGCTCTCACGTCGGGTCTGGTTCAGCACCAGGTACCAGCAGTTCACCGTGGACAGCAGGTTCTGGTCCTTTCTGGAGCAGCCAGCGGGCAGAGGGGAGGGGGGGGGGGGGGGGGGGTTCACAAAGGTTTAGGCTTTGGCTTTAAAAAAGAAAAAAAGGAAAAGGAACCCAATGCAAAGTGTGCCTTCAAACAGTAAGTCAAAGTCTGTGAGTGGTGAACGGCTCACAGCCACCTCTCTCACCAAGGAGGGGACGACACGCTTCCTGTGACGCCGCCTCACGGCTCACGATGTCAAACCCAAAGTGATCCTGGTGATCAGACCCAGAGCGACCCACCCTGGAGCCCGCAGACCCTGCAGGTGAGCCCCCTTCCCCCCTCGTCCTCCACGGCCGTCCCTCACACCCCACAGCCTCTCTGGAACCCAGAGCCGCGTCCCTGCGGCCTGCACTTGAAAGCGGTGCGGGCGTTTGATCGGCGGCTGCCCCGGATCACCGCAGGCCGCTGAAGCCTGCCGTGAACCTTCAGACCAGCCAGGAGCGCAGGAGACTTCAAACGGTTGGCAGGCTCCCATGGAGGATCATGGATAAGAGGAGGAGATGAAGGAGATGCCCTGCGCTCCTGACAGCTGACAGGAAGACGACATCAAACACCCGAGACGCAACGTGGCAAAATGTGACATATAATGAACTCCAATGAAAGTCAAATGTTGTGGGCGATAGCGATATGTTAAACACAGCCCTGCCAGGTGCTGACCAGGGTGACGTACACCAACACCTTCGCTGATAAACACATTCTCAAGGAGTTCCTCACACAACTTCCACCTGACAAGCTGCGTGATATCCAGGTTCATCTTAAAGCACCGCAGGTGAAAAGTCTGAATCATGTGCACAGTAATGGACAGAGCTAACCGATAGAAGGCGTGAGACGAGAGACCGCGGTGTGACGTTCTACGAACAACATGACAGGAGAGTGGAGAACCCCATGCAGAACGTGCGTGTGCATGACTGCGAATGCTCGACCCGATGGACTGGTTTGGTTCTGCATGCTGCTACAGAACAGCGGCTCCCTCGTTTCACAAACCAACAACATCTGCCTGGTCTCCCCGGGTCTTCGACGTGCATCCTTTAATGAGCAGACCCCCCACATGGAATGTTCTGGAGATCCTGCTGTTCTTCTGAGGCTCCCAGGGGGGTTGCCTGCAGACCATGTCAACCAGGAGAACCAGGAGAACCAGGAGAACATCTCAGCTGGAGGAATGGAGGAAACGACTGCGACCGCGGGACACGGCGCCGTCCGGGATCAAACCCAACAGGGTCTCCTGGGACCAGATAACTCAAAGTGCTTTTATTCCCCCCACACACACACACACACACACACACACACACAACGACACACACACACACACAACGACACACACACACACACACAGACACAGACACAGACACACACACACACACACACAACGACACACACACACAGACACAGACACAGACACACACACACACACACACACACACAACGACACACACACACAGACACAGACACAGACACAGACACACACACACACACACACACACACACACACACACACACACACACACACACACACACACACACACACACACAAACACAGTCCAGCTAAAAGCAACATGGCGGCCGAGGGAAAGCGGTTGCCGTTGATTCTGAAAGCAATTAGCGCGGCAGAGAGAGGGAATGCAGGGCAGTAGCATGTCTGTGTGGCGCGGAGGGCCGGTGTGGGAGGGATGGGGGGGAGGGAGGGGGTGACAGCCGGATATAAAGGGAGACAGTGGGTAAAGAGTCTGACCCAGTTGGGGAGAACGACAGAGGCCCCGGGCCAGGGGTGGTTGTTGTTTTTCTTTTTTCTTTTTTCCTTGGCACGCTCTGTCTTTTCTGTTCAGGTCATTTCACTTTCACTTTCACTTCCCCCACCCACCCCCCACCCCCACCCCATCACCACCACCACCCCCCACCACTATCTCCGCCACGCACATAGAAACCTTTGTTCTCTTTGACTGGTCATGTTTTGCACCTTTACTGGCAGTCAGGGGCAAAAAAACTTGGGCAGAGTATCTGGTCGCTGGGCCGTGTACTAGTGTGTGTGTGTGTGTGCGTCGTGTGCGTGTGCGTGTGCGTGTGTGTGTGTGTGTGTGTGCGTGTGTGTGTGCGCGTGCGTGCGTGTATGCGTACATCTGCGTGTGCCTATGTTTGGCATGGCACCAGTGACAGCGCCTTACTCACTTGAACTGCTGGTGCTCCCGGGACGTGCGTATCTTGGCCGAGTAGCGCTCCGCCAGCTTGTCCAGACCCCTGGAGTACTCCAGCTGCAGCTCGGCCTTACGGCGGAAGAAGTCCTGCAGGTCCTGCAGCAGCTGCAGCCTGGACTCGGACTGCTGCTCCAGACACCTGAACTGCTCCACCAGCTGGTTACGGATCTCTGCACACAAGGAGAGCCGTGGTCAAGAAGGGAACCTGCCGGGCTGGACCGGAGGTCCACGGGAGGAGGTGGAGACCAGAGGGAGGGAGCCTGAGTCACAAGTCAAGAGCACAGCACTCACACAGGAAGTGGAAGAGGACTCATTTTCACAGGCGCACTTATGACTCCCTGAGCACTATTCAGAAGTACTGTCTTCATAAGTGAATTGAACCAAATGTAAAAAGTACAGTTGTCTACTGTCTCACATTTTTGTGGATAATAATGTGTGTGTGAGTGTGTGGGTGTGTGTGTGCGTGTGAGTGTGTGTGTGTGTGTGTGTGAATGATAACAGCGTTGCGTGTCTGAATGCTGTGGTACTGGCAGCGCGTGTGTGAGATGTTTGTCTGCTGATTGCAGCAGACGAGACGGAAAATGTAAAATAGGTCAGCTTCTCCAAAAGCCTAGTGGTGCTGACGAGGGGAGCCGCCTCCAGAAGGACAGGCCAGGGGGCTGCGGTCTGATGACGTCCAGGGGGGAACGTCATTGGTTCATACAACCAGCATGTGAACGGAAGAATCCACACATCTTGAAATGAAAGAGGATAGGATATACTTACATATCACAGGATAATCCTGCAATCATTTTTTGAAATACAGACATGCAAACACAAACGCACACACATGCACGCGCGCACGCGCACACACACACACACACACACACACACACATACACACACACACACACACACAGCAGCTCACCCATACATATCTCTCTCAGGAACCAAAAAGATGTCTGAAAATGTATCAATGGAAAAGATGGCAGAGCGAGAGAACAGCCTTTTATTCAGTTATGAATGGCGTTTCTGTATGAATGAACAGAGAGAGCCGCAGAAACGCCTCATCATCCACGCCTGTGTGCTGGGAACACTGGGAACACTGGGAACACTGGGAACCGGGAGGAAGATGGTGGGAAGACACCAACAGGAAGAGACAAAGTTAGGGAGGGAAAGGGAAAGAGAGATATGAGAGAGAGAGAGAGCGAGAGAGGGAGTGAGAGAGAGAGCGTGAGTGAAAGAGAAAGGGAGGGAGTGAGAAAGTGTGAAAGAGAGCGAGAGAGAGTGTGATTGAGAGTGTGAGAGAGAGGAAGGCAGTGAGTGACAGAGAGAGGGGGGAGGGAGGGGGGAGGGGGAGGGACTGAGGGAGAGAGTGTGAAAGAGTGTGAGTGAGTGTGCGAGAGAGAGACAGAGAGAGAGAGAGGAAGAGAGTGAGTGAGTGAGTAAGTGAGAGAGAGGGGGGGAGGGAGAGAGAGAGAGACAGAGAGAGATAATATTGTGCAGCCACTAGCAGCTTGGAAAGTAGCCCTCATGGTATCCATAGTTGCCCAGTTGCCTGGATACATGCGTCTGGAGGCATCTGCAGAGGGGCAGTGTGGTCCCACTCGCCTCTCTCTCTCTAGCTGGCATAATGGCTGGCGACAGGGACGGCTCCCCCCCGGCTCTGTGGGTTCAGCGTCTGATGAGCCAAAGACTCACACAATGTCACTGTGGAGAGTCTCCCCAAAATACACTTCATGTGTGTAACTCCATGTTTTCTATACAATGGAGGGTAAGGTTGATTCATGCGGTGTGGGGAAATGATGAGCATTATTCAGATATTAGGACATCTCTTGGTGGCAGGGCGAAAAGTCTTAACTGTATCTGTATCTCTCTTGAGCGTGGCTATTTTTGGAGGTAACATTGTAGCTGCGAGGCATGGTGCAATACCACACTACATTCACTGAATGATTCAGGCTACAGCCAAGGAGGCCTAGCGCATAATAAGGATGCTAGCATGCAGCTACGGTGCTAGGAGGTGTAGAATGACCATTGTAACCAGTTGGGGTTTTGATTTGGTCAAAGTCGTCCAAATGTTCCCCACTCATCTGGGGACATCTGGACATGTCCCCACTCCACCTTCCAATGATAACTAACAGTTTTCGTTCTCTCCTGACCCCGAAGAGTTAAACCCCATGTGGTCACAGCTGAGTGTGTTGACCACCAACGTCTTCCACAGTCCTGCAGAGGAGAAGCCGTGTGAACGTGGTGGAGAAACCCCCTCCGTCTCAGCGATGACTTCCGCACCATCGCGGTAACGCGTGTGTTTTACAGCACACTTGTATGACTGGATCACAGCCTGCAACGCTGTGGTTCCAAACAGCCTACAGAACGAGGGCTGGAGATGTTGATGCTCCGCAGTGGAACCCTGAGACCGCGCCATATCGGACCCGAGACCCTCCATATCGGACCGGAGACCGCGCCATATCGGACCCGAGACCCTCCATATCGAGCCTACGAGACTGCACCATATCGGACCCCGAGACCCTCCATATCGAACCTACGAGACTGCACCATATCGGACCCCTAGACCCGCCATATCGAACCTACGAGACCCGCCATATCGGACCCGAGTCCCTCCATATCGAACCTACGAGACCCGCCATATTGGACCCGAGACCCGCCATATTGGACCCGAGACCGCACCATATCGGACCCGAGACCGCACCATATCGAACCTACGAGACCCGCCATATTGGACCCGAGACCGCACCATATCGGACCCCGAGACCGCACCATATCGGACCCGAGACCGCGCCATATCGGACCCGAGACCGCACCATATCGGACCCGAGACCGCGCCATATTGGACCTACGAGACCGCGCCATATTGGACCTGAGACCGCACCGTGCCTCAGGCGGCTGCTGACGTGGCAGAACCAGACCCGCCCCCTCGCTGCCTCTCCGGTGGCGTGGGGTTCGGTTGCACCTCCCGCAGCGTCGCAGCAAAGAGCAGCGTGTCAAATCAGGACGCGGCCGCCGCCAGCCGGCCCCCCGGGGGGCCGTCTCCGGGGGGGCGTCTCCGGGGGCCGGCCGCAGCCAATCACACGCGCCCTAATCTGAACCGACAGGGCTGACGTCGTTTGGGCACAAATCAAGGCCGGGTCCTGTGAGCACTTGTCTGTGGACGTTAATGACGCTGGAATGTCTTCACAGGATCTCTGCCTGAATAACCCCACCTCGCTGGCTCGCCCGGCCCTTTGCCTTGAATCGCCTGGAATCCTCTCTCTCTCTTTATATATATATATATATATATACGAATGCGGTGCACATGCCTGCATGAATGCATGATTACAGTGAATGAAGTGTGCCCTGACACACAGACAATGGCGTGCTGTGGAACGCCACGCCATGTCACCATATCAAGTGTTTCATCATGGCTCCCACAGAGGGGCGTGTCCCATCCTAGTGGAATGCTACTCCCAAGTAAACACGTTGGCCTGAGGAGAGAAGAAGGGACATAACTTCAAGGTCTTACGATGCCCAGAGGAGGGCTGTCCTTCTCCGTGGCATTAAAGAAGGTTGATGGTAGTCTGAGGCCTTGTTACCGCAGGCAGCACATGAAGCACATGAACACATGAACACATGAACACATGAAGCACTGTCAACATGATGCCCCATTCAGCGCTGGGTGACTGCTGAACATTCAGCATGGACTTGGGCCTTCAGATGTTCTTGTATTATTGGTGCTTACTCCTTACTTCACTTGTCAACCTAGCATTGCTCTGTTGATGTCAAAATCCCAGATTAATAGTAATTACACATTGTGTTTATAACTTCAATAGAACCCCTCTCTGGTGGTTCTGTTTCTCAGACTGGTCACTGGGAATGTGGCGAGTGTCACGTTGTTGCAGTTTTGTTATTTTACTTGACTTGTACTTATTATTGATGATGTATTATTCATTGTTGTACTTAGGGGCCATGCAATGCACACTGGAGTCCAATAAGGGTGTGAACTCAGGAGCAGAATGGAGAGTTGTAACAATGCAGAGCGGTGCATTCAGATGATGAAATCAGGTGTCAGAGGGACAGGGAGCAGCAGAGGGACAGTTCTGCTCTATAGTTAGAAGATCCTGGAGGCCAATATTGATTTCAGGCACAGGGAACAAAGCAATCATGTTTTTTTCAATCTTCCCATTTCCATTACACTGTATCAAGAAACATTTGATAAAAAAATGTACAATTGTTAATGTCCACTAACTAGTGAGTATACACAGATGTAATACTCTCTAACTAGTGAGTATACACAGATGTAATACTCACTAACTAGTGAGTATACACAGATGTAATACTCTCTAACTAGTGAGTATACACAGATGTAATACTCACTAACTAGTGAGTATACACATATGTAATACTCACTAACTAGTGAGTATACACAGATGTAATACTCTCTAACTAGTGAGTATACACAGATGTAATACTCTCTAACTAGTGAGTATACACAGATGTAATACTCACTAACTAGTGAGTATACACATATGTAATACTCACTAACTAGTGAGTATACACAGATGTAATACTCTCTAACTAGTGAGTATACACAGATGTAATACTCACTAACTAGTGAGTATACACAGATGTAATACTCTCTAACTAGTGAGTATACACAGATGTAATACTCACTAACTAGTGAGTATACACAGATGTAATACTCTCTAACTAGTGAGTATACACAGATGTAATACTCACTAACTAGTGAGTATACACAGATGTAATACTCACTAACTAGTGAGTATACACAGATGTAATACTCTCTAACTAGTGAGTATACACAGATGTAATACTCACTAACTAGTGAGTATACACAGATGTACAGCTCAACACTGGTGCACAGCTCATGAGGCCTATAATCAGCCTGGTGATATGATACAGCTCAGAGAACAGCAACATATTAGTGTAACTGAGAACCTCAAAAGGAGTGACAAAGGTCTTCTGTCTGCCTGAACCATCAGGTCCAAGAAGGCCTTTTTATTGACACCCAGTTATCAAGTAACTGGACCACAGCCCAGTTAAAGCAAAGGGCGACAGGCCAGCAGACGCTGAGGCCTGGCTCTGCACTGATTGTCTCTTACAGCGCATTATGGGGGCTGTTGTGCCACAATAAGCCGTTACAGCTCCAAAGTGATCTAACCTGGCCTGCAAATGAGCTTCATATGTCAGCTTAAAAGCTCTTCCTGAAACCGAGAAGGGATTCTGAGGCTGTGGAGCTGCACTCCACCACAGAGGGGAGAGTGAGAGTGAGAGAGAGAGAGAGAGAGAGAGAGAGAGAGAGAGAGAGAGAGAGAGAGAGAGAGAGAGAGAGAAACAGTGACAGATAGAAAGGTGAGATGCTTATAGAGCTAGTCCTACCTCATATTTCTCATTCCATCCACATAGCAGTTCATGAACAAACATCCAAAACATCTCCAATCCATTTCGTTGCGATTAGCGATGTGATGGCCACATGTGTTGGCTTCACACTTGAGAGAGAGGCAACCCTTTGCGTGATAAATGCTGGGATTAAATTGTCTGGAATAAGGAGGACAACCAATTACAGGGAAAACTAAAACGGGGGCTACTGCAGTATGTAGCAATTAGACGTTCTATTGGCTGTCGCTTTGTATAACAACGTATGTTCTTTTTGGCTGTTGAGCCTTTTTACCATGTTGACGTCTTCATTTATAAACTCAATCTAAACATCGATCGATACATTTACCATTAAAGGCAAAGTGCTAAACGCGGGCTAAGATAATAGAGGGTTGTCTAATGTATTTTCTGACAGGCAGGAACGTGAGGATGCCAGTTTAGGTTTGGTTATGACTGGGATGCATCGGAGGAAGTTATAAGATAATTGATCAATATTGTCGATCAGGAAGGCCGCGTGGTTTTCCTCTCTCCTCTCCATTCATCCAGCCGCATATTTTAGAGCAGACTGATAAATCCTCTCATTGTCCATAATTTATACTGACAGCATACATTAATGATGGACTTCTTGAACGATTTCTACTCGTGTGACCTTCTCGCCCCCCCCACCCCACCCCCACCACCAGCATCAATTAGGCCTTCACTTGAGCTGAAGGGACAAAGTGTAAGTAGATTAGCATTCAATTGTATTTCAGTGTCATCCTCTGCAGTTGATGTTCATGTAATGTTGCACAGATCTGCTGTGCAGCGACAGCACAGCCCCCTCCCGTCCCGCGGTGTTAGGCCCAGCCAGCTTTCTGCAAACACTTCTATTTCACCTGAGCTGGCTGATGATCCAAAACCCGTTTGCGGTTTAACGATGAACATCTGACAGCAGACAGTTTTGCCCTGCGCGCACATAGGCCCGGGCATGCCCCCCCCCCCCCCCCCCCCCCCCAGTCCTCAGTCACAGAGCGTGCCCCGTTTTTGTGTCAAGTCCCCACCATCAAACAAGTTCACATACCGTCACCAGTGAACCACAGCGTATTGCTGAGGCTCGTTTCTTTGAGACGTGTAACGCAAGGGAAGGTTGAGTCGTAACAACGCCTCGTTATAACGAGATCCTTCATCTGCACAGAATATCCACAAGATGTTTAGCATGTGGGCTCGAGACGAGACGCACCAGCCGCAGCGCACCCCAAAGCAACGACAGACCATCTGGACCCCCCCGGACCACGGCGCGCCAGCGAGTAGTTCACCCGAGGCACAAGGACACCAACATCCGCCGATCAGTAGAAAACAGGCTGCTCACCTTTCACTTGGGTCTCGTATTCCGCAATGATCTCCTTTTCCTTCTTGATTTTCGCCTGAGCTGACATTTTGCCTTAAGGGGGGAAAGGGTCGTGAAATCCTGTGCAAATACTGTAAACTTTTCCCACAACGCAACCTTAGCATCTAAATAACCTTGGAACGGCCACTGCGATACGATCGGCCGCGGAACGCTGCATGCGTGACGAGAACTTCGCGTATTGGGGAGACTGGAGCCTCTGCGACGCCAGGGCGCTCGGAGCCGTCGGGGCTAAAAGTACATGACGCGTCCTCAGCCACTCCTTTTTCTCTCTCCTTCAGACGGCTTCAGCAGATCGTGAAGTCGTCCGTGCGTTGCGTCCGCCTTGAAATACAGCAATGCATAACAGAGAGGCGTACGGCTCGATGTGCACACAATGTGCCACAGAGCAGATTGTCCACGAGACCAGCGCTGCTCGAAGCCTTTTCGCTGCAAGTTCAACGCTGCTGCAGCAAAAAAAGCCTCAATGGATGCAAAGTGAACGGAGGCTCCTCCTCTCTGTCCGCCTCGGCCACTTCGCTGTGGAAGACTGATTTGGCCTCTAGTGCATTCTGTGTGTTACCGGTTACATTGTAAATGCGCGTCGTAGAACTTCTAACAAAACGTGGTAACAAGCTGTAAGGAATACAAGGAAGCGATCGCAACGACTGTAGGAAAACTGCAAACACACTCTTGGCAATGCATCTCCATACGGTTCGATGGGATTTTTATATTTAGAAATCATAATCATCATAAATCATGTTTCATATTGTTTGTGATTTTTTTCAGGTTACTAAAATTGGGTTGTTGTAGACATAATATTTAACAACAGTAGGCCTAACTCATTAATTGCACGCACGCACACGCACACACGCACACGCACACATAATATCAGAATCATTAGAACATAAAAGCTTTGATTTAGGCCTACACTACATTTCGCTGAAGTGACTGCATTAGAGTTCATCTACTCCCTCTGCTGGTCAAACACACGAACATTAATCAGATCAACCAAAAGTTTCAACTTGTGAATTTGTGTTGTCGAGGAGACGTTTTGCGCCATTTCGCAACACACACCACATCATTTTACAGCGCATCATCTCTAACAAAGGTTCATGACAAAAGTTAATGACGACATCCGACCTTAAACGAAACCCATGTGTTTTTACCAGCGCGTCATTGCGTGATTTTTTTTATGGACGTGATGATGCAGGTGTGTGGTTGACCAGTTCTCCTGATTCTAAGGTAAGTGTCTTCATGACTTCCAGCTAAGCGTCAATCAAACCCGGGCTGTCCCTGGAGTGACACGCCCCACGCCCCGCACCTCCCCGTACCTCCCCGCACGACGAGACGCGCACAAGCGCCCAGCGTTCCGCAGAGAAAAGCAGAAGCGAGCACGGAAGAACTAAGACGAACGACACACACCACCACGCACCGTATCATGTTCTTGATCGCCGGATTGTTGCTGCTGATTGCGGTCGGGGCCCTGGTGTTGCTGTGCGGTGGTCGCTCCAGGTGAGTTGTTATTGATGGAAGTCAATTGACCTGAACTATCACTTGATCTCCTAAACGATCACGGGGGGGAGTGGACGCTCCTTACCTTCAGAGCATGGATGTAGACTTGAGAGTGAAAAGGGAAATCATAGTCATGTAAAAATAACACCTGACCTTACTTTCAATAGTTAAAACATTGGATTTGTTTTTTCATGTGATTTCCCCCCCCCCCCCCTTACTCGTTACAAGTAACGAGTAAGGGGGGGGGGGTAATTTACTCGTAAATATCTCTCATATCGTTGGCAAGGTGTAACATCTATGAGGAAATGCAAGCAACAATGTTATGGAAATAGAACTAATGTTATGGTGCAGTTTTTATTATCTCATAAGGGCGCTCTCAAACCGGTCCGCAGGAATGAATGGAATGGTTCTTAACGAACGGTTGAACGGTCTCTGACTCTGTGTGTCCTCATGGTCGGGGCAGACGGGACAATGAGCCTCCTCTCGATAAAGGCCTCGTCCCCTGGCTGGGACATGCCCTGGAGTTTGGAAAAGATGCTGCGAAATTTCTGACACGGATGAAAAACAAGCATGGCGATATCTTCACAGTGAGTCCTTAATATATATATATATATATATATATATATATATATATATACACACACACACACACAGCCACACGGCAGTCTGTGAAATAGTCCCGAAATGTAATCTATATATTCGTGAAGCCTACATGGACACAAATTTTCCTTTTTTTCCTGACACTCAGCACAACTTTTATTATAACCCTAACCCTAACTTAACCCCTAAACCCTGCCCCTTACCCTAAACCTAACACTAACTATAACCCTAACCCTGACCCCTACCAATGATATCCTGGGGTTAGGATATCATTAAGAGAACTGGGGGCGGGTCCTCGGGCAGCTTTAGATGGTGTCTTCACCATAGTAACGGTCGATGAGACTCATGCATGTACCATGACTCATGGTACTGTAGTATTCACTGTAAAAACGTGGTGCAGGCACGAAAGATACTTCCATTGAAATACATTAGTTTGAACCGCCGTGAGACTGGGTTGATATATAACGTACGTTTATTATCACATAGATAACCTTTGGGAATAAAAGAGGAAACAGCCTATGAGTGTACTTGCTTTGTTTGAGGCGTGTCCCATGTCTCTCTTAAGAGATGAGTAACTGTAACTCCTGTTTCTACTGAACGTCACCACACCTCCAGGTCCGTGTGGCCGGGCAGTACATCACAGTTCTGCTGGACCCTAACAGCTACGACCACGTTCTGAACGACAACGTGTCCTTGGACTTCACCCGCAGCAGAGCGCTGCTAATGAAGAAGATCTTCTCCCTGGTGCTCCCCAGCCACAACCCAGATAAGGAGAGGGCATGGATGGAACAGTGAGTATTAACATGTTAATCAATCAATCAATCAAGTTGATTGTGATAACAATGTTCATTATTACCAGCAGTGAAATTCTTGTTGCTCGGGTCGTTCAACTTTGGGATATAAATACAAACAATGAAGAATAAAATTAAGAATCGTATAGACTCCAGAATAAAACACCTATACCAACACAATAAATAGTATACAATATTTCTAAAAGGATCAAATTAAGTGAAGTAAGGAGGAGTGTTAACATGGAATGCATTCCTGAAAGTGTTGAGGGTCTCGCAGGACCAAGATGTTATGACCTGAACTGACCTCACAGCTGACCTTTCATTTACATTTACATTTAGATTTACATTTACATTTACATTTACATTTACATTTAGATTTAGATTCACATTTACATTTACATTTCAGGCATTTAGCAGATGCTTTTGTCCAAAGCGACTTGCAAAAAGAAATGATTTTGTAATTGCGAGGAACACGTCTTGTAGCCATCATCTTTCTTCGTCATTACAAGATGATGAAGTTGTGACTGGCAGTCCGACTGAACGCCCAGCGACCTCCGCGATGACTTCCTGTGTCCGCGGCTGTTTGGATTAAAGGCTTGCGTGTCCATCTCTCTGTAGGCACTTTCATGGTGTGGGTCTGGACCAGCTGCGCCTGTCCATGGACGCCCAGCTCCGTGGCCTGCTGCTGGCTGAGCAGAGGGGCTTTGGTACGGCAGAGTGGAGAGAGCAGGGGCTGTTTGACCTCTGCTATGGTCTGCTCTTTAGGTGACCCCCTGCAGTCTGGAAATATATGTTAGCACATAGATGAGTAAGACATGTGTCATTGTGTGTGTGTGTGTGTGTGTGTGTGTGTGTGTGTGTGTGTGTGTGTGTGTGTGTGTGTGTGTGTGTGTGTGTGTGTGTGTGTGTGTGTGTGTGTGTGTGTGTGTGTGTGTGTGTGTGTGTGTGTGTGTAACATGTCATATAAAAAGGTGACAAACATACAAAAGTCCCTCCCTGCGGTGTGTGAGAGTTAATGTTTACCCTGGCAGGGCCGGCTTTCTCTCCATGTTTGCGAGGGACGACAACGCTGACGCCGTCTACAAACAGTTCCGCAACTTCGACCGGCTGCTCCCCAACCTGGCCCGCTCCACCCTGAGGGGAGGTGGGTGACGCTGCTGCCCCCTCACGCTCACATCCCACGCTGCTGCCCCCTCACATCCCACGCTGCTGCCCCCTCATGCTCACATCCCACGCTGCTGCCCCCTCACGCTCACATCCCACGCTGCTGCCCCCTCACATCCAACGCTGCTGCCCCCTCATGCTCACATCCCACGCTGCTGCCCCCTCACACTCACATCCCACGCTGCTGCCCCCTCACACTCACATCCCACGCTGCTGCCCCCTCACACTCACATCCCACGCTGCTGCCCCCTCATGCTCACATCCCACACTGCTGCCCCCCACACACTCACATCCCACACTGCTGCCCCCACATGCACGCATCCCACACTGCTGCCCCCCACACACTCACATCCCACACTGCTGCCCCCACATGCACGCATCCCATGATATCAGATCTCCAGAGCCACCGTGCCATTCCCCTAGTGGAACCACCAGCTCCATTCTGCTGTGTCCTCCAGCCCAGAGGCGCTCGGCCACCTCCACCCAGGAGGCCCTGTGGGAGCTGCTGGGTCCTGGAGGGGACGGGGGCTGCTGGCAGGACAGCTACCAGCTGCACCTGGGCCAGGCGGGGGCGGACTCTGACACCCAGAGGAGGGCCCTGCTGATGCAGCTGTGGACCACCCAGGTGAGAGCAGAGCTCCTCTTTCCTTTGGTGTGGCGTCACATTGTACATCTCTCTCTCGCTCTCTCTCTCGCTCTCTCGCTCTCGCTCTCTCGCTCTCGCTCTCTCTCTCTCTCTCTCTCTCTCTCTCTCTCTCTCTCTCTCTCTCTCTCCCCCCCTCTCTCTTCCTCTCTAAGGTGTGAGTAACAATAAGATGACTATGACACCTGAGTATTTTTCCCAGGTGACTTATTGTCCAAGGCTCCTCTTCTTATTGAAACTAAAAACTTTTTTCTCCTTCTCAAATATAAACTGTATATAATACAACCATCAGAGGAAGGTCAGCAGATGATACGCAGCACTGGAGCCCTTTAAAGCGAAGACGTTTGGTTTGAGCTGTTGTTCATGTAATGGGAGCGTTTGTCAGCCCAGAGAGAGGCTCACCCTGTTAACTGTGTGAACGGCGTTGGCTGAGGTGTGTCATCATGCATGCTCACATTCCTCCCACTAGTCCTCAGTCCTCACTGCTGAGGCACCGGAAACCATGAGAACCAGCAGGAGATCCAGGGGATGGAGTGTGACCTCATCTGATTTGTTTTGACAGCTCCTACAATACAGCAAATATGACCTCCAGGCTCAGGTCCTTCACGCTGAAACATGAAGCTAACACATTTTTATTAGCCTAAACCGCACAGTAATAGTAGCTAATTACTGAATATGGATGAGTTGTTGTTAGTTGCTTAGTACTTGTTCCTGGAGTTGTACAAAACCTTTGCCCCCCACATTCCACATTCCCCAGCATGCCTGTACAGACCAGTGTGACCGGGTCATTCTGGGGCCTCCACTCTGGTGCTGCTGGAGTTGAGTTACAAGACGCATGCAAGTTGTAGTCCATGACAAAATATATCAAGAGGATGAACTGAGTTATAGAGGAAAGACTTGACAGACACACGAGTGCACACACACACACACACACACACACACACACACACACACGTAATGTTTGTCCATATAAGGTCATAACCTCCAGGTGAGGAGAGAGAAAGGTGTGTCCCTCTAGGGTCAAACAAGTGAGAAGTGAGTCTATATAGGGTTGTGGACAACATTAGCTGGTAAACTATACACAGTGCAATACAACAAACAATCAGTCCTATTGCAATTGGTTTAACATCCCCTTAACTCAGGTTTGAGTTGGACTAAGTGATGAACAACTTCTGCCTCATACTTATAAATAGTTCAGTAAGCAAACAGCTTTTGATTCAAAAGGACTGCGGGCTTTGGGATCGGCCTTCCTAATGCCAGGGAACCCTGAGGGGAAGAGTGTGTTGTTAGACCTCCCTGCTGAGGAACACACAGGCTCACAACGGGTCAAGTCCTGCTGCTGCCAGCAGAGGGAGACATGACACCGCCCAGTCAGGGCTGCTGTCCACTGCCCAGTGGAACCAGCTGGCCGCTGACGTTCCTCTGCTCTGCCTCCGGGCTCCACCGGGGGGAATGGAGGCGTTCTCACAAGGGGAACGTCTGGTGAGAACCCCCTGCTCGGGGCTGGAGCTCGCCCGGCCGGAGCAGGGACTGGAGCGGCACTTGAGAGAGTAGAGGATTAGGTGTTAAGCTGGGGAGACAAGGTGCCATTGTGAGTGATTGTCAGCATTAGTTACTCACAGTCTGCGCTGCATTCTGTCCCTGAGTTGCTCTCTTGGTGTTGTGGCCCCAGAATCGCTTTTGTAAAAGTGTGAAGAAAATCTTTTCAGCAATAAATTTAGCCAATTATTTCACAGGGGAAGTTGTTAGGAAAAAATACATTATGAATAATAGAAATTAAAAGAATGTTGATCATAAATGCAATATAGAAAAACAGAATCAACGAAGAGAAGCACAACAGAAGCCAGTGCCATGTTAGTATGACAGACAGCACACACACACAGACACACACACACACACACACACACACACACAGACACACACAGACACACACACACACACACACACACACACACACACACACACACACACACACACACACACACACACACACACACACACAGACAGACACACTCCTGTCCTGGGGTATTGGCCCTCTAGTGGCAGTGGGTTGACCTCCATGACGTTGACGTGGCGTTGAGGAAAATTGATCCCCATAACTCACAGCAATTACTGTCTGACCGACTGGACTTCTGCTCTTCTCCATGTCATGGACTGCCATGTTATGTAGGCCTTATTCAATGTCTCATCTACATTAAATGTACTTATGGATTAAACCAGACACATGCACAGAGAGCTGCCTTCAGACCAGCAGCATGCAGACAGCTGGGTCTGTTGGGGCCATGCTTCTGTACAGCTAGATTCACAGGATGGTGAGTCTCTGAAACGTCTTGGGTTTGGTCTCTCTCTCTCTCTCTCTCTCTCTCTCTCTCTCTCTCTCTCTCTCTCTCTCTCTCTCTCTCTCTCTCTCTCTCTCTCTCTCTCTCTCTCTCTCTCTCTCTCTCTCTCTCTCTCTCTCTCTCTCAGAAGGGTTCCATTCATTCAAACAAGATTTAAAACTCCAAGTCCACTTCCACACTTCCAAAAGTGCATCTGAGGTCTTGTGACAACTTCATGGTCATGGTGACAACTTCCATGGTGACAGCTTCCATGGCGACGGCCTCCATGGCGACCACTCCGCGGCGGTTCCTTCTAGTTTTGGCTAAAAGTAGAACACTTTATTTTCTTCATGAAAATGAAACACCCACCCAGTTTCCCTTTGTTGAGTTTCCCAGTTGGAATGTTTTGTATCTAGCTGTGAGCTCACTGGGTCTCTGTGACTAAACAACAACAGGAACTTGTGTTTCTTTCGGCTGGCTGAGATACGCCACCGCAAAGCCAAAGAAACAGAAGTTGTAGTTGCGATGGCGCTGAGCGTGACGTCAGCAGATGACTGCGTGTAACATTCCACGTGAGGAAGTCATGGCGAGCAACAGGAACTTGTTCCTCGGGGGCTGCTGAGACACGCAGCGGACGCCCTCTCTTTGTGAGGCAGGGTGGGACAGGGCTGGGGGGTTAGGTAACGCCCCCCCTCCCTTTAGAGATGAGGAGGTTCTCCAGGGGTTGGAGGTTCCCCCTTTAGAGATGAGGAGGTTCTCCAGGGGTTGGTGGTTCCCCCTTTAGAGATGAGGAGGTTCTTCAGGGGTTGGTGGTTCCCCCTTTAGAGATGAGGAGGTTCTCCAGGGGTTGGTGGTTCCCCCTTTAGAGATGTGGAGGTTCTCCAGGGGTTGGAGGTTCCCCCTTTAGAGATGAGGAGGTTCTCCAGGGGTTGGTGGTTCCCCCTTTAGAGATTAGGAGGTTCTCCAGGGGTTGGTGGTTCCCCCTTTAGAGATGAGGAGGTTCTCCAGGGGTTGGAGGTTCCCCCTTTAGAGATGAGGAGGTTCTCCAGGGGGTTGGAGGTCCTCAGACGTTTTGACCTCTGCGTCGACTGTTACCTTGTCAGCAAGTTGTGTAAAAAACTAAAAGCGCTTGTTTGATGAAATGATGGTTATTCATCTATATACTTATTCATCTATATACAGGCAGTTGTTCTGTCCTTTGTTCCTCCTGTAAATTCCCACGCCTCAGCATTATATCAATGGGAAATTGATACAATGTGCATGTCAGCAACCTCCATTCAACTCAAATCGCAATAGTATTCCCAGTGCATACAACCACGATTTCACTGTTCCAACACTCTTGACAGGCACACTATTTTGTACGTATTCATTATGAAATAAAGCAGTTTCACAGCAGCGCTCAGCCCATGTGACTACTAATAATGACGTGTTCTCCTCTCCTCTCCAGTGTAACGCCGGCCCCGCTGCCTTCTGGCTGCTCGGCCTCCTGCTGCAGCACCCTGAGGCCATGCAGGCGTTGCAGGCCGAGGTCTGCAGAGTGATGCGGGGCCACTCCCTGCAGCTCCCCGCTCTGCAGCGGCTGCTCGCTCACAGCACACCTGTGTTCGGTACGGACAGGCCACGCCCCCCGCCACGCCCCCCGTCCCGCCCCCTGAATGATTCAGCTCAGAGTGGATTCTGTTGACTCGTTTCCTGTTTCTGCTCGACAAGAACCATAGCCGAGCTTGGGCTGACGGGACTCTCTGTGCCAACCTGCCTTGTTTTTTGTTCCTTTGTTTGAACTTTTCTTGATGTGGGTCCGAGCAGGTCTGTTGGTTCCCCTGTAGAAGGCAGGTCTGTTGGTTCCCCTGTAGAAGGCAGGTCTGTTGGTTCCCTTGTAGAAGGCAGGTCTGTTGGTTCCCCTGTAGAAGGCAGGTCT
>JAXIVH010000008.1:2942398-2944898 GCA_036785325.1 Urophycis tenuis
ATGCATCGAATTTCAAATTCATAACCTTACAGTTTCACTAATTACAGTCCAATCAACCTCACCGATCACCGGTGGATACACAAACCACTGCGTTTGTTCATCCTTGATGGTTTTGCATCATGGCTCAGTGTGCCATAGGATTCATTGTTTATCCAGACTCTTTGAGTAAGATGGAAAGGGGTGGGGGCTTACAGAACGCATCAGCATCCGTATTGATTGTGTTTGGTTTATTACCCGTAGTCCCTACATAATAACACCACCAGCCAATCCGGCATTTACTGTTTTGATCCACGTATTGTTTATGTCAGGCGTCACCTACTTTGGATGAGATACGGGAAACTTTGACGAAGACGTTGACGAAGTCTTTTCTGTAAGCCTACAGACAGAGGTTGTTAACAAGAGTAGATGTCGTCAGTGTGTCCTCGTGAGACGTGTCGATGGTTTCTGGACGGACCTCCCAGAACGGCCAGTTAAGAGTCTTTTCTCGCCATGTTTTTTCCGGAATGGACTGCATGCACGGCGTGACGTTTCAGCACCATTTGAGTGGACAGCGCTCGTCCGCAGCCGCTCGGTGCAGCTCTGCGTGTGCACCTATAATATGATAACAAATAATACAGTTCCCACGGGGTTTGAGCCCAACTACAGTGGCTTCAGAGCACAACACAAGCTACAAAAAACATTCGGTTGAATACATGAGTTTGAGAGCGCTTTGAAAGTGTGACATCAGGGCTGCATCTCATAATAACCCTTTTCCCTGTTGTGTTTTTTTTCTCACTCACCCCTCTCTCTCCTTCTCTCTCTATCTCTCTCTCCCTCTTTTTCCCCTCTCTCATTCATTCCTTCTCTCTCTCTCTCTCTCTCTCTCTCTCTCTCTCTCTCTCTCTCTCTCTCTCTCTCTCTCTCTCTCTCTCTCTCTCTCTCTCTCTCTCTCTCTCTGTGTCTCTCTCTCTCTCTCCCCCCATTCTCAGAGACAGTAATGGGAGAGCAGGCACCATGTTGTCCATAGCCAGGGAGATGCTCCCTCCGCCCCCCCTGCTGTCTGACTCCATGATGGACAAGCCCCCCGCGGAGCTCCACCACCACAACGCCGCCGCCTCGCGCTCCACCGCCTCCCTCCCGCCCGCCCCGGTGCCAGCGGACGCCGGCCAGGGGAAGGGCTGCGTCCGGCGGGTGAGGCTGAACGTGGGCGGCCTCCCTCATGAGGTGCTGTGGAGGACGCTGGACCGGCTGCCGCGCACGCGGCTGGGGAAGCTGCGGGACTGTGAGGGTCACGAGGCGCTGCTGGAGGTCTGCGACGACTACAGCCTGGAGGACAACGAGTACTTCTTCGACCGCCACCCGGGCGCCTTCACCTCCATCCTCAACTTCTACCGCACGGGCAAGCTGCACATGATGGAGGAGATGTGCGCGCTGTCCTTCAGCCAGGAGCTGGACTACTGGGGCATCGACGAGATCTACCTGGAGTCCTGCTGCCAGGCGCGCTACCACCAGAAGAAGGAGCAGATGAACGAGGAGCTGAAGCGCGAGGCGGACCACCTGAAGGTCCGGGAAGGGGAGGAGTTCGACAACACCTGCTGCGCCGAGAAGAGGAAGAAACTCTGGGACCTGCTGGAGAAGCCCAGCTCGTCCATCGCAGCCAAGGTAATGGACCACGCTCAGATACACACACACACACACACACACACACACACACACACATACACATACACCTACACACACACACACACACACACACACACACACACACACCTACATACACACACACACACACACACACACACACACACACACACACACACACACACACACACATACACACACACACACACACACACACACACACACACACACACACACACACATACACACACACACACACACACACACACACACACACACACACACACACATACACACACACACACCCACACACACATACACACACACACCCACACACACATACACACACACACCCACACACACATACACACACACACATACACACACACACACACACACACACACACACACACACACCTACACACACACACACACACACACACACACACACACACACACACACACATACACACACACACACACACACACATACACACACACACCCACACACACATACACACACACACATACACACACGTTATGGCAGTCCATCGATTACGATGATGACATTGCTCCAAATGGAATGTGTGGACAATTATTGCGGTGTGTTGCGGCGATGCATAGCCGTGTGGCTGTGCAGGCCGATGCGGGATCCGCAGATTTTGCCACAAGAGAGACAGGGGTATGTGACACTGGAGGGTGTGGGCACTGCAGCACGCTGATGCCTCAGTGCACGTCGCTGTATCCTCTTCTCTGTGGCTTGCTCCTGAAGGTGAGTAGTTCCCTGGTAGCAGGAGGAGCTCCAGGTGTTGCGATCAGCAGCCAGGGACTCGAGTGCTGTAGGTGGGATGTTGCACTGCTTCAGGAGGGTTTTGATGTG
>JAXIVH010000008.1:2954898-2957398 GCA_036785325.1 Urophycis tenuis
GAGCTAAAGGGACAGTTTGTGACCTTATTTTAATGTAACGTTGTACACAAGTTGATGCATTTTGCATGTTCTTTATAATTGTAGTGTGCCCTTGTCGTTACAGTACATAATGTAAGGCTGCTTCAGATGAACATGACATCAGTTCTAACAGGGAGACACAGTGAGGCCCTCAGCCTGGAGCTCTGGGGCCCCTGGGAGGTACCTCATTCTGCTCAGTAATCCAGCCTTGTCCTTCTTACTGTATGCTAATATGGGATCCAGCACTCACTATAGTGGAGCTGAGCTCCATGCAGCAGACAGCATGCAGCACATCCACGGCCTCAACGCTTCCTTATGGAGATGTTCTAACCAAAGGAACACTCAACGCTTCCTTATGGAGATGTTCTAACCAAAGGAACACTCAACGCTTCCTTATGGAGATGTTCTAACCAAAGGAACACTCAACGCTTCCTTATGGAGATGTTCTAACCAAAGGAACACTCAACGCTTCCTTATGGAGATGTTCTAACCAAAGGAACACTCAACGCTTCCTTATGGAGATGTTCTAACCATAGGAACACTCAACGCTTCCTTATGGAGATGTTCTAACCAAAGGAACACTCAACGCTTCCTTATGGAGATGTTCTAACCAAAGGAACACTCAACGCTTCCTTATGGAGATGTTCTAACCAAAGGAACACTCAACGCTTCCTTATGGAGATGTTCTAACCAAAGGAACACTCAACGCTTCCTTATGGAGATGTTCTAACCAAAGGAACACTCAACGCTTCCTTATGGAGATGTTCTAACCAAAGGAACACTCAACGCTTCCTTATGGAGATGTTCTAACCAAAGGAACACTCAACGCTTCCTTATGGAGATGTTCTAACCAAAGGAACACTCACTCACTTGATGCCATTCATGATTTGTGAATTCTAGATTTCATTGAGGATAAAAAGATTAGTTTGCTTGTATCCATTCATCTCACCATTGATTAAAAAGAAGCCAGTTAGTCAGTACCTGGATTTGGTAACGGTTAACAATAAGGGTATGATAATTAAACCTGAATGAACATGATTCATGCAGTAATGCAGTTGGGTTAACCCCTGGGGTTAACCCTAACCCTAACTGAATAGTAACTGACTAGTAAACATGACTATATAATTGATTGTATAAATATAAATATAATATATCATTATTATTCATTATTAACTATTAAATAATATATAACCAAAGGCTTAGTTAACATAAACACCATGCAACTTACACTAGACCGTTAGTTCACTGTTAACTAACTGTTAGTTCACTGGGAGTTCATGCTTATTAATGCGTTAGCCAATAACCAAATCAATAACCCAATCAATGGCTTCCATGATGGAACCCTACATGGGGTGAGACCGGCAGGCAGCGCTCTCCTGTCTCACACCCGTAACTGTCTTACACCCCAGGTGTGAGACAGAGCATTGCAGGCGTCCTGTATGACGTCAGCCATCATGCTACACAGCAGCAGACAGCTGCCTGTCAGGCCTCCTCCACACCACACCTCCTCCACACCACACCTCCTCCACACCACACCTCCTCCACACCACACCTCCTCCACACCTCCTCCACACCACACCTCCTCCACACCTCCTCCACAACACACCTCCTCCACACCACACCTCCTCCACACCTCCTCCACACCACACCTCATCCACACCACACCTCCACACCACACCTCCTTCACACCACACCTCCTCCACACCACACCTCCACACCACACCTCTTCCACACCTCCTCCACACCACACCTCCTCCACACCACACCTCCTCCACACCACACCTCCTCCACACCACACCTCCTCCACACCTCCTCCACAACACACCTCCTCCACACCACACCTCCTCCACACCACACCTCCTCCACACCTCCTCCACACCACACCTCATCCACACCACACCTCCACACCACACCTCCTTCACACCACACCTCCTCCACACCACACCTCCACACCACACCTCCTCCACACCTCCTCCACACCACACCTCCACACCACACCTCCTTCAAACCACACCTCCTCCACACCACACCTCCTTCACACCACACCTCCTCCACACCACACCTCCTCCACACCACACCTTCACACCACACCTCCTTCACACCACACCTCCTCCACACCACACCTCCACACCACACCTCCTTAACACCACACCTCCTCCACACCACACCTCCTTCACACCACACCTCCTCCACACCACACCTCCTTCACACCACACCTCCTCCACACCACATCTCCTTCACACCACACCTCCTCCACACCACACCTCCTCCACACCACACCTCCTTCACACCACACCTCCTCCACAACACACCTCCTCCACACCACACCTCCTCCACACCACACCTCCTCCACACCACACCTCCACACCACACCTCCTCCACAACACACCTCCTCCACACCACACCTCCTCCACACCACACCTCCTCCACACCACACCTCCTCCACAACACACCTCCTCCACACCACACCTCCTTCACACCA
>JAXIVH010000008.1:2962398-2969898 GCA_036785325.1 Urophycis tenuis
TGTGTGTGTGTGTGTGTGTGTGTGTGTGTGTGTGTGTGCTGTGCTGTGTTTGTGTGCAGAAGAGTGTCTGCATGTGTTTTCATGCTATCAGGCTAGGGGAAATGTGGAAGACACGGTCTCCTCCCGTCTCCATGGAAACCCCATCTCTTTGAGAGGCAGCAGGCGGCAGAGCCCCTCTGCACTGAGCCAACACAGTGCATTACTCCCCATTACCCAGCATTCACATGATTACCAGGCTCTGTGAGACACTCAACTCCTGTTTTGGAGTGAATCGAGACAAAAAAAATATTAAACACTATCAAGTTCCCCAAATAATTGCCTGAGTTATAGAAATGCAGAGCAGGCAATGCTAACCTGGTTAGCATGTCTAAAACGCTGCTGTTTAGACTGGATTACCAGGGCCAGTGTTCTGCATCACAACACTGTAGCGACAGCAAATGGCTGTCTTTCTGTTTCTTGCATTGTTTTCTTCTGTCCTTTTGGGAAGATGTCACAGCAATTAGCTACACTTAGACCACAGCCGACAAAACAACCAATCCGACAAGACAAGAAGGAATTCAACAGAAACAGGCAGAGAGATGGACTAGAGGCGGTGCAGAAGGCTGTGCTGGGTGAGTGTGGAACAAGGAAGGGGGGAGTGTAAGGGAGAGGGGAGCGAGGGGGGAGAGGGGGGAGATGAGAGAGGGGAGTGAGATGGAAGGAGGGAACGTCAGACTTGCGTGTGTTTTTTTTTCCTTTTACAAGCAGGTCCGCGTAGGCCCCTCCCGCCGGGCTGTGGGGGGTTGTCATGGCGACTGACTGCCAGGCCGTATAGACGCTGCTGTGTCGCAGGACGCTGTCCTCCGGTGGGGGGGGGGGGGGGGGCGCTCTGCCACGCCGCTTCCGCAGCCTGCGGCTCAGTGTAGGATCACTGTGATCAGTCACTGTGATCAGTCACTGTGATCAGTCACTGTGTACACACTGACTGATCACAGTGACGCAGCGACGACTAAAGCAAACACTGAGACAGAAAACCGCACACGCTTGGTGATTGTCCACGTGTGGCAGGAAAGGTGTGGCGGGCGGGGGGGAGGGCTCTCTCTCTCCCCCTGGGGGGGAGGGCTCTCTCTCTCCCCCGCCGCGCTGTGGGAGTTCAAGTTGAGGCAAGTGGGACTTCCAGGTAGGCTGCAGGGGGGGTAGGAGCCTGCCGCTGAGGGAGTAATGGGAGAGGAGGCAGGGGAGGAGGGGGAGGAGGGGGAGTTTCCTCTGTCCGCCCCAGGGAACGCCGCCAGGGCTTCAGACACACGGAGACACGCCTCACACCAACCCGGCACAAAAGAACACCTCAGGAACAAACGACAGCGTTCCCAAAGAGGCCGCCTCGCTGGAAGACCTCAGCCGGGCTCCACAGGTTGCAGAACATCTGCTGGTGTTTGGATAATGGATCCAACATCGGGGCGCGCTAGGGGGGGTCTGGGGGGGTCTGGGGCGGGGAGGGGGTCTGACCCTGACAGCGCCGGTGCAGCACAAAGAAAATGAATTCTGGCTGCTGGGACACAGTCCACATTTAATGAGGCCATGGACACAGAAGGAGAACTAGCACAGAGGCAGAAAAAGGAATCTCGGGCCAGCGTTTCCCCGTGAATGAATGGACGCGCTGAGCGCCCCAGCGGTTCTGGGAGGGGTCTTCAGACCGCTGCAGGGGGGCGAAGAGGAGGTCCAGAGAGGCTGAGAGGCCGTCTGCTCCGTCTGAACCGTAGCTCAGTGTGTTAGGCTGGAGCAGAAGGGGAGCTCAGCCTCTGAGAACATGATGGAGGTTTGTGAGATCACAAACTGAGGCGCCAAAAACAGGAGGAAGATGTAGAAACCCAATGACAGCATACAGATGAAGAGGCACAAACTGAAACACTGCAGCACCCAGATGAAAGGTCTCCTAGGAACACGGGTCAATGGATTGTAGTCATCAAAACACAGGAACTAATAACAAGGATGAGACAGGAACTAACCAGTAACCACGCATTAACTAACCAGCAACAACACATGAACCTACCAGTAACCACGCATTAACTAACCAGTAACCTCACATAAACTAACCAGCAACAACACATGAACCTACCAGTAACCACGCATTAACTAACCAGCAACAACACATGAACCTACCAGTAAGCACACATTAACTTACTAGTAACGAGTGAGTGCAGGGAAGACAGTTGGTGGAGGATATTTATATTTAAGGTTCTCCCTGAGACTGCAAACTACCAGGTAGACATTAGATGCAGCTTTATTAAAGTTAAACAGGTAGAGAAAGAGAGGGAGAGAGAGAGAGAGAGAGAGAAAGAGAGGGAGAGAGAGAGAGAGAGAGAGAGAGAGAGAGAGAGAGAGAGAGAGAGAGAGAGAGAGAGAGAGAGAGAGAGAGAATGAGAGAGAGAGTGAGAGAGAGAGTGAGAGAGAGAAACAGACAGAGAGACAGAGAGAGATTGAAATACATTCAGGCAGGGAGTGGGAATGAAGTGCATAATGAAGGCGCGACAGGGACCTCAGACCAGAGGGAGCTGGGATTGCTTTTCTTCTTGGAATGTCACCTCAGAGCTGATATGTTTCACACCAGCACCAGGGCGGCTCCATTAGCGGGCTTTTTATAGTTTCTCCAGTCCTATTACCTGCATCTTTTTCCTGCCCCACATTTGCCAAACTCTTCCCCCAGTCGCTTGTCTGGCCGCGGTCGGCCTGGCTGCTCGCGTTACCGTCTCCTGCTTTAGGAACTTCTCCTATTGGTTTTGTTTGAGCAATTTCCGTTTGGGTTTGATAATCCTGTCGTTGTAGGGCTGCAGAAATGCTGGCATTGTTGCAATTGCTTGGATAGCACACACCATAGCAGCTAATGACTAATGATACTGCTGAAAATAGAACTCACACACACACAGGCAATAAGCACACACACAGGTACAAACACACACACACACACACACACACACACACACACACGCACACACAGGGACAAACACACACACACACACATGCACACACAGGGACAAACACACACACACACACACACACACACACACACACACACACACACACACGCACACACAGGGACACACACACACACGCACACGCACACACAGGGACAAACACAAAGGGACACACACAGATGGGGAAATCATCCCTCCCCGGTACATCCTCATCAAACTCCCTCCATGGTGACTCTGTGCTGTTCTATCGGAGTGTGACTCCAGGAAGTGAGGAGGAAGGACAGACCTGGATGAGCAGGACAGCATCCTGATCCGTCTCTACCACGATGCTATGGCAACAGTGTTCTGCCGCTCTGATTGGTCCTAGATAAGGTTGCCTCTTTGGCCATCACTTCTCCTCCTGGGAGCCGAGGCTGTTGTCAGGTGTTAACAACCAGTGCTGCTGCTCCGTTTCTGCTGCGACTCCCTTCGTCATTTCCTCTGGAGGATTTGAAAGGCCTTTGTGCCGTCTGTTTGTGTGCGAGAGCCCGTGTTCAAACAATGCTTCAGGGCTGGAGCGTCTCAACTGACCTAGCTAGCGCATGCCGCAGAAATCACGGCTGTCTGTTTTTTTTTGAGAGGTTAAGAAATGTGTGAGGGGTGTGAAGTCCTTTCTGTTCTATATAGTGGAGGAAAATGTATGTGCGTGCGTAGACTACCAGACGGTGTGGCTGCTGAACTGAAGCTGTGGTACAACATAAAGCAGTGAGACATGAAACAGTGAGCTGCAGACTGGTTTGCCTGAACTGTAGGTCAACAGGTAGCGTTGACCTGTTACTTAACCCCAGAGTGCTTCTACATCGTCAGGTGTCTCCTGCTTCAGGGCAGCTGATCTTGGCCAGGAGGAGATGCTGAGTGCTCAATGTTTGTGTAAACTCTGCACTTCCTGGTCTGCTTAGAGCTTAGTGTCCGTGTTGCGTTGAACTCACCTGACCAACCTTTGCCCCAAAGTGAGTCTGTAGGAGACCATCAAGACAGTGCGTCAAAAATGGGCAAAATGGTCACACGCTTTGTCAAAGTACGGTACCTGGAGTCCGTTGACACGGCAGCAGGTGAAGGCAGCCGGCCGAAGCCTCCCAGTGAGCCCGCGACACGTACGGACCACCAGGGCAGAACCTGGGGAAGTCACCGTGCGGCGGCACGAGTCATGGCAGGATGAATACGCACCATTACCAGTGTGCTTCACCATCAACACAGTGAGACAGGGACCCTGCTGCTCTGAGATCAGGATATGCCCTTCAGGCCCAGACTGGAAGGCAGAAAGAGCTTCACCTCATTTAAATAGCACATCCAAAAAAGTAAGGGGAATAAAAAAGAAATAAACCAATTTAACAAACCCAGAATAAGAAAGTGAGTTGACATTAATAATTCAAAATAAATTGCCTCTGGTTTTTTAGTTTTCTGTTTAATACTCTCAATTTGTTTTTTTGCAGTCGATATTTTGCCCTATGCTACATTGCGTAAGATGTAATATATTAATCCTAGACAGTTCATTCAGTACAGTACATAACTATACAGTACATCCATATCACCGCACTAAAAGAGATGTGGCTGACTTATTACAAATGATGAGAGCTACACTAAGACAACTCACAAGTGATGCTGCTCAGCGCAAGCAGAATCGGGAGGGGGAACTGCCAAAAAGCAAATATTCATTAGTGCCACATTTACTGCTGTTGATTACATAGACACCAACTGGGCTATTACAGAACCCATTCCTATGGCCTGAGAAATGGTCTAAATATGTCTTAAATGCAGCTTTAAAATAGTGGTAGGCGTGTTTAATGTAGAAATATACAATAATGATACTGATTTGAAAGCATAATTACAGAAGTTATTCTGAAAGTATGGCGTGCTTTATTTGGTACGTAATTTCTCATTATGGATGAGATTTTACGATATATCTTGACAAATAGAACAGACTCTTTACCCACATTATTCATCTTGGTTCATCGCTAGTTTGGTCTTCTATCCATGCCCTGGTACATCAATAGAGCAAGACACAGAATAAGTTTTATGAGTGACGTCTGTGATTATTCTACAATGATGCTTCTGTGAAAAGGTTTTTTTCTCGGTATTAATTCAAGTGTCCTTCCATTGCGCTGTTTGCTAGGCTATTAAGCTAGGGTTTGTACTACGGCATAGTAACCATTATCTTTCCTCTAACACTCACTCTTGTGCAAAGGAGCAATTCTCATCTCATGAGTGGGTCATGAATTAATAACGGTGTCAGTCACCATCCATTAGCTCAAAGTCAAACTCAGACTCCTGAACATTTGAAATGGAAAGACATGGCATTAAAGGCAACATGTGGACACTGTAATCAAAACAGCACTACGGTAGACCTGGTCAAAGGGAGGCATTGTTTGTAGGAGTTATAAATAAAATATATCTGCTGCATCTTGCTTATACAAACCTGATAAGTGTTTATGTCCTTTCGTGTTTCAGATCCTGGCCATCATCTCCATCCTCTTCATTGTTCTGTCTACCATCGCCTTGTCCCTGAACACTCTTCCAGAGCTCCAGGACACGGACGAGTTCGGCCAATCAACAGACAACCCCCAGCTGGCCCACGTGGAGGCGGTGTGCATCGCCTGGTTCACCATGGAGTACCTGCTCCGGTTCCTCTCCTCGCCCAGCAAGTGGAAGTTCTTCAAGGGCCCGCTGAACGTCATCGACCTGCTGGCCATCCTGCCCTACTACGTCACCATCTTCCTGACCGAGTCCAACAAGAGCGTGCTGCAGTTCCAGAACGTCCGGCGAGTGGTCCAGATCTTCCGCATCATGCGGATCCTGCGGATCCTGAAGCTCGCCCGCCACTCCACTGGGCTGCAGTCACTGGGCTTCACCCTCCGGAGGAGCTACAACGAGCTGGGCCTGCTCATCCTCTTCCTGGCCATGGGCATCATGATCTTCTCCAGCCTCGTCTTCTTCGCTGAGAAGGACGAGGACGACACCAAGTTCAAAAGCATTCCAGCGTCTTTCTGGTGGGCCACAATCACCATGACCACCGTGGGCTACGGAGACATCTACCCAAAAACTCTCCTGGGGAAGATAGTGGGGGGTCTGTGTTGTATAGCAGGAGTGCTGGTGATCGCCCTGCCCATTCCTATCATTGTCAATAACTTCTCAGAGTTTTACAAGGAACAGAAAAGACAGGAGAAGGCCGTGAAACGAAGGGAGGCTCTGGAGCGAGCCAAGAGAAACGGCAGCATTGTCTCCATGAACATGAAAGAGGCTTTTGCACGAAGTGCGGAGCTGATGGATGTGGTGGTGGAGAAGAGTGAGCGGCCTCAGCCAAACCAGCTATCCCCCAGCCGCTGGAAATGGACTCCCAAGAGGGCTGGCTCAGAGACCAGCTCTAATCACTCCTTAAATGCCAAGGAGTTAGGCTCCCCGAGCAAAGCAGAAACCGTCAGCCCCCAGAGGCTTAATGCTCAGAAGCTGGAGGAGATGTACAACCAGATGGCCAAGACGCAATCCCAGCCAAATCTCAATGCAAAAGACAGAAGCTCCAGAGTTGGCAAACACAGGGATGAAATAGAACTGGGCGCTATCCCAGATCAGGGCCAGCCCATGATGGGCACCAGGGAAGCAGCGGGGGACATGAAGAGCTTGTCGAGCATCGACAGCTACATCAGTTGTGCCACAGACTTTCAGGAGAATTCCCGGTTCCCCCACAGTCCGGCTGTGGGCCTCGGCCTCCAAGAGAGCAGGCGGTTCTCCCACAGTCCCGCCAGCGTCCTGGGCGGACGCGGCGGTGCCAGGACAGGCCTGCAGCCCCCACCGGAGCACGAGCCCGTGTTCACGCCTATGTCCGGACCGCCGTTCCCCGAAAAGACACCCAAATTCTTCTTCTCCGGCAACTTCTCCAAAAACCGCGCCCCCAAGAGCGGTTGCCACAGCGACGGGGATTGCGGCCCCTCCCCCGTGTCCGACAGCTCCCTCCTGTCCGACCGCTCGGTGCTGACCTCGGGGGCGTCCGTCTACACCACGGCCAGCAGCCGGACGCCGCCCAAGTCCCCGGAGAGCGCCGCGCTGACGCAGGCCGTCTTCACCTTCCACGACTCGTCCATCAGCAAGTACATCGACGCCGATACGGACGACGACGAGCACCTCCGCGACACCTCGGACGCCAACCCCGCCGGCCGCCTGCTGGCCGGCTCCAGCCCCAAACGCCGCGGCGGCAACTACCAGAGGGGCGCCAACCACTTGGAAACCGCCCAGAACCTGTTGGGCCAGAACTGTCTGATCCGAAAGGGAATTCAGGAGAACCACGTGACGCCGGTGGAGGCGGCGTGGAAAGCCAAAGCAGCAAGGGGACCTCCGAACAAACTGAACGAGAGCCTCTGAGGCCGAGCAGGAGGGAGACACGAGCTGCACAGCAGGGGGCAGCGCAGGCGTGGGGGACGATATCCAGGGACACCAGAACACTCGGGACGGACCACAGGTAACAGAACAGGACGGGAGGAAGGATGTGTGTGTGTGTGTGTGTTTGTGTGGGTGGGGG
>JAXIVH010000008.1:2974898-3008294 GCA_036785325.1 Urophycis tenuis
AGGACATGTGTCTCGTCCAGCCTACGCCCCACTGAACAGCCTGCAACAAACCATCTGAAACACTGAATCAATAAGAAACACTACACTGCCCAGACATCTCTCCAGAAATAGGAGCGGGCTCTTGGAGCATGAAGGTCATAGGAGCAGAGTGTTGGTAAAGTACAAGGAAGTACTTGGCAGTGTGTAACAGTTATGATTGTTGACTAACCGGTTTTACCACCTGTGAGACCGAGCACCAAACAGCCTGTACAAACAGTCAAATGTTGCCTTCATGTGGAGTTACTTATAATAACCATGACATATGAAACACATGTATATGTATATTATCATAACATACATGTTATGTATATGTATATTATCATAACATACATGTTATGTATATGTATATTATCATAACATACATGTTATGTATGTGCATTGCAGCTCGACATGGGCTTTTGTCTGCATGCAGGTGTCATGTCATAAATGTCTTTCTTCTGTTCCCAGTGGTGCACAACAGCTGGCAGCGTCATTGTCAGGGCAGCCTGGCCCACTTCTGCCATAATGGTCAATCATATACATATGTAATCAAGAATATTACGGATTTGAAATATTACATACTAAGACCACTAATTCAAATCAATCTCTTGATAGACATAACCACAAAGGTTGTGTTTTATTGCTTCCCTGAGTGCTTGATTTCCTCGGTTCAGGTTGAAACTGGTCTGAAGACATCAGCGTGGGACTCTACATGATGACGTGTCTCTAAGTCATAAAGCTTCTGATTCCAATGGCTTTGCCTTCTGCTCCAAGCCTTGCTCAACAGTTGGCAACACTATTCCCCTCAGTACAGTTGACCTAAATTATACATCCAATAATGTCAGCTGTTGAATAATCCATGTCGGCTGAAATATTCCTTTGAAATATCAATGGACCTCAAAAGAAGAAACACAATTATTTTAGTTGTATACATCAGACAGCACGACACAAAAAAATCCCCTTGTCTTCATCAACTACAGACGCGATGGTTAGACCTTCTTTTTACAGATTTCATCACATCATTATTTATTCACCAAAAAATAAGCCTTCGTCCAGAAGCAATTAGTAAGAAATTAAGCACAGCCTCGCTGCCTCCATCTGAATGAAGGAGTGAGCCAGCTAATCTAATCAGTCAGACTTGATTAGTTAATCATCAAAGTGTCAACACTTGTAGGCTACGGCTCAGGAAAACACACTCACTCATTTCTTACTCAAATAGGAGAGGAAGTCAGAAAGGCCCTCGTGTTGCACACAGGGAGCACGAAGCCACTCATACAGGACATAACAGGACTCCTAACAGACTCCTGTCAGGGGTCCTGTTAGGAGTCCTGTTAGGAGTCCTTCCCCCACGTCTTTCTAAAAGAACAGGTCAACAGTCCTCCACACACCATACCGCACCCCCAGCCCCACAAAACCATCATCATGATCTTTACTCCCTTCATTACACAACTGTGTACCGTTCCCCTCACGTGTCTACTAGAAATAGCTCCTCTGGGTAATTAGCTGCCTGAATGAACAGGTCTTTACTGTTCCCAGACAGGCACATCGTATCGGCAAATATGCGTTCTTGCGAAACAAGCAAGCATGGAGGAGATTTGCTGTTCACATACAGATAATCTCCTTATGTTCTTATGTTGAGGAGTGAAGGTTTGTTCCATGGCAAGGAGGGAACTCAGCGACAAACGACACCTTTAGCAACAAAAAGAACTGTGTGTGTGTGTGTGTGGGGGGGGGGGGGGGGTTACATCAAGGTACTTTGGTGACTACAGCAATCTCCATTAGATGATATTAGATATTGGTGTATATGATAAAGTATTGACATCACATCCTCAAGCTGACCTCTTCCTTCCTGTCTTCATACATGTAGGATGCTGGTGTTCTGTGACGTCTACAAGACACATCAGGACACTGTGGCCTCCATCAGGTTGGGCAGCAGGGAGGCTGAACACAGTCCTGCATCACGCCTCACGGGACCCGGAGCGCTGAGGGGCTCAGGGTATTTCCATTAATCCTGGGGGGGGGGGGGGAGTGTTTAAAAGCCCAGGCTGGGGGCCGCAGGGCCGGAGAGGGAACAGCAGCATGGCCTTTCATAGAGCCTCCCCAGCTGTGTAGTCCACTCAGAACGTCTGTAGAGTAGGCCTCCTTGTCTTGTTTTTCTTTTCTTCTGTAACGTCTTCAGGGTCCCGTGGGGGAACAACAGCCGGGAGAGATGATCTTCCTCATGGACCTCCAGATGATGCTGCTGGACGTCCTGTACTTCATCCTGCGGAACTCCCTGCGGGCCGTGCTGCGGCCGCGCACCAAGCCGGTGGACGGCGAGCTGGTTCTGATCACCGGCGCCGGCGGCGGCCTGGGCCGGCTGTTCGCCCTGGAGTTCAGCCGGCACGGCGCCCAGGTGGTGCTGTGGGACACCAACGCCGGCGCCAATGAGAAGACGGCGGAGCTGGTGCGAGCGGCGGGCGGCCGGGCGCAGGCCTACACGGTGGACGTGACCAGCCGGCAGGACGTGTACGCCGCGGCGGCCAGGGTGAGGGAGGACCTGGGCCGAGACGTCAGCGTGCTGGTGAACAACGCCGGCGTGGTGGCCGGGAAGCGCATGCTGGACTGCCCCGACGAGCTGATCGAGAGGACCATGAAGGTCAACTGCCACGCGCTCTTCTGGGTAGGAGAAGTCCTCGTCCCGGGGGGGGGGGTCAGAGGAACCCTTCTGTTGAAATGATCTGATCATCTGGTGGCTGTGCATGGAATAGAACATGATCTAGATCATGCATTTGCACCAATCGTCATATCAATGGATATTAATGGAAATAGTCTGAGACGCACACAAGGAGCACATTGCTGAACCTGATTGCTCCTCATGTGCTTTCATTGAGCACCGTTTACATCCAGTGGTCTGGTGGTGCATCCAAACCCAGAAGGCTGACAATGTATTTCAATGGCAAACACCGCTAAGTGGCTGGAGGTCCAAGAGGGACATCTAAAGCCCTAGAAAGACAGCCACAACACAAAGCACAGACGGCTGTGTGAGTCACACCTTCTGCACATTGTGGAGCATTAGCAGCTTTGTCCCTCGAGAATCAAACACGTCGAGATTCCTTTCCACAATCCTCTCAATAGTTAACCCCATGCTACGACATTAGCTTGTTCAGATGACATATAATACCAATTACTACCATAATATAATATCATAAAATAATATCAGAATATAATATCATAATATAATATAATATCATAATATAATATCATAAAATAATATCATAATATAATATCATAATATAATATCATAAAATAATATCATAATATAATATCATAATATAATATCATAATATATATACTATAATACCACCTGTCACGCACGCAAGGCCAGTGAGCATCCGTTCACTTGGCTGCTATTCGCTGTATTCACTGGCTGTAATGTATAGTGTGTGTGTGTGTGTGTGTGTGTGTGTGTGTGTGTGTGTCTGTGTGTGTGTGTGTGTGTGTGTGTGTGTGTGTGTGTGTCTGTGTGTGTGTGTGTGTGTGTGTGTGTGTGTGTGTGTGTGTGTGTGTGTGTCTGTGTGTGTGTGTGTGTGTGTGTGTGTGTCTGTGTGTGTGTGTGTGTGTGTGTGTGTGTGTGTGTGTGTGTGTCTGTGTGTGTGTGTGTGTGTGTGTGTGTGTGTGTATGTGTGTGTGTGTGTGTGTGTGTGTGTGTGTGTGTGTGTGTGTGTGTGTGTGTCTGTGTGTGTGTGTGTGTGTGTGTGTGTGTGTGTGTGTGTGTGTGTGTCTCTGTGTGTGTGTGTGTGTGTGTGTGTGTGTGTGTGTGTGTGTATGTGTGTGTGTGTGTGTGTGTGTGTGTGTCTGTGTGTGTGTGTGTGTGTGTCTGTGTGTGTGTGTGTGTGTGTGTGTGTCCTCAGACAGTGAAAGCCTTCCTCCCTCAGATGAAGGCCAACAATCACGGCCACATTGTGACCATCGCCAGCGTCCTGGGTCTCTTCAGCACGCCCTGTGTGGAGGTGAGGCCGGGGGGACGGCACTAAACACAGACACTAAACACAGACACTAAACACAGACACTCATCCCAGAACGAGGCGTCTGTGTGTCACACACAGCGCAGCGCCACACTGAACCCCAACGTTGGCTCCATTTCCCCCCACGGCCTGAACGTGTGTGTACCCACTGCGCTCCACACAGCGTCCAGGACACTGAACGTGTGTGTACCCACTGCGCTCCACACAGCGTCCAGGACACTGAACGTGTGTGTACCCACTGCGCTCCACACAGCGTCCAGGACACTGAACGTGTGTGTACCCACTGCGCTCCACACAGCGTCCAGGACACTGAACGTGTGTGTACCCACTGCGCTCCACACAGCGTCCAGGACACTGAACGTGTGTGTACCCACTGCGCTCCACACAGCGTCCAGGACACTGAACGTGTGTGTACCCACTGCGCTCCACACAGCGTCCAGGACACTGAACGTGTGTGTACCCACTGCGCTCCACACAGCGTCCAGGACACTGAACGTGTGTGTACCCACTGCGCTCCACACAGCGTCCAGGACACTGAACGTGTGTGTACCCCACTGCGCTCCACACAGCGTCCAGGACACTGAACGTGTGTGTACCCACTGCGCTCCACACAGCGTCCAGGACACTGAACGTGTGTGTACCCACTGCGCTCCACACAGCGTCCAGGACATGTGCTGGTTTGACTCGTGTGCTTTGTTGCCGCCCAAGGACTACTGCGCCAGTAAGTTTGCTGCCGTGGGCTTCCACGAGTCCATGGCCCATGAGCTGCTGGCCGAGGAGGTGGACGGAGTGAAGACCACCCTGGTGTGTCCCTACATCGTGGACACGGGCATGTTCCAAGGCTGCAAGATCAGGTGGGCAGAGGATCTGCTTTTGGGTTTAGAAAAAAACATATCTATAATTGAAGATCAAGGAATGTAGGAATTCAGTATTGCAAAAGTGTATTTGTTATCATTTATTTAGCTATGATGAATGCTTGATAAAACAATGACAATTACACCTGATCTGTTTCAAGTTTGAACGGACTATAAATTTCAAACAAATCAGTTTTAGTAAGTCAGTAATAAGGATCAAAATGCAACCAGTGGAGTTGAAAGTGAAATGTGCAGTATCATCTCAGATTGATGTTGCGTGCTCGACGGTGCTGAAGCTGTCTTGTGTTGGCGTGTGCAGGGACGAGGTGGAGATGATCCTGCCACCACTGGACCCCAAGTACTGTGTGGAGCAGGCCATGAACGCCATCCTCATAGACCAGCCTCTGGTCTGCATCCCACGGCTCACCTACCTGCCGTTCCTGTCCCGGGCGTAAGTCAGGCCTCACGAGAGGCCTCACTCTGTTCACTATGGAGTCAGAGAGGCCTCACTCTGTTCACTATGTAGTCAGAGAGGCCTCACTCTGTTCACTATGGAGTCAGAGAGGCCTCACTCTGTTCACTATGTAGTCAGAGAGGCCTCACTCTGTTCACTATGGAGTCAGAGAGGCCTCACTCTGTTCACTATGTAGTCAGAGAGGCCTCACTCTGTTCACTATGGAGTCAGAGAGGCCTCACTCTGTTCACTATGTGGCCAGAGAGGAGAGGCCTCACTCTGTTCACTATGGAGTCAGAGAGGCCTCACTCTGTTCACTATGGGGTCAGAGAGGCCTCACTCTGTTCACTATGGGGTCAGAGAGGCCTCACTCTGTTCACTATGGAGTCAGAGAGGAGAGGCTTCACTCTGTTCACTATGTGGCCAGAGAGGAGAGGCTTCACTCTGTTCACTATGTAGTCAGAGAGGCCTCACTCTGTTCACTATGGGGTCAGAGAGGCCTCACTCTGTTCACTATGTGGCCAGAGAGGAGAGGCTTCACTCTGTTCACTAAGTGGTCAGTGAGGAGAGGCCTCACTCTGTTCACTATGGTCCATGAGGAGAGGCCTCACTCTGTTCACTATGTGGTCAGAGAGGCCTCACTCTGTTCACTATGTGGTCAGAGAGGCCTCACTCTGTTCACTATGGGGTCAGAGAGGCCTCACTCTGTTCACTATGTGGTCAGAGAGGCCTCACTCTGTTCACTATGGGGTCAGAGAGGCCTCACTCTGTTCACTATGTGGTCAGAGAGGAGAGGCTTCACTCTGTTCACTATGTGGTCCATTAAGAGAGGCCTCACTCTGTTCACTATGTGGTCAGAGAGGAGAGGCCTCACTCTGTTCACTATGTGGTCAGAGAGGCCTCACTCTGTTCACTATGTAGTCAGAGAGGCCTCACTCTGTTCACTATGTGGTCCATTAAGAGAGGCCTCACTCTGTTCACTATGGGGTCAGAGAGGCCTCACTCTGTTCACTATGTGGTCCATTAAGAGAGGCTTAACTCTGTTCACTATGTGGTACTAGTCAGGAAGGAGATGCTTTTATCCAGTGGTTGTAGTTAGGCATCGCTCTGTTTGGACATGGGGGATGAAAGCCAGAACCTTGCGGTCCCACTGCCTTGCTTCTACCCTGGCGGGCATCCTTTCACTAACCTCCCCATCTTGTCCGATCCTTTGCCCATTCATTGGTGTGTCTCTCTTGGTTTTGCAGACTGCTACCATGGGAATCCAACGTGGTCACCTACCGCTTCATGGGCTCAGACAAGTGCATGTACCCCTTCATCGACACCATGAGCAGGAGGGAGTCCCCGCTGCCCATCAAGGTGGAATAGCCCCAGACTCACACCTTGGGCGCCATGGCAACCAGGCGTCTGATGGAGGGGAGGGGCTAGGAGTGTGTTCATGATGTATTAGGATGAATTCAATGTAAATATATATTTAAAAAAAGTATAAAAAGGAGAGACAAGAAACATTAGCTGTTCAGGAGTGTGTGCTGCTCAGCCAAGCAGCCTCACGCTCCAACAGGCATCCCCTGCTGAACAGAATATATAATCTAATGTCTAAACCTTCTTATGAATGAACCCTGTCCCCGGAGTGGCCTTCACTCCCTTAACGTTTACATGAAATAAACAGGACCAAACATCAGTGTGTTGTCCCTCATTCCCTCAGTCTGGTGTCTCTCAGTGTGTTGTCCCTGATTCCCTCAGTGAGGTGTCCCTCATCTTGGTGTCCCTGATTCACTCAGTCTGGTGTCCCTCATCTTGGTGTCCCTGATTCCCTCAGTGTGTTGTCTCTGATTCCCTCAGTCTGCTGTCCCTCAGTCCTGTCCTCAGAGCTCCCATCACCACTCACCCAATCACGACAGGACACCGCAGTGTTTGGTGTGCTGGACACACGGGTTTTACTTACAGAGGAAGAGTGGGGTGAGGGTGAGGAGGGGGGAGGTAACAAAATGGGGAGGGGGGGGGGGAACAGGACTTAATACTGCGGGGTGTGGGGCGGGGGGGGACCACGGTACGTCACGCAGACACACGCTACATCTGACCACGACCACGCTGCCCGCTGTGGAACCCCGACACGGGAACACGGAACACTCCACTGGCAGAGAGGAACCCTGGGAACCGACCAGAGGAAGGAACCCAAAGAACACGCGAAGTTCTGGCTCCCCCTAGTGGCGGTCGGCGGAACGCGCCTCGGGGAACATCACGTGACACACGCCAACATCACGTGACACACGCTAACATCACGTGACACACGCTAACACACGCAGCCGCAGAACGGAACACAAACTTCTGGTCCAAACAAACGAGGGGGAGAGAGACACCTTCTTCTTCACAGTAAATTCTCTCATTCTACTTCAGGAAAGCAAACGTTTTATTGACTAGGATGCAGTCGTTGTCGTCGTCTACAAAGCAACCGAGACACAAAGAATAAATAAAGTGTACAATTCAACATCAGAGGAGTCCGTGTTCTTTCTCCTTTGACTGCAACTTTTGTTTCTTTTTTCTGTGGAGCGACAGACACAGACAGACAGACAGACAGACAGAGACAGACAGACAGACAGACGGTGACCGGCGACGGTGTCTGGGGGCCTGTGGCCCCCCCCGCCCCTCCCCGTCCAGTTTGGAGTTTCTCTACAAAGAGCCTCAGAACTCAGTGGCTGGGCTCCCCGGGACCACCCGGTCTGCGGACCACCCGGTCTACGCGCTGCCGTCCACCGTCTGTGCCAATGGGCCGGCGGCCGCCTGCTGCAGCAGAGACTCCGCCTCCATGTCCTGCTTGCCGCACCTGATCCGTAGGTGGACCCCAAAAAACGACAAAGACAAAACAGCGTGTGACATCACGGGCCAATGAAACGCCGTAGGGGTAGGGGGGTGTGTGTGTGTGTGCGTGCGTGCGTACGTGTGTGCGTGCGTGCGCGTGCGTGCGTGTGCGTGCGTGTGCGTGCGTGCGTGCGTGTGTGTGCGTGTGTGTGCGTACCTACCCGGACATTGGTCCATTTCCGGGCCGCTCACCGGGCTGCTGGTCAGACTCTGAGAGCAGCTTGAGGATGTTCCGCGCCGCCTGTGGAGGAAGAGGAAGACACGTGAGACCCCCGGAGACGAACACGGACCCCGGAGCCCTGTCAGCTGCTGCTGCCCACGTGTTGAGACGCGTCTGGTGAGGACAGCCGTGGGGCTGAAGGCTGGAGCGCGGGGCTCACCGCGGGGCTCACCGCGTGGCGGGGCTCACCATGTCGTGGCAGGACCCCACGTCCTTCCCGATGCCGTGGCTGAGCAGCGGCGGCACCGACGAGCAGTTGATCAGCGACACAAACTCATTCTTATTGTTCTTAGGGAAGTCCTTGTATTCCACCTGCAAGGGCACGCACACGCACACACACACACACACACACACACACACACACACACACACACACACACACACACACACACACACACGTCAGCCGTGGACCAACTCATCTCCCGACACCCCGCAGCTGTGACATGTCTGAGGTGAGTGGGGGTCACATGTCTGAGGTGAGTGGGGGTCACATGTCTGAGGTGAGCGGGGTCACATGTCCCAGGTGAGTGGGGTCACATGTCTGAGGTGAGCGGGGTCACATGTCCCAGGTGAGTGGGGTCACATGTCCCAGGTGAGTGGGGTCACATGTCCCAGGTGAGTGGGGTCACATGTCTGAGGTGAGTGGGGGTCACATGTCTGAGGTGAGCGGGGTCACATGTCCCAGGTGAGTGGGGTCACATGTCTGAGGTGAGCGGGGTCACATGTCCCAGGTGAGTGGGGTCACATGTCCCAGGTGAGTGGGGTCACATGTCCCAGGTGAGTGGGGTCACATGTCTGAGGTGAGCGGGGTCACATGTCCCAGGTGAGTGGGGTCACATGTCTGAGGTGAGCGGGGTCACATGTCTGAGGTGAGCGGGGTCACATGTCTGAGGTGAGCAGGGTCACATGTCCCAGGTGAGTGGGGTCACATGTCTGAGGTGAGTGGGGTCACATGTCTTAGGTGAGCGGGGGTCACATGTCCCAGGTGAGCGGGGGTCACCTGCAGGCCCTGTGCGGCGGCCAGGTATCCCAGCTGCTCCGAGGGCCTGGCCAGGGGCCCGGGGGGCCCGGGGGGCAGCTGGCCCGGGCCGGTGGTGCTGGCCAGGATGGTCTGTGCGGTGAGCGAGGCGCCCGTGTACAGCAGCTCGTTGGCGATCATGGCGGTGATGGTGGTGTTGGCCGGGTTGGCGGCGGCGCGGCCGTAGTCCCTGGCCTGCAGGCCCTGGCAGCCCCCCACCGCCTGGGCCACCTCGGGCATCATGGGCAGGATGCCGGCCGGGAGCTGCTGGTGGCTGAGGTAAGGCAGGCGGTAGTCCTCCTCCTTGGATGCTGGGGGGGGGGGGACCACGGGGGGCCGTTCAACATGTATAAGTATAAGTATAGAAGTATATATACTCTTTTCATCCCGTGAGGGAAATTTGGTCTCTGCATTTATCCCAATCCGTGAATTAGTGAAAGACACTCAGTACACAGTGATGGTGAGGCACACAGTGAGGTGAAGCACACACTAATCCCGAGGCAGTGAGCTGCCTGCTACAGCGGCGCTCGGGGAGCAATGAGGGGTTAGGTGCCTTGCTCAAGGGCACTTCAGTCGTTCCTACTGGTCGGGGTTCGAAACCGGCAACCCTCCGGTTACAAGTCCGAAGCCCTAACCAGTAGGCCGCGGCTGCCCCACCTGTGACCGAGAGCACGTCATCTAGGGCTGCACCGTTACGCCAAGAAATGATCATCAGGATTATTTTGTTATTTTTTCCCGATATTGTGAATGTGATTATTCATTGCGATTGACAGTTAATCGATATGATGCATCTTCCTTTGCGCCACCTGTATACAGTATAAGTACAAGTACAAGTATAAGTATAAGAAACCATAATAACAAACCAATCGCACCCTTTCACCACACGGTTGTAGCTCTGGAGACCCTCCCTCCCTCACTCCCTCCCTCCCTCACTCACCCAACGTCACCTCCTCCACGGAGCTCGGCTCAAAGAAGGTGACTTTCCGTCTCTCCTGGTCCGTCTTCTTCAGCGGGGCCTGCAGGATCAAACAGAACACCATCAGGTGCCGGGCCGGCAGCATGCGGACCCCCGGAGAGAGAGGGAGCGGGACCACCTGCCTTCTCGTCCGTCTTCAGAGCCGGCTTGGGGGGCTGAGGCTGAGGCACTTTGTAACCAAGCAGCTCCAGCATCGTCTCGGCCGCGTTCCTCTTGGCCACCTTCTTGCTCGGACCCAAGCCCTCCGCACACTGGCCACACACACTCACCTGGAGCCAGGGGCAAGGGGGGACAGGGGTTCAGAGGGGGAGAGAGGGGGAGAGAGGGAGAGAGAGAGGGGGAGGGAGAGAGAGAGAGAGAGAGAGAGGGGGAGGGGGAGAGGGAGAGAGAGAGGGAGAGGGAGAGGGAGAGGGAGAGGGAGAGGGAGAGGGAGAGGGAGAGGGAGAGGGAGAGGGAGAGGGAGAGGGAGAGAGAGAGGGAGAGGGAGAGGGAGAGGGAGAGGGAGAGGGAGAGGGAGAGAGACAGAGAGGGAGAGGGAGAGAGAGGGAGAGAGAGAGGGAGAGAGAGAGGGAGAGAGAGGAGAGAGAGAGGGAGAGGGAGAGGGAGAGGGAGAGGGAGAGAGAGAGAGAGAGGGAGAGGGAGAGAGGGAGAAAGGGAGAGGGAGAGAGAGAGAGGGAGAAAGGGAGAGGGAGAGAGACAGAGACAGAGAGAGAGGGAGAGGGAGAGAGAGAGAACATAGTGAGTGGGCTGCAGAGACAGGTGAGTCAGGAGCGAGTTAGACAGAGTTAGTTTAGACATCTTGCTCAACAGTACCAGCTGCTGAAAAGCGTAGACTGTGGTAGTTAGGGGGGGTAGAATAGGGGTGTGCATTGGCACTGCCCTCACAATCCCATTCACCAGGTAACGAGTCGATTCAATTCGATTCTACGATGCATTGTGATGCATCAAAATTCTACTGCACACAATAAGACACATTTTTCATCAATCATGAGGCAATACAAGCAGTCAGATATAACAACAGATTTTATTGGCTGCTATGTGTGTATTCACTCTCCTTTATCTTTGACATAAATGTCATAAAATAAAATTAAATGGTACAGGATATGGCCTTTTCAAACCTGAAAAAGAAAACATAAATCACTGCTTTCAGTGCTTTGAATAAGAAATATTTATCTTCTCTCTGTGTTAGAACCATTTAAATTTAAATAGAGCAATAACAGACTACTTTTTCCAGCAGTGGAAGTGTTTTTTTACACACGGTAATATAGCAGCTCTAAGACAAGCACTGCACTTTTTTAAATTACGTTTTTAATTACCCCTCTTTCGCGGTCATCTCCCTCCGCCCCAGCCATCCTTAGTGTTGTTGTTGAGCTAGCAACATTGTAGCTACATTGCAACGTTGCTCCGGAAACGCCCCAGAAGTACTTGAAACTTCACAACTTTATTGTCCACTCGAGGCCCGAAAATAAACAGCGACGGCACGTTGCTGCATGGTGCATGGCCCGCGTTGTGATGCATCGCCGAATCGAGTATTGTTCATACCACTAGAGTAGAATCAGAACCTTTCCACTAGAACTGCTGACCTGTATGACTAACTCCAAGCTGCTCCTCTGTATGACTAACTCGCCTGTATGACTAACTCCTTGACCCACCTGTATGACTAACTCCCTGCTACTCCCCTGTATGACTAACTCCCTGACCCACCAGTATGACTAACTCCTTGACCCACCTGTATGACTAACTCCCTGACCCACCAGTATGACTAACTCCTTGACCCACCTGTATGACTAACTCCTTGACCCACCTGTATGCCTAACTCCCTGTTGCTCGCCTGTATGACTAACTCCCTGACCCACCTGTATGACTAACTCCCTGACCCACCAGTATGACTAACTCCTTGACCCACCTGTATGACTAACTCCCTGACCCACCAGTATGACTAACTCCTTGACCCACCTGTATGACTAACTCCTTGACCCACCTGTATGCCTAACTCCCTGTTGCTCGCCTGTATGACTAACTCCCTGACCCACCTGTATGACTAACTCCCTGACCCACCAGTATGACTAACTCCTTGACCCACCTGTATGACTAACTCCCTGACCCACCAGTATGACTAACTCCTTGACCCACCTGTATGACTAACTCCTTGACCCACCTGTATGCCTAACTCCCTGTTGCTCGCCTGTATGACTAACTCCCTGACCCACCTGTATGACTAACTCCCTGACCCATCTGTATGACTAACTCCCTGCTACTCCCCTGTACGACTAACTCCCTGACCCACCTGTATGACTAACTCCTTGACCCACCTGTATGACTAACTCCGTGCTGCTAACCTGTACGACTAACTCCCTGACCCACCTGTATGACTAACTCCGTGCTGCTAACCTGTACGACTAACTCCCTGACCCACCTGTATGACTAACTCCGTGCTGCTAACCTGTATGACGAACTCCCTGCGTCGTGGCAGCCCCCTCTCCGTCAGCAGACCGTACTCGGGCTCCTTCTCCTTCTTGGCTTGCTGGATCTGTGCTAGTCGGCTTATGGGGTTCATGCCCTGGCCGTACTCCGGGCTGGTCTGCAGCTGGTGGCGCAGGGCGACAGAGGTCGAAGGTCAAGCACGGCCAGCGACACAGGAGGAGTGACGGCGACTGACGCGGGGCGTGGCAGGGGCTGTGTGTGCGTGGTTACCTTGACGATGGACTTGGGTTTCTTTTTGATGCGCGGCAGCATCTTCTCCACGGTGGGCGCGTGGGGCAGCTTCCTCAGCTCCTCCAGCACCATGGCCGCCGCCAGCTTCTTGGCGATCTTCTTGCTCTTGCCCTCGCCCTCGCCAGCGAAGTCGCCCACCACCACCCGCACCACGAAGCTCTTCATGTGGGGCGGGCCGGCCTCCTGCAACACCTGCGGCACCGAGCCCCCACAGGAAAACATGGAAACGAGACCACGAGTCACATGCAGGCAGGCGGAGGATAGGGCGCTGATCAGGGGGCGCGTTTAAACAAACAGGGAGCAAACCTCAAAGTTGACCGGAAGGTTCCTCTTGAGTGCAATTTCAAAGACTTGGCTGATCTCCGACTTGTTGAGGTTCTCCTCCTCGCCGTCACCGTTCATCTGTGAACAAACAAAAGGTCACGGCCACGCACTGAGACGCGCCCTGGTTCTCATCCTGCAGGGGGCCTTCCAGAGGAGACCCGTCCCTTCTCCCCCTGGAGAACACGCGCTTTCAGAGACGAAAGCGAAGGCGGCCCGTCAGGCGGCCGCAGGGAGGGGCCTGGCCGGCGGTGTCTCACCACTGGCAGCTGCTGCAGCAGGGGCTCGTTCTGCAGCACCTTCAGCGCCCGCGCCGCGGCGTCGTGCTTGGCCAGCTGCCGCGTGCGTCCCTTCCCGTGGAACTGCTGGCCCCCGATGGACAGCTCCATGTGGTACAGGACCGCCCCCACCGGCGGGAACGGGTAGTAGTACCTGGAGGACCACAACATGGACGTCCGTGAAGAAGCCATCGCAGAGTCCTGACTGTCGTCTGTTAGAAACGGCCGTCAGTCGGCTGTTAGCGAGACGCTGAGAGAGGATCTGTTCTGTCTGCCCGCTCTGCGAGGGTCTGTCTAGATTGTAGGCGGCTTGCGGCTCATTTCCCCCCTGGTGGTCTCAGGAATGCGTCTGGCCTCTTCATCAGAGGGGTGTCAACACAACGCCCCTCAATGGAGGACCAACGCAGGGCAGAAGGCTGCAGGTGGTGAGGGGGGGTTTGGGGGGGCGGCAGGGTTATTTTCTGAACTCTTGAATCTCTTTTGCTCTTTTCTGCTTTAAGCACTTCAACCACAACCCTGGTAACCATAGACAGACAGATAACCACAGACAGACAGATAACCATAGACAGATAACCATCGACAGAAAGGTGACCATAGACAGACAGATAACCATAGACAGACAGGTAACCATAGACAGACAGGTGACCATTGACAGACAGGTGACCATTGACAGAAAGGTGACCATAGACAGACAGATAACCATAGACAGACAGGTAACCATAGACAGACAGGTGACCATAGACAGAGAGGTAACCATAGACAGACAGGTAACCATAGACAGACAGGTAACCATAGACAGACAGGTAACCATAGACAGACAGGTAACCATAGACAGACAGGTAACCATAGACAGACAGGTAACCATAGACAGACAGGTAACCATAGCCAGACAGGTGACCATAGACAGACAGGTAACCATAGACAGACAGATAACCATAGACAGACAGATAACCATAGACAGACAGATAACCATAGACATACAGGTAACCATAGACAGACAGGTGACCATAGACAGACAGGTGACCATAGACAGACATAACCATAGACAGACAGGTAACCATAGACAGACAGGTGACCATAGACAGACAGGTGACCATAGACAGACAGGTGACCATAGACAGACAGGTGACCATAGGTGACCACAGAAGCACACGAGAGGCTGCAGGCTGAAGACTCACTGTTGCATGGAGCGCTGGTACGGCCCGGGGCCTCTGACACTGTAGTTGAAGTTTGGCGGCCGTATCCCCGGGTAGGCGTCGATGGGCTTGTACACGGGCTTCTTCCCCAGCTTCATGCACAGCGCGTTCAGCTCCATGGTGTGTGTGGTGCACTCTGCTGGCAGGGAGGCACAACAAACACAACTGGTCACAAAGCATTCTTAATGCAAAGAATCTGTCATGGATCATTGGACATCCAGGAGCCAAGCTTGTGGGATGGAACCCAAACCAGAGCAAGGCGAGGCCCAGCCTGGACTAGGGGAGGGTAGGGGGTCGGTTGGCCGTCTTGCCTGTGTTGCGGGGCGTTCTCACGGTGGGCCGGGGCAACGTGGTCTCGGCCAGGGCAGTCGCAGCAGCCGTGTGCTGAGCTTTCTTTATGCTGGTGCCCTCTGCCTCCCAGTGCTGATCGCCCAGTGTGAGTCTCACTGAAAAGATCTGAGAGAGAGAGAGAGACAAAGAGGAGAGAGAGAGAGAGAGAGAGAGAGACAAAGAGGAGAGAGAGAGAGAGAGAGAGAGAGAGAGAGAGAGAGAGAGACAAAGAGGAGAGAGAGAGAGAGAGAGAGAGAGAGAGAGAGAGAGAGAGAGAGAGAGAGAGAGAGAGAGAGAGAGAGAGAGAGAGAGAGAGACAAAGAGGAGAGAGAGAGAGAGAGAGAGAGAGAGAGAGAGGAGAGAGAGTGAGAGAGAGAGAGTGAGAGGGAGATAATGGAGCAGTGGCCTCACTGTTTCCGTTGCATGATAAGCCAGTGGGAGGACCATCTATGGATGACACCAGAAGGATGACACCAGATGGATGACATCACAGGTGTACAAGCCAGTCTGCGTTACCTTGGAGTGGGCCGGGCCTTGCTCACAAAGCAGCTTGTACTCTGGTTGGATTTTGTTGAAACGGGCCAACTCATTCACCAAACACATGGGGGTCTTCTCTTTAGGGTTTGCCATGTTAGATACTTTAAAGAACAAAACCACAGCAAAAAAGACCTTTAGCTGAACAAACACATGGCATTTGTGGATGCACTACATCCCCCTGAGCTTTGCATTGAAATGACTTCATTAGAGACGTCGTGTTCTCATTAGAGCACAAAGTGAAAACCTATCAAACGGCGAACCGACACAACGTGGCGGTCCACAAAACAAGGAGGAGCCAAACCGACAACCACCAAGCCGACCTCATTCCCTGGCCAAACACAAACCACACACACTTGAGAAGGACCGACCTGTGGTGGGCGGGGCGAAGGGCGTGACGGAGCCCGAGGGAAGGGCGGAGCTTCTGCTGGGCTGGCTGGCGTTCTCTGAGGGCAGCGTGGCGGAGGCACAGGGGATGCTGTAGCCGGGCATGGGCGGGGCCATGGGCGGGGCCATGTGCAGCGGGGCGGCGGGCGCGGGGCTGCCTGGACACTGGTACTGGACCAGGGACATCCTCGCTGGTGGTCTGGGGCGAGGGAGCTTGTAGAAGGGAGGAGCTGGTGGAGGAGGCCACCGGGGGAATGTTGTGCTGTTGATGGTGCAGCTCTCACTGCAAGGCTCTGCCCAACACAAAGAGTCATTAGAATACAAGACTTGTCAGTTAGGGTTAGCCACAGGAGCCACAGGGACACCGTGATGACCCTCCATGTGTCCCTAATGACAAGACCATTCATTCACCTCTTTGTTAAGTAAGCGCTGCGGAACACGTCAATGTTTAGGCTGAACCACACCTTCAGCTAAATGCACGATAAATCAATCAATGCTAGAGCATGACATAAGTAAACGTGTGCACTGATTGTAAACATTCAGCAATGTCTACATAGAATGTGAGTTGAAGTGCACAGATGTTCATCGTTATATTAAAGCTACCCTTTTAGGATCTCTATAGAACGGACAATTGGCCTACTTCTATTCTATACTACTAGATTTCTATCAGATTTGATGAAAGAGCACATCCTTGCAGAGGGCACAGAACACACCTCATCTGTGCAGAGCCACACAACTCCTCAGTACACCACAAGCTGACATCGACTTGGAACAAGCGACGTTAGCATCAACGCTAGCTAGCCACCAGATAAGGGACAATGATAATGGTACACACTAGTAAACGTATTGCCCACTTGAAGCAGGCACATGAGAAGTCCACCCACACTACACACGGAACTGGTACACCGGTGAACAAAAAGGTACACTTCTTGCAGTCAATGCCTATTGTGGATTTTTTATTTATCCAAAGCCAGCCACTGTTCGCGTCCAAATGGGCTCATCTGACAAAACGGCCATGCCGCTAACATGATAGATGTGATCGTGTAACTAATGCATGACAATCGATGCAGCCACGAGTATTTCATAAAGATAACGGAACCATCTCGGTCCAGTGCATGGGAGCAGCTTAGGCCGCCGGGTGGAGCGACATGGAGCCAGTCTGCAGGCTCCACGGAGGAAGGGACGCTTGTCAACTCAATCCAAAGCTAACGCTGACCGTACAGCTAGGAGGGCTTAACGACAGACTGGTTAATAACAGTTCCCATCGCATATGTAAGTGTAAAGCACGCTTTACACAGGGGCTGGTGTGTTGTGCTGCTGCTAGCTACACTCCAGCAAAGTCCACCTGCTAGAAAACAAACCGGACCTCGTCTCCTTTTCTCGTCCAGTTCTTGGTTAATCCATAGGCGACCCCGTCGGCGTACAGTTTCGCGTTTTGTTACGTCTTTTTGAAACGAAATGACCTGTAGGATTTGGTGTAGGAAGATTCTTTGCCGTGATGTTGTGGAAAGAAGGCAGACAAGGCAAACACTAAAGAGAATGGCCCGAACACGACCTCCTCCCCAGGAAGTGACGTCGACCAGGAGGAAGTACATCCGACGTAGACAGTGATAAAGAGTCAAAGCTCAATATTTTCAGCACAAACAATTTTATTTTTTCAGTGTACATAAGCCAAAACATATTTTGAAGACAAATTCTCCAGAGGTTAAAAAATTATTGAAAAAAACCCCCCACACACACACACATAGATACACACACACAAACTACCGGTACATCAAGCTTATCCTGCTAATAAATATAAAAATCCATGATTGAATGACTCATCATAAAATATCGGCTCTATGGTCTATTATTACTGGGGCTAGAGTTCGTGATGAACAGCGAGGAGGCGGGTTCTCCGTGGTTCTCTACAGGTTATAGGCCTGTAGAGAACACATGTTCTCTGTGGTTCTCTACAGGTTATAGGCCTGTAGAGAACACATGTTCTCCGTGGTTCTCTACAGGTTATAGGCCTGTAGAGAACACATGTTCTCTGTGGTTCTCTACAGGTTATAGGCCTGTAGAGAACACATGTTCTCTGTGGTTCTCTACAGGTTATAGGCCTGTAGAGAACACATGTTCTCTGTGGTTCTCTACAGGTTATAGGCCTGTAGAGAACACATGTTCTCCGTGGTTCACTACAGGTTATAGGCCTGTAGAGAACACATGTTCTGCGTGGTTCTCTACAGGTTATAGGCCTGCCGGATGTTCAGGGAGTCCCTCAACATGAGCTCCCTGAGCCGCCACAGTGCGTCGGCCATGGTGCGGTGGGCTCCTTTGCTCTTCAGCCAGTGGCTGGGCAGGTGGCTCTCCTGCTCTTTGGTCAGGTGGGCGTCCCGTCGCTTGGCTGAGGGGAGGCAACACGTCAGCAGGGTCTCAGCTGTATGTCTGTGTCTGTACGTGGCTGTACGTGTGTCTGTACGTGTGTCTGTATGTCTGTGTCTGTATGTCTGTGTCTGTGACTGTGTCTGTATGTGTCTGTGTCTGTCTACATGGACATTACACTACGGAATGCTGAATGCTGGCTGTGGGGGGAATCACACCTTTGAGCGTCTGGTCCCACTTGCTGACGGTGCCGCTGTCCGAGTTCAGACCCTCGATGTACTTGAGGTAGGCCTCGGAGTGGAGGAGCCGCTGGGTCCTGGGCGGGGGGGCTACGAAGAGGGGGTTCACGGGCTGACCGGGCTGGCCGGGGTAGGGGGGAGGGGCCTGAGGGCCTGGGCTGTACATCCCAGCCTGGAAACAACAACAACAACAACAACAACACGCATGTATGTAGTTAGCCTGCATCTTTGGATAGGTTTGCCGGTCGAGGTTTGTACTGGACAAAACATGTGCATAAAGTTGTAAGAAGCAATCTTAACATGTTCTACATACGCAGTAGAAAGCATTACACAAGCAGGGTTCTCTTGTACCATCATTTCATACACTGATCACAACATCAATCCATCTCACCTAGAATGAAGACTATTCTGTGTAAACTATACAAAGTGTTAAAAAAAACAAAAAAAAAAACACAAATTTAACACACAACCACCATTAAGCACAGGGTCATGCCGGCTGACAGCTCAACTAAATACAAGGTAAATGTTTCCATACTCACTCTAACTAATTCCTAATAACAGTGCAGTGTTGTGCAGACGTGTACCTGCTGCATATAGTGGGTTCCAGGAGTGGGGCTCCCTGCCATGCCGTTCATACCTGGAGCCATCATACCTGTGAGAAACACCAAGCCAGTTCCTCTCGTTAGCCTCGTTAGCCTCGTTAACCCCGAAGCACAGCCACTGTGCTTCCACTTCCATGTTGCAACATGTGAGTTCGGACACGCCGCACAGAGAGATGTGTGAGGAGGGTTAGTGGTTCATGACTTTGCACACTAGACGTGCACACTACCAGGTTTCCTGCTCGGTGGTTAAGACCTGAAGATGTTTCTCTTAATGTGGAAGAGAAGAAGAGGACCAGGAGGCGAGTGCACTGGAGTGACGGCTCGGGGGGCCGGGGACCCCGCGAGCGGCCCCAGATGTCCACTGTCCACTGCGGACCAGGTAAACCCCTCCAGCAGGACAGAGACCGGGGGTGGTGGGGGGGCGGAGCAGCATGTGAGGCTGGGGACGGGGCTCCTTACCGGGGTGAGACATGCCGGGGTAGGGCATGCCTTGCTGGAGGTGGTGAGCCAGGGGGGGGCCCCCCAGGTGAAGAGGCGGCATGGGAGCCACGCTCAACAAGCCTTCGTGGGGGCCCTGCATGTAGGGTGGGCCGTAGGCTCCCATCATGCCTTCAGAGGGGGTGGGGGGTGAGGAGAGGACAACAACAAACATACCCATGCATAAGTGACATGCGTGTAGAACGTCGATGACATGCTGACATGCGGCGAAACTAGCACACAACACGGTGGGGATGGAGACGCGCAGACCGGGGTTAGTGGGCGGGGTTAGTGGGCAGAGCGCCATGCGGCTGATGTCATGCAGCGTCAACACACTCACGGTCAACATAACGCACACCAGCGGTGAGGAGGGCTGGAGTATGACCTCTGACCCAGGGGTGTGGAGTGAGAGCAGCACAGCGCTCAGGTGGAGGGTTAGGGGGGGGTCGGGTGGAGGGAGGAGGGGGTGGGGGTTCTGTCGTGGTTGGTTTGTTGTTAAAAAACAGTCCAGGCTCATGACCCCGCGGCAGCACTCTGGCGCGTCACTCTGGGCAGCGGGTTTACCTGACGCAGGCGCCATGGTCTGGTTTATCATTCCCATAGTGCTGGGCGAGGGCACCACCCCCACCAGTGCCCCTACTGGGGTACCTGCTCTAGGGGAAGCCTGCTGCCGAGCTCTCTCACGCTCCTGCTGCTCCACTACCTTGGCGGCTCGCTCTGGAACACACACACACACACACACACACACACACACACACACACACACACACACACACGTCTTTAAATCCATACAACAGTCTTCCAGGACTAATGTGCCTGTTCAGTCCCATTAAGACTGAGTGGTGCCGTTACATCCCCGGTAATACAAACGCAAATACATCTTCGTAACGTCGCCATTAAACCATTTAAACACGGGGCAGGATTAAATCGGCTCATTTTGAAATCCATTTAATGACAAACTAATCTGGCAACCGCTCCCCAAAAACATCATGGAGGGTGGTTGCCATGCGAGCGCCATCCCCCTCCTCACCTTCATACTCTGCCTTCTTGGTGGCCTCCAGGTTCCTCCACTCGGTGCCCACCAGGCGGCTCAGCTCCCCGAAGGAGAAGTCCGGGTGCTGGGCCTTGATGACGGCCCGCATCTCGCTGCTGAACAGGATGTAGCCGCTCATGTTGATCTTCCTCTTGGCCCCTTCCTTCTTGGACATGCCCTTGATCTTAGGAGTGGACTGCTTGGCAGAAACAAACCAGAACACACCGAGTCACCACCTCCCCGCAGCCAGCAGACATGTCTGTCAGGAAGGCAGGAGGCCACAGGCCCCGTTCACCACCGTTTACCCATCATACATCTGTGTGAATATACGAGCATGTACTGAAGCATGAATTCATCTTCACGTCACGTATTTTGCGAGGTCCTGGTTGACAGCTATATCTCATTCAAGCATGAATCCATAATCAATCCATAATTCCTTCAAATCAAGGCGTGACTATGAATGAGATTTGGCCACAGACTAGAGGGAGGTGGCCTGAGACTGGGGGCCCCTCTACAGTGTGTGACGGGGGGCCCCTCTACAGTGTGTGACCCCTCTCCAGTGTGTGTCTGGGGGCCCCTCTACAGTCACCCTCTACAGTGTGTGTCCGGGGGCCCCTCTACGGTCACCCTCTACAGTGTGTGTCCGGGGGCCCCTCTACAGTGTGTGACCGGGGGCCCCTCTACAGTGTGTGACCCCTCTACAGTGTGTGTCTGGGGCCCCTCTACAGTCACCCTCTACAGTGTGTGTCCGGGGGCCCCTCTACAGTGTGTGACCGGGGGCCCCTCTACAGTGTGTGACCGGGGGCCCCTCTACAGTGTGTGACCCCTCTACAGTGTGTGTCTGGGGGCCCCTCTACAGTCACCCTCTACAGTGTGTGTCCGGGGGCCCCTCTACAGTGTGTGACCCCTCTACAGTGTGTGTCCGGGGGCCCCTCTACAGTGTGTGACCGGGGACCCCTCTACAGTGTGTGACCCCTCTACAGTGTGTGACCGGGGGCCCCTCTACAGTGTGTGACCCCTCTACAGTGTGTGACCGGGGGCCCCTCTACAGTGTGTGACCCCTCTACAGTGTGTGACCCCTCTACAGTGTGTGTCCGGGGGCCCCTCTACAGTGTGTGACCCCTCTACAGTGTGTGACCGGGGGCCAGACCTGGGAGGGCATGTAAGGGGTGGCGTCCAGGTCGACGGTGACGGGGATCTGGGGCATGGAGGGCGTGGCGGGGGCCTCCTCGTCATCCTCCAGGTCCTCCAGGTCCTCGTCTCCGTCCTCCACGTCGGCCAGCTTCTGCTCCAGGTCCTCGATCTTCTTGTTCAGCAGCGGTGACGCCTCCTTCTGGGGCACTATCAGCTTCCTGCCCAGCAACAGCAGAATGAATCAATGATGTTGTGCATGAGTGAGTGAGTGAGTGAGTGAGTGAGTGAGTGAGTGTCTACATGGAGTGCTGTAGCGTGCCTCCGGGAGGGAAGCGTCACACCAACCTGAAGTAGTAGGTCTCGTCCTCCACCACCTTGGCGGACAGCGAGAAGCGCTTCAGGCCCTTGAACTTCTTCATCTGCTTCTCCGTCTCGATGTAGCGGCTCTCGCACAGCAGCACGTCCTCCTCTGGCACCTCGGTGGGCCTGCAGGACAGGTAGTCCTTGAAGGAGGCCACCATGCATTTGGCTACAGAGACAAACAGGGGCGCATGCCAGGCAGTCAAGCAGAGTCCAACAACATGAAAGTGCAACGGAATGAAGGAAAGGACAATTAAGTAATCATCTGGATTTAATTCATTATTAAAAAGGGTCAGGCTAATTATTTGAGCAATTATAGGAGCATTTGGTTGGGCTGCATATGTCACAAGAAGAGAGACGTCGCCACAGAAGAGGAGCATGTGGTACCGAGAACACAGGTCATGGGCAGGGTCTCCTCCAGGTTGCTGAGGAACACCTCCTTCTTGTAAAACATCTTGGTGGGCTCATGCGCCGTCTCCTCGGGGTGGATGAAGATGGGCCCAAAGAAGAAGGTGGCTCCGTTCTGCACCCACAGCTTCTCTATCCTGCAGGGCGGGGATACTGATGAGCCACAGGCAGCAACGGGCCTGGAACCCGACCCTCACTAGAACCCGACCCTCACTAGAACCCGACCCTGGCTCCAGAGTGGAGGAACGTTCAGGGGGCTGGAGTCCAGCGCTCACCTGGCCACGCGGGGCTTGGACAGGCCGTGGGACTGGATGTAGACACAGTCCCCGATCTTCAGCCACATGTTCTTGTAGCGCAGCTGGTCGTAGTACTGGGACCCGGGCTCCGCCCCGGCCATTTCCACTGGGACGTCCTCCCGCTCCTGAACACACGCACGAACACAGACACACACAGGCACACAGACACACACAGGCACACACAGACACACACAGGCACACACAGACACACACAGGCACACAGACACACACAGGCTGGATTAAAGGCTAACTGCTACTCTTGATGTCATCTTCATCTAATCCTGAGGGGCAGTCATGAGCCGCGACTCCCTGGTCCTTCCTCCTCCTCCTCCTCCTCCTCCTCCTCACCTTGTCCACGAAGCTGCCGTTGTCTGCGTCGGAGACGTCCACCAGCGGCCTCTCCTGGGGGGGCTTGGCGAACATGGAGGCCACACGCACCACGGGCAGCGGGGCGTCGCGCTGGGCCAGCCGAACCGAGGTCACGGGCATCGCCCACACCTTGATCTTCTTGAAGGTCTTGTTACGCGCCATGTAGCGCGACTCGCAGATGTACACGTCCTCCGCCCGGTAGCCCTCTGGGTGGAGCTTGAAGTAGTCCTGATGGCACACAAGGCAGGGTGTGTGTGTGTGTGTGTGTGTGTGTGGGGGGGGGTTAGAGTTAGAGTTGGTTGGTTAGAGTCACTATTGATTCATTCAGGAGACGGTTCCTTGCAGAGTGAATGGCAGCGAATTGAGATGGATGTCATCTTCGCCGACAGGTGATGTGGATGTGCAGATCCAAGCCAAATACTTCTGCTCCTTCAGCCACTACCCCACCCACCCCAGTTCAATATCAGCCACCCCCCCAATGAACACACAACTACAGCTTCAACCACATCTCACCTTCACAAACATGACCATACACTTGCCACGGACTCGGCTGAAGGGGACCTTGTTGTAGTAGTCGCTCTTGAACACCTCCTTCTCCAGGAACTTGCGCGTGGCCAGGTGGAAGGTCTCGCTGGGCCGGTAGAACCAGCAGCCGTACAGCCACTTCTCTCCTGCTCACGGCGGGACACAAAGACACCCTGTGAGGACCCCGCCGGGCGGAGGGGAGGGGAGGGGAGGCGGCGGGGGGGCGGGGCTGACCTGCTTGGTCCTGCCACAGACGCTCGATGCACACGATGTGCGGCCGGAGGTTGGCCTCGGCCGGCTGCACGTACACAAAGTCCCCCACGCGGTAGGTGCTGTTCTCAAAGCTGCAGTCCTGGCTGTAGGTGCGCTCCGGGCTCGACTGCCACGCCTCCGCCGGCAGCTCCTCCGACTTATCGCCGTCTGCCGGGGAACACGGGGGTCAAAGTGCACCAACGGGTCAAAGTGCACCAATGGGCTGCTTTACGGTTTTACGTGTGAAGATGTTCCAGCTGATGTGAAATTCTTAAATCCTTGAATGGCCAAATCTAACAGCAGGTAAGAAGAATTGTTACATACAGAAAAGTAGGCAGCCCCCCATCAGTAGCTTTTAGCCCCACCTTATAGTAGAAATCTTAATCAGAAATCTGAATATATATATTTGTGTATGTTTTCTGTACAAATTCAGTCCCCCACACTTTATCAGGCTCAGTTCTCTCCCGGGACTTTGGCCCAGACAACACGGTTCCTCAGAGTCCCATCAGGGACACAGCAGGTCCTTCATGAGTCCAGCCCTACCTTTGCTCTCCTCCTCCCTCTTCTGCTTGTCCTCCTCGAACTCCAGGGGGATCTTGTCCCTCTTCTCCTGGTCGATGTCCCCGTGCAGGTGTTTGGACGTGTAGTTCAGCGCTGGGGACATGAGGATCTCTCCATTCTTGCACAGCTCGTCGCGGATCTTGACGAAGAACTGCTGCAGCTCCACGGCGTCCTCGAAGACCTCTGAGTCGGTCCTGAGGGAACAGAACAGAACCGCTTCAGTCCGGCTCCCGGGGCAGCCAGGGGGTGTGACTGGGACACGTTTTGCACACGTTGAATTAAAAGCGGAGGCTCCTCTCACAATACGCTCTCATCTGAGAGCGACTGCCTTCTGACTCAGGTGCTGCTCTCAGCAGCATTCACTTTTTGTAGTATTGTTGGATTGTGCTGGCTTGAACTGTGAGTGGCTTTGGCTGTTTGGAGAGTCTGACTGTACGTTTGTAAAAGCAGCGTAAGAGGCCGTCTCCTCCCCCTCCCTGTGCAGCCGGCGGGCCTTTACCTGTGCAGCCTTTAGGGCCTTTACCTGTGCAGCCTTTAGGGCCTTTACCTGTGCAGCCTTTAGGGCATTTAGGGCCTTTACCTGTGCAGCCTTTAGGGCCTTTAGGGCCTTTACCTGTGCAGCCTTTAGGGCCTTCAGGGCCTTTTGGGGCCTTTACCTGTGCAGCCTTTAGGGCCTTTACCTGTGCAGCCTTTAAGGCCTTCAGGGCCTTTTGGGGCCTTTACCTGTGCAGCCTTTAGGGCCTTTACCTGTGCAGCCTTTAGGGCCTTCAGGGCCTTTTGGGGCCTTTACCTGTGCAGCCTTTAGGGCCTTTACCTGTGCAGCCTTTAGGGCCTTCAGGGCCTTTACCTGTGCAGCCTTTAGGGCCTTCAGGGCCTTTACCTGTGCAGCCTTTAGGGCCTTTACCTGTGCAGCCTTTAAGGCCTTCAGGGCCTTTACCTGTGCAGCCTTTAGGGCCTTTACCTGTGCAGCCTTTAAGGCCTTTACCTGTGCAACCTTTAAGGCCTTTACCTGTGCAGCCGGCGTGCCTTCTCCAGGACCTCGAACATGTGCTCCTGGAAGACGTCCAGCCGCTGGTAGCGCCCGCGCTCCACGTTGGCGCGGACCACCTCGAAGTTGACCGGCGGCTTGTCGGGCGCGGCGGGGTCCAGGGCGGGGATCTCGGCCAGCGAGTCGCTGTAGCAGCGGCCCTCCTCGTCCTGGTGGCCCAGCACCGACACAAACAGGTTGCGGATCAGCTCGCGCACCAGCGGGATGAGCGGCGGCGGGCCCGAGTCCTCGGAGCCCTCCTGCTGCCGCCGGGTCTCCAGCAGCACGCGGTGCAGCACCAGCGCGTCGCGGTAGATCAGGGACTCGGGCTCGTTGTAGGTGCAGGCGTTGTTGAACATGAGCGCAAACTCCTCCACCATGGCCTCCACGTCCTGGTAGCGGCCGGCCAGCATGTGGCTGCGCAGGCGCTCCATGTCGATGGGCCTCTTGATGGTGGCGTAGTAGTCGGGCAGCTCGGAGCGCGACGGCAGCCGCAGGAAGATGGTGCTGAGGCGGCGGCCGCGGCGGTCGGTGAAGTTGCGCACGGCGTCGTAGAGCTCGGTGAGCCGCTGCTGCAGCGGGGTCAGGTACTTGGACTTCTTGGGGGAGATGCCCGTCTTCCCTGGGGGAGGGGGGAGGACTTGAGAGTGAGGCCTCAGCAGGAGGACAGCTGAACTCTAGAGGAACACAACAACAGTTGAACGTACTCAGCTTGAGTTTGGGCGAGCCCACGTCCTCCTCCTCGGGGGGGGGCCCCATCTCCTTGCGCTTCTCCTTCAAAACCTTCTCCAGGACGTCTGCGTCGTTGTAAACCTATGAATGGACACACAAAGAAGAAGAAAAACGTTATTTTTAATTTCCGCAGGGCGGCCGACAGACAAGCGTGGCGGCGGCTGGCGAGCCCACCTGGGAGCCCTCCTCGTTGTAGTGGCGAGCGTTGCGGAACATGAGCTTCATGTCCACCAGCAGGGCGTCCTCCGAGGCGTAGCGCTCTGAGCGGATGTTGTGCTCGATGGTCTTCAGGTCCATGGGCTCAAGGATCACCTTGTAGTAGTCAGGGTATTCCTTCTTAAAGGGCTTGACCATGAAGAGCTCACACAGGCGCCGGCCCGTGCCCGCCTCCTTGGCGTCGATCACAGCGCTGAACAGCACCTTCATCCGGTTCTTCTTGGTGTTCTTCTTGTGGCTGCAGAGGGGGTCAGGGGGGCGTTACTGGGGTCTGGTCTGATTGGTTTTGTTAAGCGTGGCAGTGGAACCCAAGCACTGGCAGGAGAGAGAGTTTTTCTTGGGCGTTTTCTAATGTTGTTTCAACCGTCTGCAGTCTATGGGGCATCGCTTCTCGTTTCATCTTACAAGAATGTTTTAATACTTTACAGGTCCGATTATGTCTGCCATTTTTCACACAAGACCAAACCACAGCAATATGATCCGCATTGGGGAGCCTCATCTGTGTGTGCTTTAAAACGCTGTGTACCTTTTCCTCTTGGTGCTGCCGGCGTCAGAGGACAGAATACTGTCACCGTCTTCATCGTCCCTCCTCAGGACCTCCCTCTTCTTCAACTGGAAGCACGACCACAGGTTAGACACCCGCACGGTACAGCACTCACATCTACATTTAGAGGGCATTTAGCAGACGCTTTTATCCAAAGCAACTTATAATCAGTACATTTGTGAGGCTCGACATGTAGACAGTTGAAGGTGGGGATCAAACCATCAACCCTCCGGCTGGTGGACGACCCGCTCTTCCCACTGAGCTACTGCCGCCCCCCAGCGCCACATACGGATGGGCTAGCATCACAGGGAGAAGGCGTGCACCTGGAGGATCTGCTGCAGCCGGAGGGCCCGCTTGTAGATGCCCGAGGTGGGCATGTTGTAGCGCTTGGCGTTCTCCAGCATCAGGTTCAGGTCCGCCTCCATGTGCTCCACACTCTCGTACTCGCCCTGCTTCATCTTCTCCCTGCGGAGGGGAACGGTCCACCCATCATTCATCCACCTGGACCCTCCACCCGTCATTCATCCACCTGGACCCTCCACCCATCATTCATCCACCTGGACCCTCCACCCGTCATTCATCCACCTGGACCCTCCACCCATCATTCATCCACCTGGACCCTCCACCCGTCATTCATCCACCTGGACCCTCCACCCATCATTCATCCACCTGGACCCTCCACCCATCATTCATCCACCTGGACCCTCCACCCGTCATTCATCCACCTGGACCCTCCACCCGTCATTCATCCACCTGGACCCTCCACCCATCATTCATCCACCTGGACCCTCCACCCATCATTCATCCACCTGGACCCTCCACCCATCATTCATCCACCTGGACCCTCCACCCGTCATTCATCCACCTGGACCCTCCACCCGTCATTCATCCACCTGGACCCTCCACCCGTCATTCATCCACCTGGACCCTCCACCCATCATTCATCCACGTGGACCCTCCACCCGTCATTCATCCACCTGGACCCACCACCCGTCATTCATCCACCTGGACCCTCCACCCATCATTCATCCACCTGGACCCTCCACCCGTCATTCATCCACCTGGACCCACCACCCGTCATTCATCCACCTGGACCCTCCACCCGTCTCTCTGGCGCCACCGCCGCCCCCCGAGGGAACATCCAGCCAGCCGCGGGCCACTTGCCTGATCTGCTGCAGGGCGATGGGCTGCTTGATCTGCTGGTAGTAGTCGGGGTACTCCCTGCGCGAGGGCAGCTGCATGAAGGGCTCCGACAGCAGCTGGCCCTGGTTGTTGCGGCAGCGCCGCACCGCGTCGTACAGCTGGAAGACCGGGTGGCTGCCGGCGGCCAGGCCCTCAGCCTCCAGGTCGGGGTCTTCGTAGCGCAGCGGGCCTGAGGAGAACCCAGAGGTTTGGCGTTTAGGTGGCATTCAGGCGGCAGCTTTCCATCTGGCGTGAACGGATCGTCGGGGGGAAAGGGTTTTACCGGAGAGCACGGGGTCGTCCTCGCTCTCGGAGCCGTACTGCAGCGACACGCTGACCCCTGAGTGGCGGTCGCTCTGCGCAGACCTGCGGTTCCTGAGGAGCAGCACATGCGACACATGAGGACCCGGCTCACCTGGAACCCCCGTGTGGTTCTGGGGGATCATGTGGTGCAGGTGTGGGCGGAATACCGGATGCGGACGCTGGATTTGGTCGGCTCGGCGTGTTCGAGTTCAGTCTTCCGTTGGACGAAGACTTTCTTGATGGCGTTGGCGTCCTGGTGGGAGAGAGGCAGAGTGTGTTCAGGGGCTGCTTGTGAAGGTGTTGCTTCAGGGGGAAAAGCCGTCTTTGAGCTATGAATGAAATGTAAAAAACATGTAACCAAGTTTACCTTAAAGACCTGAGATCCAGGTTCATTGTAGGTTTTGGCGTTTCTGGCCAGCAGGTCGATGTCCTTGGCCATCGCGGTGACACTTTTATAATATCCAATCTATGAAAGTGTAATGATTTAGCACAGTAGAACCATGGTCACCTAACACGTTATATGATCATCCTTTGCCTTAAGGGGTGAAGTGCATCACTGCATGGCTTTTCTTATATCAGACAGGAGTAAAATGTCATAAATAACAAATAACATGCCAATGGGTATTTAAGAAGGTTTGGAAGCTACTTGGTTGCCTACCTGTATTCTCTGAGCAATCGCTCGCAGATCAATGGGCTCCTTTATAACTGCATAGTAGTCTGGATAATGCTGGAGCAAAATAAACAAATATGAGTCTTATAAAATGCATGGTGCAGCACAGAACGTTTCTCTAAAAGAGACAACCGGGGATTTAGAGAAATCCAACTTCAGAGAGCAGATGTCTTCACGAGGACATGCTGAGGAGCTCACCACTTTGGAAGGGAGTTTCTGGAAGAGTTCACTGATGACTCGTCCTGAGGGGTCCGCGTGCGACACCACAGCCTCTAGAAGCTGCTCCAGTGCCTCCTTCAGACAGGCTGTTGGTGTCTGGAAGAGGAACATGGACATGGTGTTCACGACTATGAATAGATTGATCGTATAGGGTGCAGAGAGGATATGACACATGCCTGTAAAATACTGTACAATATAAGACATGCAAAACAACAATATATACAATATTTATGTTCAGATAATCACAAAAATCCTATATAAAGATAATGCATATGAAATACAACATTTGGTGTATGATCATATCAGTTTGATATGATCAGGTTTTCCAAACTAATATTTGAACATTCAGAGGGGAGAAAATAAAAAAGGCACATGACACTGCTCATCATTATCTGTCACTATCACCACTTCCTCAATTATTTAATTAATAACGCAAAAAGCATGTTTTGTTAAATTACCAACTATTTGGACAAAATGCCACCCAACCTTCTACCTGCACCTAGGAAATAAGCATAGACATCTAAAAGGTTTTGTATTTCTTATGTCTTAACAAAAAAACTAAAGAACAACAAATAGGCATTCTAATACTGAATCGAGATTCGAATGCCTACCACCAAACGACCAAACATCAAAACATCCAACAGCAGCAAATGACCAAACATCAGAACATCCAGCAGCAGCAAACGACCAAACATCAAAACATCCAACAGCAGGCTCGGCACCACAGCCTGCAGCCTGCGGACCGTCTGCCTTCATACCTCGTCCTCGGTCGACAGTCCCGTGTTGTCCAGCATGTCTTCGTCGTCTTCGTCATCGCCGTCTCCTGGCTGCACAAACTCATTCCTGGTCTGGACGTAGACCACCCACAGCCTGCAGGCTGCGCGGTACTCCTCACTGTCTGCCTGCGGGGGTGAAGGGCAGGCGGGCACGGCCGGTGAGACGTCCACAACATCAGACAGTGTTTGTTGGCCTTGGTGTGAAAGCATCGTTCTACCTTGTAGTATGATTTGGCGTTATTAAACAGGAGCTGGAAGTCTGCAGTGAGGTGATCCACCTCCTGGTAGTCCTCCAGTTTAAGCTTCTGTTGGATCTTTGCCATGTCGATTGGCTGGGAAACCAACTCGTAATAGTCCGGTTGATTCCTAAAAGACGACAGCAATGAATGAAACACTGAATTCACAAAAATGTAACAATATGAAGCAACCAATGTATCCATTCATGACAAAAACTGAGGTCCGTTTCAGCACGGTACATATCAAATAAGCAGTTCTGTGTTCTGGTTCTACGCATGTGCAGTCTTTGTGGCCTACGTATACATAACAAGAAAAATACCTTCTCTTCGGAACCCTAAGGAAGAATTCACAAAGCTGCCTTCCTTGGTCATCCTTGTAGTCCCTGATGGTGTTAAACAGCTCGTTGCAGACAGAAATCTGGACGGGGAGTAACAACCAAACAACTAAAGTTATTAACTCCAAAGGTAACAGCCACTATGAATTCAACCCACTTCATACCATACATGACGTGGGGAATAGAAAATATACGGCTAATGTACCGGGTCTACAGTCGGGATATTAGAGGTCCTTCTTCTTTTTCTGCCACTTCCAGGTGTGGAGGAGGCATCATCCAAGTCGCCCCCGCCGCTCACACTACTGGACGGGGATGTGGCTCTCCTCCTCTTGGAGCTCATTGGAACAGCTGGCTGGTGTACAACCCAGCTAACCTGCAGGCTGCACGCAAGAGTGGCATTAAGAGAACAGTCGGATCTCCTAGAACACAAATAGATTAAACTACAGATACAAAAACACACATTGCATATATTTTTTGATACGTCACTCAATGGAAGTCCTAACTTAATTGCATCAATGGCAAAGCTAACATTAGCATTATCATAGCTAGTGGAACAAAGAATAGACTAGCGCCTAACGTTAGGGTATTGTCCTCTATGCCTTATTTTATGTTAGCAAAGCTTCTACATATGAAACACAGTTATGGTAAATAAACCAAATAATGTAATTTAACGACAGTTCTTACCTGATATTTAGCAATATGCGCTATATTACCTGAGTCAGAATGCTAAACTAGCTAGCCAGCTCGATTTGAAAACTCCTATCCGGAAGTTGTGTTTCTGTTTTCTTTGCGACAGCGCGCCGCAGTCTGCAGAACGACACAGCGCCACTCTCAGTGCAGAGGAGGTAGTGCACCTCAGGCAACTCTGAAATGAGGAAAGCCGTGATTGAGGAGGCTGGGAAGCAGTTCACGATAACCCCGTGTTCTTATTCACGCATACAACGTATCCGAGTTGGAAACGAGCAATCTAAACACACTTTAATATTTGTTATAATCAAATAGGATACTGGCGTCTTTAGATTAATTGGTGAATGAAATATTTGTGAAAGTCAAGTTATTTAAGTTGCAAAGGTAGGGAACACTTCGATAAATATAGCTAGAGAGAGAGACTGAGATAGAGTCAGATAGACAGACAGACAGACAGACAGACAGACAGACAGACAGACAGATAGATAGACAGATAGACAGATAGATAGATAGATAGATAGATAGATAGATAGATAGATAGATAGATAGATAGATAGATAGATAGATAGATAGATAGATGGTTAAGTCAGACATTGCATCTTTCAAATCAACTTAGCATTTACCTCGTATCAAAAATTAGCGCTACTTTATGAGACATTATCTGTGTTACATAATAGAAGATGCTGCCTCCCAATAGTAGACCACGTAGCTTGGCCTGCGATAACAGTCTTTCCCCTTTATAAGACACCCAGAGAGACGAGCCCAGCGTAATAGACTGGACTGATGGATGGTTGAGCGGTGTCTGTGGCGGTGGTGGTGTCAGCGTGATTTGGGGCCGCTGTTGTTTGAGATTGCGCTAAGCTTTTGGACGTACGATTTCCCTGACGTCAAAAAAAGAAAAACGATCTGCACCTATCCAGTGCTGCGGACCACTAGCACAGCAGCCAGCACACAGCAGCGCGACGCAGAGCGGAGGGAAGCTGACCAAACCGCTTGATCGTCATAGAGGTACGTTGATGTTTTGGGTATGTTATGTTTTATATGTATTCACCAGCTGCTTTGCATAAGGAAGAACCCTCCCATCGCCCGTTCTGCATGCTTGTCCTCCTAGACTGAAGATCACAGCGACAGCATCCCTGCACGCTATACACAACCTTTCGGGCATTGCACATTGCACGGATGGGCAAGGCTCATACGTATGAATTACAATCGGAGTAGGCTACGACTGTATACCGACTATTTACAAATCACAAAGGCACCTCTGGCTGGTCATTTAACCAGAGTTGCCCTATACATTCAAGACACTTGCACAATAGGCGAAATGTTGTGTGGGTCAAATGTGAACTCAGCGTTGCCCTTGCATAACGATTTATTTGAAGTCGAATCTTTTTTTTCCTCCACTGGCCCATAATGTTGGCCAATAGTGTAATTGTAACCTATAGAAATCAGACAACCTTGAGACTATAGCCTAATTGAACATGAACTAGTAATTATTGAAAGCCATGCTCCAAATATGGGTGAATCTTATTTTAACTTCTCTGTGGGCAAAAACAGATGTTTATGTTCGGTGTCTATGTTTCAACCTGTCATATTGTTCAGCCCATTAATCAAACATTTCCCAATGCATAAATAAGTATATTTAAACCACAAGCGGCTGTCATCAGGAACGTCTGAAAGCAACG
>JAXIVH010000008.1:3008494-3061258 GCA_036785325.1 Urophycis tenuis
ACCACCACCACCACCACCACTACTACCCCATCACCACCACCACTACCCCCCACCCTCACCCCCACCACCACCACCCCCTCTACCACCACCTCCTCCTCCACCACCACCACCACCACCACCACCACCACCACTACTACCCCATCACCACCACCACTACCCCCCACCCTCACCCCCACCACCACCCCCTCTACCACCACCTCCTCCTCCACCACCACCACCACCACCACCACTACTACCCCATCACCACCACCACTACCCCCCACCCTCACCCCCACCACCACCCCCTCTACCACCACCTCCGCCTCCACCACCACCACCACCACCACCACCACCACCACCACCACCACTACTACCCCATCACCACCACCACTACCCCCCACCCTCACCCCCACCACCACCCCCTCTACCACCACCTCCTCCTCCACCACCACCACCACCACTACTACCCCATCACCACCACCACTACCCCCCACCCTCACCCCCACCACCACCCCCTCTACCACCACCTCCTCCTCCACCACCACTCTAGGGGGGCATTCTCGGAGGTGGTCCTGGCCGAGGAGAAGGGGACCCAGCGGCTGGTGGCCATCAAGTGCATCCCCAAGAAGGCCCTGGAGGGCAAGGAGAACAACATCGAGAACGAGATCGCCGTGCTGCACCGGTGAGGCCACCGCACCCCGCAGCCCCGTATCCTATGGGCCCCGCGCGTCACGGCCCCGTATCCTATGGGCCCCGCGCCCCGTATCCTATGGGCCCCGCGCGTCACGGCCCCGTATCCTATGGGCCCCGCGCCCCGTATCCTATGGGCCCCGCGCGTCACGGCCCCGTATCCTATGGGCCCCGCGCCCCGTATCCTATGGGCCCCCACGACAGCGAATAGCAGTGCACCACACTGGCAATGTACAGATATGGGCTGAAGGGGGGGGGGGGGGGGTAGATGGTTGATTAAATGCACAGTGTCAGTGGAAACAGTGGAACAGTGGTGGAAATGTCAGGAGTAAAGAAGATGGACCTATTTTTAGTGTCCCTGTTGCCAGGGCAACAGCTCACAGAGGCGGGAATGTGTGGAGTTCCCTGCAGCAGCGGAGCAGTGAAGGAGAGCGAGAGACTGGGGGGGGGGGGGGTGATAAACTTGAACATAGTGAGACCCTTATAGTGGTGATTAACATCCAGACAGACAGCTGACACACAGCAGTTATACTGACAGACAGACGTCACATATCATATTATATGGAATTGCATACATACACACATACATACATACATACATACATACATACATACATACATACATACATACATACATACATACATCCATACATACATACATACACACACACACACACACACACACACACACACACACATACATACATACATACATACATACACACACACACACATGTAACACATGTATGTGTGTGTAGATTCTCCGTTGTGATTGTGGATTAGGAGACAGTATGAGCTGTCCTTCTCCACAGAGCTACAGCACAGGGCTTCCCTTGCTTGGGTCAAACAGGAAGCTGAAATAAAGGGCTGTGTATCCGTTCATACAGCTGTGGATGTGAGCCCTCCACGGGCTCTGAGACACACTCTGCCTCCAGCAGCGGGAGACTCCGGCGTCTCCCTCATCAGCTCCACACACGCCGTGTGTCCATCCATCCTCCATCCATCCTCCGGCACGTTAGGGCTACAAAGCTGCTCTGCATGGGCGTTTGGAATCACATGTGGGCTGGATCTGAGGGGATGGGGGGGGGTTTGGAGGAAGGCTGCGCACAGCCTCTCATGATTGAAAACACGACCACCCGGCGACAGACAGCGATTGGTTTTAAAGAGGCATGTTGCCTGTCCTGGTGCCTCAGAATCTGAGAACGACTTCATGCTTTTGTGTTTGGTGGTGTCTTCCCCATAGGATCCAGCACACCAATATTGTGTCCCTGGAGGACATCTTCGAGAGCACCTCCCACCTGTATCTCGTCATGCAGCTGTAAGTGTCACCTCTGCACCTGTGTTACACCTGTCTGCTTCATGTGAGTACACGGCTGGAACGCGGCTTTCACCCTCGAACCAGCGGCTAACGGCTGTCTGACCGACAGGGTCTCGGGAGGCGAGCTGTTCGACAGGATTGTGGAGAAGGGCTTCTACACAGAGAGAGATGCCAGCCAACTCATCCACCAGATCTTGGACGCAGTCAAATACCTGCATGACATGGGGATCGTCCACCGAGACCTGAAGGTGGAGCATGTCATCATTGCTCCATCTCTCACTTTCACTTTCCATTTTCATTTTCTTAAACCGCTGGTTCATCTGTTTTCTGGTAGCCGGAGAACCTGCTGTATTACAGCATGGATGAAGACTCCAAAATCATGATCAGTGACTTTGGCTTGTCCAAGATAGAGGGTTCTGGCACTGTGATGTCCACCGCATGCGGTACCCCCGGATACGTAGGTAAGACGGGTCCACTGCCGGTTCTCCAGTCTCGTGGTGGATCCCGCTCTCCGTTTGACCCCTCGTTGATGGGAAGCCCGTACTTCATGAGTACTGTGGTAGTGTTTAGTGTAACCTTGCTGAGTGCCCTGAAGAGTGAATGGTTCTTGTCTCTGTGTGAATAGGCTGTGTTGTGTGGATTTCATTTCAGCACCAGAGGTTCTAGCTCAGAAACCCTACAGCAAGGCAGTGGATTGCTGGTCTATAGGAGTGATCTCTTACATTCTGTGAGTTGGTTTCTGAACTACCTTGATGGCACGTTCAGTGATTGGGGTGATATTTGTAAGGTGATATTTGTCAGGTGATATTTGTAAGGTGATATTTGTATTCCTTGCTGTGACTCCACTCAGACTCTGTGGATACCCTCCGTTTTATGACGAAAACGATGCCAAGCTGTTTGAGCAGATTCTCAAGGCGGAGTATGAGTTTGACTCTCCTTACTGGGACGACATCTCAGACTCAGGTATGGCTGCTTCCTGGACGTACATAGAAATACACAGGAGTATATAGAACTACATAAAAGTACATAGAACTGCACAGAAGTACATAGAACTGCACAGGAGTACATAGAACTACACAGGAGTACATAGAACTACACAGGAGTACATAGATCTGTACAGGAGTACATAGAACTACACAGGAGTACATATAACTACACAGAAGTACATAGAACTGCACAGGAGTACATAGAACTACACAGGAGTACATAGAACTGTACATGAGTACATAGAACTGTACAGGAGTACATAGAACTACACAGGAGTACATAGAACTACACAGGAGTACATAGAACTACACAGGAGTACATAGAACTACACACACTTACATAGAACTACACAGAAGTACATAGAACTACATAGGAGAATGTGTGAGCTATAACCTGGGGAGGATTAAAGGAGGATGGGAGTGAGACCGAGTGGATCATTAAAGCAGAAGGTCTCCTGTTAGCATCAAGGTTTTTCTCGCTAGCTTTCTTTTGTCCCCAGAAGAATCCACATCTAATCCTTCCTGGTAAAAATAATATGAAGATAAGGTTCTTAACCAGATCCTCTCTGCTCCAGTCTGGTAGCTTTTAAGTTATGATGTTTCAAACGGTGATACAAGCTTCATGAGAGGTGGTATTAAGGAGCTGCTGTATGTCTGTACGGATGGGAAATGTAAACAATAGTCTTCGTTTGGCAGCCAAAGACTTTATCTGTCACCTGATGGAGAAAGAGCCTCTGAAGAGATACACCTGTGAGCTGGCCCTCCAACACCCCTGGTAGAACCTCCACCCACATACACACTCACACACACACACACACACACACACACACACACACACACACACACACACACACACACACACACACACACACACACACACAAACACCATGACTCATACATTTCCACATTATGTTTATATGATCTGTGCGTATGTGATTGTCATCATGCTGTCCCCTTTGACAACACTATTCTTGGGGGTCTTCGGCAGGATCTGTGGGGACACAGCGCTGGACAAGAACATCCATGAGTCCGTCAGTGCTCAGATCAAGAAGAACTTTGCTAAAAGCAAATGGAAGGTGGGTGCCTTGTAGAAAGAGTCTGACCTGTGAGACATGCAGACGAAGGTATCTGACGCTAAGAAAAGCTCCATTCAGGAGAGGCCACTCACACCCTTTAGTGGCCATCCACAGAGAATCCTATTTAAAGATAAGGAAAGGACAATGAGCGACACTGATCAAAGACAAATGGAGAACAAACGGACAGTGAAGGAATATGCTGTGAACCCTGAGGAAGTCAAACATATTGTGTCTTTAGAGTAGAGGCTCAGATGTTCCTGAACGTTTGTTCCAGTATCCGATTGTGTGAGCCTCTCTCTCTCTCTCCCTATCTCCTATCTCTCGCTCTCTCTCTCTCTCCCTATCTCCTATCTCTCGCTCTCTCTCTCTCCCTATCTCCTATCTCTCGCTCTCTCTCTCTCTCCCTATCTCCTATCTCTCACTCTCTCTCTCTCTCCCTATCTCCCTATCTCTCTCTCTCTTTCCCTCTCTCTCCCTATCTCCCTATCTCTCTCTCTCTATCTCCCTCTCTTTCCCTCTCGCCCTCCCTCCCTCCCTCTCTCTCTCTCTCTCTCTATCTTTCTCTCTCTCTCTCTCTCCCCTCTCTCTCTCTCTCTATCTCTCTCTCTCTCTCTCTCCCTATCTCCCTATCTCTCTCTCTCCCTCTCTCTCCCTATCTCTCTCTCTCTATCTCCCTCTCTTTCCCTCTCGCCCTCCCTCCCTCCCTCTCTCTCTCTCTCTCTCTCTCTCTCTCTCTCTCTCTCTCTCTATCTCTCTCTCTCTCTATTTCTCTCTCTCTCTCTCTCTATCTCTCTCTCTCTCTATCTATCTCTCTCTCTCTCTCTCTCTCCCTCTCTCCCCCACCCCAGCAAGCCTTCAATGCTACAGCGGTGGTGAGGCACATGCGCCGGCTGCAGCTGACCACCACCCTGGATGGGCCCAGCCAGACCACGCCCCCCAGCCCCTGCCACGCCCTCATGCTGCCAGAGGAGGAGGAGGATGAGGAGGACGATGCCGGCCACGGAGAGCAAGAGAGCTGTGAGCCTTTTTGTATTGAGTCGTTAATGAAGGGTTTTCTTCTTGGGGAGGGACTGGGAGTCAAACACCCTGAACGCTAATGTATATAGCATGAAAAACACACACACACTTGTGTTCCTGTTCCTCTACTACCCCCTCATCACTCTCTCTCTTGTTGCCTCTCTCTCTCCCTCTCTCTCTCTCTCTCTCTCTCTCTCTCTCTCTCTCTCTCTCTCTCTCTCTCTCTCTCTCTCTCTCTCTCTCTCTCTCCCGCTCTCTCCCTCCAGTGTCCCACTATGATGACGGTCGCCGTGGCAGCGCGGATGGCAGTGTGGACCGGGACAGTCTGAGGAGCTGCACCTACTGCTGCAGGCCTGCCAGCCGCGTCTGAGCCCCCGGGCCCCCGCAGGCCACGCCCCTGCTGCCCGCCCTGACGTGGCGAGGTACCAGGCAGTGTCCGGTGCCAGATACCCCCCCCGCCCCCCCCTTTGCCCCCCCCACCCCAGCAGCTCAATGCTAAAGTGTGCTAAGCAGCAGGCTTGTCCACAAAGCCCTCGTAATGCCCTCGCAACATGAATTGGCCTCATCTATTCCACGCTGAATGAATATAAACAAGTGATTGAACGTACAGAGAGGGTGTCCCGATGGTGGAGCTGAGTTTGTCATGTCTGTGGTTCTGTCCTGACATTGACCCCACCCCCACCCCCACACCACCAGCCCTGGTGTGTTCCACACATCCTGGGTGCGTCAGGTCCTGTCTGTGTCTGTCCACTTCATTCATGTTGTTTCCATGCCCAGCCCACTGGGAGGCTGTTGCCACGACGGCCCCCGGCTCCGTCAGACTCAGTCTCACTGTGTCGGCCAACCGGACCACCACCCGAGTATTGCGGCCATGTTGGGTTAAGTTAAAGGCACAGGCCCCTTTAATCACCTTTGTTGTCTTTTTTTGTTATAATGTAATATTTATGTCATGGATCCACTCAGCCCTTTGTTGTTGTTGTTGTTGTTGTTGTTGTGTGAGCTCAGCAGACAAGTTGGGAAGTTGAAGCTACGATGAACGCTTCTGGGGGGAGCAGCATTCGTATCAAAAGGGATGTAGTGTTTTTATTTTCCTTTGGCAGAGGCTCAAACTAGGATCCAAATGGACCTCAGAGTGCGAGGATGAAAACATCCCCCATTCCTCCTGATAGCACTCAGTCACGTCATCCGCAAGGCTTCAGCTAACGGTGAACTAGTCATCAACCACACATCCACATCCATCTGTAGATGAGTGATGACTGCTACGTTAACAGGCCCCTGCTTTACAAACCAGCTGTGATTAGCCAGTACAAGCCATGATGTTGAACTCTGCCCTCAAAGTGGGCGTGTCCACCCAGGTGCATGGTGGGCGGGTTTTGGTCATGATTAGTTCATCATTAACTAAAAGCTTGTAAATGACTTATGACTGAATGTTATTTACCCCACCCACCCACTGTCATCTGGTCCCACACACACACACACACACACACAAACGCACACACTCACACACACACAACCACACACACACACACACACACACACTCACACACACACACACACACACACACACTCACACACACACACACACACACACACACACACACACACACACACACACACACACACACACACACACACACACACACTCTGAGGGCTCGGAGCTCTCAGATCAACCTGTACAGTGCACCTTCACTGGAACACCTTATTGATTGATTGATTGATTGAGTTTCGTTTTGGTCTCCTGTTTGCATGACCCGGTGGAATGAATATGTTTACATGAGCGAAGATCCGTTGTTATTATTAAGACACGCACACACACGCTACTTATTACTCTGTTGTATTGATTGAAGATGATGTAATACTGTAATTCTGAACTATATAATGTGAAGTGAGTAATACCAGAAGTAATGTTGTTGATACATGAAGAAAAAAAAGCAAACCTAAAGGGACAGGACTGGACCACCTTCTACAGACCTCTGCATCGGGGATGAAGGGAGCACTCTCCCCACAAACACCTGAAGTCCTGTACTGTCAGTCGACACCTTCTGTTGGCATCATTCTTTAAGTTAAGGTCTATATGTTGCACCATTAGCGTTCTTTTCAACCACCATCTTTCATCCGATCTCTAGATCCAGTGAACGGGAGGGGGTGGTGTGCAGAGGAGGAAGAGTAGGGCTGAGAACAAAACAGAACAGCGAACAGAACAGAAAAGAACAGCGAACAGAACAGAACAGAGAACAGGTGCAAGCTGGTCAAGATAAGCAATGCCAGTGCCCATAATGACGGTCATAAAATGACAGACATACAGACAGACTGTCTGTTGGAGATGTAGATGGAGATGTTTGCCCCGACACCTCTGCCATAAAGGCCTGTAGGACTTGTACATCAGAATGCATCATGGGATTTTTGTTGGCGATACTCCGCCATTTGGTGAGGCAGAGAGTTCTAGTATTGTAAAATACAATGTAGAAGAAGCCCGACACCGTTGACTGTGAGCCAGGGGCCGGTGTCCAGTCTTCTGGTGGGTCATACCATTCCCAACAAAGACGGCCACGATTGTTAACGACCAACATCAATGGAGAGGTGGTGGTGCTCACAGCGTACCTGTACCTACAGGTATGAAGCTAACAGAGACTCGTTCATTTGGTTCAATTCCTGCTCCCATTGGCCCGTCTCAGAGTCATAGCATAGAGTCACAGCTGTCATCACACAGAGGAAATGGAGGGCAATCACTCTGCTTTCCATGACTGTAATTGTGAAAGATATGCAAATTGTGCATGAAGGGCTTTGTGTTTCATGTAAAATAGTTAGATAGTTGATGTTAATGACTTGGTTTAGTAATGACTTTACCTTGAACCTAATCTGGGGTATTAGAGCTTTCACTTGGCTGTGTTTTTTAAGACGTTTATTTGACCCATTCAAACACATAAAGAAACACATGTATATTATATATATATAAATATACATATATATTGTATATCCTTTTTTGTAACAGCTGTTTTGAGCTCAAATGTATGGATGCAGTGCATCATGGGACATTGATCAACATGCAAGAAGATTTGTACCCACAAAGACATGAATGCAGGGAATGAAATAAAACTTCTTGTCTATGCATTTTCTCTCTTGTTTTCTACTTTTTTCCATGTGGAGTTTATGTCGCTTATATTCTTAAGGCTCGGGGAGGCAAATTTGGAAGCAGCCAGAGTAAGGTTGATCCCAATCCCATCCCTCTCTTTAGGCCAACCTCCAAAGACACGCCACCAAAACATTGCAGTAGCTCACTAGCTTTAGCAACAGGTCTGCCTCGCCTTGTGGAAGACTCCGGTCATGTGCAGTGAGTGCATGGGAAGAGACACACAGGTAGGTAGACACACACACATAGGTAAGGTAGACACACAGGTAGGTAGACACACACACATTGGTAAGGTAGACACACACACATAGGTAAGGTAGACACACAGGTAGGTAGACACACACACATTGGTAAGGTAGACACACAGGTAGGTAGACACACACACATAGGTAAGGTAGACACACACACAGGTAGGTAGACACACACACATAGGCAAGGTAGAGAGACAGGTAGGTAGACACAGGTAGGTAGAGACACACACACACACAGGTAAGGTAGACACACAGGTACGTTGACACACAGCTAGGTAGACACACATACACACACACACACACACACACACACACACACACACACACACACACACACACACACACACACAGGTGACATGCTTAGACAACTCTGCAACAGCCATAATTGTTTCCCTGTTGTTGACAGGTTATTTGGTTTGTTGATGAGAATTTAAACAAATATATTAGTAAATACTGTGGTGACTGTCGCTTGACAAGCGAATTCCCCCTCTAGATCACTGGTGGTATGTTCCACTATGTTGTGGGCGTGACGGCCTGTGTTTTTACTATGTGTTGTTGTGTTTTGGGAAAATAAACGAGCTGACATGTTCCCATGCGCTCAAGCAGATAAACGACTAATTCATTTGTAAACACACGCACTAAACTGGTGACCCCGACACCGGACCGAACGTTTTTTTTTCGGTCTAAACATGCCAAAGAAGAAGAACCGCGGCCTTTTGGCTTGCAAGTCAGAGGACAGCGATGAGACCCCGGCGCCCGACTCACCTTCCCCGCGCCGCCATCACCTGGGTACTCCGCCACACGTACCTTCACTTAAGCTCCCCGAGTTCTGGGAAACTTCTCCAGCGGCCTGGTTCGCGCACGCGGAGTCGCAGTTTGACCTGCACGGCATCGTTGATGACGACCGCCGGTACCATCATGTGGTGGCCGCGCTCCCATCCTCCGTGGCGACCAAGATTGTCGGACTGCTGACGCGCCCTCCCATACACGGCAAGTACGGGACTTTGAAGTCACAGCTGCTGTACAACTTCAGCCTTTCCGACACAGAGAGGGCGGGGGAGCTTTTTGCGCTGAACGGCCTGGGCGGCCGCAAGCCGTCTCAGCTGATGGAGCACATGCTGGCGCTGCTGGGTGATAACGAGCCGGGGTTCTTGTTTACGCACCTCTTCTTGCGCCAGTTGCCCGTCTCTGTCAGGTCCGCGCTCGCGGACGTTCCGGTGGAGGACCTCCGCGCTTTTGCCATGGAAGCGGATAAGTTTTGGATTGCGCAACGCAGTTCCTCGCCCGTCCCGGCATACGCGTCCCCAGCGCCACACATGAGGAGGGACAGGAAGGTAGCTGTCGGGTCCGACCGGCCCTCGCAGCGGCCTGGCTTGTGTTTTTACCACGAGCGCTTCGGCGACCGGGCCACGAAGTGTCGCCAGCCCTGCTCGTTCGTGGTACAGGGAAACGACCGGGCCGGTGCTCGTTAGTGACAGCGGGCACCGGCACTTCCACTGACGTCACCCTGCTGTATCTGCACGACGCCCTCTCCGGCTACAGGTTCTTGTGCGACACCGGTGCTCATGCAAGCATGGTTCCGGCGCTGCCCAGAGAGCGGACGTGCGCGCCGGGTGGCGCCGCTGGCAGTCTGTTACCACGCATGGTGAACGTCAGCGGCGAGACTGTTCGCGTTTTCGGCCGAAGACGCATGCAGCTCTGTTTCGGCCGCCGCCGTTATGACTGGGATTTCGTCACGGCGGACACGACTTTCCACATCATCGGGGCGGATTTCCTCCACGCACACGGCCTGGTCGTGGACCTCCGGAACAGACGCCTGCTGGACGCGAGCGATCTTCAGGCGCGCGTGTGCGCCCCAGCGAGCGATCAGACGGCGCAGTTGCCCAGCGCTGCGGCGGGCGCCGATGATTTCGTCCGGCTACTAGCACGCTTTCCGGACCTTCAGTCTCCGGATTTCTCCTCAGCGACCGTACGTCACGGCGTGGAGCATCACCTGCCGACGGCCGGTCCCCCCGTTTTCGCAAGGGCCCGCCGGCTAGACCCGGCGAAGCTGACGGTGGCCAAGGGGGAGTTCGAGGAGATGGAGCGCCTGGGCATCGTCCGCCGTTCGGACAGCCCGTGGTCGTCACCCCTCCACATCGTCCCTAAAGCGGATGGGGGATGGCGGCCGTGTGGGGACTACCGTCGTCTCAACGATGCGACTGTTCCTGACAGGTACCCTGTGCCTCACTTGCAGGACTTTTCCGCGGGCTTGGCCGGCAAGGTGATTTTTTCGAAGGTGGACTTGGTGCGCGGGTACCATCAGATTCCAGTCCGCGCAGAGGACATACCTAAGACCGCAGTCGTTACACCTTTTGGGCTGTTTGAGTTTCTTAGGATGCCTTTTGGACTCAAGAATGCGGCCCAAACGTTCCAGCGTCTGATGGATGTGGTTGTCCGCGAGTTACCTTTTGTCTTTGTGTACCTCGACGACATGCTTGTGGCCAGCGAGTCCCGCGAACAGCATATCCGGCATCTGGAGGTGTTGTTCGCGCGGCTCCAACAACACGGCCTGGCTATCCATCCCAAGAAGTGTCAGTTCGGGTGTTCGACTATTGATTTTCTTGGGCACCGCGTTTGTACGGAGGGCGCCATTCCCCTTCCGGACAAAGTGGAGGCTATCGCGCGTTTTCCTCGGCCGCACTCGATCAGGTCGTTACAGGAGTTCCTCGGGATGGTAAATTTCTATCACCGTTTTGTTCCGGGGGCCGCGCAGCTTATGCAGCCACTCCACCAGGCGCTAAAACATCCGGCTAAGCAGCTCGTGGAGTGGACCGCCGAACGCGTGCAGGCATTTCAGGACGTTAAGGCCGCCTTGGCCAATGCGACTATGCTAGCCCACCCCTCTCCTTCAGCGCCGGTTGCGCTCACCTCTGACGCTTCCGATGTGGCGGTGGGGGCTGTGTTCGAGCAATGCGTGGGGGGCGTATGGCAGCCTCTGGCGTTTTTCAGCCGCCAGCTGCGACCGGCCGAACGGAAGTATAGTACGTTCGACCGGGAGCTGCTGGCACTCTATCTGGCTGTGCGTCATTTTCGCAATATGCTAGAGGGTCGGTCCTTTACCGCGTTTGTCGACCACAAGCCGCTAACTTTCGCGATGAGTAAAGTTACGGAGCCGTGGTCCGCGAGGCAACAGCGCCACCTTGCGTATATCTCGGAATTCACGACCGATATACAGCATGTGGCGGGGAAGGACAATTGCGCAGCGGATTGTCTGTCGCGCGCGGTGGCGGGTGCCGCCCGTCTCAATTTGGATTATAGGTTGATGGCTAAGGAGCAGGCGATTGATCCCACGGTGCGACAGCTTCGCTCCGCTGCATCTGGCCTGAGTCTGGCTGAGCTGCCTTTTGATGAGACGGGCGTCATGTTGCTTTGCGACGTTTCCTTGGCCTCTCCGCGCCCCATCGTTCCTGCCGCGTGGCGGAAGCCCGTTTTCCAGGCGATGCACGATCTTTCGCACCCAGGGGTTAAGGCTTCTGTCAAGCAAGTGGCGGCTAGGTTTGTGTGGCGCGGTCTGAAAAAGGACGTGCGGGAGTGGACACGGGAGTGCGTCAGGTGCCAGCGTGCGAAGGTTCACCGACACACTAAAGCGCCGTTGCACACTTTTGCGGTCCCTGAGCGACGTTTCGAGCACGTTAACCTCGACCTTGTGGGCCCACTGCCTCATTCCCGGGGTTTCACGTACCTGCTGACCATTGTTGATCGCACCACGCGTTGGCCGGAGGCAGTGCCTTTGCAGACCACGACTACCACCGACGTAGCAAGGGCTTTTATCGGCGCCTGGGTGTCCCGGTTTGGCATGCCTTTAGACATAACCTCGGACCGTGGGTCGCAGTTCACGTCCGAGCTGTGGGATGCGGTCGCGCAGAATCTTGGGGTGCGGTTGCACCACACCACAGCCTACCATCCTCAGGCCAACGGTTTGGTGGAACGTTTTCATCGCTCCCTGAAGGCATCGTTGCGCGCTACTCTCTCGGATGGCGATTGGGTGGACAAATTGCCGTGGGTGATGTTGGGGTTGCGCACGATGGCCAAGGGTGACCTCCAGGCATCGTCCGCTGAGCTTGTTTTTGGTCAGCCCTTGCGGGTGCCTGGGGAGTTTATCCCTAGTGCTACGGAGCCGTGGTCTGTTTCACAACACTTGCGTGACATACGCGCGGACGCCAGGCTTTTTGCGCCAGTTCCGACTTCGGCACATTGCACTCCGCCGGAGCACGTGCCTGCAGACCTGGGCTCTGCCCCGTTTGTGTTCATCAGGCATGATGCTCATCGCGGGCCGCTCCGCCCACCGTATGACGGGCCGTTCCGAGTAGTGGTGCCTGGCCCGAAGCATTTCGTGGTGGATATCGGGGGTAGGCTAGAGTCCATCTCGGTTGACCGCCTCAAGCCTGCACATTTAGATTTTTCCGCCTTGCCGGAGATGGCGCAGCCTCCACGGAGAGGGCGCCCCAGGGCCCCCGTTCTGAATCCCGGCGCCGTGCCTTTTGAGCCGTCTGCGCCCAGCCGCCTTACGCGGATGCGGAGGGATTCCACTCCTTCGGCACCTACGCGGACGCGCTGTGGACGAGTAGTGGCACTTCCTCCTCGTTTTCGTTAGCCACCATAGGGTGAATTCTGGGGGGGGCTTCTGTGGTGACTGTCGCTTGACAAGCGAATTCCCCCTCTAGATCACTGGTGGTATGTTCCACTATGTTGTGGGCGTGACGGCCTGTGTTTTTACTATGTGTTGTTGTGTTTTGGGAAAATAAACGAGCTGACATGTTCCCATGCGCTCAAGCAGATAAACGACTAATTCATTTGTAAACACACGCACTAAAATACAAAATAAAAAAATACATTCCTTTATGGCAGAGCGTATATACGCAAATACAATTGAATAAATGTGTCATTTGAGTAAACAGTATACGTATACTTCAAATGTAGAACAATTTGTCAAACGTGTGTGAATGTTGACCTAGTTAGAAAAAGACGAACAAAGGCTCCTCTGCCATCTAGCGAGGAAACAAAGTAACTACGACGCCGAAACGTGCATATGATATGACTTTAGAGACATGACATGACTTGACTTACAGAAATGAAGGCAAAAGTTATATATATATATATATATATATATATATATATATATATATATATATATATATATATATATATATATATATATATATATATATATATATATATCTAGTCGCCAATCAGTCGAAGCATTTATCAAGGCTGTGTTTACACCGTGGCGGTGTTTACGAGTGGAAACCGGAAAAGCGATCTCCAGCCAATGTAGTTCAATCACAGCCAAAGCCAAAGCGTTGGGGAGGTGCACGTCGAGGACGTAAGGTCCGCAAAGGGTCCGCCGTCCCCCAGCGTCGCGTCGACGCGGAAGTATAAACGAAGCATAACCCAGCCTTTAGAATAAGTAGCTGTGACTTACGTATTTCAATAATATTCGGAATATAATAATATTCATAAAGGCCACCCATTATGTGTGCATTTTTAGTCTTGTCGTCAGCGTCAGCATAATGCCTCGGCCTACTTTCCGTAGGACGAGTATCCAGGTGAAGTCGTTTTTGATTCAAAATGAATGACTAATAAGCAATTAGTTTTGGTTCCCAATAAATGAGTCTGAAACTCTCCTTGGTCATCTCAGTTCACTGTTGGCCATAATAAATCCATTCTCTCTTGTCCCACTGTGTGGAACGTCGGTTCATTGACGGGGACTCACGTGTGGAGCTGCCTCGTTGGGCCACTTGAGATTGTAAGCCTGCTCGCATTATCCCGAATTACAAATAGGTCAAACTAGTCAGCGAGTCAGAATAAAGAAACACCTTTCCCAATATAGTGACAACTGAACAACAAGCATGCTGAAATAATATTCATCGCACCCCTGGAATATAACAAATCATTGTTGCTGCCAGAGAAAGGAAACAGATGCAAATCTATGGCAATGGAGAACACATGCTGGTGTGAAACATAAATACATAAATAGATAAATAAAAACCTGTGCATGAATTATGCATGCAATTAGCACTTCCTCTCATACAAGCTCAATAGATTTGCAGGCAGTTTTTGTTAATCCTTTTAATTAAACCATATCAGCAGCCCATACATTAGGCTGTGTTTCCGTCTGAGTTTCCACTAAATGGAATAATTATGTAGCATTAGCATGGCTCTGTTTGTCAATTGTACTCGAAGCTAGTGTAAACTAATGACAGCACTCAGATTAAGTAACTTTAACCCTATACTAAATGAAGACTTTAGAATGGTAGGATTTACATTAAAGCTTTATGAATCCACGTAAACCTGACAAGATTTACCATAAAAATACAATACAAAAGTCCCATAAAGGTGTAACAATGACAATGAATACACACAACCCTGATTGCTGGACGAAGCCTGACAGAGAAGTGATGGTGAGACAAGCCTCTCGCAGTGTAACATCGATGGCCCAGCCTGTTCACCGTAGCACCACTTGAAATGTGAGCAGAGTAACCCTCCCAAAATGGTGTGAATGTCAGCGCTATGGCCAAGCCCAGTAACATCAGGGCTATGAACAGTAAGCCCAGTAACATCAGGGCTATGAACAGTAAGCCCAGTAACATCAGGGCTATGAACAGTAAGCCCAGTAACATCAGGGCTATGAACAGTAAGCCCAGTAACATCAGGGCTATGGCCACGGCCCTGGTAAGCCCTGGTGTTCTCTCCCTCTCCGTTCTGTCTCCCCCTGTTGGTGTTTATGTGTCGGTGCGATGGGCGCGACGGTCCATTCATTTCTCCCCAACTACCATGCGTTTATATTCACCTGTTCCCCTTTTATCATTAATTCATATGGTCCCTTCTAAATGTACAGCGAGCCATGCTTCTTCTGTTAACCATGGTGTGATGGAGCCAGGCTTCTGCTCCCAGAGGAAATGTTCTGTTGTGACTCAATATTCATAGTGTGTGTGTGTGTGTGTGTGTGTGTGTGTGTGTGTGTGTGTATCATACACATGAGAATGGGATGTGTTGTTTGTATTAGCAGAAAGTGTGTGTTATCTGTAAATCTGCTAATAATGGCTCTTATTTTGAAATCAAAATAAGAGAACTTAAAAGATATAACACATGCAAGCAAATCCCTTGTTATGGAAGTCGCTGAAATCTGTAGAAATTATTATTGAACTTTTACAGTGGCTTGGGCAAAGTCTGAATTTGTTTCACTCTTCAATAATGAATAATCTGTCCCTGGGACAGCTCATGTCCTCTGTAGCTCTCACCATGTAAGGCATGAGTTACTCTCTCCTGAACTGATAAAAACAGATGATGAGGCGAGTGTTAGCCAAACCACTGTTCAGCTCTGTGTGTGTTTCAGCACATCGCTGCAAACCACTGAGGGAAACGCCCAGAGCCAACAGGTATATCTGGCCAGGTGATACAGACCTCACTGACTGTTTACATTTACACTGAGGGCATTTAGCAGACGCTTTTGTCCAAAGCGACTTACAATAAGTATATTGTGAAAGACTTCATTGCTGCAAATACAGCAAGCAAGTCACCAGAACAAGTTTCAAGCATTCCAATGTGAACAAGTGAGTCTCATTGTTATGTTATGAATACAGCAATAACAATCAGTAGAGCAGTATGCTTGGAATGACCCAATCGCTATAACACTGCTATTACCACTAATAATACACTGTGTATCCTCACTGTCTTCAGTTTATGTGTTCACATATTAACTTCACACATCTCCCGAATAAATGAAAAACGCTCCCAGCATGGAGTAATCAACCATTTATTATAACACTAGTTCCTGCAGTAATAAGCAGACTAAAGGATGTGGTCATCATTTACTAATGGTGCTCATGCTAACGAAGGTATTCATTAAGACAGTAACAGGGAGAGGGTTAACCCTAACCCACTGCCACTAGCCCCTATACTAACGCTATACAACAATGCAGGGGCTAATGGCTTATGAACGTGCTCGTATCGTGAAGTGCTCCCGACGTCGGCAGCTCCTGGTTCTGATCAGGGCGTCCTGGGGAAGCAGCCAGCCACCTGGGCCACCTCTGGCCAGCCTCCGTACTGGTTGGTCCTCTCACGGCTGGGGCGGAGCTGAAACACCGCAGACATCCTGCGTCACGCCAGCGTGCACGGGGCCGAGCTACTGACAGACAGGCTGGACGGACGCAGTAAGATGGTGCCCCGTCCTGCCTTGACACTAATGGGCTGTGTACTCTTATCACCAGCCTCTCTCTGAAGCCCATTCCTACAGAACAATGTTCTATATGAAGTATAGAACATTGTTCTGTAGGGATACATAGGAGGCAAACCGGGTTGAACCCTGAATCCCTGAATTATGCACAGACACACAAACACATCCTTGACCTAACACCTAAAATCTGTTCTGTAACCAGCAGCCATTTCTAAGCTGTATCTAAATGTAACCGGCTGTAATTTAATAGTACATGAAGCTGTGTAGTAGTACATGAAAAGAACAATTTCTTACTTAACTTTTCACAATGACTGAATTGTTTTTCCTTTAGTTAATTTAACATGGTTTCATCCGACCCGAATTACAAACAAGGACAGACATTGGTTAATAGAGTTGTCAATCGAGAGACAACGAGGGTAAGGAATGTGTCAGCCACACACACACAGTGTGTGAGACTTGGTGCAACGGCCAGGAATGCTTACCTCTTCAAATGGGCGGGTCATGTTCACGGCTGACCAACCGGCGAAGGCCCAGCTGTCTCTGTATTTGATGCGTTTGATGAGCGTGCTTCCTAATCCAACGAATACATCCTTCACTTGTTCTGTCATCCTGAGAAGCATAATCAATCCCACTACATGAAGCCATCCAATGGTTCAGTGTGTGTGTGTGTGTAATGTATGTGTGCAATGTGTGTGTGTGTGTGTGTAATGTATGTGTGTAATGTATGTGTGTGTGTGTGTGTGTGTGTAATGTATGTGTGTAATGTGTGTGTGTGTGTGTGACACTTACACTGTAGAAATGTCATCAAAAGATGCTGCCAAAACGAGGGTCCCAGGCATAACTTCCATGGTGTTGTTTAAATTGTCCCAGGGCAGTATCTTTATCAGAGAATCTGAACATATTGTTATTAAAGAACTATGTCAATGCTTATTTTTAGTGGCAAACTAGTGTAGTCTTGTCCCAAATCCAAAATTAATTCAAACAAGAAAAGTATTGTTTGTTGTTGCGGGCTTGTTAACTTGTTAACTTGTTAACTTGTTGTCACAGCCGTGCTAACATTCAGTGGGTCAGCAGCACTGCCTCCGCGCTGCCGGAGACAGAACACAGCGTCAGAACACAGAACACAGAACACAGAACACAGCGTCAGAAGACAGAACACAGAACACAGTGTCAGAAGACAGAACACAGAACACAGAACACAGAACACAGCGTCAGAACACAGAACACAGAACACAGTGTCAGAAGACAGAACACAGCGTCAGAAGACAGAACACAGCGTCAGAAGACAGAACACCGTCAGAACACAGAACACAGCGTCAGAAGACAGAACACAGCGTCAGAAGACAGAACACAGAACACAGAACACAGCGTCAGAACACAGAACACAGAACACAGAACACAGTGTCAGAAGACAGAACACAGCGTCAGAGGACAGAACACAGAACACAGAACACAGCGTCAGAACACAGAACACAGAACACAGCATCAGAACACAGCGTCGGAAGACAGAACACAGCGTCAGAAGACAGAACACAGAACACAGAACACAGCGTCAGAACACAGAACACAGAACACAGAACACAGTGTCAGAAGACAGAACACAGCGTCAGAAGACAGAACACAGAACACAGCGTCAGAACACAGAACACAGAACACAGCATCAGAACACAGCGTCGGAAGACAGAAAACAGCGTCAGAAGACAGAACACAGCGTCAGAAGACAGAACACAGCGTCAGAACACAGAACACCGTCAGAACACAAAACACAGCATCAGAAGACAGAACACAGCGTCAGAACACAGAACACAGAACACAGCGTCAGAACACAGAGCACCGTCAGAACACAGAACACAGCGTCAGAACAGTACCTTTTCCAGGTGCTGTGATACATCTCCAACAAACACCAACGCTAAAGTTTGCATAAAGTTGCGCGTTTGCAATTGTTGGGCAAACAGTCACCAAAAATCCTTCAACTTGCCTTGAACTTGTACAACATTGAGTCCTGGGCCCACGTTTCTCAAGCCCTGACTCACGATGCTGTCGACAGAAGTGAAATCGTTCACGAGAAGGATCGCAAATACGTTATTTATCATTTTTGACAAAAAAAAAGAAAGAAAATGGATCCATCCAGAAACAGAACGTACACGTCTCCATGGAAGCAGATGGTCGGGCCCACGGCGTCGGCCGCGCCGGCCGTGATGCGGACGCCATAGTGGGTCGGAGGGCAGGCCTTGGAGAGGTCGCACCTCCGCACGTCCCGGAGTGAAGCTGGGGAGAAACGACAGGACTAGTCTCCTCTGAGGTCTGACAGACAGGACTAGTCTCCTCTGAGGTCTGACAGACAGGACTAGTCTCCTCTGAGGTCTGACAGACAGGACTAGTCTCCTCCTCTGTGGTCTGACAGACAGGACTAGTCTCCTCTGAGGTCTGACAGACAGGACTAGTCTCCTCTGAGGTCTGACAGACAGGACTAGTCTCCTCTGTGGTCTGACAGACAGGACTAGTCTCCTCCTCTGTGGTCTGACAGACAGGACTAGTCTCCTCCTCTGTGGTCTGACAGACAGGACTAGTCTCCTCTGTGGTCTGACAGACAGGACTAGTCTCCTCTGTGGTCTGACAGACAGGACTAGTCTCCTCTGAGGTCTGACAGACAGGACTAGTCTCCTCCTCTGTGGTCTGACAGACAGGACTAGTCTCCTCCTCTGTGGTCTGACAGACAGGACTAGTCTCCTCCTCTGTGGTCTGACAGACAGGACTAGTCTCCTCTGTGGTCTGACAGACAGGACTAGTCTCCTCTGTGGTCTGACAGACAGGACTAGTCTCCTCTGTGGTCTGACAGACAGGACTAGTCTCCTCTGTGGTCTGACAGACAGGACTAGTCTCCTCTGAGGTCCCACAGACAGGACTAGTCTCCTCCTCTGTGGTCTGACAGACAGGACTAGTCTCCTCTGTGGTCTGACAGACAGGACTAGTCTCCTCTGAGGTCTGACAGACAGGACTAGTCTCCTCCTCTGTGGTCTGACAGACAGGACTAGTCTCCTCCTCTGTGGTCTGACAGACAGGACTAGTCTCCTCCTCTGTGGTCTGACAGGATGACGGTACAGAGGGTCCTCAGCGGGGGTCTGTGGTGGCACAGAGGATATTTGTAGGATATTTGTATAGGCCTTTTATTGCCACTTACTTAAATGTGTTATTTTATAGGTATGCACTTTATTTTGCATTTTTACAGACACCCCCATTCAATTGGAGGACATTTCTATTGAGAGTATTAAAGGCACCAGAGCCAGTGTTGGGGAAGTTACTTTTAAAAAGTAGTGTTTGCTCGTTACTTGTTACTTCTTTAAAAAAGTAATCCCTTACTTTACTTAGTTACCCTCCAAGGAAAGTAACTTTTTACATTACTCGTTACTTTTACGTTACTTTTATGTTGCTTGACTTTGGGCAGAACCCCATCTCTGTTCCTCAATGTGTAGGCTTACATAAAGTTCTACTATGGAGGACATAACAGATATTTATTTTTTGCTCTTTATTATGAAAAATGCCACAGAGCACTTAACAAAACATTAGGCTATAGGCTTCAACACCACCACTAAACAATAATATCAAACAATATCAATATAAAATCATAATCATAATCATAATCATAATCATAATTTTTGCACTATTCAATTTTCCATTTTCCATTTATCAACGCACTACCTCACTTTTTCGTACTTTTCTGTGTTTCTGTGTTTTTGTCTGTACGGTGTCCGTTTGTCTGTCCATTGTTTATTTTGCACCAGGTCTGAGAGGACTGCAATTTCATCTGTGCTATATGCCTGCCATGTAGCACATTTGACAATAAAGATACTTGAATCTTGAATCTTGAATAATCATTAAACAGGCTAGCCCCAAAATAGGTGCAAAGCTAGTGCAAATCATATCAATAGGCTCCGAAAAACAGGTCCACAGCCGATGCTATCACCCTCACCCTCCACACTGCCCTCTCCCACCTGGACCAGAGGAACACGTATGTGAGAATGCTGTTCATTGATTACAGTTCAGCATTCAACACCATTGTTCCTTCCAAGCTCGTCATCAAGCTCAGGGACCTCGGGCTTAACAGCGCCCTCTGTGACTGGATCCTGAACTTCCTGACGGGCAGACGCCAGGCAGTGCGGATGGGTAACATCACATCCTCCAGCCGGACCCTCAACACCGGTGCCCCCCAGGGTTGCGTGCTCAGCCCTCTCCTCTACTCCCTGTTCACGCACGACTGCGTGGCCACACACAGCTCCAACTCCATCATTAAGTTTGCTGACGACACGACCATCATCGGCCTGATCACCGACGGCAACGAGACGGCGTACAGAGAGGAGGTCAGAGCCCTGACATCTTGGTGCCAGGACAACAACCTCCTTCTCAACATCAGCAAAACCAAGGAACTGATTGTGGATTACAGGAAGAAACAGAGAGGTGGACACGCCCCCATCACCATCGACGGGACTCCTGTGGAGAGAGTCAGCAGCTTCAGGTTCCTCGGGGTTCACATCACTGAGGACCTGACATGGACTCATCACACCAACATCATCACCAACACAGCCCGTCAGAGGCTCTTCGTCCTCCGCAGGCTGCGGAGGTTCAACATGGACTCCAGGATACTCTGTAACTTCTACAGATGCACCATCGAGAGTATCCTGACCGGCTGCATCACGGCCTGGTATGGCAGCTGCACCGCCCTCAACCGTAAGGCTCTACAGAGGGTGGTGAAAACTGCTCAGCACATCACCAGGACGGAGCTGCCATCCATGGAGGACCTCTACACCCAGCGGTGTAGGAAGAAGGCCTACAGGATTCTAAAAGACCCCCATCACCCCAGCAACAAACTGTTCTGTCTGCTGCCGTCTGGCAGACGGTACCGCAGCATCCGGACCAGGACCACCAGACTCAGGGACAGTTTCATCCCACAGGCTGTAAGACTGTTGAACTCCTGAGCTCTGTGAAGGTCACTACATCTGTTTATAGGTACATATTTATTTTCAGATTTATTTTTATATTACGTTATTTAATTCATATCTGTTCATACCTCCCCATAACTGCTGCTAATCCAAACTGCACATGTAAATATAACACTTTTGCACCTTACAATGTTTTAATGTTTTAATGTTTATATTATTATCATGTTGTATTTTTTATTGCACTAGTTTAGAGTTGTTTTGGGGTGCCTGGGACTTAAGATTTTCATTGCCAACATGTACGCTGTATCTGTTGAGCATATGACAATAAAAACCTTTGAACCTTTGAACCTTAGGAACAACATGATGAAAACCTCAAAATGGCTCATGTGTCTCAAAATAAAACATGCCTCATGTAAATCCAACATAAAAATAACTTGATATCGATGGCGTGTGTAAATAAAATAAAATAGCATAATACAACTTGGAAGCAAAGACATTTTAGCCAAAATAAAATCAATAACAACTTAAAGCAGGACTGGCCTCAGAATTAAAAGGCTATGGTCACTGAATATGCTGGCCCTTCTTCACAGCATGATGGCAGATAAAAAAAGGAGGATATTAGGCATAGCTAGGCTTGAGCTATTTCTACAGCATGGGTGGCAGGCAAACTATTCCACATCAGTACAACATGTGTGATTATACCTCATCAGGAGCAGTCTTTCACAACGTTTATCTGAGAGTCTGTTTCTTCTGGGGGTGAGCACAATACCTCCCAGGCTGAACAGCCTCTCCACCGGTGCACTGGATGGTGTAGCAGTGTTGGATTTCATGGACACAGCTTTCACTCCGGGGAAACGGTCGAGGACTTCTAACTCTGGGCCTGATCTCATGTAGGCCTACTCAAGCACCTCCGAGTCGTCGCTAAAGGACATTACGTCTTCCTCTTCCTCGTCAAACGAAAAGAAGTCATTCTCATTGGCGCTATAGTGTGTGCGGCAACTTCTCGGTTTTTATTCTCAGCTGGCTCTTCGTCATGGGGTAGAGTGCGACACTCCGCGACGAGCAGCGCATGCGCGGCATCTCTCCGCTCCCCCTAGCCATCGAACTTTAAACTTCGGCAACGTCAAGGCAGCCAATAAAGCTTCCCTGCTTTCCAACACCAGTGTGAATCGCGTCTTGATAGCCTAGGACAAAATGATATAGAAGACACAAGCCTAGTTTTCAGACACACGACTCATTAGAGCTCTATCAGGGAGGCATAATGCATTGATTTATCTTTAGAATATGTATGAAGAAATGCACGTTAATGGATAGGCATATACATTTATATCTTAGACATCGTAGGCTATGATGTATATGCCTAGGCTACTAATTTTCAGATAGGCTATTAAGAATCGGCTTACCTGTACAATTACACCCGGTAGGTTTGCTGTCATCCTCGACACTCCATTTTGGAGTGCCAGCGTCCTGGACATCAGGGTCTCCAGGGTTGGTAGAAGACTACCATAGCAGTTGTCTTTCCCTTGCAATATATCCAGTGCTACTGTCAGGGGTTTCAAAAGACTGCAGTATTCCTTTAGAAACAGATGTTCGCACTCTGTCGGGGCTCTGATGTCCAGTCTAGTACAAAGCGTATTCAAATCTTGGGCCGGGATGTCACTGATGAGGGACAGGGCATCGTGGAACGAATTCCACCTTGTTGATGTCGGCACAATCCTTTTTTCCCACAGATTTCATTGACAATCTCAGAGGCCACAGTAGAGCGGCTTGCCTTTGTCCAAAGAGCAGCGCGCCGTTGAACTCCTGTAGGCCTACACACATTTTGAGTCACTTTTGGAGGACAACCATTTGTCGATGTCATTACACGAGATCAAATTGAGTGTATTTGAAGCACACCTGAAAGGCGGCGGAAGAGAAAACTGTCCTTCTGTGGTCCCAAGCAACTCTTCCACATCTGTGAAAACTACACCTTGCTCGTCGTTATCCTCCGCCTCGTTAGGCTCAGGGGGTGCATACATCTTGAAAGCTTTAACAAAATTAGACCCGTTGTCTGTAACGGTGGCGGTGATTCTATGTGAAGGCCAAATGCTGAGTGAATCTGTTCCATTTCAAAGCCTATAACATCATATGTATGCCTGCCCTTTATTCTTTTGCATGCGATGGCAGCTTTCTCACATTTAAAGTTGCATGATTATTACCGTATTTTTAAATATTGAGATCTTAATATTATAGTGTTATTGTTTTATTATTGTAAATTGTATTTTTCCACTTAAGTCCAGTCGACAGTTAACTGGAACCAGTAAAGCCACTGAAGACCAGCCGACTCAATTGTCTTTTTTTATTTATTTATTTATTTATTTTTCCCAGAATAATTTCCTCTCTAAAATATGCCGACCCTCGAGTCAACTTGCACTCTATGGGTGCAACACATGCAAGCTCAGTGCCCTTCGTCACATTGTTTCAAGGAAAAACATTTGAGGGATGCTGAACCGAATACCATACCAGTATGACTGCTTCCAACCCTTTGATCCGTTTCTGCAATGAAAACAACAAGTATGAGAATAGTCTGATGATCCAAGGATTAACGAGGGCAAATCCAGTATTTAAAATATCAAAATGTCCTCACGAGGCAAAGTCTGTAGGATTCTTCTCTGTCCAGCAGGCTGGTAGAACTCTGCCAGCAACACAGTGAAAGTGGTGACAGTGGCGATGTACACAATCAGAACTACACTAGCACAACGTGGACAGAAAACATTCAATCAGTGTGACTGAGATTTGAGGTCACTCCAATGAGCCATAAAAACCGACTGAACGCCCTCACCTTCGTTTCTCATGGCTGCAATATTCTGAGCAAATGAGTCCTTCTGGGATGATGGATGGAACGAGGCGCTGACTTTGTGTGGCAGGTGAGACTTTGTTGTTCTTTTGAAACATTCCCACACATGACTGTGGTGAATGGAACCCAGGATGCAAATCCTGGTTCCTGCATCCTGCATCCACACCCATAACAAACAGTATCTCTTTAACCACGTATAACCAGTCCTTCCAAGATTTGGCGGGCCTTTTTATAGATTGTTGCGGCCTAAAATGCCTGATGTTGCGTGAGCTTTTCCAAAAAATTGCGATGAAAGTTGCAGTGTTTTTTTTTTTTTTTTTGCGATTACAGTGCAAGAGGAAGTGAAAGTTGCGATTTGCGATTTTCCTGAGTAATATGTTAAATATGAAGTTATTACTGAAGAAAAAATTAAGTAAAAGAACAAAAACACAGAGAAATGGTCCTATAAATAATCTCACCAACATGGCAAATAAAAGATTACCAGGGCTACAAATATGCAGCAAAATAGACTTTACTGATCCAAAGGCACCTGTTGGTTCAAAAGGTAAAGTGCACAGAACCTCACAGCAGAAGCTGCCAACAAAATTATAATAGGAATCAGGAATCAGAATCGATTTATTTTATTTATTTTATTTATTTTTGCATACAAGGAATTTGCTGCAGTGTATTGGTTCGCAATTAAAAAGTAAAAGGGAAGTAAAATGGAAGTACTGTAAAAAATTTAATAGAAATAGAAATAACAATATTTCCAGTAATGTTTTGTTCTTCATTTCATTAAAGAATCCGTGTTTAGCACGTCATTTATTGTAAATAACGGAGCATCTTACATGCGACTTCACTGTATGATCTCAGTACTAAATCTGCTCTATATGACAGTAATCACTCATAGTAATAGAACCGGTACTGACACCTTGTGGTAAGAAGTGGAACTACCGATATCACCACATCCCCCTTTCTCTGAAGCATGAAAAACTAAACACATCACAAGTGTCAGTATTTACCTTAGACAACTTTTCAATTAAACTGCATGGACAACTTATCTCATTATAAGTAGTAGCAACAAACATCATAACTCATTCTTGGTAGTTACTGTAGGACACAATGGCAAATTACTTACTGTAACTAAACTTAAACATTAATGCCATAACACAACACATTAACTCATCAACTTTTCTTTTCTTGTCCTTTTTCCCTGTAAGGTAAGTATCATTAACTCATTTCCCTTTTTTTTTTTTTTTTACAGGTCAAGTCTCTCAGGTTTCTTGATATTTTTTGCGGATCTTCTTATCAGCATTTCACCTGGAAGAGAAGTATTGGTTAGATTATCAGTGTGTGTGTCTGTGTTGAAGTGTGCATTATGTGTAGAGATTGACTCAGACTCAGCTTGGGTTTGACTGAGCTCTTGGTCTGGAACAGTCTCTGGTGTCGCTGGTGTTTTCAGGAGACTGCGCCGGTTTCGCCTGATGATCTGTCCTTCTGGTGTTTTCACAGTGTAGGACTGTGGGGCGACCTCTTGAAGAACAGTGGCTTTCGTCGTCCATCCTTCAGGACTTTCAATCCTGACTGCGTCGTCCCTGGACAGTGGTGGAAGCGGCTTTGCTGTTCTGTCATAGAAAGTCTTTTGTTTCATTTTCTGATGTTTCAGCTTTCGTTCCAGCTTTGGGCGTTTCTTTTGCTTTGCACAGCTTGGAAGCGTTGTTCTGAGCTTTCTATTCATCAGCAGCTCAGCAGGTGACATTCCGCATTCCAGAGGTGATGCTCTGTAGCTCAGTAGAGCCAGGTAAGGATCGGAAGCACTGTCTGCAGCCTTTTTCAATAGCTGCTTCAGGATGTGAACGCCTTTGTCCGCTTTGCCATTGGACTGTGCATACAGTGGGCTAGATGTGACATGCTTGAAATCATAGACCTTTGAGAAGTCTTGCCACTCTTTGCTATTGAAGCATGGTCCATTGTCACTCATTACTGTATGCGGAATGCCATGTCTGGCGAAGATGGACTTGGCATGTGTAATGACACAGTTGGATGTTGTACTTGAGAGTAATGCCATCTCAGGGTAATTTGAGAAATAGTCAATTACTACTAAGTAGTCCTTTCCTTTCAGGTGGAACAAGTCCATTCCTACGTTGTGCCAAGGTGTTGTTGTCACATCAGCTACAGTCATTGGCTCTTTTGTTTGTTTGTTTCTGTATTTGAGGCATGTCTCGCATTTGCCTGCCATGTTGTTAATGTCTTTGTTAAGTCCTGGCCAATATACTGTGTCTCTTGCCCTTCTTTTACATTTTTCAACACCTAAGTGTCCTTCATGTATTCTCTGCAGTATTTCTTGTCTAAGTGTGCGTGGAATGACTATTCTGTTTTGCTTCAGCAAAAGTCCATTCACTACACTCAGCTCACCTCTGACGTCGAAGAACTGTGGACAGGATCCTGCAGCCCATCCATTCCGCATGTTCTCCATCACGCGCTGCAGCTCTGGATCTTTCGCCGTCTCGTCGATGATCTGCCGGGTCTTGGCGTCGGACACAGGAAGCGCTGCGGACACCGTGTTGACGTGCACCTGGACATCTTCTTCAGTCGTGCTCGCACAACCCTTGACAGTAGCTCTAGACAGTGTGTCGGCGAGAATGAGGTGTTTGCCTGGTGTGTAGATGAGTTCAATGTCATACCTCTGCATCTTCATCATCATGCGCTGTATCCGCGGTGACATTTCATTCAGGTTCTTTTTCATTATTGCAACGATGGTCATTCTCAACTGTGAAGGTGGGTAGGCCGTATACGTGGCTGTGAAACTTTTCAAGGCCAAACACTAATCCGAGACATTCTTTCTCAATTTGTGCATATCTGCACTCAGTCTCTGTCATTGACCTAGACGCATATGCTACAGGTTTCCAGTGCTCACCTTCGGCTTGTAGTAGTACTGCACCGATTCCATCTCTCGAAGCATCTGTAGACACCTTGATTCTTTTGGTTGGGTCGAAGAATGTCAGCACGGGTGTGGCAGTGAGAGCATTTATGAGCGTTTGCCACTCGCGCTCATGGTTGGCTGTCCAGTTGAAGTTGTTTTCTTTGTGGAGGAGCTCACGCAGGTAAGTTGTTTTCACTGAGAGATTGGGTATGAATTTCCCAATGAAGTTTACCATTCCCATGACGCGTAGGACACCTGGTTTGTCTGTGGGTCTTGGCATTTTCAGTATGGCGTTTATCTTTTCTTCATCTGGCTGTATGCCCTGAGCTGAGAGCTTGTCTCCGAGGAACACGATCTCTTGAGCAGCAAACTGGCATTTGTTTTTGTTGAGCTTTAATCCATTTTTTTGTATTCGCTCTAGCACATTGGTCAGTCTCTGATTGTGCTGCTGGATTGTGGAACCCCCCTATAATTATGTCATCTACATAGGCTCTTACTCCATCCAGGCCTTCGATTATGTGCTCCATTGCCCTATGAAAGATTTCAGAGGCGGATATGATTCCAAAGGGTAGCCTCTGAAAACAGTATCGTCCAAAGGGTGTATTGAACTTACACATCTTGGTGCTACTCTCATCCAGCCTCAATTGCCAAAAACCTTGTGACGCATCAAGTTTGGAAAAGTATCTGGCTCCTGCCATCTCACTGGTGATCTCCTCCTGCTTGGGTATTTGGTTGTGTTCACGCTTGATGTTTTCGTTGAGGTCTTTTGGATCCATGCATATCCTCAGCTCTCCACTTTTTTTCTTTACGCAGACCATGGAGTTGACCCACTCCGTCGGTTCTTCAATCTTCTTTATCACTCCAAGCGCCGTCATCCGCTCCAGCTCTTTTTTCAAGCTGTCTCTGAGTGCCAGTGGAACTCTTCTTGCGGCATGAACAACTGGCTGTGCGTTGTCTTTCAGCTGAATTTTGTATGTGCATGGCAGCGTACCGAAACCTCTGAACACGTCGGAGAAGTTCTGCACGATCGTGTCAGCAGAGTCAGGTGAGTCAGTCATGCTGGAGTTGATCCGGTACACTCTTTTCACAAGCTCCAGGTTTTCACACGCTTTGTCTCCTAGCAGTGAATCGAGTCCTTCAGGAACAACTGAGAAGAGCAGGTGATGCACTTTATCCTTGACTATGACTTTCAGCTTACATGTGCCTAAGCACTCAATGCTCTGTCCATTGTAGTCTTTTAGTGTGAGTGTTTTCTTCTGTATTTTTGGTTTTTCTCTCATTGCCTTCACATCTGACATGCTGATCAAGTTTGCTTTAGCACCTGTATCTAGCTTCAGTGTAACTACAGTCCCATTAATTTGTAGTGGTGCTATCCATTTGTCTGATTTAACTGCATTTATCTGTGCTTTTGGTTCATCTTCACAGTTCACCATGTCAATAAAGAATGTTTCACCTAATTCTGTGTCTTCCACGACATTCACAGATCTTCGTCTCTGTTTGTCTTTTCGTTTTGAAAAACACTGTTTGGCGAAGTGATTCTTGCCCTGGCAATTGCTGCATTGCTTGCCGAAAGCAGGGCATTCTCTGGGCTTATGCTGTGTGCCGCACCGTTTGCACTGAAACTGTCCTGTTTTCTGCCCGCTAGAATTTCCGTGACGTACATTGTGGTGCTTCGATATGGCGCCAACCTCTGCCGTTTCTCGCAGGTTTGCATTGCTAGGTGCTGCTTCACTGAACGATCGCACATGCTTTTTGCTAAGCTCGCTAGCTTGGGCAATCTTCACTGCTGCGTCTAGCTTTAGTTCAGTCTCCCTTAGCAGTCTTTCCCTAACCTTCTTATCATCAATTCCAAACACAATTTGATCCCTTATCATGGAATCCTTGAGAGTGCCAAAGTTACATGACTGTGCTTTTATTTTCAGGTCCGTGACGAAGTTGTCAAAACTTTCTCCTGGCTGTTGTAGCCTTGAACGGAATACATATCTCTCGTATGTCTCGTTTTTCTTAGGAGAGCAATGAGCTTCGAATTTGGCTAGCACAGTATCAAACTTGGTTTGGTCTTCCTCCTCTCCATATACGAAGGTATTGTACACTTCGATGGCTTGTGGCCCAGCTACAGTGAGTAATAACGCTACCTTTCTTGCATCCGGTTTGTTGTCCAGCCCCAATGCCTCGATGTAGAGCCGAAACTGCTGCTGAAAAGTGCGCCAATTGCTGTCGACGTTCCCCGTTAGCTTCAGGTGTGCCGGAGGTTTCATCAACTCTCTCAACTCCATCGTCGAATATCTTGGTTACAGTCCACTTTCCAAAACCGAAACTCACTCACTTTACGTTGTTCACTCCTGGTACCATGTTTTGTTCTTAATTTCATTAAAGAATCCGTGTTTAGCACTTGTCATTTATTGTAAATAACGGAGCATCTTACATGCGACTTCACTGTATGATCTCAGTACTAAATCTGCTCTATATGACAGTAATCACTCATAGTAATAGAACTGGTACTGACACCTTGTGGTAAGAAGTGGAACTACCGATATCACCACAAGTAATACAGTATACAATATGGGCGGTATATCTGTTAATAAATAAATGTGACGTGCGGTGAGTGTGGGGGGAGGGGGGAGGGTCCGTGTCAGCGGGGGTCCGGGCCTTGTTGATGAGGCCGGTGTAGGTACCAGTGCCATAGAGAGAAGAAATGTGGTTCAGTTTTGGCGGGACGTTTCGACTCCATAAAGTTGTCCCGTATCTGGATACGAACTCGTGGGTTTTTGTTAGTCGGAGTTGAGCAGTGGTTTTTGCGGTGGTTTGTGTACTTAAAGAATTTATTTGCGATGGAGCCAGCTAGGAACAAGAGAAAGTTTTCACCTGTTTGGGAGCACTTTGATTTGATTTCTCCCAATAATACAATATCCAATGACATAAATTAGTGTTGTTAAATCCAGTGCTGTAAGAGATACAAGATACAGTGGTGTAATGGGTAGGGTGATGTGCAAGTAATCCGGCGACCCGCGTTCAATTCTGACATAATGCGTCGTTTAATTTTTTTTAATTTTTGACTTTGTGTTAGAAATATCACAGAAAGACGAAGTTGTCTTTTTCCGCTAATTTACATGAACATAAAAGCATTCGCAGACCACATAACACATTCTGATGCTATTGTTTTGGTGCAGGTTTTCAGCATATTGTATTTTTATTGCCCTGTAGGTGTCACTAGCGTGCACTCGAAGCCTCGAGAAATGAACCACTTTTCAACACATCTGGCCGAAAGGCTTCAACGGTTCATGAAGCTTCGTCTCGCCATCACTACTTCAACGGTTCATGAAGCTTCGTCTCGCCATCACTACTTCAACAGTTCATGAAGCTTCGTCTCGCCATCACTAGGTGTAGGTACCATCACTATCTGTAACAGTTATTTTTTGTGTGTCTGCTTTCACTTTCAGCTGTTTTAACCCAATCAACATCTGCCAGTGATATCAATGTCCTTCAATGCTCTACTCTACCCTACACTCACATTGGCCAGCGTATTGGTGCTGGGCGATATTCGCCTGGTGGGCGTTCCGGGGGCGTGTCTGTGCTTGTTAGTTTACTTTAGGAAGTGCCATGTGAATGTCCTCCACTCAGTTATTGTTTATGGCTTCAATGTTGCAAGCAAACCTGCGTTTATCAAATCAAATGTATGTATGATACATATCAGTCAACCCCATCTCCTCTGCTAACCTCTGCCATGCATCTAATGTAATGTTGGTACTCCTATAGTCATCTAAAGTTAAGTCGAATAACACGGGATGGCATGAGACCGCGACAATATATTGCTCACCCATTTTTAACAGATTGTTAAAGCAGGCGGTTCTGTAGCGATAGTATTGAACCCTGTCAGCTCGAAAACAATTGACGTTGAAAAAATGTCCAGCCATACCCATGACGTTTTCTGGGTTAACAACATTTATTTCTCGATAGATTTTGAAGCACATACCAGGGTAAAGTCACATTTGTTAGATATATCCATAATCCTATCTCTCGCCAACGTGGTCCACCATGTTGGATTATTTTCTGAAGTTTCGCGGCCGCCACGCCTCCTTCGTTCGGATTGGCTTTCGCAAAAAAAACGCAATTTGCATCAAATAGGGTTCGTTTATATTTTTTGCCCCGCCCCCCTCGCGTATTGCAGCCAAGCGGCAACATTCCATGCTGAAAAATGAAGCCCATGCGGAAGTGCAAAAACTTGCAGTTCCTCGACTGGCCGCTTGAGGCTGGCTGCAGAAAGGAGTCAACTCCCATAGACACCCATGTTAAAATGTCCAACTTTACAGCCAAAATAAACATGTTTACAGCCTGGTTCAAAAAACGGTTTTGGTGTCTTTCAGTAGTGTTCGAGTCCATGACAACTGTGAGGGGGGTGAATTTTTTTAGAATCCATTATTTTAATGCACAGAGAAGGATTTATTTTATGAATAATTAAGGGCGTGGTCAACTTGATTGGCAGCTGTCATCTGTCATCACGGCATGACCTTCACGGATTCGAGGCTTTGATTGGTCTGGCCGGAGGTAGGCGGGCTTAGAACACAGACTGAAATGTCCAAGATGGCGGCACCCAGAAGCTCAATTTTAGGCTTCATCTCCGCTGTTAAGAATGTCTATGGGTGACGTCACGGAGGGTTTGTCCATTAGTTATATACAGTCTATGATTGCAGCCCACACGCTTCGCCTTGCCGCCCGTCGCTCACTGTCATTGGAAATGAATGGCAGGGCATTGCCAAGCCTCTGTCTAAAACAGTGGATCCCTATCTGTGGGCCGCGGAGGTACTGCAGGTGGGCCGCGAGAGGCCTTTCAATTGAAAAAAAAAATCATGACGGATTACTAAAAGGGACTGCCAACCTATGTTAATCAAAATGTATGCTTAGCACACATGTACATTTGTTGGAACAGTTTGTGATAAAAATACAATGCGTTGACAAAATGTGTCTCAGAGATATGAATAGGCTAAAAGTTTGGGTGGGCCTCAGAAGATTTTTAGAATTTAATTTGGGCCTCAGTAGTCAAAAGTTTGGGAACCTCTGGTCTAAAAAACGTCAGAGTTTGCAGCTACAGGACGTCTATGAGACCCTTTTGAAATAAGACACGACTGCAGCTTATGTCCACAAACTCCGGTCGTCTATCAGGGGAGCCACACTGCTAATGGGATTTAGTAACAGTTGGGGTAAAAAATACATTTGTGTTCTACGAAAAGGACTTTATGATTAATGTTATTAACACTCTTTTTATGCTTAATATTATGAGGAGGAATTCTCCGGGGGGAAACAATCCGTGATGCAACCTGTCTACTCACTGAAGAGCCGGAAATGGCTGCGTTTGATTTCAGACGTCTCAGATCCCAAATATGCGAGGCTCAAACGACGTTGATCCTGACACCATTTATCCTGACAATAACACAACATCACGTCAAATTAAATTAAACAAATCAAAACCAAAATAGGCGTGATGGTGTGAAGCTGAAGAGCGTGCGGTGTTAACCCATTCCGGTCAGATGGAACCCTCCTCCTGGCACGTGCATCACGCAGCACCACGCAGTACCACGTACCACCACGCAGTACCACGTACCACCACGCAGTACCACGTACCACCACGCAGTACCACGTACCACCACGCAGTACCACGCAGCACCACGCAGTACCACGTACCACCACGCAGTACCACGTACCACCACGCAGTACCACGCAGCACCACGCAGTACCACGTACCACCACGCAGTACCACGTACCACGTACCACCACGCAGTACCACGCAGCACCACGCAGTACCACGTACCACGCAGTACCACGTACCACCACGCAGTACCACGCAGCACCACGCAGTACCACGTACCACGCAGTACTACGTACCACCACGCAGTACCACGCAGCACCACGCAGTACCACGTACCACCACGCAGTACCACGTACCACGTACCACCACGCAGTACCACGCAGCACCACGCAGTACCACGTACCACGCAGTACCACGTACCACCACGCAGTACCACGTACCACCACGCAGTACCACGTACCACCACGTACCACGCAGTACCACGTACCACGCAGCACCACGCAGTACCACGTACCACGCAGTACCACGTACCACCACGCAGTACCACGTACCACCACGCAGTACCACGTACCACCACGTACCACGCAGTACCACGTACCACGCAGTACCACGTACCACGCAGTACCACGTACCACCACGCAGTACCACGTACCACGCAGTACCACGTACCACCACGCAGTACCACGCAGCACCACGCAGTACCACGTACCACCACGCAGTACCACCACGCAGTACCACGTACCACGCAGTACCACGTACCACGCAGTACCACGTACCACCACGCAGTACCACGTACCACGCAGTACCACGTACCACCACGCAGTACCACGTACCACGCAGTACCACGTACCACCACGCAGTACCACGTACCACGCAGCACCACGCAGTACCACGTACCACCACGCAGCACCACGTACCACGCAGTACCACGTACCACGCAGTACCACGAACCACACAGCACCACGCAGCACCAAGCAGTACCACGTACCACGCAGTACCACGTACCACCACGCAGTACCACGTACCACGTACCACCACGCAGTACCACGTACCACCACGCAGTACCACGTACCACCACGCAGTACCACGTACCACCACGCAGTACCCTGTACCACGCAGTACCACGTACCACCACGCAGCACCAAGCAGTACCACGCACCACGCAGTACCACGTACCACCACGCAGTACCCTGTACCACGCAGTACCACGTACCACGCAGCACCACGCAGTACCACGTACCACCACGCAGCACCACGCACCACGCAGTACCACGTACCACCACGCAGTACCCTGTACCACGCAGTACCACGTACCACGTACCACCACGCAGCACCACGCAGTACCACGCAGCACCACGCAGTACCACGTACCACGCAGTACCACGTACCACCACGCAGTACCACCACGCAGTACCACGCAGTACCACAAGGCGCCCACAGAGGCCGTCTGTGTACAGAGAACATGGGATGTTCTTCAAGTCTACAGGCCCGATGATGCTATTTAAATTAAGTCAATTCCAACTGTGAAAAGAGAAGGAACTATGACATATTGGACTTCTAGCAAACACAGCTTGATATTAGAAGCCTGGTGCTGTAAAGAACATTTTTTAATTGATTCGAATGTATACAGGCCCTCTGAAAGAGGTACTAGGATTTGCAATTGCACATAGCTTAGGCACCCAACAGAGCTTTGATCGTTATTACTATAAATATATATCCTACAGATAAAAAAAACTGTCACATGCGGTCATTTTAACAACCTCCAGCTATGCAGCGTTCTATATTCTTATTGTCCGATCAATAAAGGAAGGTACAATGCAATGCGCTAAACTTAGAAAGACAGAAACGCCAGACATTGATGAAGTCAGAGTACATGATAGGCCTATTTTTTTTTTAAAACCAGTGTTTTTTATCAAAGCTGTTTCAATGTTGAATCAAACCTGTGCCAACGTGTGATCAAACGCTGGGCTGCTTGACAGTGGCCAACCACACACAACCCTTTCAGCTGCATTCCCTTTCAGAATGTCTGTGTTTTTGAAATATTATCGCAGAAGGAAGAATCTGGTGTCGCGGTACAAAGAAGGACCGGCAAACACCAAGAACAGCCACATCAGTGAGGAGCCCATCACTAAAGGACCAGCTGAACAGCCACAACAGTGAGGAGCACGTCACTAAAGGACCAGCTGAACAGCCACAACAGTGAGGAGCCCGTCACTAAAGGACCAGCTGAACAGCCACAACAGTGAGGAGCCCGTCACTAAAGGACCAGCTGAACAGCCACAACAGTGAGGAGCAGAGCCACTAAAGGACCAGCTGAACAGCCACAACAGTGAGGAGCCCGTCACTAAAGGACCAGCTGAACAGCCACAACAGTGAGGAGCCCGTCACTAAAGGACCAGCTGAACAGCCACAACAGTGAGGAGCAGAGCCACTAAAGGACCAGCTGAACAGCCACAACAGTGAGGAGCCCGTCACTAAAGGACCAGCTGAACAGCCACAACAGTGAGGAGCAGAGCCACTAAAGGACCAGCTGAACAGCCACAACAGTGAGGAGCAGAGCCACTAAAGGACCAGCTGAACAGCCACAACAGTGAGGAGCAGAGCCACTAAAGGACCAGCTGAACAGCCCCCCGTGACTGCCGACTGACCCGAATTATGAACACGCTAAATGAATGTAATACGCACCACAATATGTTGCCAGCGGCGTGGTTTGAATAGTGGCAGGCCGCGTGACTGCAGCTCCACATCATCAGAGAAGACACAGAGAAAGAATAAAAGTCTGTCCTACTCACCTGACCATTTTGTTTTTGTTCCTTCTCACTTGTCGTCAGAGTTGGACTGAGATCCAAAGTGCTCCAGCTGAGCAGCATCTAAGGAGCTCCGCAGATCACACGGCTCCGCGGCGGCCGGCGGCCATGTTGGACTACAAATACTCCCGTTTGAAACCACCATGTTAAACTTGAGTGGCTTCAAAGTGGGCCCGGCTCGCCCAGAAACAATGGACTATACATCTTTGGGCTACCAGAGAATGACAGCAGGACTAATATCCAACCCTGCGGACCCCCCCCCCCCCCCCGCCCGACCACCACCACCATACCTTCATGTACCTCTCAGAACAGTTAGCGTAATGGCAGCGGTAGTTACACACCTCATAAAATATAAGGGCTAGCGACTTCATTAATGATCATGTTAATTACAGCACTGAAAGCACAGGCATATTATACTGTTACAACCCGTTTAATCCAAACAATATATATATAATGTAACATACCATATAATATTACCATTTAAAGTCACAATGTGTAACATTTCAACTAGCTTGTAGCTTAGAATTACCCAGAAATATCTGCAGCCCAAGCTGAGCGATTTAAATAATGTTATCAATTAAATGGCTTCTTATAACTGATATATTCTACAAATTAAAAACGCCTACGACCATCTTTGCAATGATCATACTATCGTCACTCCCCAAACTCCTCCCACAGTGGAACACACGTCATGAGTTGTCAGTGTGTGTAAATACAGAAGTGTGTGTGTGTGTCAGTACAGATGTGTGTGTGTGTGTGTTAGTACAGACGTGTGGAACACACGTCTTGAGTTGTCAGTGTGCGTAAATACAGACGTGTGTGTGTGTGTCAGTACAGATGTGTGTGTGTGTGTGTCAGTACAGATGTGAGTGTGTGTGTGTGTGTTAGTACAGACGTGTGTGTCAGTACAGATGTGTGTGTCAGTACAGACGTGCGTGTGTGTGTGTCAGTACAGATGTGTGTGTGTCAGTACAGACGTGTGTGTGAGTACAGATGTGTGTGTGTGTGTGTCAGTACAGACGTGTGTGTAAATACAGACGTGTGTGTCAGTACAGACGTGTGTGTGTGTCAGTACAGACGTTTGTGTCAGTACAGACATGTATGTGTGTGTGTCAGTACAGATGTGTGTGTTAGTACAGACGTGGGTGTGTATGTGTGTGTCAGTACAGACGTGTGTGTGTGTGTGTCAGTACAGACGTGTGTGTCAATACAGACGTGTGTGTGTGTGTGTCAGTACAGACGTGTGTGTGTGTGTGTCAGTACAGACGTGTGTGTCAGTACAGACATGTGTGTCAGTACAAACGTGTGTGTGTGTGTCAGTACAGACGTGTGTGTGTCAGTACAGACGTGTGTATCAGTACAGACGTGTGTGTGTGTGTGTCAGTACAGGTGTGTGTGTGTGTGTGTGTGTCAGTACAGATGTGAGTGTGTGTGTGTGTGTCAGTACAGACGTGTGTTTGTGTGTCAGTACAGACGTGTGTGTCAGTACAGATGTGTGTGTCAGTACAGACCGTGCGTGTGTGTGTGTCAGTACAGATGTGTGTGTGTGTGTGTCAGTACAGACGTGTGTGTAAGTACAGATGTGTGTGTGTGTGTCAGTACAGACGTGTGTGTCAGTACAGACGTGTGTGTAAATACAGACGTGTGTGTCAGTACAGACGTGTGTGTCAGTACAGACATGTGTGTGTGTGTGTCAGTACAGACGTGTGTGTTAGTACAGACGTGGGTGTGTGTGTGTGTGTCAGTACAGACGTGTGTGTGTGTGTGTGTGTCAGTACAGACGTGTGTGTCAATACAGACGTGTGTGTGTGTGTGTCAGTACAGACGTGTGTGTGTGTCAGTACAGACGTGTGTGTGTGTGTTGGTGTCACTACAGACGTGTGTGTGTGTGTGTCAGTACAGACGTGTGTGTGTGTCAGTACAGACATGTGTGTCAGTACAGACATGTGTATCAGTACAGACGTGTGTGTGCCAGTACAGATGCGTGCGTGTGTGTGTGTCAGTACAGACGTGTGTGTGTGTGTCAGTACAGACGTGTGTGTCAGTACAGACATGTGTATCAGTACAGACGTGTGTGTGTGTCAGTACAGACGTGTGTGTGTGTGTCAGTACAGACGTGTGTGTGTGTGTGTCAGTACAGACGTGTGTTTCAGTACAGACGTGTGTGTTTGTGTCAGTACAGACTTGTGTGTGTTAGTACAGACGTGTGTTTGTGTATCAGTACAGACGTGTGTGTGTGTGTCAGTACAGATGTGTGTATCAGTACAGACATGTGTGTGTCTGTGTGTGTGTGTGTCAGTACAGACGTGTGTGTGTGTGTGTGTGTGTCAGTACAGACGTGTGTGTGTATATCAGTACTGACGTGTGTATCAGTACAGACGTGTGTGTGTGTGTGTGTGTGTCAGTACAGACGTGTGTGTCAGTACAGACATGTGTGTGTGTGTGTGTCAGTATAGACGTGTGTGTCAGTACAGACGTGTGTGTGTGTGTGTGTGTGTCAGTACAGACGTGTGTGTGTGTCAGTATAGACGAGTGTGTCAGTACAGACGTGTGTGTGTGTGTCAGTATAGACGTGTGTGTGTGTGTCAGTATAGACGTGTGTGTCAGTACAGACGTTTGTGTGTGTGTGTGTGTGTCAGTACAGACGTGTGTGTGTGTGTGTCAGTATAGACGTGTGTGTGTGTCAGTACAGACGTGTGTGTCAGTAAAGACATGTGTGTGTGTGTCAGTACAGATATGTGTGTGTGTGTGTCAGTACAGACGTGTGTGTGTGTGTGTGTCAGTATAGACGAGTGTGTCAGTACAGACGTGTGTGTGTGTGTGTCAGTATAGACGTGTGTGTGTGTGTCAGTGTAGACGTGTGTGTGTGTCAGTATAGACGTGTGTGTGTGTCAGTATAGACGTGTGTGTCAGTACAGACGTTTGTGTGTGTGTGTGTCAGTACAGACGTGTGTGTGTGTGTCAGTATAGACATGTGTGTGTGTGTCAGTATAGACGTGTGTGTCAGTACAGACGTTTGTGTGTGTGTGTGTCAGTACAGACATGTGTGTGTGTGTCAGTACAGACATGTGTGTGTGTTTGTGTGTGTCAGTATAGACGTGTGTGTCAGTACAGACGTGTGTGTGTGTGTGTGTGTGTGTGTCAGTATAGACGAGTGTGTCAGTACAGACGTGTGTGTGTGTGTGTCAGTATAGACGTGTGTGTGTGTGTCAGTATAGACGTGTTTGTGTGTGTCAGTATAGACGTTTGTGTCAGTACAGACGTTTGTGTGTGTGTGTGTGTGTGTGTCAGTACAGACGTGTGTGTGTGTGTCAGTATAGACAAGTGTGCCATGAGTTGGTTTGATGGTGAAAGTGTCCTGCCCCCTAACAGGGAGGGGCTTCATTGACTTGGCTTGTCCTTTACGCCTGCTTCTTTGTTCCTTTGTCATCTTTACATTTAGGGAATTTAGCAGACATGGTTATGGTTCATTTTTAGGATACACCGTTAAATTAAAACCTGGTTACAATGTGTAAAAAATGAACAGGTTTAATGAGTTTATCCAGAATGATTATGTTCCTACCTGAATGTGTACCTGTGGCCTGTTCTGTGACATTGCTTTTTGTTTTCTTCTGGTCAATCAGCTCAAAATCAGCTGATTGACGAGCCTGTCGGCTGACGGGACTATTGTTTGGAGAGGTTTTAAAAGACAAGGAAGTAGAAAGCATGGGGGGCGTATCATAGATGGGCGTAATGGCTGGGGGGAGACTACCAGACCTCAAACTAACGCAGAGTGCACAAACATAAAGGCTGATTGTGGAAATAGCTGCTAAACGACTGGGTTGACTCGACAACGTCAGTAAGATCTATTTTTCCTGCAGTTTTTGATACCACCCGGGTCATCTTTTTGTAGTCTTACTTTTTTTGTTGATTAATTTGATTATATATGTTTTTTTGGGGACTTTAAGGACAGTTGTGTGTGGAATTATTTTCATGGATATCAGGGAATTTTGGATATGTTTTGCCGTGCTTTGAATGGACTCGGGAGAACGCTGAAGTGTGGGCAACGGGCGCGCACGCTGAGGCCGCTTATTAGTAACGCCGTTTCTCACATGGGTGACTTTTAGGACTTTTAAGACTTTTAGGTGTCTGGACTGGAGGTTATTAGAGGGTTTGTAATGAATGTGTATGGCAATTTTGATTGTTTAAAAATATATGAATGAACTATACTTCTCTTGTCATTAGTTGTACTGTGTAATGTTATTATGGGTATGAATAACACAAATCAATGATAAGATTCTCAATATGAAACTCGTGTTGATTTAGTAATAATTATGCTACTGGAATTAGTCGAATTGTTACACACTTTTGTCTATCAGTATACTTATTTGAAAGTAAAAGTAAGAGAGTATACTTTCAGTAGTAGATATAGGCCTACTCATTCGCTTCGTGGTGCGTTTCGAGCTGCATTTGGTCTCACGGTCACCTAATATTATGATATTATACCAGTACCATCTGTTGCAGGTACGAAGGTTTGCAGGTTTATTTCTGCTAGCTATATATATAGAAAAAATAATCATATTCATACTATATAAATAAATCGCATATAATTTATTTATACGTAGTGCAACTTTTTTTTAAAAACTTTCATGTCCTCATTGCAGACATTAACTTTGAGAGCAGGTGAAACATTGAAGTGCAGGCTGAGGCGAGGTGAAGGCAGATGAGAGACGGAGTACAGCCACACTCCTGCTGAGTGCAGCGGGTGTGCGGGTGTGTGTGTGTGTGTGTGTGTGTGTGTGTGTGTGTGTGCGCGCGCGTGGCGGGGGGCAGCGGGGGGCTTTTAGATTCAGAGCCTGAATGTTGAACCCTTCACCACCGTGTCATCTCCCCTGGCAGATAAAACATCCCCGGCTTTCTAAAATTAGCCCGAGCGCTTCCTCCCGGTCTCTCCGAGCATTGTTGTGTGTTATGGAGGAAACAGCGGGAGAACAGCGGGGCAGTTCAGACGACGTCTGCACAGCTTAGGATCAGAGTCTGTAAAGACCAGACCGCTGTCACTGTTCGCCGTCTCTCATTTTAAATTCACCTGTCTGTCCGTCGGTCTGTCTGTCTATCTATCTATCTGTCTCTCCGTCTAAAGCGATGTCACTCTACGTGACACTGTCTCACCAGGAACAGTGGTGCTGGGATCGCTTAAAATATGTTTTTTTTTTTTTAAATGCATGCTTGTTGTGTGTCTTTAAATCGACTTAGTGTTGACAGTGGCAATGGCATCAGCCCACCGCTAGAGGGGGCTGCTGGGGGACGAATAGGCGCACCCCGTTTGGACAAACTCAGTCAGTCACTTCTCTTCACAAAGTCCGTAAAGAGAAGTGAATGTTGATGAAGTGAATGACATATCCCTGTTTTAAGACTCCAACAATTGCTCAAGGCACATGTTGTAGGCTACAATGAATTATATATTTTTGTACTTACATATTTGAATATTTGCATTTGTACATTGTCACTTGCAATGTGTCTGTTGTAATTAGTAATCTGTTACCTGCAATTGTAATTTGCTACCTGCCTAGAGAGCACTGCTGTTATTCAGCATTTTGCTAAACTCACGTTTACATCTTGAATGTTTGACTGACATCCTGATGCTCTCTGTCTGAGATTGAGACACGGACCCTGGTGTAAACTTTGTTGACACAACAGACTAGTAAACTGTTTACTTCACTGAGTTTCCATCTTGGCACCCTGTTGAACACGCCTGGCAGTTATCAACAGTCCCTCTGTGAAAAAAACAGACATCCAATCACAGCTAAGACGGGAAATGAAAGGTTTATTTTTCTCTGGCGGATATGCAGTTTGATGTCTATTTCACACCAGTGACTAAACTGTTGATAGTTTAATGAAAACAGATGAGTAATGAAAACGCACGGCGGCCTTTCTGCCCCCATTGAGAACCACAGCGTTGCTGTGCAAACAAGGCTGTTAGACTGCAGCCTCCAGACTCTCACCAGTGATTAACCATGCAGTGTTATCTACTGGACATACACACAATGTGTCTAAGAGGATTTCAAGTAAATACAGTCTATCTCCCACCCACCGCACCAGAGACAACAGACAATAACGCTGAGACAATTCCAAGAAGACCAAACCCAGAGAAACGTCATCCTTAACAAGTTCCTCAAGAAAGATAAGTAAGAATAATGAGCAGAGCCCTTCATGCCTCTCTAATCCAGGGGAGAAGAGCCCTTCATGCCTCTCTAATCCAGGGGAGAAGGTTTCATATTGGAAGCTCGTCCACCGCACCCTGGCATCTCACCGCGCTGGGAGGGTGCTCCGCCTGGTTCCCTGGTTCTCCACGCAGCCAGGAGCACCAGGGAACGCCAGAGCACCATGAGGAACCACTCAGGCACTTGACTGCACGCACGGCGGGTCGACTTCCAGGCGTGTGGGCGGTGCTAGCCTGAGCGGTTCTGTTTGGTCTCGCTCGTCAACATCAGAACCAGGAGACGCTGTGTTCAGACCAGTGTGATCGCCACGGAGCAGACTGTTTGTATACAGACGTGTGTGTCAGTACAGACATGTGTGTGTCAGTACAGACCTGTGTGTGTGTCAGTACAGATGCGTGTGTGTGTGTGTCAGTACAGACGTGTGTGTCAGTACAGACATGTGTGTCAGTACAGACGTGTGTGTCAGTACAGACGTGTGTCAGTACAGACATGTGTGTCAGTACAGACGTGTGTGTGTCAGTACAGACGTGTGTGTCAGTACAGACCTGTGTGTGTGTGTCAGTACAGACGTGTGTGTGTCAGTACAGATGTGTGTGTGTGTGTGTCAGTACAGATGTGTGTGTGTGTGTTTCAGTACAGACGTGTTCCAGACGTTCTCCTGCTCTGCGTGTTGCCAATCCGTTCTAAATATAAACACTGATGAAGTTCCCTGCCAGTTATCACTCTACATCTCCTTTAAAAACATACAAATAAAGACATAAAACAGAGGCGCCTGAATTGTAGATCATTATTTTATGTCATTTACTCAGGAGAGTTGCAGGTTTTCACTCACAGCAGATGTGCTGTGGATAAACACACAGCCTAATCAAAAAAACTAAAAAGGGCAGCAGTCATTTAAAGACCCATAGCCTACAGAACACTTTGAACAGTCATAGTGAGAAGGTTCTCCTCGTCTGGTGATCAACAGACAGACCTCCACAACCAGACAGACAGACCTCCACAACCAGACAGACAGACCTCCACAACCAGACAGACCTCCATAACCAGACAGACCTCCATAACCAGACAGACCTCCATAACCAGACAGACCTCCACAACCAGACAGACCTCCATAACCAGACAGACCTCCACAACCAGACAGACCTCCATAACCAGACAGACCTCCATAACCAGACAGACCTCCACAACCAGACAGACCTCCATAACCAGACAGACCTCCACAACCAGACAGACAGACCTCCATAACCAGACAGACCTCCACAACCAGACAGACCTCCACAACCAGACAGACCTCCACAACCAGACAGACCTCCACAACCAGACAGACAGACCTCCACAACCAGACAGACCTCCACAACCAGACAGACCTCCACAACCAGACAGACAGACCTCCATAACCAGACAGACCTCCACAACCAGACAGACCTCCACAACCAGACAGACAGACCTCCATAACCAGACAGACCTCCACAACCAGACAGACCTCCACAACCAGACAGACCTCCATAACCAGACAGACCTCCACAACCAGACAGACAGACCTCCATAACCAGACAGACCTCCACAACCAGACAGACCTCCACAACCAGACAGACCTCCATAACCAGACAGACCTCCACAACCAGACAGACAGACCTCCATAACCAGACAGACCTCCACAACCAGACAGACCTCCGCAGCCCACCAGGAGGCGGCCCAGCTGTGGATCTGAGTGCTCTGTGTTCTGATCCTCCTTACACTCCCAGTCAGGCCAGCTCGTAGTACTTTCCCGTCTCCGGATCAAAGTAGCAGTGAAGACATGGATCATAGAGCAAGTTGACATAGTCTTCGTCCTCCTCCTCCTCTTCCTGGCCCTTCTCCCAGGTGCCACGTCCTGCGGAGCACAGAGCAGTCAGTGCTACCTCCGCAGTGAAACAACACTGAGACACACACATGCATCTTCTATTGTCTACCTTCACATGTATCTTCTAGTCTACTTTCACAGTGAAATTAATTGTAGTCAGTGGCATTTGCAGCAACGTCTGGTGGCAGCGGTGCAGACGGTGCAGTGCGTGATTCCCCGAGTATCCCAACGCACCGAATTAAGGATCTCTGGAGACAGGAACGCCCTGACCTTCACAGGCCCTGACCTTTATTCCCCCCCCCCAAAAAAAAACATTTTGCAACAAAGTTGATGCCTGTTCACGCCCTCCCCCCTCCTCCCCCTCCCTCCCCGTTTATCAACCAGGGCGGGGGAGACTCACAACATTGGGGTCTATAGAGCTACATCACAGAGCTGCAGAGGAAAGACAAGACAGACAGACAGACAGACAGACAGAACGAACAAACGAACAAACGAACAAACGAACCAAACAAACACAGAACCACGGAGGAGACAAACAGGAAGTGTGTCCTGCAGTGACACACCCTGCTCACAAGCACGTGAAGTTAGCAGCTGAACTGACAGGCACTTAAATGCTAAAAAGGTTATGAAATGCTCCAGGAGGAACATTTTATCTAATCATTACTTCAAAAGAGGATAATGAAAACTAATTAGAAGACACATTGTGGGGGTGCACATGAAAATGATGTTGTAAACTGAAAAAGGTTGGCCAATTAACCTCGACGCTGTGCGTGTGTGCGTGCCTGCGTGTGTGCCCGGGTGCGTGCACGTGCCCGTGTGCGTGCACGTGCCCGTGTGCGTGTGTGTACATGTGTGCGTGCGTGTGTGCGCGTGCGTGCGTGTGTGTGTGCGTGCGTGTGTGCGTGCGTGTGTGCGTGCTTGCGTGCGTGCGTGTGCGTGCGTGTGTGCGTGCGTGTGTGCGTGCGTGTGTGCGCGTGCGTGTGTGCATGCGTGTGTGCGTGCGTGCGTGTGCGTGCGTGTGTGCGTGTGTGTGTGCGTGTGTGCATGTGCGTGTGCGTGCGTGTGTCTGTGCGTGCGTGCGTGTGTGCATGTGCGTGTGTGCATGCGTGCGTGCGTGCGTGCGTGCGTGTGCGTGTGCGCGTGCGTGTGTGCATGCGTGTGTGCGTGCGTGCGTGTGCGTGCGGGGGCAGCCCTGTATGGCTCCATCTCTGTTGCCCTATGGAGCAGTGTGGAGGACAGGGTGCTAGCGTCTCCCAGCGACGTTCACCTTTCATTAGCTACGATGTAGCGGCTGCTTTAACGCTTCCTGCCCGCTACACGCACACCGCTGCTGGCTATTTTGGACGTGCTGCAACGCGAGGTCTGGCTGCATGGGCAGAAAATGTGAGGCCGCCCGCTGGGCGCAGTATTGGACTGTGTGCTGTTTTCACCACGACACCACTGGGACCAGAAGAACAGACAGAGAGAGAGAGAGAGGAGAGAGAGAGAGAGAGAGAGAGAGAGGTGAGAGAGAGAGAGAGAGAGAGAGAGAGAGAGAGAGAGAGAGATGGGTAAATGAGTGGGTACCTCTGATTAAATTGCTGTGATGGTGCTGCACACTCCCTGTCTTCTGGTGCCGTCTGCCCGGGAATATGGGGGGACTAATAACATCCATCCATTCCCTGAGGGGGGGTGGGGGGGGGGGGTGACAACACATCAGCATTACACTCACCAGCATAACTGTAGGCAGTAGGCCTACATCAAATCATCTCTATATGGCACACTGGCCAGACACAATAAAAGCTATATATCTATATATTGTTTGTGTTTTCAGAGATTGAGCGAGAGAGCGAGAGAGAGAGAGAGAGAGAGAGAGAGAGAGAGAGAGAGAGAGAGAGAGAGAGAGAGAGAGAGAGAGAGACCGATGCTTGATGAAAACTCCTACACACACACACACACCCTGTGGCTTCTCCTGGCAGGCCTGCAGCAGTGGGGGGCCTTTATTACCGGATGACCCCAGCTGTGATCCTAAAGTGTGTGCGTAGCAGCCAGGGGGGCTGCTGCCGGGGTCAGGGGTCACGGTATCAGTGCATCCCTGCTCCGTGGGGGCTCCCCGCCCGCTTTAAATGAGTTTGGTTCCACCGACAGACCCCCCCCCCCCCCCCCCCCCACGCGTCAGGATGGGTCTTAAGACGTCTCGGTTCACAACAAGTCTGCTCCCGCACAGAGCAGCGAATCACAACGAAGGACAAACAGGATGGCCGAGACTGCAAGACTGCACCGAGACGAGAGAGTGTGTGTGTGTATGTGTGTGTGTATTTGTGTAAGACTGTGTAGGTGTGTTTGTGTGTGTGTGTGTGAGACTGCATGTGTTTGTGTGTGTTCATGTGTGTTTGCATGTGTGTGTGTGTGTGTGTGTGTGGGGTGTGTGTGTGGGGTGTGTGTGTGGGGTGTGTGTGTGTCTCAGCATGTGGGTGTGTGTGTCTGTGCCATTGTTTGGTTCAGCGCCTGTCAGACAAGCAGAGCTTGTCATTGTTGATTTGCACGCTGTCACAGCTCTCCTGTGTGCGGTGTTAATGACAATAATAATGATCCTGCAGTGTCGTCAGAAAACAAGCAGCACACATCAGACGCTGCGCTGCCACACAGGAAAGGGGAAGAAAAATGCAAGAACGGGAAACAGGGGGCGAACAAATGTCAGGAAGAGAAGAGAATCTAATGCAATACATTCTCCTGGATGAGACCCTGCGAGGCGTCGCCCTGCGAGGCGTCGCCCTGCGAGGTGTCGCCCTGCCATGCGGCCTGGAACAGGAAGGTGTCGCCTGACAGAACCACATGGCTGCTGGCACTTTGGCATTGAAGTGGTTAAAAGGCACAGATATACAGAGCGATTACACACGCACACACACAAGTATGGAGACCCATGCACACGCACACACACAAGTATGGAGACCCATGCACACGCACACACACAAGTATGGAGACCCATGCACACGCACCCACACAAGTATGGAGACCCATGCACACGCACACACACAAGTATGGAGACCCATGCACACGCACCCACACAAGTATGGAGACCCATGCACACGCACACACACAAACGCAAGAGCGAGCGCACTCACACACACACACACACACACTCACACACACACTCACACACACACACACTCACACAAGGGGCAGCCGCGGCCTACTGGTTAGGGCTTCGGACTTGTAACCGGAGGGTTGCCGGTTCGAACCGCGACCAGTAGGAACGGCTGAAGTGCCCTTGAGCAAGGCACCTAACCCCTCACTGCTCCCTGAGTGCCGCTGTTGCAGGCAGCTCACTGCCTCGGGATTAGTGTGCTTCACCTCTCTGTGTGCCTCACCATCACTGTGTGCTGAGTGTATTTCACTAATTCACGATTGGGTTAAATGCAGAGACCAAATTTCACGGGATCACACACACACACACGGGATCCGTCATGGGATCACACACACACACACACCGCCTCTCCAATCCATTTTGACATCACATGTTCCAACAGGAATGTGTACACACATCTTCAGAGTGTGATGGAAGGATCTAATCTGTGCTATCAGGGAATGAAAGCCTGCAGGTCGTCTTATTCCCCTGGAAATGACACTGGGTTCGCGGGCTGGAGGCGCAATATAAATAATAATAAACAACAGTAATAATAATAATAGTAATAACAGTATGGGGCCATGTGTGACAGGGCAGCGGTGGGAACGTGGGGGGAATAACAACACACAGGTCAACACTTTACTGAGACGTGGAGCAGCACCGCACTACAGAGCCAGCTGGTTTACTCAGCCTCCCGCGGCAACAAGCACAGAGACACACAAACCGCTTGGCCGTTTCTTTTTTCTTCAATACGCCAAACTAGTATCTACCAAAAGCCCTCCATTTAAACCTCCTTCCCCACACAACCCCCCCCCCCCCTTAAAATGTCCTACTGAGCACGCCCTGGGCTCTTTAGAGATACATCATCCCCATACAGGAAACATAATTTATTCCACTCCATTTTCCCTGTCTGAACACAGCCATTTACCCCCCACCCCGCTCCCCTCCGCAGTGGGCAGGGTGTACTCAGAGATTTAATGGAAGCTATTTTCAAGGACAATGGTTTCTACTGCATCAGCCCCCCAAGAACGCCGTTGTTAAGTGAAATTCAGCGATGGCAGCGGTCTGCTATTGAGCTGTAGGACGCTCCGTATGTATTTCACATATTGACGGAAACACATTAGTGTGCTGCGCGTGTGGGTGGGCGTGCGTGTGTGCGTATGCATGTGTGCCTGTGTGTGCGTGTGTACACGCGTGTTCCGAACCCTAGTTTTCATAAAGGCACTTCTACACTTGCAGTGAAGTGTTGATGTTGAAGAAACCCCCAACCTTGTTACTTAAAGTCTTATGTTGCGTGGCGGTGACAGCCTGTGAAGGAGTTGTAGTCACGCCCAGAACTCCACCACACAGGAGGACAGAAGAGCCTTCATCTGCACCCCGCGGTCTGGGGCCCTGGGGGCGGGGGGGCGGAGTCACCTTGGAGCCGTGGGCGGGGGGGCGGAGTCACCTTGGAGCCACGGCCAGGGGGGGCGGAGTCACCTTGGAGCTGTGGGCAGGGGGGCGGAGTCACCTTGGAGCCACGGCCAGGGGGGGCGGAGTCACCTTGGAGCTGTGGGCAGGGGGGGCGGAGTCACCTTGGAGCTGTGGGCAGGGGGGCGGAGTCACCTTGGAGCCACGGCCAGGGGGGGCGGAGTCACCTTGGAGCCGCGATATCTTTCACTTCCCGGCGCCTCAAAATGCGTCTGGACGGAAACGCTGAACACACGGACGGTCCATAGACCTCCGCTGGAGCGGCTTGGTTTAGTCTGCGTCCTTTCGGGAGCGTGGCTGGCTATGAATTCGGCGGGCCGTTTGGTTCTGGAGGCCCAGACGACGAAGATGACGTGATGGTCGGCCATCGGCAGGCAGACGAAGAACACCAGAGCGGAAAAAACGACCAAAAAAAAAAACGCAAAATCGAAACCAGCTATGAAATCAAATCAAAGAACAAGTCAAAGACTGTCCAGCGAACCCCCGCGTGACAAGAGAACACAGCAGCCTGGCAACAGACACTTAGTGAGTCAGCAACACACGGTGGACAGAGAGAGAGCCACGACCCTCCATCCATGACCAGGCCTGGTGACCACAGGGACACGCCCAGACTGCATCACTGAAGAGACATCAGGAAGCAACGCCTTCCTCCCGCCCTGTAGCGGCACCGCGCACGGAGGGGAAGGAGGACCTCTGACTGCAGGTCACCACCGCCCGCCATCAGACACTCCACCACCGCCCGCCTCCATCAGACACTCCACCCCCGCCCACCTCCATCAGATACTCCACCACCGCCCGCCTCCATCACAACACTCCACCACCGCCCGCCTGCCTCCATCAGACACTCCACCACCGCCCGCCTCCATCACAACACTCCACCACCGCCCGCCTCCATCACAACACTCCACCACCGCCCGCCTGCCTCCATCAGACACTCCACCACCGCCCGCCTCCATCACAACACTCCACCACCACCGCCCGCCTCCATCACAACACTCCACCACCGCCCGCCTGCCTCCATCAGACACTCCACCACCGCCCGCCTCCATCACAACACTCCACCACCACCGCCCGCCTCCATCACAACACTCCACCACCGCCCGGCCGCCTCCATCAGATACTTCACCACCGCCCACCTCCATCACAACACTCCACCACCGCCCGCCTCCATCACAACACTCCACCACCGCCCGCCTGCCTCCATCAGACACTCCACCACCGCCCGCCTCCATCACAACACTCCACCACCGCCCGCCTGCCTCCATCAGACACTCCACCACCGCCCACCTCCATCACAACACTCCACCACCGCCCGCCTCCATCACAACACTCCACCACCTCCCGCCTCCATCACAACACTCCACCGCCCAACCGCCTCCATCACAGACAGACGGGAGGGGTGTGGCTCACTGAGGAAACAGGTGGAGGATCAAGAGGTTGAAAGCCCTTTCTAATTGGGCTCCCGTCTGCACCCAGCGTCTAAATATACATCCATATAATCTCCTCGTCTTCCTCGTCTTCCCCTGCCCACGAAGAGCCGAGCAGCCGGTTCAGTATCACCGGGCTTCGGACCACCAAGGGATGGGATGGTGTAGGAAGTGAACGCTCCATATACTGTAAATGATGCAACGTCAGGAAAATCACATCCTATCAGCCCCCCCTTTGTTAGTGTATTGTATGTTTATGAATGTGTACTGTATGTATAGGAATGTATCTTCATTGTCCTTCAACTATAACCAATAACACATTGCAAATAGAGGCCAGCTGATTGCTGTCAGACATCTAGCATGTTAATCTATGTGTTCTATCTCACGAATAGATACATGAAAAATTAATATGTAGGCTTATCTAGACTAGAGAAAGTCAATATTGCTCGTCTCCGGCCGGAACCAGCAGACCAGATAAGCTCTTGTCCTCAAGTCACTGCTGCTGAGGTCTTCATATTCGTGCCGCTGATCGCTATCTGGGAGCGATTACAGATCTCCAATCCAATCCTGCGGAGGGCTGAATGTGGGGTCTGAGGCGTGGGGAGCGGTGGTCTGAGGCGTGGGGAGCGGGGGTCTGAGGCGTGGGGAGCGGGGGTCTGAGGCGTGGGGAGCGGGGTCTGAGGCGTGGGGAGCGGGGGTCTGAGGCGTGGGGAGCGGGGGTCTGAGGCGTGGGGAGCGGGGGTCTGAGGCGTTGGGAGGGAGCGGGGGGGTCTGAGGCGTGGGGAGCGGGGGTCTGAGGCGTGGGGAGCGGGGGGTCTGAGGCGTGGGGAGCGGGGGGTCCTGAGGCGTGGGGAGCGGGGTCTGAGGTGTGGGGAGCGGGGGTCTGAGGCGTGGGGAGCGGGGGTCTGAGGCGTGGGGAGCGGGGGTCTGAGGCGTGGGGAGCGGGGGTCTGAGGCGTGGGGGAGCGGGGGTCTGAGGCGTGGGAGCGGGGGTCTGAGGCGTGGGGAGCGGGGGTCTGAGGCGTGGGGAGCGGGGGTCTGAGGCGTGGGAGCGGGGGTCTGAGGCGTGGGGAGCGGGGGGTCTGAGGTGTGGGGAGCGGGGGTCTGAGGCGTGGGGTGCTCTACCGGAGGAGGGCGGGGGGGGGCTTACCTGGGGTTGGAGGACGGGGGCGGGGTCATCTCCGTCTGGTAGTGGCAGCCCTGGTGCGTCGGCTGCAGGGACACAGCGGGACATGAGTGGGACGCCGTGGTCGTACCACGCACGCTAATGGAAGAGCTACAGTGGACATACTGCATGAATACTGGACCACACTATGTCCCCTCCCTCCCTCTCTCCCTACCTCCCTCCCTCCCTCCCTCCCTCCCTCCCTCTCTCTCCCTCCCTCCCTCCCTCCCTCCCTCCCTCCCTCCTTCTCTCCTCCCCTCCCTCTCTCCCTCCCTCCCTCCCTCTCTCCCTCTCTCCCTCCCTCCTTCTCCCTCCCTCCCTCTCTCCCTCCCTCCCTCTCCCTCACAGTTTTTTTGTGTTTTATTGACTGGGGTGGGGGGGGGATTGATTTCCTGTGTTACATTTGGAAGTGATTTTGTGAGTCACACACACACACACACAACACAGTGCAGTTGGCCGGGCGGCCTGATAGGGGGCGCTGTGGCTACATCCAGTGCAGAGGGAGGCTTCCAGAGCCCCACACACACGGTGGCCGGGGGTCTGCATCCCACGCACAGCGCCGCGCGTCAGCCAGGAAGTGGCCGCGGGGCTGCGGGGCCATGGGGCTGCGAGGCTGCGGGGCCGTGGGGGCTGCGAGGCTGTGGGGCCGTGGGGCTGCGGGGCCGTGGGGCTGCGGGGCCGTGGGGCTGCGAGGCCGCGGGGCCGTGGGGCCGTGGGGCTGCAGGGTAAGGACACGCTGCCACAGCCCAGCGTGGCTCTTTGACAAAAAAAAGGGAGAATATTAAATGACAATGATCACCCCCCACACACAGCTCCCCCCAGTGCGTGGTGACGGCGTGGGCTGCATTAAGTGATAACCAAGGCTTACTTGTCACGGTGTGGCGGTGGTCATGTGATCCTGCTGATGGGGGGCTTCACTGGAGATCACAGTAAAAGAGACGGCCCCCGGTAAAAGGCCAGGCGAGGGGGGGGGGGGGGTCGTAACTACAACACACTGCCGCCGTCTAACACGTCTAAATGTCACCCCCTGCGGCCCCCCCCCCCCCCCCCCTCTCTCTCTCTCTCTCTCTCTCTCTCTCTCTCTCTCTCTCTCCTCTCTCTCTCTCTCTCTCTCTCTCCTCACACATCGGGGATCATTTCAAAACGACCCTTTTTATAGTTTCCAGGCCACAGAGGACGCCAGGAGGGTCTGTGGGACACGTCTTACATCGGCTGGTAACGGGGGAGGGGGGGGGAGGGGAGGAGGGGAGGGGGGGAGGGGAGGGGGGAGGGGAGGGGGGGGAGGGGAGGGGACACGCTGCTGTTTGCATTATCTTCTCATGCTGCTCACGGAGCCCCACACGCCTCCTCCTCACATTAAGGCAGGTGCTGGCAGAGTGAAACAGTGAGGGGGGGGAATGAGGTCAACACATCGTGGGTGAAAAAAACCTCACATTAAACTGGGAGGAAAGTGTGTCACTGGGATCCCAGGGAGGATGAGGCCCAGTGCAGAGACACTGAGAGAAGAGCTGCACTCTGACTGGAGGAAGGGGGGGGGGTGATGGGCTGATGGAGGCTCACGGACCGCAGGCCAAGGTGTGTGTGTGTGTGGTGGGGGGGCGTATTGACCGCAGTAGGGGGCTGGTGGGCGGAGAAGGTGGAGATATGTGTGTGTATGTGTGTGTATATGTGTGTGTGTATGTGTGTGTGTGTGTGTGTATGTATGTGTGTGTGTATCTGTGTGTGTGTATATGTGTGTGTGTATGTGTGTGTGTGTGTGTGTGTGTATGTATGTGTGCTGTGTATCTGTGTGTGTGTATGTGTGTGTGTGTATGTGTGTG